>CM053505.1:9593262-9983968 GCA_028627145.1 Eidolon dupreanum
AAGAATAGATTCAAAATGAATTAAAAACTTAAAGGTAAGACCAGAAACCATAAAACTTCTAGAAGAAAACATAGTCACTAATCTCTCTGATATTGCTGCTAGTCATTTCTTTTCAGACATATCCCCTCAGGCAAGGTAAACAAAAGAAAAAATAAACAAATGGGACTATATCAAACTAAAAAGTTTTTGCACAGCAAAGAAAACCATCAAAAAAAAAAAAAAACAAAGACAACCCACTGAATGGAAGAAGGTATTAGCTTTTGATACATTGGATAAGGAGTTAATATTCAAAATACATAAAGAACTTATACAACTCAACAACAACAACAACAACAAAAAACAAACAATCCAATTAAAAACTGGGCAGAAGACCTGAATAGAGATTTCTCTAAAGAGGTCATACAGATGATCAATAGACATATGAAAAGATACTCCATGTCACTAATCATCAGAGAAATGCAAATTAAAACCACAATGAGATATCACCTCACACCTGTCAGAATGGCTATCTACAATAAATCAAAGAACAAGTGTTGGTGAGGATGTAGAGAAAAGGGAACCCTCATACACTTAGTGGAATTGCAAACTGGTACAGCCACTATGGAAAACGGTCTGGAGGTTCCTCAAAAAATTAAAATGGTTCTACCTTTTGACCCAGCAATTGTACTTTTGGGTATTTACCCAAAGAAACCCAAAACAATAATTTGTAAATATCTATGCATTTCGTTGTTAATGGCAGCACAATTTACAATAGCCAAGATATGGAAGCTACCTAAATGCCCATTAAAAGACAACTGTATAAGAAGTTATGGTTCATATACACAATGTCATATTACTCAGCCATTAAAAAAGTGAAATCCTACCTTCACAACGACATGGATGTACCTAGAGGTTATTATGCTGAGTGAAATAAGTCAAACAGAGAAAGATAAATACCATATGATTTCACTGATATGCAGAATCTAAGGAACAAAAAGAACTAATCAAAAACAGACTCACAAATATAGAAGACAATTTGGTGACAGCCAGAATGGAAGGGTTTGGGAGGCTGGGAGAAATGGGTGAAGTTTTAAAGAAGTACAAATTAGTTGATAGATGATCACGGGGATGGGGAGCACAGCATAGGAAGTGCAGTCAGCAGTAATGTATTGGCAACGTGTTGAGCTAGAGGAGAGAAAGAGCAGTTAGGGTGGTCATTTCATAAACTATATAAATGCCTAACCAATGTACTATATACTTGAAACTAATAATAAAATTTTAAAAAATAAGAGTGTTGATCCTCATAACCACTTTCTAATGCTAGAATGAAAGTGAACAAAACTTATGAAACACCAAGCAAATATAATACTAACAAAACATATCTTTTAGAAGAAATAGAAATATAAGCATGATGTATTAGTGTTTATAAATCATCTCTTAAGTAATCTATTATTTTTCTTCTGTTATATGATATTCTATCTTTGATACCAAGTTTTTCTGGGGTCTACAGTCTATTGCTACCTATCACAGCTATAGGAATGAGGATGATAGATAAAATAACAAAATAAAATATTTAAGTTTTTGTTTCTATATAATGAAACTATGGGTGATTTTATTTTATTTAGATTCTACTTTTCTCCATTTTTCAAATTTTCTAAAATGAATTTGAGTTATCAGAAAAACAGACAAAGAATTCTATGTACATTGAAGAAATACTACTTTATTAAAAGAGCACCACATAGACAAATACTTATTATATTTTAAAATAAATTACATAGTTTACAAACAGTCAGTGTCCATCTAATGATCTCATTCAGCTATTATGTACACATTAATCACTGCATTCACTTGGAACTGTATGCAGTATCTGAAGATGGGAATTAAATTTAAGCTGCCAGTAAAAGAGGCCAATTTGAATAAGCAAAGTGCAGATTAAAAAAAATATCTAGGGCATGCATTTATTACCAGGCTTTCAAGAAATCTCATCTGAACAGTTATGATAGTTATGCTTTGAAATATGCTGTACTTCAAATTATTCTTCACTCAACTTTAATTATTTTTATTCCCTTTGCAGCAAGATGAGATGATCAATATCTAAAAATAAACTGTCACAAATAGCCTTTTTTCCCATCTTAACTCAAAGGGGTGGTACTGTGAAGTAAGTGGAAAGTGCTTCTTGATATTGGCTATGTATATTTAAAGTAATGCTAATGCTAGAAGAGAAAGCTAATGTAAATGTTTTTTAACAAGCTCTGTTTGAAGGAATTTAATCTACTGTATCTGTTTTACTTATATCTAGTAATGGGTTTAGATAGTTATATTTGAAATCTTTAAAAAAATACCCCCCAACACTTTCTTCCCACATAAGATTGGTTATAATAATGCATTTGAACAAAAAAGGGAAGCTAGTTTTAAAATCTTAGTGGAAAGAATTCTCACAAAGAACTGAAGCTTCATTTAGAACACTGTCAGCAACTGAATCAGAAAAATGAGACAGGTACCCACGCATTTCTTGTCATCACTGAAATAATTGCCATGATGCCTGCCCTAATGGGTATCAGCTTAACCTAAAATTATTCCTACTGTACCAGTTTTATATTTTGAACTTAAAACACAAAAATGATCAATTAGATTGTCACTAGTTAAAAAATAGGCACAAAAGTATCAGTTTGGAAGGTGACGATTTGGTGGGACTTAGAACATTTGGAGCAATGGAAAGAGAGTAGGATAGAGACTTGAGACTTAGCCCTGTTGCTTCATGATTTATTTCACCATGAACAAACCACGTGATTGCTTGTGTGCCATCTCTAAACAAATAATTCTATATATCCTTGTGAGAATAAAATTAGGTATATGAAAATGGTTCATAAATGTGAAGTGAAAAACAAAAAGAAAGTAAAAGTAATATAAAATGGATGAGAAATAGACACTTGATAAAAGGAATTAGAATAACAACTTTGCTCTAAATAGTAAATGTACACAGATTTTTCCCCTCCATTTGGCATTAGTTTTTAGCTGCATATACAGTGATATCTGAATTATGTACTGAGAGAAAAATTTCAACATGTGAAACATTTTAAGTCAGATTTCGAAATTTTCAATATAGAGTGAAAACTTTATATTAAAATTTAAATGCTGAGAATGTATTTTTACCTAAAATGGCCCCCTCTAAATTGTGAGTATTAAAACATCTTTCTGTTTTCTTATAGGCTTGCTCATTCTTCAACCTTTTAAGACCCATTTTTCCCATGTCTGCATATCACTGGTTTTCTGAATAATGTTCAAAGCATATTACTTTTCCTTACCATTCCCAGTTGAAAATTGCGGGGAAAAAAGATCCATAGTCTTTCACATAAGATTTTTGTAAAATAACTTTTGAGAAGAAATACAAAGAAAAAAGAAATTGTAGACACCTTTCTTAAAACACCAATCTGTTTTAAGTATGTAATTTTTACCTACTTCATAGTCAACACTTTCCTTCCCCACCCTCTAAAATTTGAAGAAATAGCATTTACTGTTAAAAAAAAATTTAACTGAGAATCATCACCAAGAACAGAAAGTTCATTTAGATGTTGAAGGAGAGTTTTTTAAGGTCCTTGCTTATTATATACATCAGTGTAAAAGTTTGTATGCTGCATATTCTATACTAATCTAATGTTTTATACTTCTAAATTATAAAAGTAATAAAATCTCCTTTATAGAAAAATTTAGAATATTGAAAAGAAAAAAGCCTTGCTTATAATCCTTCCACCCAACAAAAACCTGTTATCATTTCACCCGTTTTATTTCAGCTTGTTTTCATGTACATAAACATATATATTTTGAAAATGACCTTTTTTTCACTTAGTATTATGCCATAATTCTTTTAAAAATTTATTGCATAGTTCAAATTATGTTTTTGTCCTTTTAAAAAGTTCACAAAATAATAATACTCATTAATTTAAAAATATAGAAATCTATCAAGAAAAATAGTTACACTCACCCCAACCTAAGCAGCAGAAACAACTGTTCTCTTGCTTCGGTCTTTCCTACAATGAATGTCCTTAAGTTGTTATTCTGACTTTCTGACAGCTCATTTGTTTGATTTTGTTTCATATTTACCTGTCAGATGTATTTTATTTCTTTTTTAAATCTTTATTCAAGAAAACAAAAAATATTTTTCAAAGATCAATACCGAAAATATTTATTTTTGATGGACAACTTCTTTTAAATTACATGTGTGTGCTTTCTGATCACTTTTGTTACTTTTACAACATTTTAAATACAAATCAAAAGTAAATTTATGAACCATATTCTAAATATACTTTTTAAAATAAAAATATAAATGAGCATATTGACTATATAGTGCCTTTAAAAGTATTTCTGCTTGGATTTAATCTAACCTATTTTGTCTTAATCAGAGTATTATTTACTTAAGGTAAATACCTGAGAGAAAATAAGAGCTTTTTTAGGACTTATTGAATTGGTATTTATGGTTTAAATTCTTAGAGTAAATATCTGTAAATACTAAAAAATAAAAACTAAAAAAAGATGTCAGAATTACATAATAATAGCCTAGAAGTGATTTTTAGTTTCATTAAGGATTTATGCAAGCAAATATGGCCCATTAGCTTGTTAACAATGGCTATTACATTTTATTACATTTCATTTGTATGAATAGTACCTCCTTTGCCTTCTTACATTTTATATCATTTACTCTTAAATTTTATGGCAAAATGGTTGTAGTGGGCTTTGATATAAAGTAGATCCAACTTCTTCATCCTGGCTCTGCTTTTTGACAAACTGCATAAGTGTACACAATTTACTTCATATCTCTAATACTCTGTCTTTATCTGTAAAAGTTGATCACTACCTTATTGGGTAATTGTGGGGTTGCTGTGAATATTGGAAAATGATATAGCCAATAATATGGTATTTAGTGGGTGCGTAATAAATGGCATAAATTAAAAACTTATTTATAATAAATTAAAAACTTAATTATATAGCAAAAATGCCTTTGAAAACTCTAAACTCAGCTAGTTTTTACTCCACCAAAGAAATTAAAGGAGTGATGCTCTGCTTTTGATAATGAGTGGCAATGAAGAATGAGGAAGTTGATGATCATCTGCTGCAGCACTTGCAAAAACAAAATATGCCAAAGAGGATAGAACAGCATTATGAACAGAATGCATTTGGACATAATTGTTCTTCAGAGAAAAAGTTATTTTCCTTTATGGCCAAATTGTAATATGTTTGATTCACATGGGAAAACTTTGAAGTCATATTTAGATTTAATCAACCAGAATAGAAATGGTGACTTAAAGGGACCTGCTGAGTTTAATGGAGATGGGAGATCCTTTCTTCATGCAAAGCACGAGCAAGCTCATACTGAAATCCAGTTCCACGAAAGCAGTAAACTCTTCAGGACCAAGCCACAATTTTTAAACTTCACCAAACACACAAAATACAGAAAGCCCATGAATATACTGAGTGTGGGAAACCTTCCTCAAGAAGTCACAGCTCATGGAATGTAAGAGAATTCATACGGGAAAGAAACCCCATGGATATAGCATATGTGGGAAAACCTTCTTCAAGAAGTGTAAACTGACTGAACATCAAGAAATTCACAATGGAGAGAAACCCCATGCGTGCAGTGGGTGTGGGGTAGCCTTCCTCAGGAAATTTCAGCTTACCAAACATCAGGAGACTCATGCAGGAAATAAACTCCATGTGTTCAGTATGTGTGGGAAAACATTCTCCAGAAAGTTTAAGCTAACTGAACGCCGGAGAGCTTATACAAGAAGGAAACTATAAATGCACTGAATGTTGCAAAGCCTTCTACAGGAAGGTAGAGCTCATTACACATCAGAGAAACAAAAGAGGAGAAAACCACATGGATGCAGTGAGTGTCAGAAAGGTTTCCGCAGAACATCACAGCTCATTCTACATCAGGAAGCTCATATAGGAGAGGAACCTTATATGTGCACGAATGTGGAAAAGGGCAATCTTATTATACATCAACCAATTCGCACTGGAGAGAAACCCTATGGCTGCACTGAAGATGGTAAGGCCTTCAGCCAGAAGGCTTACCTCATAGCACATCAGTGATTTCATACAGGAAACACTCCCTTTGTGCGTACTGAAAATCCTGTTCGCAGAAATCAGGACTTGTTAAACATCAGAGAATTCACACAGAGATAAACCCCACACATGCAGTGACTACAAAGATAATGCTCATTGTCCATCAAAGAACACACACAGAAGAGAGACCCTATGGATGCAACACGTGTGGGAAAGCTTTCTCCCTTGTGTCATGTCTTGTGAAACCTAAGAGGATACACACGAGAGAGAAACGTAGATTCAGTGAAGGTGAAATATCCTTCCACAAAGGGACACAGCTTATTGGATACTATTGAACTCCTGCAGAGGGAAAGCCCTGTTAATGCAGTGACTGTGCTAATGCCTTCTGTGATCTCTCAGACATCATTAAACATCAGTGGGCTCCTAGCAAATAGGAATGTAGTCATTGTGGGACAGCTAATTGCCAGATGTGCACCCTCAGCAGATAGAGAGTTCATACAGGAGAGAAATCTTATGAATGCACTGAATGTAGTTATACCTTCAGTGGTCAATTACATCTTATTTTGTCATAGAGAATACATAGGAAAAGACTGATATTTTAATTTGGAAAAACCCTGAGCAATAATGTCTAGCTGATTATATGGTTATGTGTCAATAGAAAGCCTATGAATGCAGAGGCTAAGGAAGTTGGTTTTTGAAAGATAGACCCTGTCTATCACCAGTGATCACCATAGATCATCAGTGAGCTCATAAGTGGGTAGAAATATGAGAGTGGAAAAGTCCCTGTCCTCAACAGGTATTAATTAGTATATACTGGGGAGAAACTGTTGGAAGACAGTAAATGTGACAGAGTTTTTAGTGGTACATTCTGCTTCATCTGTTAGCAGATGAAATCATATAGAAATAAAATATTGTAAACACACTAAATGTGGAATACCTTTAACAAAATATTAAAGTTCTTGTGAATCAAAAAAAATCAAGTGGTATTTAAATACTCGTTGTTCTTAATTATGGATATAAATTATACTAGCATAGGCAAAATATATATTCTGTGGTTCACGTAGTAAGAATTAAAACATATAAAAGCCCAGCCAGGATAGCCTCTCATTTATCTGAAATGTGGTTTTAAGTACTACTTTTTTATATATTCTCAGGGTTAGTGTTTAAGCCTTACTGAATCAGACATTCTAGGTGACCTGAAAATTGGACTGGAGCTCTTGGGATTGAAACTGGGGCATTTCAGACCAAAAACCAGGACAAGCTTTATATGTAATTTTTAAACAACATGAATTATATTATTTAGCATACCTATTGAAGGCAATATGAAGGGTGATTCTGTTTTTTTTTTACTTTATATTTAAACAATATATGTGTAGTTCAATATGATTATACTTCTTTAAATTTTCTTTAGCCATTTCAGTTCATAGAAGAAGTAAAACCAGTACCTTTAAAGTTTTCTATATAATCCTAATATAGTGAATCAGAAGTTAGGTATAGAACTATTAAGCATAATATCCAGATACCTTGAGGACTTTTTTCTGAAGACAAATATAAAACTAAAAGTACATAGAATTTACAAAACTGAGGTTATGTAATACGTGTATGCCTATACCACTTCAAAGGCCTAGAATACAGCATTATAATCAAATAGTTATAAACATGTACAGAAATTCTTATCCTTGGTTTAAAAAATGATTATTGGTAGCTAACAATTATATAAAGGCTCAGAATAAAAAGGTAAATGAGAGTGATGAAATTATTACATGCTAAGACTTTAGGAAAGCACTATTTAGAACACTGAGACATAATTTATTATTTTTCCAGTTTTATATCACTGACCTGACTTGTGAATAAAATCTTAAAATTTTACCATATATTATATGAAAATTCTGAAATAGATTTTTTAATTAAAATTATTGGAGTGACATTGGTTCATTTTCATAGGTTTATTCATTTACAAATTTAGGCTATACTGCATATTATCTGAACATATCCTGCCAAAACAGTTTTAAAGATGTAGATAGTATCACCATTAATAATAAAGAAGAACTAGACGTGTGGCATACTATGCAGAACTAATTAAGTTCTTTAACCAGCAAATGGTAGAATACTCAGACATCTGTTTGGTTTTTTTTTAGTGTATTACATTTTTTAGTTTGTGTAATATTTTATATACAAAGGAATGTATGCCATATATATTATGAATCATAATAAATACTCATCAGTCTGCCATCTAATTTAATAACTAAAACATTACCAATGTGGTTTTAGCTACAGTGTGCTCTTCTCCCATTTCATCACCTTGCTTCTTCACAGGGCGTTTATTATTTCATTTTTCTTAAAATAGTTTCGTATACTTTTCTAACCATCTCATTTAATTATGCTTATCTTTGAGCTTTGTATAAATAGTGTCACTCTACATGTTACTTTTTTCATTTGATATTGTATTTCTGAATTATTCATTAGTGTTCAGTCACTGTATTTCATTCAGTTTTGCTTTATATAATACTTGGTTGTGTGTATATACTTCTACATGTTTATCCATTCTCCTGTCCATGAACATTTGGGTACCTACAATTAAGTATATATATAGGAGGGTGATTATTGGATTATACAATGTGCACATGCTTATCCTTACAATTGTGCCACATCTTGTTCTCAAAGTTTTATTGCTTATTTATGTAATGTACTTTTATTGTTTTCCTACTCTCTGAATTGCTGTATTTTTGTCATACTGTCTTACTATACCATTCACCTTCCAAGAAGTTTTTAAATTTTTCTCACAAACACCCCAAAAAGATAGAACTTTTGCTATTATTGTTATGTTATGTATATGGAAACATGTAGAAAGATGGGTTAGGTAGGTGATTCTTAACTCTTGTAGGTGATAAAATAAACTTTAGAAGAGAGTTCCTGATATGCTACCATTTATAATGTACCATGATTATTCTTTCTGAAGATTCCAGCCAAAAGCAAAACCAATCTACTTAAGAAAAGATTTACTGTGAGAGTTGGTGAAAGCAGGCATCTGCTTCATGCACCTCTGTATCTACAGTGCTTGGCAAATAAATGTTTGTTGAATGAATGAAAGGATTGATTTTCCCCTTAAAATTCAACCCAACAAAAGGTTACAGGATTTTAAATTTAGCTGCTATAACTCACTCTGATGCTGATGAAGACTTAAAAGAGGAAGAAACAGAAAGTACTGATTTTTCAAAGTTGATGAAATAACATCATGATTATTACAAATATAAAATTACTCCTTTAAACTTTAAGGCTGCTTCTTCCCATTCCTTCTCCTATTCTTGAAACTCCAGTGAAATGAGTTGGGGGGAAACAATAGTGACGGCACCAGTCTCCACTATGAAACAGGTAAATGAGCTGGTGAATTAGGAAGGAGAGCAGAAAGAAATTACTGTGGAGAGGACCAGAGGCTTAGAGTAGAGGGGGTTTTGGAGCTATAAAAGTTTGCTGTTACTGTTCAATCTGCTTCTTACCCTCCCCAAATAAATCCATGTATGCATTTTTGAGTATCACTTAGAATGCTACTTTGTAGCTTAAAAATTCCAGAAGGGAGGGTAGTTGGGGAGCTGGGAGAAAGATTGGTAGTTGATAGATGGTCACGGGGATGGGGAGCACAGCATAGGAAATGCAGTCAGCAATAAGGCAATGGCCAGAGAAGAGAAAGAGCAATCAAGGGCATCGTTTCATAAACTATATAAATGTCTAACCAATATACTGTATACTTGAAACTAGTAATTAATTTTTTTTAATTCGAATTTTGAGCTGATATCAAATTTTGAATCCTAATCCATAAAGAAATTTAGAATATGATGCTATTGGACTATGTAATACCAGAGTAGGAGTTATAAAAGTACCTAAGGGGGGAAAAATTAAAAGGTTCAATTAGGTGTCTTTATTGATTCTTGTTCTGTAAATATTTTCTTGTGTATGTTGTTTCTATTTAAGTGTTTTTAACACCTTTTGAAACATCTACCCTAGTGTTATTCAGCAATTATTAATACCATAACTATTCATTTCCTTTTTAATGTCTTATTTTTTCACAGCCCTTCTCACTCCACTAAATATCTCACTAGGCTTCCTGTTTCTTCCCATTTAAACTATTTACACAAATTTTCCCCTGCCCTGTCTCCCCAAAAAGATTCTGAACTGCCTTGTAGAATGGAAAATATATTCTGCTCTAGGCTAGTCTATTCATCTTTGTAACTCCTCCCTCAAACCATATCATCTGGAAAACGCTATTCCTTATGATATTTTAAAAATTATTAGCAATAAAAAGGGCTGTATAATGTTTAATAAGCAGAAATAATAGTATTACATTTTGAGGTTGGCAGATTGCTTTTATAACATATTATCAAATTTGTCCCTTACAATAATCAGGTGAAGTAGATAGACCAGATGCCATCTCAGTTTTGTAAATGAGTAAATGGAAAGTGACATAATCAGTAAGTGGCATTGGCCAGGACCTAGATCCAGGTGCTTTAATGTGGTTCATAATACTTTCTGCTTATTGCTCCTCAATTTTAGCTTTACCTTAAAATCAAATAAAGAGCTTTTTAAAAAAATACTGATATCTGGCCCCTATCCAAGACTATTAAATTAGACTCTCTGCAGTGGAGCTTGGCATCAGTGTTTTTAAATGATACTTTGATTGTTTCTAGTATGGAACCAAAGTTGATAACCATTGCACTATACTCATAATTTACTGGTTTAATATGAGATGAGTATGAGGTGTGAAGAAAATGTATGTGATCAAGAACAGTGTTTCCCAAAGAATGGTCCATGGATTATGATTCATCTAGGGAAGCTTGTTAAAAATGCATTTTTTCCATACTTCACCATATGCGGAATGATTGAGAACTGTGGATCAGGAAGCTCAACTATTCATAAGTGATATCAGTCCAGAGCTCCCACATTTATAAAGGAAGCTGGTTAAAGTTTTGAATTTACAACCATAGTTATCAGTTGTTCATAGTATATTTGTGCCACAAATGCATACCCAAAAGGATTAAACTTGTTGTTTGAAATATCAGATATAAATTATTAACAAAAATGGTCATCATGCATTTGTAATAAGTGAAGAACCAGTACTGGAAACTAATATGATGTCAACAGACAGGCAGGAAGTAGAGTTAGTAAAACAAGAAGAAATGATCAGAATTAAGAATTGATAATAATATTTTAGCATATACTATGAATCATATTATGATTAAATGAATTACATCAAGTCATTACAAAAATCTATGACATAGATTTTTTTACCTACATTAGATGACAAACCAAATAAAATACAGAGCAACTAGTTATAGGCACTGATTTTCTAAGGTATTTTGCCTCTGCTGACAGAGTAGTTTTTAATAACTCAGGCCCCTTGGGGTTGGGTCAGTATGACTACCAACATCATATAAGTAATTCAGATAAAATTAGGCCCTAACAAAGGTGAAATAATGGCTTGAAATTGTAATTAACAGAGGCAGGTTGAAGAACTGATTAGAATAAAGTAATTATGACAAGTGAACATGAATTAGATTTATAAAACAAGACAAAAAATTATAAATACAAGATGGGAAAAAACTAGATTTGCATCAAGGTAACAGAATGAAATCTGAGGTTGGTTGTGAATTATAATATGTCAGGAGTGACATTGCACCTCTGAAAATTAGCACTCATAGTTCCTGAAATGAAGAGATACAACATGTTAAATTCATAGAATAGTTATTGCATTGAACTCTGCATTGGTTAGGTCTTCGTTTGTTTGTGTGTTCTATTTCCCCCCCTTGTATTTGGTGGAGGATTGTATCAGTCAAGGGAAGTTAGATTATGCTGCAGTAACAAATAACCTGAAAATGTTAGTGGCTTATAATGACACTCATATCCAGTGCTCATACTCCATGTCCATCCTGGATTGCTATATCGCCACATCATCTTTACTTCAAAGCCCTGAGCAACACTTACAGAAAACTGCTGGTCATCATGGCAGAGTGAAAGAGAACATAGTGAACTATGAACTGGTTCTTAAAGTTTTTGCATAGAAATGAGACATAGCATTTCTGCTCACATTTCATTGGACAAAGTAAGTCACGTATCCATGACTGACTTCAGTGACTCAAGGAAATTTACTTTTACCTTAAAAGAAGGAAGTGTATATTTAGGAATTATAATACAAATCTGCCACAGAAATGAATCTATGTAGAATTTTAGTATAGCATTATACTAGAATTTTAAGGACAATGGTGTTGTTTATCTCAATATAAGAAGAAGCAATAAAATTAAATTAGTGGAAAAATTTTAAATATTAAAAAAAGTTTGCTAAAGGTTCAGTTTGAAGAAATTCAAAAATTTGTTTGTATACCTGTGTGTGTCTCTTTGTATTTTGAGTATAATCTACTTGGAATATGAGTGGTAGGTTTGGTGGAAGGGAGAAGACTGCTTGAATTTTTTTCAAAGCATAAAATTCTGACTTATAAGCACTCAGTGTTACTATTTGGAACCCCTAAGTGGATACAGATTTTGTGTAATATCTCTTTTAAATGTATATCAAATTAGGCCTACATTTACACTAGTACTGTTATGTGGACAATTTAGTATT
The DNA here is from genome assembly GCA_028627145.1 of Eidolon dupreanum. Lineage (NCBI taxonomy): Eukaryota > Metazoa > Chordata > Mammalia > Chiroptera > Pteropodidae > Eidolon > Eidolon dupreanum. Next base: position 9,605,912 of record CM053505.1, read on the forward strand.
TATTAAGATTTAAATAATATTACCAGTGATCTAAAAATATTTATTTAGTGCCTGGATCTAAATGGTACTTTTCAAATGTTGCACACAGTTACTGAAAAGAAATGGTTCCATTTTGTCCAAGAAAGTACGATCTAAATAGATAAAAAGGGCAAAGATATATGGGCTGAGGAATTTTTAATACTTAGAATTTGATTCAAATATACCATAACTTCCATTTATTTTCTGGCAGCCAAATGGATGATTTTGAATTGAAGAATTAATGTTTAATTTATATCTTTATTTATAATGGGGAATGGTATTTATCTTTGCTTGAACTCTTAATTGAACATGTCACATTGAAAAAATTATCTCCAATTACTTAGACCCTATAGATTTTCTTTTCCTTGTTATATATTAGATGGTCATTATAGTAAGTAACTTGAACATCTGGAAGCTAGAGAGGCTTTTTATTATAAAGAAATGTTAGCTTCATTGTATGAATATAAAATTCTTGATATCTTTTACATAATATGAATCTTCATGCAGAGGAAGGCCCAATTATTTTTTTGTTGAAAATATCTGCTGAGATCATGCAGATTAAATTTAAACATAAGCTCACACTTAAAATGATTTTAAAACTGTGAAACTCAGTTTATTTTTGTACAAAATAGGAGTGTGAAGAAACTAAATGTACTGTACTAGTTTATTCAACAATTAGAAATTTTACTTAAAAAATCATGGCTTTAAAAGTTTTATTTTTATACCTCATCTGTAAAACCAATATAAAATGTTTGTTATGGAATGTAAACATAGAGAATAGAATAAAATAATTATAATCAATAAACTCAGATTATCTATTTCTAGGGTATACAGAGCACCTTGAGAAATTGAAGAGACAGTGCAGTAGAACATACGGTTTTCTTTCTCAAAATATTGACAATATAATGGGAGATACTAAGACTAACAAATAGATAATTGATGGAAACATAAAATATGTACAGTAAGTATATACCAAATGGGTCATTCAAAATCATTTAGATCTTGGTTCAAGACATGCAGAATAAACAAACTTAGTTCGTGATGGGGATTAGCTCACTGCCTCTTTAGGTCATCAAAACAAAGCTACTACAGTTACAGGAATCACAGCCTCACTCTAATGAGTTTTCTGGTCATTTGTACCTTGACTTGACATTTTTACGTTTTGTCCTTTTTGACAGTTCAATCTTGAAAAGCTACAGTGGTTTTTTGATATGTTAGAGAGCCATTTGGATGCTGAAAAAACAATCAACCTCACTTCTGCCTGCACCCCCAAGTCTCTGCATGCTAAAAAATTAGTTTCTACACCCATTTAACTATTGAGACATAAATCTTTCATTGTCAAGTGAAAGATTAGAGCCAAATGGGTGCTTAATTTTAGATGGCTCCCTAGGGGAGAACTGGAGTAGAATTTGAAAAGGAATATGATGTAATGTGAGGAAGAATATGGCTATGTTCACTGACACAAAGGCTAGAGGCCACTAAGGTCATGCTCACCCACATTCTCTTCCCATTCTTTATTTCTCATTTTATGTTATAATTTGTTACTGTATTTAACCTAATGAAAATCTTAGCCCATTCTTTTAAAAATTAGTCATTTTTAAATTTTGATAGGTACCATTCTTCATGGACCATCCTCTTCTGATTACCAAAAGAGTGACAGGGCCACTAACAAGTTTGTTGTCATTGAGCCAGTCAAAATGGTGAAGCGGTTCCCAAGGAAGTATTTATGGGCTGATTCTACCTCTACCTTGTTTGCCAAGGACATTTATATGTCTGAATTTGGAGTTACACAGTGACATTTTCATTTCACATTCAAGAAGGATGCCGCTGCCTATCTATTCACCATGGACATTCTTCTTTGCACTCGGGACACTCAGTCAGCTTTTGGTCTTTGACAAATATAAATTTAGTTTGGACTGTTATCTTCCATCTATTGCAAATGTTTTATCCCTGGCACTGCTTTCTCTATGCACACAAAGCTATGTGGTGGGTACTTTGAGTTCCTTTTCATGGCTCTTTTCCATTTGTTGTCCTTCCAGAGAGAATTGGTTTCATTGTATTGCACTGCTACTGTAGATGTCATAATATACTAGAATCTGCTCTTTGCTGAGAAAAAAAAAAAGCATCTGGTTAATACTGGGAACTAATCCTGTTCATTTTCATTCCAGACATTGCTTTTAATGTTATTTGTTTGAAATTCTTGTTAAATAGCTTCCCATTTTAGTTAGACTATAGTATATTCTCTAAACCTCTGGTGCTAATATAGTAACTACTAGCTGCATGTGACAACTGAAATGTAAATTTAAATTAATTAAAATTAAGTAAAATTACAAATTCTAATCTTCATTTGCACTAGCCACATTTGCACTAGCCACATGTGCTCAGTAGCCACATGTGTCTAATGACTATCGAATTAGGCATCACAAATATAAAACATATTATAACTTATCACTAAAAAGTTTTATTAGATATGTCTTATAACACCACTCTCTCCATTTATTCCTGGTCACACAACTAACTCTTCCTCTGTCTGGCTCTTAAAACACAAGCATTGTCTGAGCTTGCATCCTCAGCTATCTCTTCACTATGCATATTCTTTTTTTATGAATTTGATGTCATTTTTTTCTTGTACCTTAAACTGTCACTTCAATGTAAATATCTCCCAGATCTGGCTCTATTTTAGATCCAATTTAGCTTTTTCAGCTACTTGCTGGACAGTTTTGTATAATACGTTCTGTCTCCCAACCACTTCTAATTTCACACGCCGCAAATATAATTATTTTATTCTTTCCAAATTCTCTCCTCCTATCATCTCTAGTATGTCATTTATCCATTTGCTGAGGTTTGAATTCCTAAAGTTATGTTTAACTGTTTCCTCCCCATTATCCTCTATATCTAATGAATCAATTGCTTGTTTCTCTTATTCCTGGCTACATGTATGTCATCCACCTCTCCTCACCTCTCCTTCCAGCATCACAACCTTAGTTCAAGCCTTATTATATATATATATATTATATATATATATAATATATATATTATATATAATATATATAATATATTTTCTGTTGTATATATATATATATATATTATATATATATACACACACATTTTCTGTTGAAAGAGTATTCCAACTGATCTCCATGACTCCAGTGTCTCTCCCTTCCAAATCTACTTCTCTATCATTTTCATAAAACATACATTCAGTCACATACTTCTCATACTCAAACATCTGTGAGCATTCCCTTTTCTCAGAGTAAAGTGCATACTCCTCCATATTCCTTAGAGATAAAATGTCTACATGGTATATCTCAAAAGATAACACAGCTTTGCAGAGATTCCCTATCTGAGACATGCTATTAAAGTTACTCTTGTAATTAAATGGAAGGAAAAAGAGGAGAGGAACCATGATAAAATTAACATGTCTATGGCAGTTGTTAGCTAGACCAGTGAGTTTGAACTCCAATCCTACGCCATCTCCTAATACACATGCTCACCATTCACATTGGTGTTACACACCAAACATGGCACTAGGCAAGCTATGCTGACTTCGACCCCTCACAAAAGAATGTCATAAGAATTATCAGTTGACTACGTTTTTGCCACCCTTGTGGAATGGAGCTTCAAAATAGATTGTTACAAAAAAATAAAAATTTTCTCCAGCCTAGCATTGGTAGTTCTCCAAAATATGACCCCATATTATTTTCTAGGCTTTTTTTCCCCCTTCATTCAACCTTACTTATGCTCTAGCCAACCTGTTTTCCTTACTTTTATTTATTTGTTTGTTTGTTTTAGACTTTATATGTTTATTTTATTAGTTTCAAGTATACAGTACATTGGTTAGACATTTATATAGTTTATGAAACGATCCCACTGATTGCTCTTTCTCTCCACTGTCTCTCCACCTAGCCATTGCCTTATTGCTGACTGCATTTCCTATGCCGTGCTCCCCATCCTTGTGTTGGTCACCTTACTTTTAATCATGCCTTTGTTTGTGTGTTTGCACAGTCTAAAATGGTCATTCCCTGTGGACTCCCAATTTCCAGATTTAAAAGCTATAAGGCCAGGTAAAATATCATCTCCATAACATCATTCCAGAGTTGACAAGTCAGAATTTATCTCCTTTTCTATGGGATCTTCTGTTAGCATTTATCTTGTCTACCTTCTATTAGTTGAATATTTTCTCCTCCACTAAATAATGAAATAATGATGGCCAAGGAGCAAATTTAATTGATCTTTGATCACCCAATAGTACCTGACAGTGAATTGCATTTAGAAGGTGCCAAAAAAAATTGTTTTGGTGAATGGAATTGTGACTTCAGTTGTTGAATGAATGAATGAATAAAAATATAAAACTCATTATGTAAATTAATCATAAAAGCATATGATGACATTTCGATAGCTTACTAATAGAATATGTGAAATATTTGGTATGAAGTTACCATTCTCAAAGATTTATTTGCATAGGTACATTATTTCAATATTACTTGTAAGCAAAACAGTTTTACATAATTTTATACATAAAATGTTTTATATTATTTGTGCAAGTATAATATATATGCCAAAAAGAGACAAATGAACATTTATAGCATTTATAATTATAAAGTTCCATGAAACATAATTGTATATATAGCATTAGAGATATCAACTATTTCTCTTCACTCTTTATGTATTTAATGTTAATAACATATACTGTTCTTATGAATATATGTAATACACAGTTGATGAGAAGTATCACTTATATTAAGTACTATGACCCCCCAGGTGCTTAAAACTTGTTAGCAAAGTATGGAGTATCACTGGTGATATATAGGACAGAAAATTTCTATGTATTCTCCTCAGTATACCAATTGCATCATTGTTTCACAGAAAAAATAACTGATTATAATTCTGTGTGGGTGTGTAGCTCATCTGTGAGAGACTATTTCTGTGCAGACTTTTCTAAGAAAGTGATCAAAATTGAAGAAACATTCCTCATTTTTATGAATATTGTCTTATTAGGAATTTGGTGCATTCGAATGTACATCACATAGTTTGTAGAAGCACTTTATGGAAAAGGGTAAAGAAGAAATGCAAGTGTTATTTTCTATGTACAGTGAAAGACAAAGTGAGCAACTGAAGAGAATTCCTGGGAGTATATAGTGGCATAGCTCTAAATCCAATTTTTAAAAAACTAAATTTAATCCTAACCTAAAAATAACTAGAACATCAGAAGTGTGCCTTTCCATAGCATGAATAAGTTCATAAAATGTAGAATTCTCCATATTTAGTGCTATTTTCTTTTTAAAACTTGATGTATGACCTTTGGGGAAAAGATTTCGCCCTAAATAGTAATAAAACCCACACTTCAGAAGCAAATATTTTTAAATCATATTTTGATGGAAATAATTTACTAATAATAAGATGAATCTCCAAAAGTACCTAAGGCTATTTAAATATTTAGCATGATAAAATAAAATGAGCTTTATAAAATTGTACCTTTACTAAACAAAACATAGTCATTTAGTTTCTATTCTTTTCCCTAATATGAAGTAGCAGGTTAATATGTACTTTTTGTTGTTCTGTTTTGTTGTTTTTATTACCCTGTGTCCTGCTCTTTATGAAAGCCTTTGGCTTTCAATAATGAACAGACCAATATGGCTGACAAAAGGTAGAGATACATATAAGTAAAGCAGTTATTCAAAGTAGTAAGCTATTAAAGAAAAAAGTTTACTAGAAGGGGAAAAAATAATCAACAAATTGGGGGAATGTATAACTGAAACATATAGCTCTGAGGAGCTGAAAACTGTTTAGAGCCAGGAGATACTATTTTTGAATCTGTATACTCTTTTATGGACTCTATATATTGATCATTTTGGGTTTGATTTGGTTTGACATTCTTCTATCACACAATATCCTATAAAATAAATTAAGTGTTTCTCAAAATATTATCTTATCAAAATTATCTTGGAGGCCTTCACTGTGAATCTAAATCCATATTTCTGGGGATAAACCTAGGAATCTGCATTTAACCCACTCCCCAAGTGATTCTTACATATATATATATACAGAACTAAAATCTGAAAATTACTGCAGTAGCTTAACTGTATTTGAGAGTAGTTCCATTGCTTTTGTAGTAATGCCTCTTTTTTTTTTTTTTTTTTTTTTTTTTTTTTTTTTTTTTTTTGCCGAAAGATGTATTTTTTCCAAGACCCATCAAAAGCCAACTTTCCTGGTTCTTTTATAAAAGACAGTTAGTTGCTTCCTTCCCTGTTCCCCTACCCCATGATCCCAAAGTCTTAGTGCAAATTTAAGTTTTAATAACTTCACATGTAAAAATATGCTAAAAACATCATTTGAAAATTAAATTATTTCAATTTCTTTTATCATTTAGTTTTGTTTATTTCAAATAGTAAGTTTTTAATTTTAATATTCGTATGCGACCGCTATTTAGACCAATGGAAAAACTCAGCCACTTCAATCACTTGATATATCTCCCTTAGACTTTGTCTTGTAGGGTCGTGTCAAAATTGTCAAATATGCATCAGTACTTCATTTTTTCAATAATCGTAAGGCTGGGATTACAAATGTAGTCTTTTAGTCACTGAGGAACAGCGGCTAATGAAAGTTTTTACAAAGTTTGAAATTTGACTTGAGTAATATATAGTACAACACAGTGGTCATGGTGAATTTTAATAAGAAATATATTAATATTTTAAAATTTTAAATAACTGACCTTTCACACATTGTTTTGTATAATTTTGTGGCATTTATACTTCTAAAGTTACTGAAACTTAAAATCACATGATGACTTAGGAATTCTATGTATTTTAACTCTGTGTGAAAGAATGTCTATCACCTTAAACTACTTCTCTAAGTCAGGGGCCATGTTTTATTCATCTTTGTATCCCTACCACAGGTGATTAATATCCGTTGAATCAAGAGGAAAAGTCTATCTGTTATACATTGTCCAATAGTTTAATACGGTCAATATTATTAAACTATTAACTAAATATATCTTGATGTATTTAATGTATTTAAAATTTAGCTTCAGATATATTAATAGATTTAATAATATTTACTGTTTCCATCCATTGTGATTATTACTCTTTTAGATGCTCAAATTATTTCATCTTTGGCCTACTGACATAATCCTCATAGTTTTTAATAGCTTCTTTTTATCTTGTGTCACAATATAATCTAAGCCTATCTTGTACATTTCCTATCCCAGATCTGGAATCAACCATTTTCCAAGGAGGCCTGGGAAACGGCTTTTGAAAACCACTAACTGTGGAGAGTTCATTTATTATTGGTTGGTCATTGCTTCAGTGAGCAGAGCTAAGAAAAATATACATCTATAAGACATCAAATGACTCTGGGGTTTTTATTTCTTATATAAGTATCTGCTTTCTCCCATGTTTAAATTGCTTATCAGTGACACCGAGGGTGATATAGTGACAGCACACACATACACACACATATATCTCATCATATAATTATTCAGTTGCTTTATCCTATAAAACATGACAGAATAACAGCACTACTACCAACAGACAATATAATTGCTGAAAATAGTGTAAGATTTTGTTTAACAGTTCCTTTTTGTTACACTATGGATGTGCAATAAAAGTATATTTTAAAGAGACTTGAAGTAGTTACTCTCTGTGTGATTATTATATCACTAGCAGGATATACATTTAGATCATATTTACTTTTTTCCTTGAGGAAAATCCCTTTGACGTTTGAACATTTAATCACACTCTCTGATTCTAGGAAGGTAGGTAAATAATGAAACTTGCATCCATTACAGCTGAAGCAAACTGTAGAGGCATCACAGGGAAACTGGGCAGCTTCCCAGCTTTTTCCAAATCATCTCTTCCTAGTGTAATTGTATTTAAAGTGAATTTTATAAAATTGAACTCTTCCAAATTCAAATGAGAGTACAAACACACTTTCCAAATATAAATGATTTATCTACACCTTGGCTTCTCTGTACACATAATTCATACTTAATTATTAAGAATTGATTTTATTTAAGTATATAGATATAAATATGACTATATTTGTAACAAACTTCTCCTTTGGCACAGGAGCCCTTCATAATGACAGGCTGAATTAAGTATTTCTATTCATTTGTGAAATGAATCAGACCTAAATTTAACTTTAAAAATTCTGTCCCTGATAAGAATATGTGTTTCTTCTGACAGGTATTGTTGTAAAATGGCATTATCAAAAACTATGTTGAACAAGATTTATTTTTGTTAAAATTAAATTCAGAGAAAGAAATGCAAATGACTATCATTCCTTGAAATATGTAGTACTGTGGAATATGGATTTTTTTTTCAAAATTAGATAGCCAAATAATAATTAAGTAACTTTATATTTTGGAATAAAGGTAATTAGTTTAAATTTTTAAAATATGATACAGAACAACAATAATTCATAGTTAAAATATATTTATCATTTACTGTATGCTAGATACCATGTGAAGACACTTATCTCATTTTTTTTCCTTTAATCCTCATGACACCCTTACTGGCTTTCTAGTAATATCATGCCCATTTTATAGATTCCTTGAGAAAACTAAGCCATAGAAACACAAAATTTCTAAGCAGAAATCACTTTGCTGTATTACAGCTCTTCATAAGTCTAGCAATTGCAAGTAAAAAGACAGTGATAATTTCTTAATTTTTTTTAAAATTTAGGCAAGAACTATAAACATAGTATTTATTAGTAGCATGTGTCAATTTTAAATACATAATATAAAATATACTTAATAGCTTGCAATAGTTGAAAAATATCTTTAAGATTTTGATATTACTATCAAAGTAAATATTAGTGTTTTTCTTAATGTTCTAGTCTATAATAAATTAGTATTTTAAGTGTTGGAAATATTTCAACAAAATACATTTATCACATGTAAAAGTTTAGGTGGAAAATAGCATGCTAAGTGAAATAAGTCAGATGGAAAAAAGTCAAGAACCATATGATTTCATTCATATGTAGACTATAAAACAGAAAGCAACAAATGAGAAAGCAAGACAAACAAAAAATCATAGGTACAGACAACTGTATGGTGGTTACCAGAGGGAAAGTGGGGTTTGGAGGAAGTAGATAAGGGTCAAATATATGGTGACAGGAGACTTGACTTTGGGTGGTGAACACATAATGTAATATACAGATGAAATGTTATAGAATTGTATACTTGAAACCTATATAATCTTGTTAACCAATGTCACCCCAATAAATTTAATAAAATTTTTAAGAAAGAAAATAGAATTTCTCTTATATTTGCTTTTATATGTATTTAATTTGCATTATCTTTTATTATGTGCATTTAAAATTAGTAAAATTAGCAAATACATTAAAGCAAAAATAAAAATATCCCTGTAACTATCAGAACAAACTACTATGACTATTTTGGTGTATAACATTTCAGGTTTTTCCCCATTCTTATTGCTGTTTTTGCTCTTGAGTTGTCAAGACTTTTTCAAATTGTAGTACAGTTTCTAAGAAGGTATTTTAAAAAGGAATGCATGATGTTAAAAAACTAATCTGTTTTTTTTTTCAGGATTGTACTGTGTATGAAACAGAGAATAAAATTCTGCACGTGGTAAGTATATTTGAATTTATTTTTATCTTCATTAGAAAATATATCTTTGTTTAACTAGTAATTAAATAAAAAGCTACAACCTATAAAAATGTGAGCCCTGTATATTTTATAAGAAAAGTACAAAAAAATCAAAACATAACAGGTTATATTAGTTATAACTATTCTATTGTATCTTAATAGAAAAATAATATAGTATTTTAAGATTGTAGGATGTAGCAAGGTTGGAATATAATAAAATAAAGAATCTAGAAAAAAGAGAATTGAAATCAGAATTCTCCACTCTTCATCTGTGACAGTAGGTCAAAGAAAAGTGTTTGGTTGTGTATAACAGGTAATCCACCTCTATCATTTAGATGAAATACCTCATAAAATAATCAAATTGCCTTTGTTCCTATTCTATACTCACCAAGCAACCTTCCAAATTTTAATTTGGAAATACTTATTGAATCTATTAATGACTTTATACATATTATATAACTAGAAATGGAATATGAGTGTATTATACTTTGTAGAAAGGAATCTTCTTTCTTTTTAATGACCATTTGGCTGCTTTTCTTTGTAAATCCATTTCTTGGTTGATGCTCATCTGCCCTAATAACTTCTTCACCTCTGTATGAAATGAGTGAGAGCATAAATAACATTGAAGAAGTTTATAAATGAATACAGTATATTTACTTTGCCAATTTTGCATTCCAGCTAGTGGCAATTTAAAGATCCTCCCTGATGATGATCAAGACAGTGGATGGCATTAACCAATCAATTCAGCTCAGAGAGCAATTGTATTTTCATTGATTGTGTTCTCATTCCACTACCCTCCCTGGCCTTTTTATGCAAAGATGGCCTATCCTTTACTAGAAGGTTGTATACTTTTGTGTTACTTTCCTCACAATAAGAATTATTTTTTTTAAATAATAAAATATATATTATATTATACCACTTGGTATATGGTGCTGGAATACTTTCTTTAAAATAATATTTTCAAAAAAAGTATCCTTCTGATTTCCTGTAGTGTAGAAGAAATCACTTTGAGTCTAAAAAACTGTGTCTGAATCCTAGTTCTACCACTTTCTATCTCAGTGACCTTAGTCAAGTGATGTAACTTTTTTTTTGAGATTTTGATCTTTCTTAAGGTAAATTTTAATAATTTTACTTTTTTACTTTTTATTGAGATATAATTGACATGCAACATTATATTAGTTTCAGGTGTACAACATAATGATTCAATATTTGTAAGAGACTTTGCTCTTAATATGTAAAATGAAGGTATTAATATCTTCTAAGTACAATTGTTTATAGTTCTTTGCAGCATTTATTTGCTTTTTTAATTTCCTTTTTCTTTTTTATATGCACCAGGAAATTAAAAGCCTGAGTTTTAATATAATTTCTTTAGAATCAATTTGTGAGTTACTTGGAATATTCTCCTTATTTCTATGATACTTGAATATGTATACTCATACAACTAAGTAGAGGTTACAGTAGCTTGAGAGACACACTAGAATATTATCTGAGCCTCAGCTGTCTCAGCCCAGACCCAGTCCCTATATCTTTATATTGTCTGGAGAGCAGGGGAGATAATTGTCAAGAGGAAAGAGAACTTACCACAGGCAATACAAGCATCAAAGTGCTCTTCAACACCTGGGCAAGCTGAGATAGCTCAGGACAGTTGTGAGGTGTGTCTTTTTCTGAAATAGATCTCTATATATGGATGAGTAAAGAAAGAGAATGGGAAAGAGCAGAGGAAGTATCCTCTAATATATTAGAAGAAAATCCTTCCTTATGAAGTAAGTTTATTAATAATATCTGTTTAATGTTCTCAATAGGAATCGAAAGAACATTGTTTGTATTAAAATAGAATACCATTCTTTAAAGAAGGTAAGGCCACTATAAACTGAGTGTAAAATGAACTAAGAAAAGAGTCGTAACAATAAGAATATGAAAATAGAAATGAAACCATGCCGAAAGCAGTAAAAAGCAGACTGGATATTGCAGAAAATTGAAACCATGAGTTACAAGGTAAACTTAAATGACACGCAGATATTTAGAAAATTAATAAAAACAAAAAGTAAAAAGAAGATAATGGCTATAGAGGAAAGCTTAAGTTTAACCCACCTTCAACTAATTGTTATTTTCTGAGGAAGAAAGCAATAAGAAACAAAGATAGAATGATTTAAGAATGGAAATTAGAAAATTTAGAGTACTCAGTAAAGTCAGAAAATTTATTGGAAAGAATAATTTTAAAATATTTTCTGGTAACACTTTACAGATTCTATGGCAAGAAGCAACTCTATATTCATTCAACCAGTGGGAAGAGAGAGATGAGAGCTTTTGACTTGAAAGAAACAAAAATTAGATTGTTCAGATGTCTACTCTGAAATAATAACCGCCAGAAGACAGTGAAACAAAATCCAAAAAATCTTTGAAGAAAAGTAATGACCAAAAAAAAAGTTTATATCTAACTAAATTATTCATGCATGAAAGCAACAAAAAGATATTTTTAGATCAGTAAAGTCGTTAAAGTACCTTTTTGGAAAATATATTTGAATAAGTTCACCAAATAAAGGAAGTAAAAATTGAATTTCAGATAGGAAAGTTATGGTAGCAAAGGACTGGAGGTTAACAAAAGAATCAGATGAGATGGTGTCTTAGTTCATTCATGCTGCTTTGACAAAAATATCATAAACTGGGTGGCTTAAAAATGAACCTTTCTCACAGTTCTGGAGGCTGGGCAATCAAAGATAAGGGTGCCAGCATATTTGGTGTCTAGTGAGGGCCTATGTTCTGGTTTACAGAGGATCCTCAAATGGTGGAAGGAGCTAGGGAGCTCTGTGGGGTTTCTTTTAGAAAGACAGTAATCCAGTTCAAGAGAGCTCCACCCTCATGACCTAATCACCTCTCAAAGGCTCCACTGTCAAATATCATCATACTAGGATTAGGTTTCAGCATATGAATATGGCACAGTGAAGGGTGCACAAACATTGAGTCTATAACAGATGGTGAGGAATAGAAAAGTATGAGTGTTAGCTAGTATTTTTTAAATGAGGATCATTCATGATAAATCAAAAAAATAATGCACATTTCATTAGATTTACATCTTTTTGAAAGAGATAAACTCTGCATCCCTAAATTTAATCACAAAGACTACCATTGCTTTCCAGTGGCAATTATCCTCGGAAAACAAGAAATTCCTGTAAAAGAGTAATGCAATACAAACACACAGACAATAACACACACTAAAAATATCTAAATGCTGGTGAGAGTCTGATGAAATTATAATGGACCTACCTTACTGCTAGGCATATACATTCATAAAACCTTTTTAAGTCTTAGGCAATTTCAAGGCTCAAAAACATTATTACTGACATTTATGTAGTATTTGCAACATTTATCAGGCACTATTTTAAGTGTTCTATATGAACTTACACATTTGGTCCTTTATAACAACTTTATGAGTTAAGTATTATTACTGTATCGCCACTTTACAGATGAGGAAACTAAATCATAAAGGTTAGGTGACTTTCCCAAAGTGACACAGTTGGAAAGAATTTAAAATTTAAGATAATGCCCTGGGAATCCTATCTAAAAATAAATTCTAAGATACAATAACATTTTCTATAGAAAGTACTTTTAGCAGCTAATGTAATAATGAGATATAAGAAATACCATTATGCTTCCGTAAACTATGGTACATTCACAGGATGAAATATTTACTATTCATAGTTACTATTTCAAATTACATTTGTGAATATGTAATTTAGGGATAAATTATATTTATAAATATGCCTAAAATATTTATTTGCTAATGTTAAAGAAAGGATTCTAAATGATAATCTTAAGTAAAAAACAGATTAAAACCATTATAAACACAGAATAAAGCACTGTTGAAATTTGAAAAAGGAAATATTCTATATTAATATTTATTGCATTAGCTTGGTGAGATAATTTCTGATTTTTATTTGTTTCAAATATCTTCCCAATTTTCTCATTTGCACTGCTTCTATAATAAAAAAAAAATTTTAAGTATGTATCTATTCTAATATATTTATAATCCTATGATTTTTAATGGATAATTTTATGGTTCACATAGTGAAATAGACGTGATTTGAACAATGCTTAGGCTAGATTTCCTTTTTACTTTTCTTATCTTAAAAATTGTTTATGCTTAAAATTAGAAAGTAATAGACTCTAAAGACCCAAAAAATGGATAGAAAAGAAGGTTGGTTAGACAGAGATGTCTTTCAGTATGAAATGTGAGAATGAAAAAAGGAGATTGGACAGCTTGAGTTTCCTTGAAATTTGCCATTAAATATATTGGAAGGGATGACAGAATGTAACCATAAAGGACAAAAGGAAATTCAGATAATCAATGTACTATATATCTGAATGATTGTTGACTAATGATAAATAGTAATATATTTCACCTCTGTCAATTTGATATTTCCCTCTCAGGCTTTGTCTCTGACTGACTGTACTTTCTCTGGCATGTGGAGCCCATCTGTTTTTGCTCTGAACAGATCCTTGTTTTATATAGTAAATCAGTTGTAGGAAATCTGGAGTTCTCTTCAGTTCTGTACCCTATCTTCTCACTCCCACTTTTCACTACAGTCTTTGCATCAGGAGAGAGAAACACTTTTGAGAAGCCATTTCAGACCTCATTCTTTTAACAGACTTACTCTGCTTGTCATAGCCCCACTGCTCTCATTGGTAAACCTGCAACACTTGTCCACTTTGATAAACTCACAGAAATCCCAGGCCAAGTATGATCATTATGTCACATTGTTTAAATCAGATTGTACTGAGCTCAAGTAAACCTTTTACACTAATCAAGAGTTCAGTCTTGTATATGGCAATTGCTATGTGCTAGCAGTTTACTCCCATTGTTTTTATAATGATAATGGGAGGGATAAATACAGTGAAGGCCTATTTTATTATTTTAGTGTTATCTTTTAGTTGTTTACTACTTTGGAGTTTACAGGGCATTCTCATGAATGCTCCTCTTCTTTCTTTTTTCTCTCCAAGCTTTTTTATTTTTTACTTATTTAGGTTTGATCATGAATTAGGCTCATGTCAGCACATTAATTATTTGTTTTATTTCATAAACACTCTGTGCAATTTTTTTCCTGTCTTTAAATATATGAGTTTTTTACTGCTAAACTTCATCTGGGCTGAGATTATTGTGCCTTCTCTGCTATCTAAACTAGAAATGGCTAAAACAGAACTAATAGGTCTAAGAGAAAAAGCCTAGAAGAGAAAATTAAGAGCTCATTTTAGACTTTGCCACACTATCTATTTATGTAAGCATAGCATTCCTCTCCTGATTGCCCAGAACCTTGAAGATATAAGTGCTAGATTAACAGCATGCCCCATAACAAAGTTAAAATGATCATATTAGTATTTTATCTTTAGAGATTTTTTTTAAAAACAGTGGTACTCTAATGATGTCACAAAAATAATTTTGGCCTTCAGAAGGTCCCTGATGCTTTGTCAGTTCTAGTTAGACTTCTCTTAAACCTGTGATCTTGGACCATTGCAAACTGAATATTTTTGTATGGTTGACATTTTGGTTGTAACTGCAGATATTTGAACATACAAATTATGGTCAATCTCATTAAAACATGCATTCTAATACTGAGTTTTATAGATGGAAAGCATCAAGATGTTTCTTTACTTTTACAGTTGATGTGACCCTTCTATCTCGGCCTCATCCCTGTCTTTGTGGTCACCCTAAAGAAGGATACTAACACTTGCTGAAATAGGCTTTGATTTCTTGTGTTGTATTAGATTATCTTCAGGTTTTGATACTTTGTGATTAATTACCTTATAAATTATTTTAACTGTAAATTAACTTCTCCACAACCAATGTCCCATACAAGAAAGAAGAAATCCAGATAGAATATGATGGAAGTAGAAAATGTTTGTCTTTTCTGGGACCAAAAGAAAAAATAAAGCATGTATATATACTAAAGGAAATGTGGCCATAAAGAATTGAATTGAATTGAAATAATACGTTTTTAGTGTGTCTTACTATGATCTGGAAAGACAGGATGTCAGTATATTTATATTGGTGCTCTTGCTAACATTACATTTGTTGAACACATTATGCATTGGAAAATGCTTTCATATTCAGACTAACTCTGACCATACAATCCTTGTTCTCAAAGAGTATTTGTTTTTCTTGGGAAGTCTGAGGCAGAGTAATGTAGTAGAAAGAGCACCAATTTAAGAGTTAAAAGGATTTGGTGTCCCGACCCCATTCTGGCACTTACTAGCTGTGAGCAAACTAAATTAGCCTCTCTGATTAAGTTGGAAGATTGCAGCATCTGTGGTTTCTAAGGTTTAAATGCCATGATTCTTTGGTAACTGACTCACAAATCAGTAGAAAACAGTGTAGCCACATAAATTGATGGACTATTTTCATCTGAGACCATTCTTTATGTCATCAAAGACACTATGGATTTTTTTAAACTACAATTATAGTCACTGTAAATGTAAAGAGTTCTTCAAAGTAATTAAATTCATCTAGAGACAAATCACACAGAAACTTAAACAAATAATTATTAAACTATGATAGAAGAGTACCTGTACAGATATAAAGAGACTCTAAAGCATACCCTAGTATTGGGCTTGGGTGTGGGAGGCAGTGGGGGATACCTAAGGAAGGACCGCATGTGGGAAGACACCCTACCCCAGGCTGAGGGTCAGAGATCATTGGATCTGTAAGATTGCAGCTTCAGTGGGTTGACTAAGCTATAGCTCTTCCACAGTTGCCAGGCAAGCAAGAAACAACCTTTCAAGATGCAGGCAAATGATGCTGGTGGGAGGGCTGACAGAGCAATTGGGGAGCAGCTATGGATATGAGGCCAAGAGGGCCACAGGGTGGTGGTCACTGAGCCCAGGCTGAGGCTGCGAGATCACTGAAGGACTCCATGGTCTGGGCATCACTGGATGCTCCACACATATACATCACTGATGGACCATGCAGCAGAAGCAAGAAGCAAAACGCAGCACAAAGGAACCTGGAGAAGCCTCTTTTCCCCTGTGATGTCCTCCCAGCGCCCTCTACTGACAAGAACTTAACATTGTGCTCGATGTAAAGCAAAATGCTTACAGAGTCCTGTCCATTACGACATAGCAAGTAGTAAAGGGTGAATTTGGAGCTGAGAGCCAATAAATTCATAGCTGACACAATGGGATAGCTCTTTTCTCCAGTAAACCACATATTGCAACTTTGAATTTCTCAACCGTAAGTGAGCACCTTGCTCCAGGTCTCTGCTTTTTATTCCCTATTTGCCCAAAAACTGTATATATAAGTGCCTGGATTTCCCAGAAGCTCACCCAGTTATAATTAACTGTTTCATTCCTGCTATTTGAATCTGAAGTGAAATAAAATAATCATCCTAATAACCTACATTTTAGTCAAACCACTGATATGTCTACACCCTTGTTAATCTTGAGCCTGGAAAGTGCATGCCCTCTAATGAGTGCTCTCTTATCTGCCAGATACCCACTGCAAATCTGCCTGGCTCTATTTCCTGCCCCCAAGAGAGCAGGCAAATAGAATGGAGAGTTTCCCAGATCCAGTTCTGGTTTCCAGTTATTTCCCTATAGTCAGAGAAGTGGTGGAGCCTCTTATACCACCTTTCTTTCAGACCAAGATGTCTCAGGCCAGTAGTTGGAAGAAAGTTGCAAGTACCATGAGTCCACTTCTTGCTCATCAAAGTAGGTACACATTTGGGACTGATGGTCTGTTGCTGGTTGGTACTGACCTCATCATTCCTAAGTGATTATTATTTTAAAGTTATTTCTTCTTTTTCATTATCGGGTACCCAAGGGCCATATTCTTAATGTCAGTGACATTAAAGACAAAGCCAGATACGTTACCAGAGATACATTCCCAGGCTGTGAAATCCTTGAGCACAGTACTTGGCATTTGAATCACGCAGCAGATGCTCAGTGATTGTTGAATGAATGGCTGAAGGAACTGGTGGTAGTAGTGATGGCAGAGGTGGCTGAGGCTGCAGCGGTGGAGGTGGTGGCGGTAATAGTGGTGGTTTCTTTCATTTTGCTAATTTTTTTGTTCTGTTTTTTCTCACCATCAGAGTTTGAAAGTTAAAAGGATTGCAGGGTTTTCTAGGCCTTGTTGAAACGAAATTCATATGACCTTTATTTATTTGCAACTACAGTTGCTTTCTGAAGCTATTTGAAACTCTTAATCTTTGCTGTATACATACATAATTAATACCTTGAGTTAAAATTGAAATTTTCTATTATATTAGTTTTTTTAAGTTTAAAAAATTCTTTCTCCTTTAATTCTTTTATATGAGCAAGAAATTCTTGTGTTGGGGAACGTGTATATAGAATAATACTTTTGAATACCAATTTAAATTCTGTTTGTGAATTTTACTCTTTCATTATAAACAACTGGAAAGAAAAAAAACACAATACCATTAAATCCTGCCTGTGACACACTTCTGTTTTAAAACGTTCTTACATCATAGCTACCCCTGTCTGTTAACTACTATTCAGTGACTAATTCTTTTTTTGCCATCTTGAGTGGTTTATAACAGAATCCAGAGGGTCAGTTATAATACCTATTGCCATTTTATGTTCCCTTTTAATGTTATTCAAGGCATATTACTTATTAGGCTTTAATTTTAGTTTCAATTTTTTTTCTATTTTGAGAACTCTTTAAAGATAAATAGATTTTAAAATTTTGGGGTACAAATATGGCAAACATAGCAGAAGACTCCCTTTCATACCAGTGGTTACCAGTCATCTTCTAGCTAAAATGGAGATGTCCTCCTACTGCTAAAATTGCTTTACATTTCCCCAAGACTGTCCTTCACAGTCTCAGTTCTACTCCATATTTAAACTGCATTGTAAGTTGGAAGAACGCTTGCAGGCTGACCTTATATTTCATTATACTATGTAATTTCAATGTGTTATATAACATCAATTTAATACAGATATAGATTTTAAACAATACAAAATGAAATTCATCAAAAAAAATTGAGATTTAAGGATCGAAATAAGAAGTGGTAAGAATAATGATTAAGAATTCAAGTCTTTCTTTTGCCAAGGCAATGACGTCAGTCTGTTTTTTTAGCCATGCTTTCTCATCTGCTAAACTGACGATAATAATACCTACTTCAGGAAGTTGTTATAAGGATAAATGAGACAATGAATATGAAGTATTTAGCATTGTGTCAGACACATGATAGATGTTCTATAACATTAATGTTAATTAACTTACAGTTATAATGTATTTTTCTTGCTATATTATAATTTTCTTTTTCTAGAATACACTGTTAGTAGCAATAGATAATACTGTGTTTTAAAATGATAACAACATAATATTACACAATTTCACTGAATGAGCAAATTTACTTTTTACAAGAACATGGTAAATAATTTCCCAGGAACTTTGCCATTGTAGTCTTAATGTGGTTTCCTGCAGCAGCTTGATGTATACTGCAGTAATGAGTGTAGAATTAGCATATAAAGCCAGGCCATTTTATACCACTTCTTACTGGCTTATTTAGTCAAGTGCCAAATGTTGCAATATAAAGGTTCTAGTACATTCTCTCTCAAACAGGCAGCAGTGTTATAGTGAAGTTTCTTTTTAGTCTTTCTATTATCATTTTCCAAGATCTTCATTCAATCCTGATAGCTTTGCCGGTAAAGTCAATATTTTACTCATCCTTTGTATGCCCAGCAGACCTAGCGCATAGCAGGTATTTTTGCAACCAATCAATCAATCAATCAATACTCAAGGAATCTAAAAAACATGATGATTTGCAACTCAATAAAGTGGATTTAAATATTATTAGTTTTGTAAAAATGTCTACAACCTAGTATTTTTGCCTTTTTTCCCTTCTACCCCACTTCTCAGTGCTTTCAATGCTTGAATAGGAGAGCTACCATTGCTCATTACCAGGGTGTTATACGAGGCCCTGAATGTTGTATTGCTCACACGTGAGCCATTTACATGCATCCATTACCTTCCTATTTATTTATACATTGGACTCTTGAAATATGCTTCAACTTGTAGAAACCACAGAAGGTTCTTTTTAGCATACTAGTTTAGTAACCTTCAGATTGTCATGCAATACAGGTGTTCTTTATAGAAACCCTTCAGAATTAACAATATTATCTCCCCTCTTGAGATAAAGAGAAAATAAGAATGAAGAAGTAACCACATAGGGGAGGAAAAGTTAAAAGATTTAAATCTGCCCAAAAGTGTTTGTCTTTCTGTCAAACAGCAGCAATTTGAACTGCAGCCAGTTTTCATATGTAAATTGCTGCCATTCTGTCCTTTTTCCCATGGCCATTGATGAATATTTTCAAAAGGAATTTAAAAAAACACACACACACCAAGACTGGAGTCCCAGGATGGGCTACATAATATGTGAGACACAGTGCAAAATTAAAATATCAATCCCCTTGTTCAAAAACAAGAATTCCCAGATGACAACAGCAGAGAGTAACACTAAGTGTAGGCCCTTGTGTGACTTTACAGGTCACAGGCCCATAAAGCTGGCCCTGTAGTCTTCCCTGCTTGGGGAGGAGGGTTCCTGTTGACACTTTGCTTAGCAGCTCTTTAGGATAATTTGCATTTCAGAGCACTTGAACATGAGAAAGAGCTGAGACCTAAATGTGAGAGAGTAAAGAGCTGTGAACTCTATCATGATCATGCAGTATGATTACTGGTCATTATAAGATGGTCAGCAAGGCCATAGGATTAACAGTAATGACATAATCCATCCCACAAGTAAGGATTGAGCCCTTGGAGGGTAGAGAAAGCAACACAGGGAGAATAAGCATTTATTTAATGTTTTCTTTTTATAGGAGCCATACTGGGCTCTTTTTTAAATATATTATCCTGATTTCTGATGTAAACCACAGAAAGTAATTTTTATTACCCCATTTTCTATATGAAGAAGGTGAGCCTCAGGGATATAAAATAACTTGCTCACAGCCACGCGGCAAGTAACTGGCAGTGTGGTGATTGCCTACCTCTGTCTTCATATCAAACCTACGTTCTTTCTATGGGTATTGCTACTGTGCCAGCTTATGTCTATCTTTAAGGGCTGATAGCCACAATAAAGGTACAGCCTTGAAAAGGAGATTTGTGAACACAGTGGGAAATTTAGTCTGGCAGTTTCTGTCCTGTGAAGAAGCTGAACGCTGAGTACACTGAGACCGTGGACCAATTACAGAATGCAGAATAAAAAGAGAGTCCTTATTATCTGTTCAAGGTGAAAAAAACTCTGTTCTTTACAGTAGGATAATGCATGGTCACAGAACAAATGTAACTTGTTGGAGCTGGATAGAAGATAGCATTTTGATTGCTACAAAAAAATAACTTCTCCTACAGTAGGGGAATAACAAAAACAAAAGCAAGCAAACAAACAAAACCCTCAAAGATGGGCACCAGGCTTCATTAAGTATAATGAGAGTCTGCAAAGCATGTAAGGGCCAGCATATTTTAGGGCATTATATTCCAAGCTTCATTCACTCATTCTACTTTCTTCATGATTTTTCCATGTGTAAGTCTTAACCATACCATTAGGCATGTATTTTAAATCTATTATTTTGTATCAGTGTGAATGGATTCACCCTAATTAAAGCACTAACTTTCTTTCCTCAGTCAAGCCACTCATTGTTAAAGCTCATTTGCTCTTCACTATATTCAACTCATATTTATTGAATACTTTATATGTTCTAGGATCTGACTACCTGGTGTGGGTGGCAGGTAGTAGGTGGGGGAGAAAGAGAAGTCAGAGATGAGTAGGACATGGTCCCTGCTTCGAGAGGGCTTCAGAACATAGTTATCATACAATTATAGACTGTTCATAGAATGCTGAGAATGCAAGATTGAAGGAGTGCCAAACTTTGCCTGGAGGAGGTCAGAAACTTTATACAAAGATAACCTTGAGTGGAAATGTATAGACGAATAAGTAGGAGGAGTTCATCAGACAAATTTGGGAGATTCATCTTACCTGGACCTTGGCTGGATTTTTTTTTAACTATTCTGATCATCGAGGTTTTTGAAATTATTGAGTTTAGTTTAATCTGGTGATGGTTATCAGGAAGTTCTCAGATTATTAAAGTTGTCTAGAAACAATCACTTTCTTTTAGGTCTGATGAATCAAATAGTGGAAATAAAACATAATTATAACTTCCTTAAATATTTTGATGTATAGTTCTTGTATCAATAATTTAGAATATAGGTGTGTTGTGTACATGTGTATTTTTTCCACCTAAATACCTTTTTAATGCAGATTTTATAGAATAAAATGCCAACTACTTACTTACAAAATGTGTTTATCAGATTTTTTTTATTTTTTTGTTTTCAGTGTAAAACTCTTTCTGGCGTCTGTGACCATATCATATCCCTGTCATCGGATCCTCTGGTTTCACAGTCGGCCCACCTGGAAGTGATTCAGCTGGCAAACATCAAACCAAGTGAAGGGCTGGTAAGAGATACCATGTTTATCAAAGCCACCATCTGTTAGTGGACTGCTAATGATGGGGGCAAAGCAGCATCTAAATTTTAACAAACTTTGAACATTTTGGTATTTTTGTCTAGAGGAGTGAAGGTAGTAGGAGTTTGTCATTATAAGAAGTTTTATGAAGATAAATGAAGATGAAAGAAAACAAAAAATAGTGATTTCTGAATTACCCTGTTTACTTTGGTAATAATTTGGCTTTTATTGTGTTCTTTCGTTCCTTACCAAAGTTCCTTAGGTTTAAAGGAAGTTTAAGTAAGTTTAATAGTAAGAACCACAGTGTTAATGCCCATGCAGTTGGGTATTTTGTTCATTTTGCTTTAGTTTGTTCTGCTTTTAATAGGTCTCTCTTCCCTTAGGGTGGGTAAACTAAACAAATGCTATATCCTTTCTAAGTTATACCCATTCTTCCCTATAAGATTAAGCAGGTGGATATTGCCAAAACTAGGCTAACATCCATGAGATGTTATTTTTTAAATTATGTAATAATAAAGGTAAACATCTATGTTTTATTCATCTGATTAAAAATTGTATTTCTTCTGAATTTAACCCAAAGGAGAGCTCTCTTTTTAAGCCTCTAGAAAGTAAGCGCATAAAATTAATATTAATGAAAGAGAGACAAAAACCATCAATAACTATGCTGCCAGTTTCAAAACAGGGGAAAAAGAAAACAAGAAAGTGGCTAGAGAATATCTTACCTATTACACAACTGTTACATGTTAGCTTGGTGCTGTAGTGTTTCTAATTTCTCCCTGTAGAATTTTCCAAGGATTACAATTAATGGTATTTTAGAAAATAGAAATTTTGGAAGCTAGCATTAATAATTTATTTCAGATAATATGGTCTTAAAGATTTCTAAGCAGGTTTAGCTTTTTACATCATGTTTTTTCTTCAGTTAAATCTGTATGTATATAACTATTTCAGAGGGCAAAGCCTTCATTGGCCACGAGTGATTTTTCAATTTGAAGCCATTCCTTCTATAGATTGACTTTTCTTCTAATATTTGGTAAATTACTTTTAGGTTACCATACTTCCTTGGGCTTTTGTGGCTTTTATCCGTGTCTTCCTGGGAAGATGGAAATTGGCATATCAGATAGCCAGCAATCATGTCATCACCATAACCTATAAGTGTTAAATCTAACTTTGATTAGTTTTAAGAGGTTATTTCTAACATTTATAAACTTATTCCAAGTAATATTTATGATTTTTAGTTCTTACTTATTCCTTTTGGCTACCTTTACAAAGTCTAGTTTTATTTCAAGCACCTTTCAACCTATAGAATTAAAGATTTTCCTTTCTACATCCCTTTCAGTAGTTATGAAAGAAGGGAAGCTCTCTAAGTTTGATTTGTAAAGTAGGAAATTATCAACCAATTACTATGTTGTGTTAGACTAGGAGTCAGGACACCTGGATACAAATCACTTACATAAAATATTGCTGTGAATGTGATCTGGGGGAAGTGGGAGAGTAAATTTAACTTCCTTGGCCTTGATATTTTCATCCATAGAATTTGGAGGCCAGGAAGGCTGGACTAGATCATCCCTAAAGCTCCCTCTAGCTCTCTGAGTCTATGGTTCTAAGGATGGTATTGTTTTGAGAAAAGAGCCTGATTTTATTTTTCCTTCTAATTTCCACTGATATCATGGGGAAAAAAATAACCACATGAAGTGAGTCAACACAAGGCTAATTATTGGACTTTATGAAATCTTGATTTTTTAAATGAAGTTATAGCCCTGGACAGGTCTTTTATAAAGCTTTAAATTTGAAAAAAAAATAGATCTGGGTCTGCTCTTTGAAATAGTCACGAACTTAAAATGCTAGGAACCAGATTCAATTAAATAGTCTAGGAAAGATTGAGAAAAGAAGAAATGAGTGCTTACCATTTGCCAGGCATTTTCTTCACAATTCTATAGAGCAAGTATTAATTTTCTCATCGTGCAAATGAGAAAATTGGAATCACAAGTCTTCATCAATTTGCCCTGTATCACATATTGGTAATACACAATAGAGGCAGGATTTAAGTTGAGGTAAATCTAAATGAATACATCTGAACAACGCTTGTTCCGTTATCCCACATTTAAACTTGGAATTGCTAAAGAGAGATACAAGAAGTTTAGGAGGATGACTTTAAATTTGAATTACATGTCCTCCTGCTGTTTGACCCTTTCTCAGAGGTGAACAAGTGATCAGATATAGTTCTGTGGACTCTTCATTATTCAGAAGATGATTAGTTTGAAGCTCATCCAAGTAATTTTTTTCTTCCAGAGAAATTTGGTTTTAAAGGACAATTGGCAGTACTTTATTGGGAAGATATTTCAGAGGCAGGAAAAGAAACAACTAAAATGTTGAATATTCATAAAAAAGAGCTAACTACAAAACTATTTCTTGTGGTTTATATTAAAGGGGAGATGACTAAAGAGAATTTTTACATGACTTATTCAGGGTATCATTTTAAAAATCAGCCACCTTTAAGTTTAGTCAGTCACATTTGAATAAATAGATTTGAGGATTTTGGTAACATTTAGCATGTACTTAGCCATAGGAAGTGTCCAAATGGTAAATGAAGGAAATAAATAGAAAGATGTGGGAGAATACCAAGCTTTAGTGAAGTTTAATTAGCTTAGAAACATCTGCAGAAAGTCTTCTGCCAGTTTCGAAATGGAGGCTCTCTCATAGACAAAAGGTAGCTACTTTGTTCTTCCACTGATAAACTGGATAAATTGTTCATCAACTTTCTGCTTAATTTATAAAATTTCCTAGGACCTGAGCATTATAAGGAATGGTGGAGAATGTACTGAGTTATGATGAAAAATATGAAACTAGTTTCTGAAATGCTTTTAACCTATAAACATGAGCAGAAAATTAAAGAAAGAAAATGAGCTATTAGAAAGTATCTAAACTAAATCAGAGCCAAGAGATGAGTTGAATAGAGAATAAGGGGCTGGTGGGGGCATCCTTGAGGAAGGAAGTCTCTTGGTCTCAGTACTTTTGCTATTTAGGCACTTGGACTATCTCCAAATATTCCTTATTTCATTGACTTGACTGTGAGATTGCTTTGACTCCCATTGGTTAACCAACGTTTGGAGAGAGAGTGAAGCAAATGTCATTTTGGCAAGCTGAGCAGGAGAGAGGGAGCTGTTCGAGTTAGCTTCAGAATTAATTAATTGGTTTCAGGAAAAAGGAAAGAATGAAGGTTTTGATAAAATGGAAGCTCAGATTTGTCTCAGTTTCAGAAAAAGAGCCATTTGAATTACATGTCCTCCTGCTGTTTGACCCTTTCTCAGAGGTGAACAAGTGATCAGATATAGTTCTGTGGACTCTTCATTATTCAGAAGATGATTAGTTTGAAGCTCATCTAAGCAACTTGTTTCTTCTCTTATGTTCTTTTGGTGCCTGACTTTTGGCCATTTTTCTCATTAGTACTACCAGAGGGATTATTAAAAGTAGTTATAACAAATGGCTTATTGAGGTTAGAAATGAAAATATTGCCTAAAACAAAATATCTTCATTCTTTGTGGCATTTTAAATATGTGTTTTATTTCTTTTCTATTGCTCATAACAATGAAGTTGCTAGAATTGAACTCTGTACATAGCTAGATCCTTCTTTATTTAAGCATTTTAAACATTTTATCCACCTGAATAAATAGCTTTAACCTAAATCATATAACATTTAATTATGTATAAATAATGATGAGATCCTCTTCCTATAACTAATAGAAACTTGCTTTAGTTTACAATTGCCATTTTTAAAGTTCCTGGTACATACAATTACACAAAGATTTTATTTCCAGAGTCATAACTAGATTATCTCCAAGAGTTTTTATTAACTCAATGACTATAAGATTTATCTTAGGATACTAGACTTTCTCTATGACTTAATCATTTATGAGATTGTTTAGAGCTCTTGCAAAACACCTTAATTCATAATCAGTAATGCATAGTGTTAAAATAAGTGTGGAGAGAAATATAATCAACTTCAGCTTATAGTTGTCAGAAGAGATGGGTGATTAAAGTAAATTTGTAAAATATCAAACCCAGTTACTCTTGATAACCACATTGCACATAATAAAGGTGTGCTAAAGAGGTCTTGGTATTTTAGAATAGATGTTTAACAGATATTTCACTTTAATATCTATAGTCGCCAAATGTTATATTCTAATAATAAAAGCAAAGGTGTACAACTCTCTTGTTAATAAACCAATAAATCGGGAGCCTAATGGTTGAGAGTGTGGTCTGGAGTTCTACTGCCTGGGCTAGAAACTTGGCTTCACCACCTTGGGCAGACCTCCAGCTTCTCTGTGCCTCAGTTTCCTTATCTCTAAAACAGAGGTAATAATAGTGTCTATCACACAGGCTATTGTGAAATAAATGTAAAACACTTAAAACAGTCCCTGGCACATTGTAACAAGTAGATATTAGTGATGACGGTAACAAATAGTGATGAATGATGGTTGCTTTGTATGTCCAAGCAATATATATTGTTTCTTTCACTGTCTTTTTCTACTCTATTGTCTAACAATCCTTCTATGTAAAAGACTAAAACAAAATTTAATGTTTAGTTCTTACAAACATACTTTAAGATCTTGTTTTAATTTGATGTCATTTTGTTAACTCCTGGGGAGGGGGATGATCGCAAGGATCTTGTCCTCTTCTGAGTTCTATAATAGCATCATTATATTTACCTTTCAATAAATAATGGAATAAATATCAACTTCAAAAGTAAGTATGTTATACATTTGTCACCAGTGTAAGGTTGAATATTACCATACGGTTGTAACCAATTTCTTAATTAATTTCTATTTGTACTTGTATTGAGGTTAGTTATTTATTTATATAAAGCAATGAAGTTTCACTTAAGAAACTAGAGTTTACAGGTAAGTGATCACCTTTTAAAACATTCATTTTGTTTCACATTAGAGATCCAGTTTCAGCCATTTTGAACATATGACATTATTGAAATGGCTTTTCAGAATTAAAACCTACCCAGTGACTTCTTAATAATTGCATTCCATGAAATTTACTACTTTTTGTTTTTATTTCTTACTTGTTTCAGTGAAAACACATATACATTCAGGTATCTAAATATATAATAAACTTAAACGTATGGGAAATTAACGTTATAGTAATTGTCTACTTTATATAAGTGCTTAAGTATATGCTTTTTCTGATTGTTGGTTATGTTAAGTTTATTATACTTCAGACTTCAAGTTTATTAAAATTAGTCTTGTTTTATTTTTGAAATGAATATTTGAAAATGTGAAGCACTTTTATAGGTAAAACTTGGGTAATTTTTCCCCAAAGAGAATTTAAAGTAACAAAATCTTCCTTAGAGAATTAAAAAGGCCATTTGCTGAATCATCAATTTTGTTTTTTCTTATTTACTTCAATAAAAATATTTTAATATTTAAAATGTGAATAGTTTCTTATGATATTTTTTTTCTTTAAAGTCTTATAATTTAAAGTTTTCATTTGTTCATAAAGCTTGCACAATTTCAGGATTGCTGGATAATCTTTAAACTTTAATGAAGCTTTCTCAAAATGGCCTTATTTAAATGGAAAATTGAATCTCGCCCTCCTTACTGAAAGGAGGGGTCTCCATGCATTACCTCTTAATTATTGGTATAGAGATTATTGAATTTAATTATTAAAATTTCATCAATAAGAAATAAGGGCAGAAAATGTGGGCTACCACAAAAGAGCAGGAGAAAAAAATTATATTAACAGTATCTTGTTACTCTTCTATGTCAAGTTAGTTGTAGTTGAAGTGGCTCTGTAGAAGTCTACTTTTTATTATATAATAGTATCAAATATGATAAGCTAATAACATACTGATCTTTGAATTTTTCATTGTAACTTTTATTTTGCCACAGAACACATAGTGTGGATTTTTGTGGGGAGTAAGGTGGGTTCTTTCTTCAGGGTATTGAATTACGATGCCGCATTTTACAAGTTTCATAGGCAATTCACTTATCAAGTAGTTATTTGATTAAGCCTTTTTCGGGCAAATTTTAGAAACCAGAACATTCAGGTAGTTTAAAGACAGCATCATTAAATCATGGATTCATCCTTGGAGCATGTGGCAATTTTAATTTGATAGGAAAATATTTTTTGTAAATGAGGTTATAATGTACTTGGAAACATTTCCAGTGCTTCACTTTTTTTTTCTGATGCTATCTTTTTCTTAGGGTATGTATATTAAATCAACATATGATGGCCTCCATGTAATTACTGGAACCACAGAAAATGTAAGTATTATAACATTTTAAATTTTGGTGTGTGTTTTCCCTTTTATTGTTAAACAACTTATATATCTCCATGATTGAGGTTGACTTCTGAGAGCATGAACTGATTAAGAGATAAAACTAAAAAGACATATTAAGTTAGCAAGGGCTGGTTTGAGGAGAATTTCAGTCAGTTTACTGAGTTTAAAATAGCTATTTACTTAAAGTAAATCAGATGTTTTCTGTTCACAGCAAGAGATTTGTCTTTGTTAAGTATTTTCTGGTTCACGACAAGTTATTGTGACATCTAAAAGAATCTACTTCCATCTGTCAAATAGTTTATTTATATTAAGAAACTTAGCTCATGTAAGAAAAAAACACCAGATTAAGTCATACTTTCTGACTACTTGTATAATGCTAGTATAATTCAGCTTAAGTCAGTGGAGAGGGGCAGCATACTCAGTAGCTTTCACAGTGAGGCCCTCCCTGGACCAGCAGTATCAGTCTCTCTTGGGAATTCGTTAGAGATGCAGATTCTTGAGCCCCATCCCTGACCTGCTGAATCAAAAACTATGGAGACCAGCCTGTGTGAGAACCACTGCAAGCAGTGGGGCAGAATCCCTTGGCCTAGGTCCTACAAGCAGTTCTGCAGCTCAGTGGCAGTGTAATTTTTGGCAAATGACTCACCCTCTCATTACTTTAGTTTCCTAAACTGTAAATTGGAAATAATATCGTCTGCACTACATACCTTTCTAAATCATTGTGAAAATCAAATAATCTAGACAAACAAACACACACAAACTCATAGACACAGACAACAATTTAGTGGTTACCATAGGGAAAAGGAGAAAGGGGGGAGGTAGATAAGGGTAGAGGGGATCAAATATATGGTGACAGAAGATTTGACTTTGGATGGTGAACACTCAATGCAGTATATATATGATGTATTATTGAATTGTACACTTGAAACCTATATAATCTTATTAGTCAATCTCACCCTCAATAAACTTAATTAAAAAAATTTTTTTAACTTGAAAAGAAAATCAAATAAGCTATGTGAAAGACTGCATAAGAGTCACAGAAATGTGAAGTGATTATGTTGGGCATTAACACAATCAGTATAATAGATTTGAATAGCGTAGTAAATCTTTATCCCTGCATTTGCTTGTCCCAGATTCCCATCCTACTCTTTTAAAGAGGTGCTGAGCTTTGAATTTTTTTCTTTTAGAAATTCTGACAAATTTCATGTTTATGCTGTGTTCATTCAAAGAAGACTGAGGTGGAATTACTTGATCTCAAGTTATTAATCTCAACATTTTACTAGCATTTTCTTTTAAAAATAATCAACATTCTCATCTTCTAATTCTCCTATTACTTTATTCATTTATTGATTCCTCCTCCCCTTCCCCCCCTCCACTCCGGCTTCTCTTGGTTTCTTGTGAATGGTAAAACACATAATAATATATTACAGTTGGATTGCTATACTGGCTCCACATTTGGTATTAAATATAAGAGTTATATGGGATCAAGAATATCATTTAAATACATGTTATGAACTACTTAAAATTTATAAATGCAGTAAGATACTGTAAACTATACTCGTCATTGATGAATCATTCCTTTGATCATTCATTTACTCATTTGTTCATTTTAACAAACTTTTGTTCATGTCTGCTATGTTTCAGGCATGGGGCTAGGTTATTGAGAGAATTTAAAAATCAAATTAGCTTGTTGCCCTTAAGGTGTGCAAGCTGGGGTTCAACTGTGTAAATAGGTTGTAATGTTTACATAGATGGACAAAGGAAAGAATAGTAAATGCTGCCAACTGAAATCATAAAGAATCACAGAAATTGTGATTTTGAACTGTTTCTTGAAGAATTGGTAAGAATGTTATCCCTATATTGTCTAGGATCTGTAAAAGAAAGTTGAGCACTATGCATTGATCATTTTAATTACTCAGTAATATTTGTTAAATTGACAAGCAATCAAAGAAAGATTGAATCTGTGAGTAGTTCAGATATGAACCAAATATTAATAGTTTATCATTTAATTCTTTTTTCTTGAAAATATTTTATCTTTGATACCCTCAGTCATTTATCATTAGGAGGTCTGTGTTGAGTCTTAGTAAAGGTGCTCACTAATGTGGATAAGTTATTTTACTTTGCTGTACCCTAGTTTCTTAGTTCTCTCATGTGGAAAATGAGGAGTTTGGGCAAATATTTAGGATCCCTCTTAATGCTGAAAATCTATAATTTATAGGACTATTCCCTTTTTGTGTGCAAAAAGTTATTTCAGTTTCTTTGAATTTTATGTATAAACTATCATTTTCTTTTAGAGCCTTTGGCTTGATATTTTTCTTTCATACTGTCCTTTAAAACAGGGATCTCCAAACCTAAGGCCTCCTACCGATAATGGTTAGGAACCAGGCCACATGGCAGGAAATGAGCGACTGGCCAGCTAGCTAGCGAAGCTTCATCTGTATTTTCAACCACTCCCCAGCGCTAGCATCACCACTTCAGTTCCACCTCAGATCATCGGGCATTAGATTCTCATAGGAACACCGGTCCCTGGTGCCAAAAAGATTGGGGACCACAGCTTTAAAAGATCTGTTGTGAGCCAAATAACACAAGGACTGGCTCTGTAGTTACAGCTCTATTAAATTAATGATTTACAAACTTTTCAGAATTGTTACATGGTACTTATCTGATTTGGAAATACACCTATCTCATAAAGATGCTGTAAAATACATACAATTTTTTTCTTGTTATGACACCATTCTTGGGTTCATATTCTAAATGAACTACCCTCTTAATATTAGTATACTTATGTTATTACTTCAGTAATAGGAATTCCCTGTGATATCATCTTATCTTTGATTCTAGCCTATAGCAAATAATTTTATTGTAAATTTTAAAACTTGTTGAATTGAGGTTAATATTGTTTCAAGACTTGTTTTTGAAATAATGGGGAATGGAAATGAATAAAAAATAAAGGAGCTGGAAATCGTTTTAAAATAAATCCTATTCCAGTGTCTCAAAAGTAGCATTTTACTTTGTAGACTCCATCACAGTATCATTCTTCATTAGCTTTCAATAGATACTAATATATAAATATTACAGTATTTATAGTTGTATCTGATAGATAAGTTAACACAAACATATAAATAAATACACAAATGTATTTTCATTAAAACATTTTCTATATATTCAAAAGTCCATATGCATTACCATTAAAGTAATAATGTGTGTGATCAATAATCAGTAATCACTAGAGGAAAAATAAAGAATAGTATTTTAAATTCATTACCCATACCTACAATATTATAAAATGTCTATCTTTAACCTCATTTTATTTTTCTAAAGACTTCATAAAACTTGTCAACATTAGTTTACCAAAGTTTTTCTTGCTTGTTTGTTTTTGTTTTTAATCTCTTATGAGAATAAAGGAAAAAAGTGGTAAAATTGTTACCTCCTTTGGAAATATAGTCATTTTCATTTATTTAGTGTGGTTTTGTTTGCCAACATATTACACTGTATGAAACATAAGAAATATGAAACATAAGAAATAAGATGTTCTTATAATTAGACATTTAGAGAGAGAATGTTACATCATGTAACTTAAACTAATGGCCATTCATCTTTTAATTTACTTTTCTCAGTTATTCAGAATTGATGGTATTAATGATGAAATGAATTAGGAACTTAATCACCAGTTGACAGAGCTTTTATATTGATTATAAGCATGTACTTGAAAACACTTATTAGCTGAGGTTAATGTGAACTATTTGTATCAAATAGAAAGGTTCAGGGTAAAAAAAAATAATGTTTTAAATTGTATTTTTGAACTACTTGCCCAGTAGAGCTTAATAGGGTTGTCTATATAAAGTTTGCAAAGGATAATACTAATTATCATTTTCCCTTAATGTTCTCAGAAACATATTGGTCTTTTATAACACAAATATCTATATATTGTTTTGCATTTCTACTTTCTGTCATTAGTTATACCTAGAATACAAACAGTATGTTAAATACTAGTAAGCTTTTTTGTTAGCTTACTTCCTTGAAGATTGTAATTAGATCATCACTCTAATTTAAAGAGGTGAACTTATTGTAGTGTTTCAGAGAGAGGAAATGGCTGATAAAATTTATGTTTTTTATCATTTTCTTTATGTTAAATTTAGTCACCTGCAGATCGATGCAAAAAAATCCATGCTGGTGATGAAGTGATCCAAGTCAATCATCAGACTGTGGTATGTATAATTACTTTACAAGTCAGTGGGAGGAACTAATATAAAGATTTGCTAAAGCTTTATAAAGATACCAATGAAATAAAATGCCTGTTTGTGTATAAAATAGTTAAGTAACCTTTTGAAAAATAACCAAATGACTTTTCTTCTTAATTATTTAATAGACTATAAGGCATAGTTTTAAAATAACATGAGAAAATATTGATGGTGGCTGAGGTTAGATATGCATTTCTATATGAACAGGTGCAGAATAACATTATATATCCCATGATCTGGGATACTAATTCTGGAATACAAATTAAAGTGAAAATAAATACAAAATCAACCTTTTTTGTATGACTTTTAAGTTTTATTTTACAAATTATTGAATTACCTAGTTGATATATTTTATAACAGCATACATTCATTCATCTACTTTAACACTGATAGTGTCTGGTAGATTGATTTATTTTAAATGTTGACCTAAACTTTTTTTTAAAACTTTAATAGTTGAATTACCTCTTCATTTCCCAAAAGAGGACTACAGTGTTGGTTTTAAAACTATTGCACTTAACTAAATAAGTTCATAAAATTTTCTTGTTTTATGAACCTCACGAATCCCTTTCTAAGCTAAGAATGACATAGACATTCTGTGCCTATGGTAGATTTTCAAGGACTATTTTTCTTAATTTTAGATTTAGAAAACAAACATCATATGATCTTTATTTTGATCTGTTTTCTGTCTCAGTTGATTCACTTTATTGTTCTATCTCTGCCAAAATAAATGTATTGTCTAAAAAAATGAAGTTAATCTGATTATTAATATGACAATCCTCATTTGAAAAAATGGTTTTATTCTGATAAATATTCTACTTATAGCTCAGTAACTCTTCAGAGTGATTAAAAAGAAAGGCTATAGTTTAGGGGTAAGACAACTTGCATGAAAAGTCTGATCTTTCTCAGTGATTCTGATCTTCAGGCAGAAGCCATTTTAATTTTTGCTTTGAATAAACTGAAAAGTTTGTGATATTTTGGAGAGGCTCCTGAACACTAATAATTAAACTTATGGTATTTCTTCAGTGAGTTCATTATCTAAGTGAATAAAAGTTAATGAAAGTTTAAAAAATTAAACATGTGGGAGTAAGGTTAATAGGAATTAATGCGGAATGTTGGTGATTGATGAAGCCTTTTCACACTGTGACAGTTTTGATGATGAGAAAGTTCTCATTACTAGAAACTATATAAAGTGGTTGTCCTGATTAAAGTTTCTTGTCCCCTAGGATGAGGATTTGGGCAGTGGGTTAAAGCAGCTGCTTCAGTTGACAGGCAGCTTTTCTCTCTTCTAATGTTCATGTTGCCTCCATTTCTCCAATGTGACCTTAACAAACATGACATCTGTTGGATAATTGGACCAGTTTCCAGTTGGTCAATTCTAAGAGAATAGAAATTAGCCCCTAATGAAAACTAAAACATTTTAAAAGCTACTCTTTGTGGAGCTAAGATTCTGGTGTTTATCAAATGAATATGAAGGTCTTTATAGAGACCATGAGTGAACTAATAAAATCTATATAGATTGGTGCTAATTAAATACTGTGAGAATGTGTAAATACATCTTTGCATCACAGAACTATTCTAAAATATTGAAAACTACACAGAATAATGGTTGGGGAAACTTGCTTCCAGTTTTTGCTCTGAAATTGATTTATGTCATTGAGTCATGGTAACTTTTTAAGCATCGGCTTACCTTTTTATAATAATAATAACCATAGCCAAAGTTACTGAGTTCTTAACAGTGTGCCAAACACACTGTTAAGTACTTTACTTATTTGATGTCATTTACTCCTTACAATTATCTAACAAAGAAGGTATATGTGGAAATTGAGACTCAGAATGATTATTTAACTCATCCATAACTCAAAGCTCTCTAACCCTAAGGCCCATGCTCTTACTTCAGTTTTATTATACTCCCTCCAAAACTCAAATTATAAAACTATCGAACAAAAGGGGAAGAATTCTAACAATCATATAAGTAAATCTCAGGATTCAATGAGAAATTAAGTGGGGCCAAGGGTAAGAGAAAAAGAAAGGAAGAGATAATTTATATAACTGGGGTAGCAAATCGGCTGAACTAAAATTATAAATGGAGTTGAAATTTAACTTTACTGTCACTGCCTTACTCCTTTCCTTTGGATAAATAAAATGTTTCAAACACCTATCACAATGCCAGATATACGTTAGGAGCTGAATAAAAAATAACTTCCAACCTCCCTTCCTCCCTTTTATACGTGCTGCAACAGTCCAATTGAAGTCCTATTTCTTGGCAGACTGTTACTAGAACCTACAAATTGATTTTGAATGATAATAGAGACATTCTCTGACAGGATAATAGGTTGAATTCCATGAAAAGTAGCCTTCCTTAATAATATGATCAATTACCAGATCTTCTTTGTGTTCAAGTGAGAGGCATATTTGTGCAAGAATGGCGCATTTCATAAAATGCAGGCTGCTCTGCCCTCTTTTTCTTGCTGTAGCCTGCAATGTGGTCTGTACAGTGTTTTTAATTTCTTACTAGACAATATGCAGAGATGGTGAAATGGAAATTTTATGAGTTTTTTTACTATGGAAGATTTGGTAGGTAGATAAATTAGTTTAAATGAGTATAAATTATTTGTAATCTGCAATTTCTCCTTCTATTCCTACATTCATTGCCAGGGACATTTAAGTTTGGTTACGATATAATAATTACAATTGAAGCATGGCCTAATACAGTTGAAATACGTATTTAGTATTTTAATTCAATAATTAGTTAACCAGAATAGTGAGATATTGTCAATATTATTCTATAACAGTTTAGACTCAATAATGAAAAGAAAAATGTTCAGTTTTATATTTTAAATGTTAATTAGTCCAGTTAGTATTTTTCTATAATTCTAAAATTTCCTACTGCTGCAGGTAGTAATGTACAATATAAAATCTGATAATTATCATTATTTTAAAATACATAGAAAAGCAATTTGAATTTTTTCCCTAAGAATCTGAGAAAGTTGAGTGAATCACAGATGAATTCAAATACTATTTTTTGAAATTGCTAGTATGGTATATGTTCAAGATTTCCAATTAGATGTGTGTGTTTCGAGTTTGCTCTTTTTCAAAAAGGTATACTTTCATATTTGAAATAAAACTAGAAGTTTTATGTCCTTTTTCATGTTGCTATATTTTTTTATTATAAGTGGCTTTTAAGCTTTTCAAATGAACATACTTCTGTGGCTGAGAAACTGTGGCTGCCAGGTAGGAAGAAGAAAAAATCATGAACATCCAAGCAAAGCAGACTGAGTCCTATTGCATGTCTTCCCTGCCAGTGAAGATCCAACTCCTCAAAGGCTGCTGCAGTCTCCCAAGATTTTTTGCACTTCATCTGCCATTACATCCCTCTCTCTGGGAGATACCTCGGCATAGTTCAAATCAGCAACTCTGCCCTCATGATGCACTTTTAACACCTTTTTTTTTAGCTGATGAGACTATTTATAGTCATCTATTTGGGCATATTCCTAATGAATTTGTTAAATTTCATGTTATTACTAATTTTGGTATATGAGTGTTCTAAAAATTCTATCCATACTAAAACAGATATTTTCTTCTTAGGAATATCAGTTGAAAAGAGTGGGATATGTGATGGTTGAATCCGCATTTGGAAAAATTTCCCTTTATTTTGTGTAAATATTAAAACATATTCACTATTGTTTTGGAAGGTCTTCTGGAACTTGGTGACTACATTCTGTCAAGAAATGTTCTGATAGATGTGTCTATAAAGGCTACTGAAATGGAAAATAACCAGGTTGGGATAGTCAAAAAGAAGATAGACTATAGCAAATAGGATGTCGGGTATTGATTAGTGAGAGATGGAAAATGGGTACTATAAGCTAGCAGGTTCTGTTCCCCGCCCCCCAAATGCTAGATATTGTTGAACAGGACTTGAAGGTGATGGGGGGAGGGAGAAACAAATTAAAGGAGTATTGAGTCATCTGGGAAGGTCATTCTAACTTCATTTACGTAATCCTCAGAAGCGTCTCCCTTAATTTTTTTTCTTACTTCTAGTCTCTCCTTTTTAATGCTATCCTCACTCTCTTGTTCCTTCAACATAAGAACAACAGCAGAATGTTGTTTAAAAGGGATGACAACATAATCAGGATGGATGGAGAGCGTTGTGACCCATTAAAGCCCAGCTTTCCCCTTCCCTCCCTCTCATGCTCCCACCCTGCTCCTGGACTTCAGCAGGAAGGAGCCACTGATTGAGTGGAATCAATACCATGATATTGGCTAACATCAGATGTCCTTTCTCTTTTTTTAATTTCCTAAATTGTTGTCTTTATTTTTTAGATTTTTTCCTCTAATTTCATTTTCTATTTTCTTATTATTTTCATCTCTTCTCATTTGACTATTTCTCTTCAGTTCTTTTTATTCTTGACTATTTTTTTCTGTTCTCATTTCTGAAAGGAGAAAGTATTTATCTTGTAATTTTCTAAAATATTGAAAACTGAGATCTCAAATGGCAATATCTCTGATGTACCTCACATCTTATTCCTGTAAACACAAGATGTTACTGGAGTACAGAGATTAACCATATTAACATGGTGTTTAACGTATTGCTTAATAAGTGGTTATGATAATACCCTAAAATAACTTTGTTGGGATTCTAAGGAATTGGTATTGTAAAAGAGAGCAAGTAAATTGTTCTTTTTTGGAAGGGAAGAAAAATCATGAAGAGACGTTTACCAAAAATTAAAGGAAACAATGCATCATAGGTGTTAGTTACTAATAGTAATAATTTATTTCAGATTCTATCTTATATAGTGGGTAGTTTGAGATGATCATAGATTTTTTTTTTATTTTACATTGAACATTGTAGATTTGATGAGAATGTGTAGAAACTGGTTTTGAAGTGCCATATATTGATATAAACAATATATTTTATTTTGCCTAGAGAAATCAATTCATTACTTTATTATCCAATACAATATTTAATTATTATTCTGTTATCAAACTAAAATTTATATAAAACTAAAATTTATATAAAGTCTTTATATAAAGGAGATTAGGTTGTATGATGCCTTAATAATGGTAACTTCCTATTAACCAATTTATTTTCTCTGCAGATCTCTGCATCCTGATTTGTTTCTTTCTTATTGGGAAAGTCTTAGTAGCTTCACCAGGAAAAGAGTAATTGCTTTTAAAAATGATTACTCTAATTTATTTTTATTATTAAGCTATAGCTTTCAATGTCAGCATACAGTTAATATGATCTGGTTATTTTATGTGGAACTTTAAAAGGTGTCCTTATAAGTGATTATTTTGTATGTTTAAAATGTGTCTATTGGCTGAAGTTCTTACCTACTCTGACTTATTAAGCGTGTAACTCATTTACAAGTCAATATCAATAACTGAAGCCCTTTTTCTACCCACTATCAAAAAGGCAAAGGTCAGCCAGTCACTATTGCCTAGTCCACTTTCTGTCTATAGTGCTGGTGGTAGGGGAATTAATAGAAAACATTTAACTGCCTAATGAAGATAAAAAAAAATTATTGCATGAAAGGGAAACGTATTAGAGCACCATAAAATAGGAAATTCAAGTGAAATCTTAAATTATTAATAATCTTAAATTCTTTTTATGTTATTTAGCCCTCGGATTCAAATATAGGTTTCATCCACTAAATTAACATTCTGATCAGCATGGTGGCTGAAAGTTTATGTAGTCCCTGATTAGTTTTACATTTCCTCTCATCTTATTATCCTAATACTAGACAATAAAGGGTTTTTTTTAATGAGACAAATAGCAGAGAAAGTTCACTATGGCCCTGTTTAGAGCGGACATCAAATTACCTTTTTTGTCTGAGTTGTTGGATTTCTCGTAAAATGATTTCTAAAGATAACTTCTACAGTGAAAAGTATTTACAGCCATTATGGAAGTTCTTAAACTAAATTTTTTTTATTAATAAAGATTTAGAACACTATTTAGTTATATATATGCATATATATATATATATATACATACTTTGGTTTTGTTTTGATAAATATGACTTTTATTGCAGTATTTGCTAGTATTTTCAAATAAACACATGTTTGCTAAATATATACCAGTAAATGATATAAAAATTTTCATAGCAAAGTTTTAAATTTTTAAGCATGGTGCTTTTTGAATTTTAGGATTTTGGTTACTTTTTAAGT
This sequence comes from Eidolon dupreanum, assembly GCA_028627145.1. Classification (NCBI taxonomy): domain Eukaryota; kingdom Metazoa; phylum Chordata; class Mammalia; order Chiroptera; family Pteropodidae; genus Eidolon; species Eidolon dupreanum. The sequence goes on from CM053505.1 coordinate 9,644,696, forward strand.
ACTTCTTTCATTTGGATTCCTAAATTACATTTAAACATGGTTTTTTTTCATACATATAGATGTTGTCTTTATGCTTTCCCACAATTCTTATTAATAGGCAAACAAACAGAGATTCATGGACATGGGCTATAGACCAGTGATTACCAGAGGGAAGGGGGTGGGGAGAAGGGAGGATGGGTGAAGTGGGTAAAGAGGATTAAATATATGGTAGCTGAAGGAAACTGGACTTTGGGTGGTAATCACACAATAGAATATATAGATGATGTCAAATTATATTGTACACCTGAAAATTATATAATTGTATTAACCAATGTTACACCAATAAATTTAATTTAAAAAAATAAGAACTATAGATTTTTAGATAACAATGCTTTGTTTCATTCCTTAGCTTTGGTGACTAGGACTCTTCTTTTTATTTTAAAATACATGTATTTCCAATATCTGTGCAAGAAGAACAGAAATGAAATATAGGAAGGAATAGCTGAAATGTAATGATTTCCAAATATATGCAAACACAAACCTGTATTATTATGGTTCTTTTAAAATGTGTTATTGATTTTCGGGGGGAGTGAGGTTCTGTGGTATACTCAAAGATTCGCTCCCACAGCCTTTCACTCTGATGTGTTCTTCTTCCATAGACCCCTTAGCAGAGGCTTTCAGACCACATAATTTTATGTTTTGAAGAAATTAAAGAACCCCATGAATGATGATGAAATAAAAATAAAATTGGCTTCAATTCAGTTTTCCATAGCATATACAAATGTAAACTATAAAGCCCTCAAAACAGACCTTTGGCCTTCAGAGACTGCAACATTATCAAACACCATAGTGAAAGGGAAGAAGGGAAAGAGAGCTGTGTGTTGAAGATGCTAAACTTTACCCATAGTTTTTGAATCAGCTTGACACTGAAGTAGAGACATCAGTGATATACAAAGGTTGCACTTACTATGAGTGATAGGTAACTGGAGATAATGCACATAATAGGATATGGAAATGTATCATGTTTGGTGAAAACTATGTGGGTGATTCATAAAACTTAAAGCAAAAAATTATGATTACTATTTTCTTTCTCCCATGAACCTCCTCATGAGTCAATAAAGAAATTCTGATTTATCCCTCAGAACTTCTTGGTTATGGAGAAAAAGACTCCAGGAAGATGGTATGCAACAGGTGGAGGGAAAGTACTAGCTTCTTGTAGTGCTCAAGTTCACTTCCTCTCTTGGACTCCCTATCCATATTTAGCAGTGAGAAAATATGTTCTCTGTGCTTTCTTTTTAAATGTAATATCCACATACATTATATACGTGACTGTGAAATTCACATGAAAATATTAATTACTAAAACATGTAAATTCAAATTGTGAGTAGCTCAACATGGTCCAGGTTTTTACTGTAAAATTAAGCCACATAAAAAACAAGTGCCTTAAAAAATGCCTTAGTGTAGTCTTATTTCACTGGATCAGTGCCTTTTAAAGGACCATGTTAAGGACCATGTGAGATGAAGAGTGCTTCAATGAATAAAGATGTAAAAGTATGGAATTTTTTTCTTAATGAAAATAAAACTTTTAATTTCTGTATTTCTTTTTTCAAGTGCTTGTTTCTTTTATCTTCTGCCAAGATAATCTCTTCTAGTCATGTTTGTAAAAATATCAATACTAAGGTTTTATTTAAAATAGGTACACGTTGGGACATTTCTGAATACTCCGAATTACCTATTTAAATTACTTTATGCTGGAATTTAAAATTACTTTTTTTGCCTATATTTACTTAACCAAATGTGTACCTTTCAGCTTATATTCCTTTATATTTGAACCATGGGTAATTAGTTCTATTCATTAAACAAATGATTGTGGAAGAGCAAAATTAAAATTAGGATATCTCCAAATAAACTATAGGTCAATATTGTAAGAATTTCGTATTAGTATTTTATGGAAAAAAATAATTTAGGTGAAGGTGAAGTTCGTAGATTGGTACTCAAGATTTAATAGTTCTAGAATCTTTGAACGATATTGTATAGCAAAATTCATTACTTGAGAAATGTTTATAACTGCCTGACATTTCCCCCACATAGCTTGTTTTGCTGAAGAGGCTGTCAGTGGCATCAAATGTTGAATTTATTAGATACTTCAATAACCTTTTAATAATACAAAGGAACAGAACGCTAATAAATATCTCAGGACCAAAAACTTTGGCAAAGACAGTGCCATCAGTCGCACTGTGATGAGTGGTTTATTGAATTAAGTCTCTTCAGTGCTTTTAAAAAGAGCAGAAGGGCATTTGGGTATAGCGTGACTCATATCATCAGACATTCATATAGGCACAACTCAAATCTCTGGAACTTCCTTTGTGAAGAGGTATCATTTATACACAACAGCCTATGAGTAAGAGTGTGAATACACAGGAGTGTGTGTAAATGTTAAGGAATTGTTACTTTGTCTTGTGTAGGATAATAACTTTGAAAATATTTTTTAAATGGCCTATCTTCCTGCCATTAGGTATAGAGGTGCTTCCTTATAACTCCAAATACAAATAGGCACATTTATGCCTATTTGTAACTCTGACTACTTGGGACCATAGAGTAGGGAGTCTTTTCATATGTTGGTCAAATAATTACCAACTGTTGTTTGGAAATCAGATAAGCTAGGGAAAGTCCTAAAGAAGTCACAGACAACTTCTTCCCTCTATGTATCAAGAAGAAAGGAATTCTCATCTCTTTAGCACCAACCCCAAAGCCTCTTGTGCACCTAATCCAGACAACCCATTTTCCAAGGACCTGCCCAGTTGTGTTGCCTTTCATCTAGGAGCCTCTGGTGTCTGCTTTATCCTGAGAAAAACAGTTACACGTCCCATCCACAAGAAAGCAGAACCCCTCTGCTTTTCAAAAAAATATGTTTTAATTAAAGTTAACATCCAATATTATTTTATATTGGTTTCAGGTGTACAGCATAGTGGCCAGACATCTGTACAATTTATGAAGTGACTCCCCCACCCCTGACCAGTCCAACACTCACCCAACACTACACAGTCACCACAATATCATTGACCATATTCTCCATGCTGCACTCTACATCCTCATGACTATTTTGTAACTACCAATTTGTGCTTCTTAACTCTTCACCTTTTTCACCCAGCCCCCCAACCCCAATCCCATCTGGCAATCACCATTTTGTTCTCTGTATCTATGAGTCTGTTTTCATTTTGTTTGTTCATTTATTTTAGAACCCCTCTTCCTTTTAACACTTTGGATACCTTAAAGACTTTCTTGGGAAATTTTAATGCTGTTGTGTTGAACATGAAATACATTTCAATGTGCCTGTTGGGGATTCCATATAAACTAGTAAGTGATACGACTTGCCACTACTTAGAGACACAGACTCTTGCTACCATGGACAATAAGGAAGATAATACTAGTAGTTCAGCATATGTAAAAAACATTATAGTTAATAAGACATATTTTGTGTAAGATGCATATGGTGGTTTTTAAAGGGTCATTCCAGCCCATGAATTTACTGTGAAGGAAATATTCTATTAAAGTATTGAGAAATAGAAACTTGGACTATTTACAGCCACTGCAAACTATTTTTCTGGGGGGAAAAAACCTTAACAGTGTTTATATAATGTGTATGAAAAAGCAGAATATTTCTATGACAAATACAAACTGTATCTACTGTTATAGTATTATAATCATGTCACTATGACTTTAGGTCTTGAGTATTCAAGATATAAATACTATTTTTTCAAATGTTTATAAGAAAGTTGATTTTGTGATTTGAAATAAAGAATAATATAGCTTTAATATCAAGTACATTACATTTAGAGAAAATTTTAATGCTACATCTTGGTTTTTACATACGAAACTAATCTCCCATTGGAGTTTGAAGACCCTTTATTATCTCTGAAACATTTACATTCTCATGTCACCATATCATCTCAGTACTCAAATTATTAACATATAATGTATGTACCATTTTTAATGCCCCTTATTGATTACAGGTTTATCCAGACAAATGAGACTCGGTTTTTAATTCTCAAAAAATAGGAAATATAGTCAATATTACTGCAATAGTTATGTATAGTGCCTGATGGATACTAGTCTAATCAAGGGGATCACTTCAGAAATTGTATAAATGCCTAACCATTGTACCAAAACTAACATAAAAGAAAAAGGAAAAAAAAAACACAAAATCCAGTTTTGTGAGGGTAAGTAGAGAGTTGGTGGGGGATGGTAAGGAAAAGCATACAGCTTTTATAAGAGGCAGTGTGTGAAAAACAGTGCCACTAGAAAGATCCAAGAAGTGTCCTATGAGATTCACATGGGGAAAATATGGTTCTACCTGTAAGAGGCTTTGTGATGTATATCGTATTTAATGTGAGCCATTATGAATAAGACTTTATAGGTGGGAGAAAAATTACAATTAGAAGGAAGAGTGCTTTTGCAAAGACATGGCCAAGGAAAAAAGCCCAGTGTTTGAGGAGAACATATACTTACTCCACCAACTCTTCCACCCATACTGAACTACTGAAAGTTGCTCAAACTAGTGATGCTTTGTCTCATGGCTTTCTTCACTCTCTCATCCTCCACATCCCCTTCACCTGTCCAGGCCCTAAGATATTCAATTTAGACTAATATGAAACCTTCCCTGAACACTCAAAGATTGTTTAGATGACCCTGTTAGGAGCTCCCATTGCACTCTTTTGAATTACTTCTCCTACTTTATTGAAATTGTTTATTTACCCACTCATCTTTCCCCCCTGCTCAATAATGAGGTGCAGACTGTACTGCATGCACCATTGTATCCACACTTTATGGAAGGCACAAAATACTTACTGATTTTATAAATTATATTATCTAATCTTAAAAACATGTTAAACACCTAAGATATACTAGACATGGGCAAGTTACTGCTTCTAAGAAGTTCATCATCTAGTACGGCAGTTCTCAAAATGTGGTTCACAGACCAGTAGTAACAGCATCACTTAGGAACATGTAAAAATGCAAATTAAAGGGCCCCACATCAGACCTACTGGATCAAAAACTCTGGAGGTTGAAACAACAATCTGTGTTTTAACAAGCCTTCTACGTGATTCTAACATGCTAAAGTTTGAGAACCACATTAAAGAGAAGTAATAGGAGGCTGCTATGGCCATATTGATGAAGGACCTATTTGATTCTTTAGCTGGGCCTTTGGAGAGTTTTTCAAAGGATTTGAAGGGAAGAACATTTACACTACAGTGGTATTTTGGAGCTGCAAAAGACTAGATTCAGAAAGACCAGTTAGCACTCTGTTGTAGGTCTAGCAATTAGGTACCGGAGAACTAAGACAGTGAAAAGAGGCATTAGCTACTAGGATCTATTCTTTAGGACATGTGGATTTAAAAGAAGGGAAGAAGGGGATGGTCATAGGTGAGTCCATACTCTAAACTTGAGATGGTAAAGGGGAACTTTTTCTTGTTGCTGTTGAATGAGAGTAAGGATAATGAGTTTGATTTTTAAAGTGTTACATTCATTAGAACTACCAATGGGATATTTAGGGGAGGATATTTGCTGTCATAGTGCCTTGTGCTTTAGAATCAAACAGACTTGAATGTGAATTCTGACTTTAACACTTACTATATTTGTATTCTTAGCCAAGAAGAATTAATCTCTTGTTTGCTTCAGTTTCTTCACATGTAAAATGGGTTTAATAGTTTCCATTATAGGGCTGTTGTAAGAATGAAAAAAACACATAAATAAAAGGAATGTAATATAGATATGAAGAATCTAGCATAGTGATTATTGGTACTATATCCAGTAAACTATTAATATGAATGAACTGAACTGTTGGAAATATGTCATTTGAGTTTTTAATAGGAAGTAAGGATAGTTAGAAAGATTTGGAATCATATACAGAAAGTTGTTAGTAGAAGCTCTGGGAAGAGAAAAGATTATTGTTAAGAAAACCATATAAAATATTAGAAAGGGGTCTGATGCTTAGCCTACAGGAAATGTCTACCTTTATTGGTTGTGAGGAAGAAGAAACAATAGAGGACAAGTAATCAGAGATGTACCAGGACCACGTTTATTTACTCAAGCTAATCTGTTGTCCTATCATCTCTTTGCATTTTCCTGCCCATTCTGTGTATTAGAGTTAGAATGAATTATGACTTTGGAAATGTAATCATTTGGCCCATGCAAGAATATTGAAATATCTTTTTTTGCTGTTGGGTTCACTACTTCACAAGTCAGCCAGTTCCTTTACGGAGGTCTTTGATTATTAAAATGTTTTTCTTCATATGTATCCATAAGCATTATCTCTTAAAAATTTTACCATATTTAATTCTTTCCCATATTAGTGGATTGTATGCCTACATTAGTGTCTACTAGGATCCCTTTTTCATTCAAAGCTTCCTCTATCTCCCAGTAGAAAAAGTCTTTCATTGCAGTGAATGTAAAGAATATTTTACAATTATTTTCCAATTTATTTTTCATATACCTTAACATGGTTTCTAATTCAGGTGTATCATACCTAATATTTTAAAACTGTAGCCAGAAATTTAAATAAGAAAATGGAAAACTAATCTTGAAAAATGGTTAACATGTATTGATATATTTTACCAATTTCAATATACATACACCATTACATTTAACCCCTAACAAGGGCACTCCCAAATTTCTTGAAGTTGTATCATACATACTTCCCTCACTTTATCATACCATGAATTATATCCCCCTATAATCTGTCAACCATAAGAATCTCCATAACTGTTAAAGTGAAATAAATTAATTTCAAGAATTCCCGACATTTCATTATATGGCTGAAGATACGTTAGAATATCACAGAACCAGAGCTAGGAATCATTTTTCCTGGAACTCTAGGACCATGTCACATTTGCCTGTGAATAGAACATGGTACAATCCAATAAATGGGATCAATTGTTAAGAATTATATGTAGTACAGAAAATAGGAAATAATAAAGAAATTATCCAAATTAGGGAGTTTGAGAAAGGATAAAGGTTAAAAAGGACTATTTGAATAAGAGGCGTGAGGTCTGGTTGCTGTTAATGTGTATATGAGTACTGGGATGGGACTGACTGAGCTAAAATCTCCCTATGATATTGAGAAAAATGTTATGCATAATATATACTCAGCCAGCTTTATTCTCAGTCATTAATTCCTATGTGAACCTGACTTAGCACAAGTATCTACTGAAATCATTCATTGAATAAAAACTCGACAGATAATTTAGCTCTTGACTTACTAAACACAAATGAATAATACATTTGTTTTTCTTTTGCTAATCATCTAGAAATATAATGCACAGAGCAGATATGCTTTCCCCATCACTAACTTTTCCTGTTTTAAATAGTGTTGTCCTTCTGGTTCTGCACATTTTATGGAAATTTTCCATTCAAAACAAGCCATCCTAATTAGGTAATTAATAAAATTCATCATTTTCTAATTGGAATATTAATATTCATGGACAAGGTCCACTTATTTCTTTGATTTTGTTGTTTATAAAAATAACTCATTTATTGCCAAAAGTTCAGAAATAAAATTATAAAGATGAAAACACATATTGTAGCCTTTACTCCCCTTTAATGTAACTGCTGTTAATGATATTATATATCTTCCTGTGTTTTCTACATACAAATTTTTTTCACAAAAGTAGAATTGAATTGCATTTGCTATTTTGGGACTTTTTCTATGCAATTTTTATCTTCTTTACTAGTGGACATCTACATAATGTACAATTATTGATGGGTTTAAACAGTACTACAACACACATGTTGCTCATTTGTCCCTGTGCTTTTCTCCAATCATTTCCTTATAGTACTGGAAGTAGAATTTGGGAGCCAAAGATATATACTTTATGTGGATCCTGATGTATATTTGTTTACTTTGTTTAAAATGTTGCTAACATATCAATGAGTGTGGGAAGGCTGATTAAAAAATAGTAAAATTATATAATTTTCTGCCATTAAATAACATTCAACTATAAAAATTAAAATTAACCAAATTATTGCGTTTTATCAAAAAATAATTCCGCTTTCTCATGGAAAAATAATTTTATTTTTTGGAATTGCATATTCAAAAAGAACATAGAAAAAGTTAGAAAAAACAGGATGAATTAAATTGCACTAAACATTACACAGGAAAATACAATCTAGCCTTAAATATTTTTAAGTAGTCACGTAATCATATCAGAATATGAAGTTGATGGATAGAAATCTGTTCATTCATTATTGAGAACAGATATGCTGAAAGATAATGGCATCTTATCGACTTCTTTAGTATAGTTAGCAATTATTTGAATAAATAAATGATAAAAATGTGGTTATCATTAATAAGTTGTTCATAAACTCTTTGTATAAACAGTATGTTTTCTCCCTCCAAATCTGGAACTCAAAATCTGCTCACATATTTTTTTTGGCAAGCAAAATGAACACTTGGATTTAAACTCACTTTACTTTGACTCTTGGCTTATAAAAATGGCTGTAGGGATGCTACTTAGCTATCAGAGGAATCGGAATCAATATAATATACCTTTAGGTGCATAATAGTCCCCACTTATATATAATAAAAGACATTTGACCAGTTTCATTGCTATAATTAATCTGCATTAATGTGACTTTTTAAAAACTGGCAGCTTATATTAGGCAAGTATCCTAATGATTAATATCTGAGATCTCTGAGGTTTTAAGCATTATAACATCTCGCTTATTTTTTATCCTAACTCTTTCTCTTCACCATCACTCAATTCGGCTACAGTGGAGGTTATAATTTAAACAAATCCTCTCATTCATTATATAAACTAAAGTCTACTATTATTTGACAGTGCCTGTGGCCCAGAGCACCTCTTCCTCATAGTCTCTGGGGATCTGTGATGCTTTTGTTGGAAGTGCTTATTCTTTCCAGCATTATCTTTCAGGCAAAAGCATGGTGAATAACAGACAAAGCACACATTCCCTTTCTTTTAGATGCCTAGGAAGAAACTAGATCACCTTTAAGACCATTTGCTAAATCCTGCTTGCAATCCAGGATAAATTTTGCCCTAATGTATTTTTATAACACATCCTGGAAAAGTCTAATCCATTAGAGTTGGGATAAAAGTTTCTTTCTTTTAAATGTGAAATGTATTGTTTAAACCTCAAAAGAATAAATATTTTAAATGTGTTTCTTTAAAGCATAGTTCTAGGATTTCAGTTACCCAGTAAGTGTATATCTAGTCCATCTTAAAAGCAAACTAACAAAAGTAATTCTGTGCTCAAAATTTTAAAAGGATGATGAGTGAAGTAATTTAACATGGGCAACAGTTGAGCCAGGTTTTAGGACATTTATCAAGTACTTTGGTTTAATTATATACTGTGTTTTGAGGTGATATTCAAATAGAATGGCTTCATTAAATATAGCACATTATATTTTAAGTTTATAGGGTTGTTTGGAATACATTTTTCTATAGTACTGCATTGGAGTAGTATTGCCTTGTCATTTTTTATCCTATATTATAGCATGGTAAAAGGTTTATTTTGTCGATAATATCTTCCATGCATCAGAATGTTGTGTTGGTGTGTCAGTACCAGCTATTGGTTGTATAATATCAGTCTTATTTAGAGACACTTGTACTACATATCTCTAAAAGATGGTGATGAGAAAGCATGTGGTGTAGTTTGTAAGCTCAGGACACACCAAATCCTTGTTTTCAGGCATGCAGATTTTTAACTTGTATTTGTGAAGAGAGCTTGGATCTAGACCTTGCACAACATTAATGATGATATAATTTCTTTAAATTCTAAATTACTCCATTGGTAGGATACTGTTTTAGACTCTACTTTGACATGGTAAATGTCCATTAGGTTATCTCATAATGATATGGACTCTAATGCAATAATATGGTTAATCAACTTGAAGATAAAATTTCTTTCTTGAATATATATCTCCTGAAAATTGATAGGATGGTGCACCAATTATGTGATTTTCATTTTTTTTACTAATCTTATTAAAGGGGGAAAACATTAAATCTTTGAATATTGTACCTCAATTTTATTGTAATGATTTTGCTGGTTACCAGGTGGGGTGGCAGTTGAAAAATTTGGTGAATGCACTACGAGAGGACCCGAGTGGTGTTATCTTAACTTTGAAAAAGCGACCTCAGAGCATGCTTACCTCAGCACCAGCTTTACTGAAAAATATGAGATGGAAGCCCCTTGCTCTGCAGGTAATGAAGCTTAATCATAAGTCATACACCATCATTTTAGCCATAGATTATCTCAGTAATGCTTCTTTATTGTGCCTCATCTCAGCAGCATATGGATTAATCTTGTATGCTTTTGAAAATTTGTTTATGAAATGATCTCTTCACAGCTTATCCTAATAGGCTTAATTGTGATAAAATATGAAAGTTTCTATAACCAAAACCCAAATGCTAAAGAACTCTGCCTTAATTTGTAAACATTTAAAAGCATAATTTTTTAAAAAACCACATATTATTTCAAGGCAAAATATGGATAGAAATAAAAATGAAAGGTTTTATTTTTTATGTAATCTTCCATTTAAAAATTACACCTACATACAATTCTTGAAGAAACTTGATGACAGTTTATAGAATTCTTTTAAATCAAGTCATAAAATAGTAATAGTTATTTATGAACGATAGGTAAAGGAAGTTTTAGGTAGTAATTAAAATGTACCTACCACATTCCTCCTGACTGATCATTTTTCTCTTTTCCACCCTCTAGTGTGGCAAAAATAGGGAAACTGTTGTATTACAATTCTGTATTTTTCTTCAGCCTGAAACATTACTCTAAAATATTACTCTGGATGTTGATAAATTATACTAGTTAAGAAGCAGAGTTATCTCGGAAATTATAAAAATATGATTCTGATTGATGAAAGAAAAGGAAACAATATATTTTCTTCCACTTTAGTCAGGATATAATCTTCAAACAAATCATAGAAGAAAATTTTGTCCTTCATAAAACCTGCATTTCTAAAATAGGCTATGACCTTTCTTAGAAATCTACTTTTTAAAAATTTAAATTGACCATTGAAATAGAACACTGACCATTATTCAGATTAAAAAGAAAAACAATATATGAAAATGTCATTAATATCACTGCTATATAAATTGATATTAAGCTCTATACTAGTACCTTATACCATTCTTAGATTTTTCCCCCCTAAAATCCTAAATTCTCCATTACATATGAATGGCCTTATAGATTATAATGATTTCTCATTATTTAAAATTTTTCTACTTATTGGCCTCAAAGTTGCATTATACTTAAATAACATAAAAGCATATAAAATGTTCTAATATTAAGGTCTTTAAATTTTTAATGTGAATCTAATTTTCAAATGAATATATGTAAAACTGTATTAATATGTCCAAATACATTTGACTTGCAATATATGTTTATTATCAAAGATTTTTGATGGTCATTAAAGTTCAGAGTTCGATGTTTGACTCATTAAGCCGTAGATGAACAGATCAGACTTTCCCATCACATCATTTTATTTTCTTGCTGCATTATAAGTTGCTTTGTCGTTTCACTCTCTAGTTTTCTATTGATATGTCTTCCCTAAAGATCCTTCTTCAAAGTCTGAGAGGTGGAACCCTGAAGAAGAGGCCCACACTTTCAGCCATTAGGTTTTCTTCTCTATATATGTGTAGTTAAATTTACCAATTTCTCTCTAGTCTCTTCTATTTCACGTTGAACACCAAAAGGACACTAGTTTCATATTGTTCCATGAACTCTGAGGGAATGTCTCTAGAAAATAAATTGATAATTTGGTCCTCTTTTAGATTATTTTCCATAAGCACAAAATAGAAAATTAAGGTAATGACAGTATGCAGTTAAGAATCAATTTTTATATAAAATGCTGAAATAATTGGAAAACCAGCATTTCTTTTTGGCTACATATGCATTTAGTGTGTGTATTAAAAGCTAGAGAATGAAGACTTATTCAAATGACCTCACATCATTCCTTAATTACAATATTATATTTATAATTCTAAATATATAAATCTATATAAATCTAATATAATTATAATTATAATAGATTTTAAGGCACGGTTTCTAGGTCCATACCCAAATGCCAAGAAACATACCTCATCAAGTCACTAATTATATTTATTTCCCATTGTATATTTAGTTATTCTGAGTATATTTGTATATTTGCTTTTCCACAATGCTGAAATCAGATAAAAGAACATCAGCATTTATATACGTGCTTATATGTATTGACATTTTTATAAATTTGTTATTTCAACTGAATTTAGTTTACCTGAAATGTATTTTCCAAGCTCAACCCCTTATAGATAAACAATACTATAGGAGGGGGTAGGGATATGCTTTCAATCTCTTTGAAAATTGCCTCAGTGGTTGAACTTTTTACAGAGCAAAAGGAAGAGTATGCATTTTAATTAAATACTTCCTAGTGGTGGTAAAACAAGATATTAGGAGTAAGAGCAATGAGTAAGTTCTCTCACGCACTACCACCAAATCTCCCTGGAACCCGTTTTTGAAGACCTGAAATTGTAGCATCACTGAGTTCTTTCTTTATCTGAAGGCGTTGGCCTATGTTAAAATATGAAGACACTGTAAGCATAATGGAAACTATCTGGTCAGAATTTTTATAGAATGTAGATCTTGATACAACCAAAGATGGACAAAACCCAAAGGTACCAGGATCTGGAGATTGAAAGTAGACAGCCTCCAGAGGGGGAAAAGTCAAAGTAATAGTGGGATGAGAAGGTCTTGCAGGTGGTCTTGGACTCTTTTGTTACTTTGCCTAAGTCCACATATTTTTCCTAGTGGCTAAGAAAGGACCTCAGATGTGAAACATAAATGCTTAATGTAGTGACAATCCTTTATGCAGACAGGAGCACCATTATCATATTTTTATTTCTAGTATGTGTACAAATACATTGGAGCTAACAACACCCATTAACTCACCTAAATATAAATCTCCAGTGTTCAAACCTGAAGAATTGGACAATAGGTCGTTTCTTTTTTCATCAGGTAAACCAACAGTCTACTAAAAATTATTTAAAGGGCACAAAAAGAAACAATCTGTGGCATTTATTTAATTCAATATGTTTACTTCTATAAACCTCCAGTGTTCAAACCTGAAGAATTGGACAACAGGTCGTTTCTTTTTTCATCAGGTAAACCAACAGTCTACTAAAAATTATTTAAAGGGCACAAAAAGAAACAATCTGTGGCATTTATTTAATTCGATATGTTTACTTCATCTTTTTTCTTATACCGGGTTTAATTTACCAACTAGCATTTTCAGATAAAATGTGGCAAAGTTTGTATAGTGTGTAGATAGACACTAAAACATGCATCTCAAAAAAATCAACTTTGTTCTAACATAAGGAATAATTATTTTTTAAACTAATAAGCAAATAATTTATACCTACACAAATAAAATATAACTATATCTACCCTAAGGTAGAAGATTGTTAAGAAATACTCCACGTTTTAATGAAAAATTCTTTCTAAAAATATTTTTTAAAAATAGTAACTTTTATTATATTAATCAACTGTAATGGTGAATTTTGATTTGGAATTTCTTATGAAAATCATGGAATTATAGCCAAATAAACAAAAGCATACAATTCAGCTTCATGCTCACAGAGCAATTTCATTAGTACATTTCATGAAATATGGCAGCTCTTTTTTTTTTAATTCCTGATTTATCAAACATTTTGCAATAAAACTGAAAGATACCTTGGTCAAATATTATAAGCAGGTTTAATCTGGAATTGAATTCTGTTGTCATTTGTACCCATTTATAAATAATAAAGATGTTTTACCTGAGATAGAATCTTTTATTCTAAGAAAGGAAACCAGAGATTCCCTTATTTGTGAGAGCTGTTTTTAAAAATATGTTCTTAGTAGCATTGTCTACTAATGTCCTGGATTTTGGTAAGCATGGTGATTGCTTATGGTCAAGTTCTTCCAATTCAATGAAAAAATCCCAGGGAACTATAGGTAAAACTCAAGGTATATTTTTTGATGTTTGTAGTTTTAAATTTAGTGTGTGTAGGTCACAAGCATGCATGGGTGGTGTCATTTTCTTCTTAAAAGAGATGTATGGGAGAATTAGCTGGACACTGACAAGAATGTTGAGTGAAATCACTGGGAAGAAACAATTCTTAAAAACATTTAAGAACCTAGCTTTTTGTTGTTGTTGTTGTTGTTGTTGTTGTTGTTAAGAATGCATCTCAGAAAAGAGCACTAAAATCAATGCTGGAATTTATCATACTAATAGGTTTCATTGAACGCATTTTTATATAAAATAACATCAAGCTGTGTCATTAGACTTATGTTCCTCAACTGTATTCTAATCCAAAAATCTTTATCAATGTGATAGTTTCTTGTGTGGTTTTGTGCTTTTTACTTAAAATTTTATTGCTTAGCATTACCTTCATGCAATTTTTACAGGATATTTAACTTTGAGCGGAAAAAGAAATGGAAAGCCAATAGTCATAGCAGTTGATTTTGTCTATCAACTGATGTAACAACTGAAGAACACTGATTGATTATGTTACATTTCAAATACATACAGATTTAGTTGAAGTCATTCTGTAAAAATCAAAAAGCCTAAGCAATAATATAATTTATCTTAATATCAAAGTTATATTTGGGGTAACTGAAAAAAATAGTAACAAAGCTCACATTTCTGAGAGTTTTGTTTTAAAGTTGTGTTTTGAAGAGGAAGATAACTAATATTAGGTATGACACTAGAGAAGAAAATAAATTTTAATTAAAAATGTAATTGTTCTGACTGGGAGGCAGAAACAATTATGTTTTCATACTCAAGTTAGTAAATAGCTGCAAGCAATTGTCACATCAAATTTTTGTTCACCAATAGTTTAAGCAAATTAATTAAAGGACCTAAATTACATTTGTGTTTTTCAGCCAAATGCTTTCAGTTAACACTGACTACAAATAATCACCTATAATGCAATTTTTTTTAGTTTCTTTATTCTTTAGTTTTTCATTCTTTCTTTAGTAAACATTCTAAAAATGATGTTTATTGTAATTCAAAAATATTGGAAGTCCAGTTTTAATGTTGCAGCATTAACTATGCCAGTAAGACTGGACAGCATAAGAATAAATAAACTGGTAGTAGTCTCAGCACAATGATGATTCAGTGGAAAAAGCCATTTTGTAGTGTGACATCTTTATTAGTTGTATATTGTGTAACTATATGCATATTTTTATGCACACATGTCTATTTTTTAACCTATACAAATATGGTTTCCTAATTAAGACCATAGTTGGAAAAAAATGTTTGTTTTCTTGGTAGTCTGATAGGAAAGAGAAGATTACATGCTCATAAAAGAAGACTCTTTTGTGTTTATAAATTTGTATTCTAGGAGAAGCTGTGAAAAAAACAAGTGGGAGAATTTTGAATACATGTACTTTCTTTAGGTTCTTTTCAAATAATTTCCTGCTAAAGAAAAACTTACCGAGGAAAAAGTATGCTCAATAAGTTTCCAAATTAGATCTAACATTTTTATATGGTCAAGAAACTTAAAATATTATATGTAACGTCTTGCCTCCCAAAATCCAAAATACATTTTCTATGGGGCATTTGTTCAGATGACTAAGAAGATAGTTGCTAACATAAAACAATATTCTGGTACTTGTGTTGGGAATTACAATAAAGATGTATTTGAACTGAGTAAGGACTTGGGTGAATGTTCTGTGCTAGAATAATGGAGCATTGTGATGCATTTGTGCTTATTCCTAAGAGTAAATAAAACTAATGGCCAGGTTTTATACTTGACGTAATCACTCATATTTCAATGGGTATTTTCCCCTGAAAGGCAAAGCAAGGGCTTTGTGATAATTGCATTAGTGAATTTTAGAGGTAACTACATAATGTGTAATGTACTATCTTAATCTTTAACATTGGGACTCTTTATGTCATCTGTTTCATTTAAGATTTTCTATAGCTCTGTGAAAGCTGGGTCACTTACAAGACAGGGGGACAACTAAGTTAAGATATGCTTGCTCATAGTTGTTAAAATGTAAACAGTTTCAAGTAAAACTTAAACATCAAATGTACTTATTTTAGTATGGAAGTTCTTTTCTTATAGTCCTTAAGACCATAGGGGTTTCAGAAGTACACTGATATCTTCCAGATGTGCTCAGTTACCTTATAGATGTTAGAATTGGGGACAGAAGGAAAAATCTTGAGCCATCAGAGGATTTAAAGTGAGATTTCAGCAATCCTTTACAAAAGCTGAAAAGTTTATTTTACAATAATCACAATCTTCCAATGACGTTTAAACTGGATGAGTAGGATATTATTACTAAAGTCATCACTCATGGTTCAGAGGAAGATTTTTGCCATACTACATTGTGGAATACAAATTGAAAGTATTTATATAGTTCAAACTGAAAATATGAAAAATGTATGCATGCATTTTACCTAGTAGATTTCTGAGCCCTGTTGACAGTAGTAATTATTGTGAATTGACCTAAGGTTATATATGTATATTTGAAGAGATGCATATGATCACTTTATTTAGGACTTGTATATTTTAAGGGTTGCATACCAGTGCCCCCAGAAATCTATCATTTACTTGTTTTAGGAGAGTAACATAAATGCAAATGCCATCTTCCCTGTTGGAGCCTCACTGAATCACTGGAGGTTGGACCATTTTGATCTGAAAACTAAATGTTATGACAAGGCCCTTCCAAGAAATAAACCCCGTCGAATAGAATGCAAAATGGATCCATGTCATTCATGATTGCATACCATAGCGGATCGAGTCATACTGAAGCTTCATGCTTACTTGAGTCACAAGATGCAGGCTTAAAATACCCTTGTACTTTTATTCATAAGTGATAATAGTTCTTAATTCTCTTCTCATACAGATATTACCAATATAAGAGGAAGAATCAAAGTGGTAAAATAAAAAAAATTACCCCTTATTTTTACTTTTTATTCTAAATTGGAAATTCTTAATGATACCGTGATAACTGCTTTTCTTATACTGTTATGAACAAATGATTGAAAATAGATGTTGTCAAGAGAAGACAAACTATCCTTCTTTATTATTATACTCACACATTTAGAATTTTTTTCTGAAACTAAAAAATATGCCTATTAAATTTTGAATTGAATGCTGAGAGAACACCTTTTTTGATTTGAAGGATGCTTTATTTGTCACTCTGTATTTTCATACACATAAATGGTTATTGTTGATAGGTGTAATTTTAATGCCATTTGTTACAGCTAGGAGTTCCCCACTGATAATTTTAGCTAATAGCATCATTTTTTCTGTGCTTGATTTAGTGAAATTTTGCCTTTCATTCTTTCAGTCATTTAAGTTTGTACTCTTTCAATTCTTGTCCAAAGTTAGAAAATTTTTGAGAGATTATAATTTTAAATTATAACAAAGACTTCCTTTGGGGTTAGGTAGCTATTTCCATTTTCTCATGAAGCTTCTACTTTAATATACTTTAATTTTTTTATTACTTAATGTCAATTTTTTAATGAGATTCTGAAGAAGAATGTTTGCTTTTTAGATTAGCTTGACAAAATAGTACAATTAGTAGATAAAAATATGCTGAATATATTTTCATATTTACCATGTGCTTTACTTGACACAGGACATACTAATTAGCCAGATGACAGTTGTATGATAAACCAATTGAAATGTTTTCTATGATTTACCAGTTAATAAAATAACTATCCAGTTGAATTAAACAACAGGATTGACTAATTTCTTTTTTCCTCTGAAAAACAAGTTGTTTTTTTTTCAACCAGTTCAATAAATTGAACCAGCTGGTATAATCAAACCTTTTATCTATTTAAACATATTTAAGAGTTTTTCTTCTATTTATTTGCTAATTTAGCTAATCATGTTAACTGGTGACATTAATAGTAACTCCTTGCTGTAAATAGAAATCTAGAAAAAATAGCAATTTGAAGGAACTTGATAAGGCTGATATCTAAATTTCCTGTAAGGGGAAAGGCATATATAGACAATCTTCATAATAGTTCAGGCAGAGTAAATTATTCTGTTGATCCTAACCTTTACATGTCAGAGGCATTTAAAATATACTTGTAACCACTGACTACTACTTCTTTTTTCCTTCTTCCCTTCCTTCCTCTTTGGGAAGATCAAGGATAGGTACTAATCAAGAAAAATGATCTTTAGTTCTATAGGTAAAATGAAAGAAGTCCTCAAAATAGAAATAGTGACCTTAGAAGAGAAGAAAGAGAATAAAATTTTAAGTTGATTTTTTAAGTGCTTATGTTTTTAGAATTTGTTTTTAAGTTCACCTGTAGTATTAGAATACTTTAAAATAAGAGATATTGGAGCATTTAAAAAGCATACCAAATAGAAGTTTTTCTCCCACAGTGCATCTTTTGGCAAGTTTTGGAAAGTAATGTACTGTGTAATGAATGTTTTCTTTACATTTCTATAATGATGAAATTTTGGTCAGACTCATTATTTGATGTCATCTGTTTTTAATACCAAGGTGTTGTGACAGAGAGGAAAACAATTATAAAGTCATATCACAATGATTATATCTATACTATTTCTTAATACTTGATCTAAAGACTGTCATTCAAAGATCTATTGTAGAGGCATATAATACATCCCTAAAAAAAATATAGTTCTTCATTTCCTCAGGCTTCGTGGTATTCCCTAATATCTACAGAATCTCATGATTTCCCATTGCCATGATTTTTGTTTCTAAAAGACATGCATAGTTTCACTGGACAGTATTCCAAAATCAGCATAGCTAAACATAGTAGTCTTTACTGCATACTTTCATGATATATCAAAATTTCTTAACATGTAAAGTTTCTGACTTTTTTATGTCATATGAGATAGTATATCATATGAGATAGACTATTACAGAGTTCCAAAATAAATTATCAATTATCTTTCCCTTCTCTCTTTAATTTCTATTCCATGTAGATTAAAACTTAACCGTCATTTTGACGGGATGTATATTTTCAAGCTATTAAGGTGAGCAGTATAACAAGGAAGGTCAAAACTGTGAACTGAGTCATAAACTATGTAGCCTATCCTAGTGACCTACATTGTACACTGTATTTATGCTTGGCTTTTTGAACATTTTTTATTTGTACAAATGTATTGTCACAATATAAAATAGTTGTAATATGCCATTTTTTGAGTGTCCAGCAATACATGTTAAAGAAATAGAACTGTGGGTCTATATAGATATTCTCAAAATGTTTTCATACTGGCTAAAATGGCAACATCTTGTCATGTGAAGATACAGTTCATTTTGTGATCATTATTTTTGTGTTTGCAGTTGCACTAAAATTCTTATTTTTAATATGTTGTTGTATATGTAGTAGCTAATCAGTAAGATCTGTAAGATAAATCTGAAAATTTGTGAATTTTAGTTTCATTTTAGGATAATTTCTTGAACTACAAGATCATTTCCAATTACTGTGAAGCTTAGAATTGAGAGTGCTTTTAATGCATCCTAATGTATTGCTTAATTCAGTATATATACTATCTTAATTTTAAAAAACATATTTAATACTTAAATACAGGCATTAAAATGGGGTCTATAGATATGGAACTAAAGATTATTTTAAACAATGATAAATGTGTGTGTCTATGAAAGGTGAAATGATTGTGTCACACTAATCACCATACCTTTGAAGATGTACCATAAAATGACTTTGGAAGACAGTTAGTTGTTTATATTTATGGAAAAAGTACATTTTCCTAGAAAATGCTCTCTCATATTGGCCTTTCAAACTCCATTTTTGTAACCTTTTCTGAGAATCTGTGATATTCTGCTAACTTAGGAGTATGGTGTATCTTTTTTGGGAAAAGGTCTGAAGTATCTTTGTTGTATATCAATCAGGATGTGAGTGAGCTAACTCTTTTGAAAGTTACTCTTTATTATCTTTCTTTCAAATGCGGGATTCTAACAAAGCAAATTTAATTAAATAAGTTTCTGACTGTGAGATAAATCTTCCTATTATAAAACACTGCATGGTACTAGAAATAGCTTTTACATGGTTATACCATAGAATAAAGTGAGTGGGAACTAAGTGGAAACCTCTAACGTTATACTTTTTTTTTTTTTTGGAGATCCAAATGAATATCCATGTGCTAAATAACATACTTCTTGATTTCAGCCAAGTTCAAAAACTTTGCAGAAATAGATCATTTTAAAATGATAACTATGTGTCGTTGTTGTTTTGTGTGTTGTTTGTGTGCGTATGTATTTTCTTTTTCATTTTAACCAGCCTCTTATACCTAGAAGTCCCACAAGCAGCGTTGCCACGCCTTCCAGCACCATCAGTACACCCACCAAAAGAGACAGCTCTGCCCTCCAGGATCTCTACATTCCCCCTCCTCCTGCAGAACCATATATTCCCAGGTATAAAACTAACTATCATGTTGTTCCAGGCAGCTTCTATACAAAGACTAACCTACTGCATGTAAACTGTAAAGGAGCACCTTGAATAGTTTCTTAGTTGGGGTTCTTAAACATATTCTGGAAAATCATTGCTTTATAGAGAATGCACTTTGGTTAGTAACAATAACTAGTATGTATGAAATACTATGTGCAAATAACTTATAAACATCTCATATAATAGGAAAGAATAGTAAAGTAATATTAAATAACAATTAGAATTATTTTAATAAGTGAGAAATAGGTGAAGTTCTTTGGCTAAGAAGCTCCTAGAAATCTCAGTTCCTTTGAAGCATTTTGTACTTATTTTTCTAAAAGAGAAAGTTATAGATAATTTATATGCCTTCTTAAATATATTTAATGAGAGAGTTTTTGGCTTTTTGGATGATGATGAGGGAGAGTGTTTTTCCCCTAATACTTCTGTATCTACAATTCTACTTGATTTACTTCACTAATGTTTCTTTCAGAAAGTAGAGAGGGTTTGCAAGAGAATGAGTTGCCTTCGAAGTCTATTTTCTAGATTTCTTGAGACTATCTCCATTTCATTTCCAGATTCCTATTTGAAAATTCCTGGCAAGTGTGAAAGAATAGAACTTGAAACCATAATGCATTCTGTCCAAAAGCATTCTGATATCCAGCCTTCTTAAGTACAAAAATAAATAAATAAATGTGGAAAAGGGCCAGCACTAAATAGGGATAGTTAATATACCATCACAAAGAATTTGATGCAGTTTTTAAATGTCGTACAGTCATTCGAACCAATAATTTAAGGTGTCTTGTTTTCAAGTTTAGTATTAAATTTCTTCAGTTTGTAAAAGAACTGAAATTCCTTGTTTTTAATTAATTTTCATTATTCTTTAGTACACCTAATATTTCATTCTATTAGATATGATGGTACTGACATTTTAAAATCCAAGTGCTACATGACAACATGCCATGTCTGCAAATACCGTATTGTCTTCTTCTAGTAATAAAACTATAGTCAGTTCTATAAACATTTTAAATCATATTTTTGAGAATTAAATGTAGATGTGGGAAAGTGGTTTATAAGAAGATATAATTTACTAAGTTGCCATTACACAAATATTTCTAACATATAATTTTCAGTCTTATGTTAAATTTACAATCAGATATACAAATCCATCCAATATCCTGGTCAAACACAAGTTGCATTTTAATCCTATTAAGGTAACATCAGACTTTCCGAATACGATTGCACAAGGAGCAATAAAGCATGTGTGTTTCAAATAGGAAGTGACTATTTTTTTGGTTTGTTTTCAGTTTAATTGGAAAGATTTTTATTTTAGTGCAAATGATTAAGAGGCCTTAATCTTCAGAGGGCTACATGTACAGATAAACATCAGAAGGTTATTTTTATCATATTTTCACTGTTTTAATGTTCTTTCCTTTTCTCTTGGATAGGGAGGAACTTGTTAAAATGGAAGTGCTGCCTAGGCAGAAAGTATTTAAAACATTTCAGAAGACAAAAGAGTAAAATGATCCAGTTCTGTCCTCTGAGAGTGGTACAAATATAGTTAAGGCAATATATTGAAATCAATAAAAAGTTTGAACATGCTATTGAAAAATACTAGAGAATGTAAGAGATTGAAGTATCAATATAATGGTACTTGTTTTGTCAGTATTGTTTGAGAGCTCCATACTTTTCAGGAAAATTCATAATCGATGTTTATTATCTCACTTAAAATGATTCTTAGTTTAGTGTATAATTTAACAGACTATTCTAAATATATTTGAGTCAACTTATTGTTACCCAGTCACACAGTCATCTAAGATAGCACAATCAGAACAATCCATGCTTCTTTGTACAACCACCTCATATAAATTATTTGCATTTTTTGGTTTGACTTGAAGTAATATTCATAAAAGGTTTTGCAGTTGTTATTCTTTTTATAGATATACTCTTGGCACTTTTTTTCCATTTTCTTATTTTGATTATGAATGTGGTTCACCTAATTTAATTCATCCGAACATGTCTTTTTTCCTATGTTAAAAAAATTTATTTATATAGGATAGGCATATTGGTGTTAATTTGAATTATAAATAATAGAAACTTTCTCATCTTAAAACAAAAAAATGATTAAAATAGTAGGGCTAGTTGTCAAATTAGGTAGATTTTTCTTTCATGTGATTACAATTCTTTGAACACATTTATTCCAGATAAAACAATGTAGCTGCAAAAGTGCCTTTTGCTATATAAGAGAAAACACCTGTGTATGTGAAGTGAGTGAAATTTGGTCAGTTTTTATTATGTATCACATAACTTTATACAGTTTCACAGTTTCATTTTCATAGTCTATAGTGTAGTTTTATATTAACCAAATTTCTTTTCCTGTGGTGAAAATCAAAAATTTGTAAGTCTTTGCACAACTATGAAGTTGAAGCACTAATTTCTCATTAATTTTACTGAGTCATTAAATATAAAGAGCCACTAAAGTAGTACCCTAACTTTTCATTTGTTCCCTTAAATCCATTTTCTAGCAAAAGTATAGATTTATTATATACATATATAGATATATAACATTAAGAAAAGTTTTTTTTTTAATCTTTGCAGCAGAATGAATTAATACATTGAGTTATTCAGGGTCTCATGGTGTGAATACATACACACACTCAGGCACACCTTATATACACAATACATGTATCAATTTATTTCACTGCATTTTTTTGGCTTTATTTTTCTAATTTAACTTTAATTGAGTGAATTATATATAGATGCATTTAATAAATCTTCCTCGTGGGTTTAAGGCCCCTCTTTCAGATTATAGAGTAAGCAATATCAGCCCTTCCAATTTTCTGTGACAGGGTGTGCCCATATAAATAGAACATGGTGAATTAACTAGAGCCGAATCACCCTCTGATCTCAGCTGCATTAACCTTTATGTCACAGGCCTGATATAAAAGCCTGTTCATTCATAACCTTTCTCCAGTGCCATGAGTTGGTTTGGGCTGTTTCCAAGCTAATTGCAATGTCAATTTCTTTTTGACAGAGGACTAACAGTAACAAAAAGTACCAGGTAATTTGTTCAGGAAATGTTTTTAGCTAGCTGAAAATAAAATTCTGCCTGGATTTTCTATTTATTTTCTCAATGTTGCCTAAGAAGTAATTACATAGTTATGATTTAGTAATAAGCAATACTTTATTTTAAAAAAATAAGAGTAAATGGCAGTGTAAATGGAAACCTCACCTTATGATGAGTTAAGTACATAAGAAAGCTTGCTGATTCAGTCAGTCTTGAGAATATTATTTACTACTTTCTGCATATTTCAAATACTAGGAATATAGTTCTCTTCATTTGGACAAACCTAATCTATACATTGGCATACAGATACAGAGGTATAATATACTATAATATAGAAGTAAAGTATTTTTGCTGAACTGAAACTCGTATTTTGATATTGACATTAGATTTATAAGCTCATCACCATCTTATAAGATGCTATGTATCAATTAAATTTTCTTTTTTATCTTTCTTGTTATAATTCAATTTATTCTGTTGATTTAAGATTTTAAGTCTTGGCACTTGACATAAAATTAAATTTTTATCTGGCTTAATAGCAGATAAAATGACTCTCTGTAGGGTAAAACTGGAAACAATTACTAAGAAGAAATAAAATTAATGATTCACAGGGGAAGAAACATTGCATTTACATCATAGTCCTATTTCAAAAGGCAAGCTTTTCTAACAAAAATTTCATAGCTAGTTAGTGAAACATGTAAAACATACAAGATTCAATATAACTAATCCTAAATGGAATCTTTCTACCAAAATACCATTCATTATGAGCCAAATCAACTGGGCTGTGTGAATAATACTATGTGTAAGTTTTAGGGATTCCATGAATTATTAGAGACTTTTCTCTTGAGAATCCTATATAAGAAAATATCAACTTGCCATCATCTTAAATCCCATTCTTAAACTCCATATTTTATCAAGTTTCTCCACTCTCTCCAATAGAAATGTTGCTGATGTGTAATGAAATTTTGATATATCCATTTAGAATTAGTTCTGCGAGTACATATTTTTACTGTTAAATGAGATAGAGTTTAAATACTGAGAGTAATTCTTTTCATTAAGGTTTATCTTAAATTAATAACAGCTGTTTGACATTCTTATAGTACCAGTTTATATGGTGCTAATTTGGTTCTCAAGGCCACAGTACCCTTACAGAGGTGTTAGTTCTTAAACATACCTTTGTTTTAAGCAGCACAATACTATGATGAATCAGTTAGGTAAACTGGCAAAAGAAAGGTATATTGTTAACATCTACCTCCTGTCTTGAGCACTAAAAGCAATTCCTTTATATGGCATGGTGCAATGAAAATGGACTAGAGCAAGAGTCAAAAGATCCATGACCCATGTCTAGCTGTATTCCTTATTAGCTGCGTGACCTTTTAGCAACTCATTTAACCTCTCTGAGCATCAGCATTTTTTTTCTACAAAATAGTCATAGTTAAAAATTGTCCTATAAACCTCAAAGAAAGTTTGGAAAGATCAGAAGACATACTGTATGGGAAGGATATTAGTACTATTTTAGACCCTCTCTGCCACTTTACCACCCTAGCACGTTCCTACATCCTTCTCCTTTACCTTTTCTTTAGGGATGAAAAAGGAAATCTTCCTTGTGAAGACCTAAGAGGACATATGGTGGGCAAGCCAGTGCATAAGGGATCTGAATCGCCAAATTCATTTCTGGATCAGGAATATCGAAAGAGGTTTAATATTGTCGAGGAAGATACTGTCTTGTATTGCTATGAATATGAAAAAGGAAGATCAAGTAATCAAGGAAGACGAGAAAGCACCCCAACTTATGGTAAGTGTTCTTTTCTTACATTGACGTAAGAACAAATGTCTGGCATGGGAATCTCAATTTCTTTTCATAGGTTTTGAATTATGAAAATTACTTGATAGCTTTTGTATCTTTGTTTATCGTGTGCTTCTAAGTGGAATCTCAACAATGTGAGGCATGACATTAAAAATTATTCTAAATTTTCCAAAGGTAAGCAAGAGCAGTAGCTAGTATTTTAGCTTATTAATAATTTATGGAAATCTTTTTGAATCACATGTAATTTTTGTGTTAGTTGTCCATTTGGAATAATTCAAGGTTTTTTTTCTTTTTAAAAATGAAAACTTAAAAAAATAAATAATAAAAATAAAAATGAAAACTTACTGATGACATGACTAAAATAAAATTATCTCCTTATTCCTCGGGAATTTTTAAAAAACCTTTAGATAAACTTTTCCAGGGAAAATTTCAACTACAGTTTTGTATTTTTTAATAAACTGCAAAATTTGAGTGGAAGTGGACTTTAAATAGGAAGGACATACTGTATTTAAAACAATGTCCCTAGGATATTCTATCTTTGACTCTTTTTCCATGCATGATCAAGCAAGTAACCCATTTACAAACACTTAAAATTGATAGGGTATGTCTAAAAGACTGGCAAATAAAGTTGCCTAAAATTAAAATAGTAAAACCTATGGTCCTATTGCAAGAATGAATGGATTGAATTGGAAATCTGTACTCTTCCCTTTCTAGTTTTCAAACTAATCATTTTTTGTGAGGACCTTAGGGAAGTAGAGGGTCCTTGCTGATTAGCCCAGATGTGATCAGTGGGAGCTGAGCAGAAGGAAAAGTTATTTTTAACATTCTCTTTCTACCTGTCCCCCTTACTTAACTGCCATGGCCATATGTCTCCCTGCTGTGTTCCCAAAAGATTGGTTATCATGTACCTTAATTAATACACATGCCTTATTTCCTTATAGCTCTTTGGCAATAATTATGTATGAAAAGTTTTGTTCAAAATGATCCTAAAGAACAGGAACCATACTTAGTTTACTTCATGTTATTCTCTGTATGTGCACTTTTCTATCATAAGAATAAGCAATGATGTTTTTTAGCATAGCTTCTTAATTTTACTACTCTGATTTTGAACTGTCATAATTTGAATGTATTTACCTTACTTTGAACTGTCATAATTTGAATGTATTTACCTTTGCTTTTCTCCCCTATTATATTGTAAACCTCTACCTTTGTTATCCCTACCCTTGCCCCATCATATAAGATTTTTATTTTTATTCATTCACTCCACAAGCACTTATTAACTACCTGGCTATTTTCTACTTATGTTGAAGTAGTTACGAATGTATAACTTAAGGGAAAATTATAATCACCAGATGAAGCTAATTACTGATAGCTTTATAAAAATATGTTTACTAGGTTCTTGAAAGGCTATGAATTGTTAGTCCCTTCAGACTACAGTTTAAAGCACCTAGTTCCATCATGTTCCATAAATCATACTTCTCTTGATAAAATAGACTACTGTTCAAATTTTAGAAAATAGGGATATTCTATAGATATTTCATATATTTTTGTTAACAACTTAGGAGAAAAGAAATGTATGTAGGCTTAAAAGAGGAAAAAGAAAGTAAAAAAATAGTTTTTTTTTTCTTTTGACCCTGAAAGTTTTTTTAAAAACTTTTGAACCTGAAATATAATCTGAACCTTTAATGGACATATTTATAGATACTTCAGTGAAGATGCCTTGGCACAACCCAAAGGTCGTTCCAGGCAACCAGCAGTTCAGTGTATTTACCTTTTAAAGAATCAGATCTTAAGTAATAAAATCTACCTGTCACACACAATAATCTGTGGCCGTAATTTTCCCAAAGATTAACTCATTCGTTAACTCATTCAGCTGATATTTGTTGTGCACATAAAATCAGCCAGACACTGGGGATGCAAAGGTGAATAAAACGTAAATTCTCCCTGGAAGGCAATCATAACCCAGAGGGAAGAAACAAATAGAGATGCACTGCAGTCATGTTAGGTGAGTAGGAATGTATGAACGAAGTACTGCAGGAGCCCAAGAACTGAAGCCCTGGAATCGGCCTGGGAAAGCACATAAATAGAAGTGACATTTATGCTGAGTTTTAAATGGTGAATAGTTATCATCTGGGATTTCTAAATGCTAGTTATTCCCACCAAAAACCTGGCACCTTCTCAAACCTAGGTCTGCTATCTGAGGGTTTGTATAAATCACTTAACCCAGACCTTAAAGGCCCCAATATAAATTACTTCAAATCTTCATAAGCAATAATTGATGACAACGTCTTTACCCTATGAAGTGGTCCCATTATATTGACTCCTAAGTGTGACCATATTGTCTTGAATTTAAAATTAATGATAATAAAAATGCACAATCCTGCTGAAATATATTGCAAAAAAACTAAAGTACCAAAAAGTTCACATTCAGTATCTTCTGGAAATGACAATAATTTAACTTGTTAGCACTTGTGTGGTACCTTAAAATGCAGTGTATAAGTCCTTTAGCCTTAGAGTATTCAACTTAGTTCTTAGTTATAAATATCCTTATCATGAAGTGCATGAACTTAGCCTCTATTACTGTCCTATTAACTTCAGATTATCTGTTTACACAAAGAGGTTTAGAGTTACAATCATAAGAGTTTAGATCAGATTTTGAGATGCAAAAGTGAAACATGGTGTAGTGCCTAGTATGTTCTTTTGGTTAAATATGTATGTGCTCATTATATTCTCTTAATACATTCATATTTTAAAGTTAAGTGTATAAGATGAAAATATTTAGGGAAGCTCTATTTTTACACACAGAGACAAAGAAACAGATGTAAAGAAAAATACTTGAAAATATCCTAATTGTGATATTTAAAATATATTTACCAAAAAGTAAGTAAATAATATCTGTTGAGCTTTTATATATGCCAGACACTGGTCTACACCTTTAAAAGGCATGAACCCATTTAATCCTCAAAACAACCCTGTGAGATAGAAACAAATAGAATTCTTGTTTTACAGATGGGTTAAATAACTTACCCAACTAGTAAGTGGTAGACCTGGGATTAAGTACCCATGCATTTTTATTGATTTAACCAATGGTACTAGCTAACTAAATATAATGAAAATAATTTGCTAAATTGTAGGAAAATAGGTTCCAAAACTTGTATTACTCTTTCCAAGTTCCAGCATTTAATTTCAAGCAATCAGAACTAGGTCTAATTTTGTATGTTCTCATATATGTTGTTTTACATTTATTTACTGGCACTATAATAAACATGCATTTACGTAGACATGGCTCTGACAGACCTTAGGAAAACATGGCTAAATTGAGGGGTAAATTTAGCAGCAATGAGTTATGTCCTTTTTAAATCAGAGAGCATAAAATGGGTTTTACTTTCCTTAAAAGATAGACAAGAATAATTTCTGCAAACACAAATACAGTAGGGGAAGCAACCTAGATTAGTGGTTACTAGCATTGACTGTAGCATCAGCCATACTTAGTAATCCTGTCTGCCATATAATTACTCCAGTGCATCCTGGGGATATTACTCTAGGTCTCAATTTTCTCATTTGTTAAATGAAGATGATAACATCTGCCTCAGAGACTTTTTGTAAAAATTTAATGACAACACATTATAAATTGCCTAGAAAGTGCCCAGTATGCACTAGGTATTTATTTTCACTGTTGTCATTATTACGTAGAAACTTCAATGTTGCTAAAAGAATAGATCTTAAGTGTTCTCACCACAAAAAAAGGGAGTAACTCTGTGAGCTGATGGATGTATTAAATAGGTAGATTGTGGTAGTCCTGTCACAATAGATATGTATATCAAATCATCATGCAATATACCTTAAATATATATGATTTTTATTTGTCAATCATACCTCAGTAAAGCTGGGAAAAAAACAATAAAACAACTTAAAGATCTTAACATATAAATAATATCAGCCATTTTAAATTCTTTAAAGAATAAGATGAGGTGAATAAACAGTTCAATTAAAAATAATTGTGGCAATAAAAAAAGAGGAAAGGATAGCATTAAATCACTTTAACTATTTGGTCTCATCTGCTAATGTATCAAAGGCAAAGGTTCAAATTTGATGAGATCAGTTGCTTGGTAACTTTTCAACATGGTAATATTTCCCTTAGCTTCTCCTGTTCACAGACTCCTTGCCCTTGCTATTCCAACATAACACATTTCTATGCATAGAAACCTGCTAAAAGGTAGACATAGCTTGCTGAGTCTTTATGTGGCCATGAGTGGTCATATTTTATAAGAATAGGAGGAAAACATATTTTCACAATAATATCACAGAATAGTATTGTTTTGAAGGAATCCAAACCTTTACTGATTTATTGAATATCTAAGACTTCACAAAAAAAAAACACATAAATGCAGGCAAAGCTGATATTTTAGGAATGCTCCTCATAAATGTAGTTGTACACATTGTGCATTGATAAACAAATAATTTCTGTAACATTATATTGGAATATTTTCCACTCGAAACCAAGTCCTATGTCTCTGTTATCCCCAAGAATAGGAAATGGCTCAAAATGACTTACAGCAGCATATGGACAATGATACTGTAAACTGATTTTCATCACTGCGAGGTGAGGATATTGTCTGTAGGTTCCAGAGTCTCTTATTATATTTCAACATTGCCTTTCTGTTTGTCTTACCACTTCATTCTATCTTTTGGGAAGTTAAATTATAATTTACAGCATTATTTCAAACATTTCTTAAAGCAGCAAGTATATATAATGTATTCACACTTATTTATTTCTGAATACAAGCCTGCTCTCATTTCTGTGAATTTTTTTAATATAAATTATTCTCCTTCTTGGGTGAAAATTCAGCTGTCGTTCATCAGTTATGCTAGAGAGAAAAAAAATAGAATTCCAACCACAAAATGTTTGTATTCAAGTAAAATGTACCATTTCCAAAGCAGAAGTATAGAAATAAAAATTAACGAATCAAAAATGTAGAAATATGAGATGTGTACTGTACTCATAAGAATTCTATTGATTTTGACTGATTTAATACACCTCATAAGGACTGCATGTTGGTTAGCTTCACAAAATCATTTTGAACATCAAGCTGATGGTGATAAGGGACCATGTATTTGATGGAAAAGTAGTTCAGCAATATTTTGGCATAGAAATAAAAAATAGACTGTTCCTAATGTAAAATTTAGAGTAATCACCTAGGGAAGGCACTCTTTCTTAATTTGTATAATTTTACTGATAGAAATAGCAGAGCATGAGTTTTGAGGTCATATAGACCTGAATTTGGTGTCACAGCCTTTAATAATTGATTTACCTTGAACTTGAGCCTTAACCTCATTATGATTTTGTTTCCCTATCTGTAAAATGGAGTAGCGATACTACTCAGTGTTTTTATGAGGAATAAGTGAGATATACTATATGTCAAATAGCACTGTTCTTGCCTCATAGAAAGCACTCAAGAAATGGTGCCTAAATGGCATAATAAATTACTGCTGCTCATAAATAAAAATGCCCCAAAGGTTTTTAAGTGCTGGTAGATCAGATTAACATGTCCTCCTCTCCTATGGGCTGGAAGTATTCCCTCAGTTTGGTTTCTCTACCTAGCCAGAAATAACTAGCCAGAAAGCATAGCAAGTAAAATAAATATGAATAGAGTTTGTCCCTTTCTTTTGATTTGATTTTGAAAAGCAGAAGGAAGAGAATTCAAATAGATAATAACACTAGAAATTGCCCTTATCCAATGCCTTTTTTTTAAGTTCCGTATGAAAATTACTAGCTCATATGCTAGGCAGAAGGACCTAGTTATAACCTCATAGCATCAGAATTCTGAAAACAGTTTAGACCCCACACCTTGTTAAAGTTTAAGATTAGATGAGAGAGAGAGAGAGAGAGAGAGAGAGAGAGAGAGAGAGAGAGAGAGAGAGAAAGAGAGAGAGAAGGAAAGAAGGAGAGAGAGAAAGAGAGACAGAATAATATGTAAAATAAAACAGAGACTCTCAAAGAAATGAAACCTGGCAAGAAGAGATCACCCTGAAATAATTGAAGATATTAGGTAATGGATAAACAGTAAGATTAGAAAAAAGAACTCAGAACTTTTAATAAACTTCCAGGATATTAATATGTGGATAAAATAGAAAGATTAGCAAACCAAATCAACAAAGCTGATGCAGCTATCAGAGGAAAAAAAGAAATTCTTCAAAATGATAGAATCAACAGAAAGATATGAACTAGGTGAAATAGTGCTTCCCTTAAAGACAAAATGGGAAAGCCAAGAATAAAAACAGCCTAACTCAGTGATTCTCAACTGAGATCAGTATTGCCCCCCAGAGGACATTTGACAATTTCTGAGAACATTAGCAGTTGTCATCACTGGGGATGGAGGTGCTACTGGCATCTATCTAATAGGTAGAGGCCCAGGATGCTACCAAACATACTACAGTGCACAAGACAGTGCCCAACAATAATGAGTGACACAGTCCACAATGTCGAGTGCAGCTGTTGAGAAACCTTAGCTCATTTAAGAAGAATCAATTACAGACAAGTTGAATATAGAAGCGGGTATAGATGACTAAAAAATCAAATACCCCTTGTATGACACCGGGCCAATTGCCCTTTTTTGTTGTTACTGTTGTTGTTTTTTTTTTTTGTTTTTTTTTTGTTTTATTTATTTGTTTATTTAAGTTTATTGGGGTAACATTGGTTAATACAATTACATAATTTTCAAGTATACATTATAATTTGACATCTGTATATTCTATTGTATGTTTACCACCCAAAGTCCAGTTTCCTTCAGCTACCATATATTTGATCCCCTTTACCCACTTCACTCTCCCTTTTGTTTTTATTCAAAGAATCGGGGAAGTTATTCCCCTGGAAAGATAGACCTACATTTATTCACATTTAGCATATTCTCTGGGTAGAATAGTATAAAGTTCTGAGTGTCTGGAATGATCTACCCTGCTCTACAATAGAAAATCTAATCACAACAAACCCTGGAACAGGAGGGAACCAATTGTCCCTAGTTGAAATCTGAATGCATTTCCCCTACTGGAAAAAAAGTCGTAAGTGGCAGCTAGGTAAAATTTAAATAGAGTGGTTAGTGTTAGCTTTCAAATCACGATATGACTTAAATAATCCAGCATTTTCCTAAATATGTTCTTCAGGTTACTAGTTCTGAAAGAGAATTTTTATAAAAGAAAGAGGTTATGCGATTAAATAAGATTGAGAAGCCCTGCATATTTTATCCCACTCTTGCAGATTAATGAGCATACATTAGCATACTAAAAGGTTTGAAAGTCTTGTTGAATTTGGGTTAGATTATTTTTTCCCAAATGTATTTGTACATTGAATCTTTTTTGGTTTTGGTCTCAAAATACTTATTAACCTTTCAATGGAACTAATGTTCAAGGGAATATATTTTGGAAAAAGCTGAAATCGACTTTGCAGCTCCTTTTAAATACCCATATCCCGATGATGAAATTTCTTTGTATTTCAAGTTCCAAACAGCTGATTTACAGATAAGCATTTGGAAAAGCTTCTATTCTTAAGTTGAAACCTACCCCAACCAGATGGCTTGTTGAATGTCATCTTCATTTTTATCTTGCAAAAAAAAAAAAAAAAAGCCATTTTCTAGAGTAAATCTGATTTGTGATAAAAGTCCCAACTAAAGTAATAAATACTAACTGGAAGGATCAGCGCATGGTATTCTGTACTCCAGGCCACTTGTAGAATCACTAATATCAGTGCAAAACAATTTACCGTAAAATCGTAGAGGAAGCAGATCCCTACAATAGATGATGTCAAATGTTACATCCAATCTTATTAAAGAAGAGATGATGAAAAATCACCTTAATGACTGAATACATTAGATCAAGTAATATACAAAATTTATTTAAAAGTATATATATAACAACCTAGCATTGTTGTATAAGTAACACATCATGCCAACCCAATCTGTTTCCATATTTGTTAAGTGATGGACAACAAATACAGCTACATCCATGGTTTATGTTCTAATCCTCCATCAGTTCTTCATCTAGCCTTTAAGAATTTTTTTGCATGAGTTACAAACTAGCTGGGAGGACACTTAAACAAAAAGCAATAATCAGACATGTCATTGAATTATTTTTGGAGAAAAATGAATTGGACTTTTCTGTAAATGCAATGGTCTTGAGTTCATTACCAATGCAAATTAATGTAGTGGAAAGAGCACTGGCATAGGAAGTTGAAATTTCTATGTACGGGCTGACTCCTACACTGATTATCAGTGCAATCCTGAGAAATGAACTTCAGTGTGTCTAAAATTTTTCATTTCTACCTTTCTTGTTAGCTTCAGTGAGTAATATAATCCCAAAGGAAAAAAAATATGTGAAAGGAATTATAAAGTTATTACAAGATGTCATTTTGTTTATTTCAATTCAAAGTCTTCAGCCAATGGTCTTGGTTCTTGTCTTTTTTACTTTTCATGAGAAAGAGTGATTATCTTTCATGTTGGTAATATTTTAACCACACTGCTTTACTAAGATTTAAAAAATACATTGCTTTAATTTATAGCTATTTACCTTGAAAACAGGGTGATTTTAACCAAATAATATTTACATGAGTATGTCATCTTTCTTGTCCACATCTATTGCTGAATGCAGCAAGGGGCAAAAGTATATTAGCACATCTTACTTTTTTACCCTCTTCCAGGAGGACCTAGAACTCTTTTGCCACTTAATATTTAAATCATCTGAATCCTTCCCAGTCCTCCCATGCCTCTGTAATGTAGAATGGTCTCTGTGTACATTGACAACATTTCAAATAAGAAAAAACTCTTTCCAAACTCCAATGTGTTTTTCACATTCATTCTTTTGGTAGAATGTTTACAAAAGATAATTTGGTTCAAAATATAATTAGCCTTGGTGACAAATGTTAAAAGTTCCATATAATTTTTGATGTAGTTCAAAATTTTCTCATTAAACAATTTTTTATTTCCCATTTAAAATCTAGATCACGTTTAGAAAGCAATAGGAAAATTTACAAACAAGATGTAGCAATTTTAAATATATGGCCCTAAAGATCCAAGTGCCCATTCTTATTAAATCAAGATATATTGCCTTTATCCTGAAAAAAATACTGACTTTTCATTTAATTCAGGTTTATTCTCTTCTAAATATGTGATTCTCTACCTTAAATAACCTTGGGATGTTTTCCTAGAAATACAGTCAACCATCTGAAAGTAATTTTTCTGTCTGGTATGTGGGAAGTTTGATGGGTATATGCAGCACGCTTATAGCTTAACATTCCTTACTACACTCGTTTTCATCAAAATATTGGCTAAAATATTCAGAACAGATGTGTATATGTGTGTATATGTATTTTTCTTCTTAGACTGTAGAGAAAGCTTTTTTGTGAGCATTAAAGGGTATGTCAGACTTAAGAAATTTATCTGCAGTCTTTTTTTCAACTCTGGCAACTGTCAGAGAGAAGATTGCTTCTCAGGTGCTGTTTATCACCCTGATACTTAATGGTTTTAGCATATTTTGGAGAGAGTTTTAAAAAAGATACAATTGAAAAAGGAAGCAACTCAGTAGTATTTCAACAGACATCATGGTTAGCTTAATATGGGAATGTTTCTAGATAAAAGATCAGGAGGCAAGACTTGAACTACATCAAGTTCTGACTTGATTACCAAACAACTCTCTAAGGCTCAATTTGTTAGAAAAATGTAGGGAGTTGGCCCGGTTGACATACTACTTTAGAAGGGAACAAAGGAAGGGAGGGTAAGGGAAGGGAAAGTGAGAGGGAGGAGAATGAAAAGTTGGCAGGAGGAAGGAGAAGGAAACTATGAAAATAGAAACTGATGTATCTTAGACTCTTTTTGGTTAGGTGTATGAGGAAGTTACCCTGTTTACTTTCTTAACAAGTAATCATTCAACAAATATTATGCAGTTACTATATTTAAGGCCCTATGCTAAGTGCTGGAGATGCCACAATAAACAACAGAGAAATTTCTCTCCCTTGTAAAATTTACGTTCTAGAAGGGGAACAGAATTCAAGCAACTAATTTAATAAATAATTTTTTTTTACAATAACTGGCATGCTATGAAGAAAAACTACAATGAGAATAAATACAGAGAAACCCCATCTAAAGAAGTCAAGGACATTACGTTTTTGCTTAGTCTGAAGGATGAATGTAAATTTAGGAAGAGAAGTGAAGAAGAAAACTAAAGGCACCTGGGTGCTAGGTAAAAGTGTTTCAAGAAGGGAGTACTCTTCTGTGCCAAATGCTGCAAATGGATTCGGAAAGTCAAAGGCTCTGCTAATTGTTTATTGGATTTAGCAACATGGAGGTACTAATGACCTTGACAATAGCAATTCTGGTGGAGTTGTAAGGGCGAGAGCTTCCTGGAGGAGGTTCAAGAGAGAGGAGGAGATTCCATATATAAATGAGGTTGTATAGTACTTGTCTTTCTGTGTCTGGCTTATTTCACTTTGCATAATGTCCTTGATGGTCATCCATGTTGTCACAATTAGCAAGAATTCCTTCTTTCTGGCTGAATATATTCCATTGTTCATACACCTCATTTTCTTTATCCATTTATCCATTGATGGACACTTAGATTGTTTTCATATCTTGGCTATTGTGAATAATGCTACAATGAACATGGAAGTACAGATGTCTCTTTGAGATACTGATTTCATTTCCTTTCGATGCATATCCAGAAGTAGAGTCACTAGGTCGTATGGTAGTTCTACTTTTAATTTTTTGAGGAACCTCCATAATGTTTTCCATTTTACACTTGAAATTTGCTAAGAGAGTAGATCTTTAAGAGTTCTCTCACTCTCTCTCTCTCTCTCTCTCTCTCTGCCACACACACACAAAATGGTAACTTTGTGAGGTGAAGGATGTGTTAATTTGATTGTGGTAATCATTTCACAATGTATATGTATATTAAATCATCACACGGTACACCTTAAAAATCATGTTATACAACCTTAATATATAACATTTTTATTTTTTAACCTTACCTCAATAAAGCTAGAAAAAAGAGAGAGGACGAGGTGAGGAATTGGAGACTGAGACTATAAACAAGGCTTTTAGGAGATTTTCTGTAAAAGGGAGCAGAGAAATAAGGTGGTAGTTGGGTTGTGCTTTGGGGGTGAAGAGAGTTGTTTGTTTAAGATAGGAAAAATTACAGCATGTTTGTGTGCTAATTGGAATGATTAAGTAGAAAGGTAAAAATTGATGCAGGAAGAAAAAGAAGGGAGGGTTGCTCAGGACAGTAGGTAAGAGGGGCTAGGATCCAATAAACAACCCAATAATTTGGAATATCCTTAATGTCTAATATCCTTTCATTCAAGCATTCAAAAGAAATTTAATGAATACTTTCTCTGGGCTAAGTTCTTTGCCAGGACCATTTGTAACAAAGATATATAAGACCAAGCTCCTGCCAAAAAGCAGAAAAACCTATAAACAGACAGATATACTACAGTATAATAAGGATCATATATACCAAAGGCACTAGGAAAGATCTAAGGGAACGCAGGAGAGTGAGCAATTAATTCTGTCCAAGGGAACTGTAGCATTTGTAATAGCAACAAAAATGCTTTATTATCTAAGGAAAAGTTTATTTTCAACCAATTCCATATAATATTGTCAAAGCATAGCGGCTACATATTTTAGATAGACCACTATAAAGCACTCCATCATTGTCAGTATTCTTAAAATTACATTTAGTGTTCTATCTGAATTTAATTGTAGCTATATATAATTTATAATAAGCTGCTTGCCATCAATTTCAGAATAAAATGCAAACAAAATCCAAAAATACTTATCTTTTACCTTTACTGCATTTTTAGAATACAATAAGAAAAACAGAACACAATTCCTGCCTCTATGGAAATCCCAGTTAGAAAGTTCCAGATGTGCAACCAGTATGAAAAGCTAAATAACATAATAATAGTTTAATTATGAGACACTAGCATAGAGCTATCACAGGGCTTATGATAGGGTATCAAATGAGCTCTACAATTAATAAATGTTTTATGCTTAGAGGAGTAAAAAATTATTCTAAGAGGAAATGGTCATCGAAATTTTTAAATGGGCTCTTATCTTCATTTTTTTACTACATTCTTGACTATTGTTAATTTTAATCATGAACTAGTGTTGTTACCTAGAGAGAAACCTTCAAATTTTCCAGATTATTTTCAGGTATATTAATTTATGTACATTTGCATAGGAATGAGTCAATTGTATTTAATTTAATGAGCCTTGAAAAGTTACACAAGCTTAAAAATACTTTGAATTTATTAGTAGTGTATATTTGATTTAAATCTAACAATCATACTTATAGTACTCTTTTTTTCTTTACTAACAGCACTACAGCACCAAACCATAAAGTTATTTTTCCATATGAACTTTTTGCTGTCTTACGAAATTAAAATGCTGGTATATACATGCAGTGGTAAACATTTCCAAGCTATAATCAAAGATCTGTGTATTTAGAATTAGAAATAATTTGAGCCATTTTGCCAAGGACTGCTATTTATTTAAGAATGTTATTTATTAAGTCTATTTCAATATTTTAGTACAATGAAAAATTTATAAAAGGAGCAATACTTATAAGCAACATTATTTGTTTAAATAAATAATACACTTTACTTTTTTAAGTATGTATTTTGATTTACGTTGCTAAATTTATAACTTTATAACTAGTAAATGCAAAGGCTTGATGTTTTCCAAAATAAATTTTAATTAAGACTTTCTATCTCAGTTTTTCTGTCTAATTCAATATATTTTCCTCAATTTTGTGTTAGTAGTATACAGGATACCTCTGTTTAAAAAAATTACTACATGAAAAGTCAGTTTTTAAATCTTCAGTTTTTTTCCCTGTGGTTAATGATATAACCAGACATATCAAAGACTTAATTGCATTCCTCAATGATTTATCTCCATGAGAATCTCAGAGGAGATGGCCCCAAAATACAATAAATACAATTATGTTTTTTTGTATCCTGTGTGTGAAGTATGTTTCTTCTTGTTTTTGTGCACATATACTTCAATCAATTCTTCAAAAAGTATTAAACTAGTTTATATATGTATGTATGTGTGTGTATGTATAACATATAGAGTAAGTAAAACAACTGCTTATTTATTGGATTTTTCACTTTTCAGAAGATTTTCTTGGTGACATGTAGAAACAGTGTTAGCGCTGTGTACTGCTTCAGTTTCAGTGCCCATAAAGTTTATTTTAAAACCCGAACACTAAAGAAATGTTTGAAAATACATCATTCATAACATTGAAAATCTAGAGGACTGATTCTGCAAAGCAGTTGAATAGATATGACAAAGAAGACCCTACTTGAAACCTTTATCTCCCTCTCTCACCCAATTAGGCAGAATATATTGACCTGTATCAACTCATCCAAATTTCCTCTGTGAAAGTAGAGAGATCTACTCCATGTGAATTTTGAAATCTTAGGTGATCATTTGTAAAGTTGTTAGCACACCTTGAAAGGAAGCCATTAAATAAACACTACCTTCGTCGGTTCATTAATAATTTTATCATGTCTAGCTCATCCTCAGACTTTCGAAGAGTTTAGCAAAATATATTAAG
Organism: Eidolon dupreanum; assembly: GCA_028627145.1. Lineage (NCBI taxonomy): Eukaryota > Metazoa > Chordata > Mammalia > Chiroptera > Pteropodidae > Eidolon > Eidolon dupreanum. The sequence continues at coordinate 9,683,567 of CM053505.1, forward strand.
TAAGCTCTATCAGTATACCTAATAAAAAGCCATAAAGTTGGCACATTTCCTTAAGAACAGAATTAGGAGTCTCCTAATGGAATTTTTTTAAACACATGGACTGATCACAGTAATCGATTATGAAATTTAGCTGGGCAAGGAGGGAAGTGAGGAAGACATACGGTGACTGAGAGGTGTTGGAAGGTAGGAAGATCGGTAGTTAAAGGAGGAAGGATTGTTGGACTTGGAGTGCTGTGGGGGTGTGCTAGTAATACAGAAGGTGGTACTTGGAAAATGGGATTCTGGGAGGGATTACAGCCTTTGCAGATGATAAGATTGAGCATATGACCACAGGAATGGGTAGAAGAAAAAGCCTCAAGGAACTGAGAGGCCAGAATATTGGAGGGTGAATATGGAAGTCACTAAGAATTATGGCAGAAGTAATATTTGTCTGGGTTTAAACCCTGGTACTACATACTTACCAACCGTGTATACTTGGGCAAGTTATATAACCTGTCTCAGTTTCCTAATCTGGTAAAATGAGGGTAATGAGAGTATATTTCTCAATTATGAGGATTAAACATTTTAATACTTATAAAACCCTTAGACAGTATGTGGCATATGGTAAGTGATATATAAATGTTAGTAGTATTTTTATCATCATCATAATAATTATTATTATGATCCAGTCCTGTGTGAGTCTTTGCTTTACAGTCATTTAAAATTTATTAAGCAACTATTGTATTCCAGGCATTGTGCTAGGTATCCTTTTAAAACTTTTGTATGCTTTTCTTTGGCTGTTCTGTGATTTGGGAATTTCAAGTTAATCAAAAATAATACACTGCAATCTCAGCAAAAACCTATCCTTGAAGTCTATGCCATGAGTTCTGCTTGCTAAAGTATAATGCTGTTTAGTAAGAATACAGACCCAGAGGGAAATGAGACAGGCCAAAGCAATGAATATTTGGATCTGGAAACTAAATTTATTCAAAATAGCAAAAGAGATGCTTACATCAGACCCAGTAATAGGCCTTGAAAAAGATTCTAGCCATATTGTTAAAGCATGGTGGTGTACAAAATATATGGTAATAGGAGTTAGGAGGCAGTGAAGATGGGAAGTTAACATTGTGATGGTCCAACATAAAACAATGGGTTAATGTCCTGGCATGCAGGTTGAACACAAGGGGCTACTATCTAGGAGATTGACTGTCAAGACCTAGACACATGGGCATTAAGGAATAAGACAAAACCAGGTACTAAAAATGAAGTAAAAATCACTAAAATAATGATCCTCTTTGTAAAGGACCACCCTCAAAGTCTAAGGCTCCTAAGAGAGCAGGCGTAGGCTGTTCTCTATTATTTATCAAAAGTGCCTTATGTTTGAATTATCACCTGGCCAATTGCCACAGGCAGTTTCACCTTCTGGCTCAAAACACACATATTTTTCATCTACACAAATGCCAACCATAATGTTGCATATGAGTGAGTGTGTTTTGCAGACTGTAGCTAAAAGTCAGTGTAAGTTTAAGCGGACATGGGGAAGAAAAACAATGTGATGTGAATTTTGTTCTCTGTGTTTAGGCAAGCTACGACCTATATCTATGCCAGTGGAATATAATTGGGTGGGGGACTATGAAGATCCAAATAAGATGAAGAGAGATAGTAGAAGAGGTAAGTGTTCTAGAATTTCAGTGTAGGCTGGGTTGTTGGAACAAAAAGCAAATTTAAATGTTCTTTAAATAGGATGTTATGGATTCAGTGGAAAAATTTTCATTCTCTCAGTGACTTTGTGGTACATCCAAACCAACTCAGACCAACATTTGACTATATTGATCTATTATTAAATAGATATCTTCTCTGAATGCCTCCTTAGGGATTCAGGGTAGATAAGTACAGTGTAAAAAATAAATATCTGATTATTATTTGAAAGCTAATATTTGGAAAACAAGGTCAGAAGTGTGAAACTGCATAAAAGTTCAGTGAATAGAAAAAGTTCGTGATCAGTCCCCATTGGTCCGCAGTGCAACCTCACTACTTTTATATGAGTGCAACCTTAAAATGAGCATTGAAGCACATGGGTAAAAGCTACTAGAAACTGGGCCAGTGGCTAATGAAAATCATGTAGATTTGGAAAAAAAAAAACTGCTTTGCTTTTTTTTCTCTACTGTTTGCTGTTCAGGGTTATCTTCTGACTTTGGGGGTGGGCTACACTTGAAGTATCTACCAAAAGTAAGTTTTTATGTTCACTTATCCTGCTATTGAGGTGAGCAATAAAGAGAGCAACTGAAAGGCTCACTACTAAAAGGGGTTGAACCAAGTGTAGATATGGTGGGCCCAGTGGGTCATGCTGTTACTTCCACTTTCTGAAATTAAGAGCCATAAAGTTATAGATGAAAATAAAACAAAGCAAAAAACAATTCATAAAACCTAAGCTCACTAAGATTCCTTCACGATATATTTAACCCATTTGCCTGTTATTTCTTGCCAATGTACAGAATTTATTTTGTTACTGCACAAATACACAGACCACTCAGGGATAATCAAGCATGAATATCTGCTTCATTAGTCATCTTAACACTTACTTTATGGAGTGGGCATTTCTGAAAATGTTGGTAAAAACAAGAACATTGATAGATCCCTTTACATCTGTGTGTTGATTCCATATTCCAAACTTCAGTTCCTTAACCTCATTTGTTTTATAGAAGTAATCAAGAAAAAAAAAGAGAAACACTCATCATATGCCATCTCTGAGTCACTCTTTTGGAATTACATATGATAGTGACATCTTTGGGAAAAAAAAAAAACTTTATGAAGCACTAAATACTGACTATCAATTTAAGCCTAAATTTTATAAACTAAGTTTCCTGGCTGTTGTTCATAATATGGACTTTAATGTCTCCAAAAATGCTACATAGCCTACCAAAGGTAAATGTTTGTTATCAACTTTTAGCAGAATCCCCTGGGGAAGCTTGTTAAAATCTTTATGAGCCACACATCCAAAACTTCTGATTCAGGTTCTGCAGGTGATTCTGATATAGTTGGTCCAGAGAGAAAACTTGGAGAAAAAATCTATAGGTTGCCTATTTCTTTTTGCCCAGATAGTTAGGATCCTTTATATTTCTACTACATAGATATTTTATAAATCACATCAAGTTACATTTCTGAAGTGAAATCTAATAGCACAATTAGGAAAGAATGGTAAATTTGGAATATTTGTGTATTTATATTGGTGTATTTATTTCTTTTTATATAGAAAACTCTCTACTCCGATATATGAGCAATGAAAAAATTGCTCAAGAAGAATACATGTTTCAGAGAAACAGCAAAAAAGACACGGGGAAGAAGTCTAAAAAGAAGGGCGATAAGAGTAGTAGCCCAACTCACTATTCATTGCTACCTAGTTTGCAAATGGATGCACTGAGACAAGACATCATGGGCACGCCTGTGCCAGAGACCACACTATACCATGTAAGTAAAATTTCAGACTCTGTGATATAGCTTTTATTGGGAGACTCTTTGAGGTAAATTCCAGATTATTTATTTTTATCCTAGTGCCAGATTTCACAAAAGATCTTAAGTTTAGAATGTATGCTCTTTAAAAAAGCATGATGGCTTATTGATTCATTCTTCAGTTCATGTGTTCAATGAGTTCAAATGTTATAGCAGGTTAGATTTTTTAATAAAATAACCTAATATGCACAGAACTGATGGAGAATAATAATTAGCTGATTAATCATCAGTGTAATAATACACAGTAAATAGATAGCTATAAAATTCAACCTTAAAGATTTTTAATATATTCATGATTTTATTTAAAAATGAGCACCTATTAGACTTGGAGCATGGTGCTTGATGTAAAAAATGGGAAGACATAGCAAATCACATGGTGAGAAAGACACAATGAGTCCCAACATAATTTAAGGGTTGTAATGAGTGGTTGCAAGAAGTATTGGAGGAACATATTGGAGTATGCATTGGAAGAGGGCCTTAGCCTTCAAGGGAAGTAAAAATAGGCTTCAGAATGGGTAGCATGCGGGTGAAGAATGAATGTAGTATTATTGGTAATAGTATTGTGGGAAGACATATGGAGGTGCACCACAAATGTGTGAAACTGTTATATTCTAGGGAGTTCACATGACTTAGAATTACTGGTTTGTTAAAATTTGAGGGAAAGCACATGAGGAGGGGGCAGTAGATGGGCCTAGAGAGGTAGGTGGGCTTAGATCAGTAATTTTATGATAAAGTATTAGACTCTTTCTTGCAGTGATAAAGAGCTACTGAAGAATTTTTAGTTGGGGACTTGCATGATAAGATGGATCTCTCTCATGCAGAGTGTTAGTCAAGATATATGAGGCCAAAGGCAGGGCCATTAAGCCTAGGCCAGAAGATGAGGAGAAATTAGGACAGTGGCATTGTGGAGGCTGAGAATCTTGTTAACCAGAACATTCAGTTCACAAAATGAACCAATTTTATACCATTTTGATTAAAAAGGAATTTTGTGTGTGTGTGTGTGTGTGTGTGTGTGCGCGCGCGCATGCCAATGGAACTATAGCTTCCTATTAGAAGCCCTTGAAAAATATGGACTCCAATTTGAACAACTGTACTTAATGCTCAGAGTATCAAAAAATTTTAATCTGTCCACTACTGTAGAAGGTATACCATCTAGGTATACAAGATTTGAAAGATTTAATAACTTATACTTGAGTTGGTTTTCTGAGTAAATTTTTTAAATCATCTACTTATTCTATAGCTCTCTCATAAAACTAGAGTGTAGAAAAATGTTTTCATTTATTTGGGTTGAAGTAGAAGTACACTAGATGCTCATTCTGTCCTCCTGGTCCCCAGTTACACACACCTAAGCCTCTTCCTCCCCAAGACAACAGTACCCATATCAAAACCTGCTTCTCTGAATGACTAACAAATTATTGGTTTTCTCCACGTGTATTTATAGTCAGTCTGAAGTCAGTATTCCTAGCTGTATGAAAGGGGTCACTTCGGCTGTCACTAGTCAGAAATGTTGTCTAAACGTCGAGCTTCCTCTAGAATCTGCTGTTCCAGTCATAAGTAACAGCCTGAACAAAGATCTAAATGTAAGAGCCAGCTAGACTATTCAAGAGAGAAGTGGATAGTGAGAGATGAGGCTGGAGAGGGAGGAAGAGGCCACTTTATCCAGAGAGTGTAAACTATTAAAGTTTGGATTTATCCTAAGAGGAGCAATAAGCCACTGAAGGAAGAGTGATAAGCCATTGAAGGCGTGTTTAAACACTCAGTCTGTGCCATCCTGTCATGTATGTCCAGACAGGAGCATACTGTGTGAGGAAGGAAAATAAAGAGACAAGTCTTGTGGATTTTGAGTTATTAAATTTTGGAAGATATTAAAAGGTGACTCAAACTGATAATCAGGAATATCATGATTATTCTCTAGAAGTATAAACTGTTACCACCTCTCCAAAGGTCATTATTTAGTTATATGTTTCAAGATTCTGGTCTAGTGACTTCAGTTCTAGAATTTTATTCCAAGAAAGAAATGAGAGTCTACTTTTGCCTCCTACTTTTATTATATGACCTGACTATAACATGGTATTTCCAAGATAGATAATATTTATCCCAACTGATTTTCAACAGAGAGACAGCACAGAATAAAGGATATTGTTAATGATGGGGGAAATTCTCCCATGTACCATTAACCCACTAACCCCAGAGTAGAAGACTAGAAGTTTTTTAACTGTATTCTCTGGTTTAAAATAAGCTAAAAAGATGTTAGCCCTGAAGACCTTCTTGGATGCCTATAACCAGTGTTCAAAAAGAAAAGAGAACATTTCCTCATGGGTTTTCTCCTAGACTCTAAGTTCCCTTGAGGACCTTGCCTTGCACTTGTTTAGTACTTTCACAGTTATCGAAGGGGTTTCCATATTTGTTGTGTCTTTTAAACCTCACAGCAACTGTATTTGCAAATGATAGAACTCAAACTCTGAAAGATTAAGTGATTTACCCAAAGCTGTTTTGCAAAAAAAGTGCAAGAGTAAGGACTAGAACCCAAATCACCTACTCCAGTGATCTTTCGACACACTACCTTGGTATTCCGTGCATGGTAGGCATTCCATACATGGACAATTTGTGCTTTAATAACTCAATTTGTGAATTTTGAAGAAAAAGTTGACTTTAAGAAATATGTACCCTCATATGCTGATTTAAATAACATTTTCAGTACCTAGATTGATTTCTGTACAGATTTCTCTTTTTCTCTGTTACTATTTCTTATGAAATTTAGAAAAACATACAGAGCAGCTGCTGTTAGAAAGCACAAGTAGTTATTCTGCATGATCTATTGCTGAGACTACAGAGTATTATTGTTAAAATCGCCTGGACCTTGGAGCCAGAACAACATACATTTAAATGATTGCTTCTTATATTTCACAGAGATTCTTGTTTTACTTTTTTTACCTGTTCATACACACTTATTTAAAAATGAAAGAATTTTTCCTCGTGTTAAACTTCTTGAAACACAATATCAATATCAATTTGTAATCTAATCACCTTCATGATGAACTATTAATCTTTATTCTTACCAATTATTCCTTTGGATAACAGCCATTTTTAATGGAGTAGGACTTCAGTGGAAGATTATGAAGATTGAGTACTATGTTTCATAGGCTGCTATCTCTACTGTAATACTAGCTCCATGTGGTCTGAGTTCAAATTCAGAATGAGTTCAAATTTGGAGAAAATTTCATTGAATTTAATAGCAGGATCATATCAGCTTTAAATATCCTTAAACAATTTAATAAAAGTGTGGTAGGAATAGGTTTTCCTTATAAACAGACCTAGATTGTAATCCCCATTGGTCTATTTTAGAAAGCAGCCCAATAAAAATACACAAAGCAGGGCAGATACAGTTTGGCTGTAGTGTTTGACTCATTCCTTTTAGCAATTAGGGCAGAAACATTTATGTAATAGATTTAGAAGCTTATGATATTGTAAAATACACAATTTTATTTTATTAATTCCATATATTTGTTTATATATTTTTTTGAAACTTATTTAAAAGGAAAGTATTCACTATACTCAAACTACCCTGATCATCCGCCAGTCTTTGCCAACCCTTTCCTTTTGGACATTCTGTTCCCTCTGCTGAGAATGCTTTCACCCCTTCTTTCCCCTGGCTGACTCCTATCTAAACCTGAAACTACAGAGAGACTTGCCCTGACCACTATATTTTCTTCAAAACCTTTCATATGATTGATAATTATATATTTATTTAGGTGATTATCTGCTTGGCATCTTTCTCCCCTGAACATGATCAGGAGAGTATGGCACTATATTTGAAGACTAATAGGTATTGTTCCTCATAAGCACTCAATAAAAATGTGATGAATAAGTGAATGAATGAGTGAGTGAATGTGACAGGAACTATAATGTGTTTCTCGGTATCTCTCAGTTGATGACCTCAGCCTGCAAACAGAGCCATGTCCATATCCTAGGCCAGCCCTGCCCAGCACAAGCAGGCCTTCAGTTGGAGTGAGAATTGACAGGAACTGATTACCGTACACTGGTGTCTCGTGTGCCTGGGGAGAACCCTAGGGCTCTGAATGTCTTCCGTCATGTTTATCTAGTCTATATGACTAATTCTACTTTGTTTTACCAATTAATATTCAATTTCATTCTAATTGGAACCCTGCCCTTATTGGCCCCTCCAAGGGGCATCTGGCTGGTTTACTGCTACAGACCTCAGACCATGTGGAACCTATCTCTGGCCATCCACCCCATTTAAAAGAGTACTGGAAGCACCTAGTAACTTGCAATCACAATGCCAGGCTCCCTATCAAAGCAGGTCCCAGTTTGCACCTTTGATCAGGTGATTTGCAAGACTTTCCTGTTCCACAGATGCCACCAGTGTAAGAGGATTAGCTCCCCCTCCACCCCTGCCCCACCTCCTGCAGCTCTGAGCTTAAACTCCAGCTACTTCTTGCTTTCTTCCTATCACTGCTATCTCATAGTGGAGGTCGCAATATGCCTGTCAGACAAGTATGTTATGGTATTTTTCAAGAATATAGCTTTATTTTACCTATTCTGATTCTCTCTCTAAAAATGTGGGAGTTGTTAGCTGCCAAAGCCCTCATCTGACCTGAGAACACATGAAGAAAAGGCAGACAGCAGTGTGCGTGTCTGTGAGTGTGTGATTCAAATGTCATGGTAAAAGCCTTTAGATAAAGAATAGTTAGATTCAGGACTTTTTTCCCTTACTATGATATACATATGACAACTTGCTCTCACATTAAAGCTGTTAACTAAATCGATAAGGAAAATAACAATTTATTTTAAATCTATATGCTGAGATGCCAGAGAAGTAGAATTTGATTATGAATCCAGGCAATATGCAGGTATACTTTGATAAACTGAATAATGTGATTTTAGATGGCTTATTTAAAACAGATTTTGAGTAGGTGTTCAAAAATCTGAATAATTCCCTTCATAACATTTCAACATTTGTGTGGCTTGTCTTAGTTATTTAGGGTATAACTGCAAACATTCAGTTGTTGTTTTACTTCTGATAAGTGCCTTTAGCCATTTTCATCAATTTGGGAAGGGATTTTTGGTGGATTTCCTGGAGGAAGGAGATAGAGAGCTGTTAAAAGACATTTTGTTTTGTTAAATTTAACAAGTAAATAAATATGAAACAGACACTATTTTAAGTAATTTATAAATTTTAACTCATTTACTCCTTATAACAATCCTATGAAAAAGGTGCTGGTGTTATCCCCGTTTTACAGATTAGGAAGCTGAGGCATGTGGATTAAGTAAATAAGTGTTAGAGCTGGGATATGAACATTGGCAGTCTGCCTCCTAGTCAGCACACTCTATTGCCTCTCAAACAATAACATAATTTAGCAGAAACTCAACACCAATTCCAGTAATGTCAGCCATGTGTAAAGCCCAATCTAAGTGCTGTGGAATATATATAAACATAATAATATTGCCACCGTTACTACTAATAATAGCTACCATTTACCAATTGCTTATTAAGTTTCTATGGTAAGAACGTACATATATTATCTCACTGGATCCTCAAACTGACCTTGCAAGGTTGCTATTATGGTATCTATTTGCAGAACTAAAACAGAATATACTTTACTTATGGTCATACAGCTAAAACATAGCAAACTTGAAATATGAGTCCATGCATTCTGGCTCCAAAATTCACATCTTTAGATGAATAAAGCCATAAGGCTTTTACCATCTATAGAGAATACAGAGCTATTATTATCACACAGATGAAAATATGCTATATTGCCAGCATATAAACATTTATAGTTAAATTTTTCTGCAGTTACAAAGACTGGTTTGTCTAATAGCTGCCTGACTTAGATGCATTGTTTCAGCATCAATGTAAATAGAGTAAGAGGGCAGTTAATTTTAGTGGTTAGAAAGCCATCTCTGAGCTAACAGTTGTTTATAACAACCACTTTCTCTGCATTTTGACTTTATTCACCTATGTGACAGCCATAGTACAGTGTGACATGATGTTTCTCCTCACCAGAGTGCATGCAGACATGTTAGACATCCATTCTAAATATTATTGTGATCATATTTGTATGTACTCTCTAGTTCTTATGGATGACTTGACTATTTCTAGAGTGTGAATGCCAAATTCGTAGTAGCACTGGCAAAGCCCTACATGGGAATAGCCGAGACTTTGAAAAGTGTTTCCCAATGGGCCCCTTCACTAGGGCAGTGATTCTCAAAGTATGGTCTGTTTTTGGTGAACAACTCCTGGTAGCAGAGGCTTGATGCAGAAATGGCAGCCCTTTCCTTGATTCTTATGGGCAAATAATACATAATTTCACAGACTTTCATTTTCACTTGTGACTAGCTAATACTTTATAGCACCCTACTAAATCATTTTAAAAGGTTACAAATTGAATAATCATTAAATAATGCATTAATAGATTGTACTATTATTGCACAAGCACAAGAATAGATGGTTTGGGTTCTCATGGTTTTCAGGATGAATGCTATATTTTTAAATTACATGTAGTTTTCAGTTTCTGGGTTTTTTCCATTATAAATTATTTTTAGATTTCATCACTATTAATTTCAGTTTATTTTAGGTTCCTTGCTTTACCTTTTAGCACATCGTGATTCATATTACCCACAATTTTCTAAAAATGATAGTATGAACCATCCATAACTGATAGTACTTATACAGTCATATTCTATTGGTATCGCCTAGTTATGTTTCCATTGGAAAGGAAGGTCAAAGAACCACAGGGTCTGTTGGCCTGTCTTAGGGGGCAATTAAAACTGTTGAGACCCACTGCCTTAGATATAGATAGGTGGTTTAAAGAAAAAAAAGAAGAAAAGAAATCTTGCCTTTAATTGTCTACAAATACAAGCAGTTTATGGTATGCTAGTCCATGAAGAAATCTAAGAGGAAAATTCACTTGTGTTTCCTGACCCATTTATACTAATAGTTATTTTTGCTTCCATACTTTAAAGGCTTTTCTAAACAAATAAACTATCAGCACCCCTCCCACCACCACCCATTTTCACATTCACCACCAACTGGTGTACTTATAATTGAACTGGCTACACTAGAGTGTTAAAAATAGAAATACTCATTGAGTGTTTAAAGATTCACAAATATAAATTTTTGCTTTCATACAAGGTAGAAAACACATTTCATTTTCTTTTTCCTACTAATCACAGTAACTACAAAATACCTGAACAAAATATATATCACCTATCAAAAGACAAAGAAGGCAGTCAGGCTAGGGACCTTCAGACTTGAAGAACAACCTAGCAGTGAGTCTCCTGGGGTACTTTTTCTTGCCTAAAGAAGCTTGCAACCTTAAATTATCAATAGGCACAAACAGAATAAAGCCCTGCTCTCTTTAGGCAAATGACCAGGAAAAGGGCAGCCCAACAGGACAGAACCTTTTAACAATACCTGTCTGTTCTCAAGGGGAAAACCATTTTTAAAAAATCATGCTCCTCTTCTACCACAACAGCTATAAAAAGGATTCATTCACTAAGAAGACATAATAATCTCAAATGTACCTTCACCAAACAACCAAGATGCAAAATACTAGAAGTAAAATCCTAAAGAACTAAAAGGAGAAATTGACAGATCTACAATTATAGTTGGGGACTTCAACATCCCTCTCTCAGTAATTAATAGAGCCACTAAACAAAAAACTCAGCAAGAATATAGAAGTACTGAACTATCCACCAACGGTATTGGACTCCTAACAACAGCAGGATACATATTCTTTTCAAGTGTGCATGAGACATTCATCAGGATAAACCATATCTTGGGTTATAAGACAACCTTTACTATTAAAAGAACTAAAATCATGCCAAGTATATCCTCTAATCATAATGGAATTGAACTAGAAATCAGTAACAAATGGCAAGTATGTCTCCAACCATTTGAATGTGAAAGAACACCCTTCTAAATACTCCATAAGTAAAAAAGGAAGTCTCAAAGAAAATTGAACTGACTAAAGATTAAAACACAACCTATGCTTAGAGGAAATTTTATAGCACTAAATGCTTATATCAGAAAATGAGAAAGGTGACAAATCTATAATCTAACCTCCCACCTGAAGAAATTAGAAAAAGAACAACAAAAAATCAACAAGCAGAAAGAAGACAATAAAGAGCAAAAATCAATAAAATTTGAAAACAAAAACAAAAGAAAATCAAATCAAAAGCCGTAGGTTTTTTGAAAAATCAAAAAAGTAATTGGTAAACCTCTAGCAAGACTGACAGAGGAAAAAAGGAAGACTTGAATTACCAATATCAGAAATAAAAGAGGACTTATTGCTTCAAACCCCATAAATGTTAAAAGACTAATAAGGAAATACTACAAACAACTCTGTGCACTTAAGTTTAATAGTTCAGATAAAATGGACCAATTCCTCAGAACTCTCAAACTCCAAAACTCTCTCAAGATCAAGTAGATGACCTGAATATTCATGTAGCAATTAAAGGAATTTAATCATTAAAAGACTTCAAAAAATAAATGTAGAAATACTGAAAAGACAACGAAACCTATTGCACCAGTACTTTTGTATTGGTTGACAGCAGAAATAACCCATTTGGCTTTTATTATTTTGTTCTGTCATGCTCTTAGGGTGTGGGCAGCCTGAAAAAGATTTAATGCATGGGACTTATGACTTAATGGAATTCCTAAGAGACTGATTAAATTCATAAATTTTATTAATTGTGAAAATGTTTCAATGATTGAAAAAAATTGTTACATAAATTTTTAAGTTTAATTAAGAATTATACAAATAATATTAAAAGATTCACTGATATGCCTTCACTCTTGAGAGAGATTTATGCTTACATTGTATAAAACTTCAAGAAATTGTTGTTTCAAAAGATTGTTGATAAACTGAAGTCAGTCCTTTTGGTTTCGAACAAATGGGGGTCTCATTCTGCTAGTTCGCGGTTAGATAAGGGATGCCAGGAAGCAAAACACAAAATCTGGCTTAATTAGTGAGGTATCATACAAAACAGGACACAGAAGAATTGAATTAGGAATTTATTAAATTGAAATGTATTAAATTTAAGTCATTACAAATCCCTTGTTGCCTTCGAGAAAATAAAATAAAACATAAATTCTGATGAGAGGCCCTTGGTTTGGTTGCTAAAGTCACTAATTATGAACTATTTGGGCACATACCTGCATTAATCGGAGAAGTTAAAGAAGCCCTATTCTCTATCATATTGTAAACCTGTGTCCTCCAGCTTTATATCCTGAAAAACTTCCTCAAATTTTGTTGTCAATAGGCCTCTTTTGCTCCCATAATCACCCTGCCCTTATTACTTTGCCACCATAACCCATTTAATGAAACATCTCAAGTTTAATAAAACTCCAGGTATAATTATTTTACCCCTAAAACTCTTTAAAGCCACTTATTGAAGGACCATAACATATCAAATTATCTTCTTTACTCAAACTCCTAAAATATATGATCCCTTTGACAACACCCTGTAATATCACAAAACTATAAGCCTAAAGATTTGCTGTATATACCCAAATTTCTTCCAAAGATTCCTCTCAGAAAACTACATGTCTGGGTCTCTTAGCCCAGATCTTATGTAGGAATGAAGTTTAAGGCACAGTTATTGACTACTGTTACAATCTAGTTTAAGGCATAATTATTGACTACTGTTATATTCTTATTTCTTGAAGATAACTTTTCCATGAACAGTGTCAAATTGTTTGCAGCCTTCATGGGCTCTTCATTGGCTTTTGGCTCAGATCACAACTGGTGGTGACCAAAGTGCATGAGCACAACCTAGAGTCTCAAGTCTAAATGATATTGCTAAATCTGTTTCTTAAAATTGATTCCAGTATCAGGTTAAGCGAAGAACAGGATCTTAATAGTCTTGAACCCAAAACAATATGGAATGTTGAGAAATAGATCAGTGTTTCAATCCCTATTCCTTATATACAAAAGATTTTAGATTAACTATAAGCAAATGTTCCTGCCATAGGAAAAAGGAGAAAAAGTTATTTGCTCATATATTCTTTTATTTTCATAAACTTGAAGTGGCCTCAAGAGACAGTTTTTATTATATCTAACCACACCCAGGTGAAAGGGCTCAACAATAAAGAAGAAAATTGTCTTTTCTAAGATTCTTCTTTAAGATGACCAAGAAAAGGTTGTAAAAACACGAGCTTTAAGGCAACTGTTTAGACCTAGACACATTTCTGAACCTCAGTTTCTCATTATTAAAAGGGGAAAATAATACCTCACCTGGATATTTTAGAATTAAATCATATATATAAAGTTTGTTTCATTGTGCTAGGTATACAGTAACTATTCTTAACACCATATAGAAAAGAAATTAATTTATTTACATGGACAGGAATTTACTTTCCAGTGAGCAAATCAGGACGCCTTCCAGGATTAAAACATACGTCCTCTTTGGGAATTAATGAGTATATTGGTTAGGGTTCAATGCATGAAGCAGAAGCTCTAAGTGACATGGAATAAAGGACTAGATTTTATTCCACTGAGGACCTAGTGAAGATGCCTCAGCAGAGCCAGTGATCATGAAGAAAATCTGGATGTGAAGCTGGGGAGAGCAAGATAAACTAGAACCCATGAACACAAACTGGAACCCTACCTCCAACTTCTACAACAAAACTGGAGCCCACCTCCATGGAGAGTCACAGGTTCCTGATTCAAAACTTAAAAGAGTTGAAGGAGTTGCAGGCCCTGATGCTAACTCATACCAACACAGGTGAGCCAGCAGAAAAGTGACAGTGTATGTGAGCTGCAGCAGTGACTTACATGCAGCACTGACTTTCCGAGCATAAGGACTGCTGCTTCACTTGTATTCTCCAAAATTCACACACACTTATGTTGTGGCCAACTTTAACCAGGATCATTGGGGAAGGGCATGCTGAGCTACATAGTTCCAGCTTTGCTAAGTTGACACGGTAGGAAACTACACACTGAGGTTTCCTTTTGAGTTGGCACTATAAGCACCTACCAGTTAAACCTGCTTTGAAAATTCTCTGGTGATGGTCTATATGAGGATCAGTAGGAAAGTGAAAACTTCTAAATTATAAATCTGGAGTGGACTGAAGGTATAGCCCACCTCTATGAAGGTATCATCCTTACAGCTTACTTATTTAATTTCCCAAACCATATGTTAAAAAATATAACTTCAAATAGTCTTTTCTCCATCTTCAATCAAGAGATTGACTAATATAAGTAACAATTAGGATAAAATGTCTAATTTACCTAAGGGGTTCCTGCTTCATAAAACACATTGGATAATTCTTTTAAAAATATCTTTGAATACTCTGTTGAAGAAGAATACCAGAGGCTATATACCTACACCATGTTATTTTAACTAATTATTAATCTAGTTGCATTTTAGCATCATATCCTCGATTTTTATCAGATGGCTGCTACTTGAAACAGCCATATGAAATCTTTGCTATAAAAACTATTTTTGAAGATATTGTATTTTCTACTTCTTTGTGCCCTGCATACATATATATGTCCTTATAATTCGGTAAAAGCTTTGGTGCCCTGCGATGACAATGTATCTAAAGTATCTGGTACAGTGTCTGGCACTATGACAGTGCCCAAATATTCTTAGCATCCTTCCTTCAACCATACTAGCAAAATATCCTCACCAGTGGGCTGAGAAGAAGCCAAACCTAATCTAGGTGCATTTGAGGCAACCAGTTCTGGAGAAGTGGCAGCAAACTCAGGCCCTGCAGAAATCTTATTTTTCATATCTCAGCTTACATAAATTGCTTTCTTTCTCTTACTCAGTTTTCTCATTTACAAGATGAGCAAAGCACTACAGAGAAGTCTATGGAAAATGCCATCTAAATTGACAGCATAATGATGATATTATTTCTGCTGCAAACAGAATTTAAAAAATATCTTCCCATCAAATTCTTTTCTCCTTCTGTTAGATAAAACCAATTTTGCTTTTTTAGTCTTAAAATTGTGTTCTGCTAGATGGTTCAGTATGTAAGAGAAGGAAGAGTATGATTTATCTCTCTCGATTATTTTTTTTATAAAATGAATTACATATAGTGACTTTTAAAACTTTCTAAACTTTTATTTTTACCCAGTATTCTCTTTGAGAGATTTTCTGTTTAAAAAAAAAATCTCCAGATCAAGAACACTGCAGCAAAACTAGCAGATGTAGAAACATTTGAAGTGGTTGTCTTGGAGAGAAAACCACTTGTCTATTCTATAATAGCAAAAATCTCAGAATAAGAGCTTGATATACACATACTCTTAGCCATAAAGATATTTAGATAAAAGCTAGTGCTCTTGGAACAAAGTACACTGACATAGCAAGAATTCCATGATGAGAAAATATGTACAATATATCAGAGCAACAAACCTAAAAATAAAGGTAACACAAAAAAAGCTGTTTATTTTCAAATTCCTTTAAATAAAGCTATTAAGTCAATAGACAGAAAAAAAAATTTAATAACTATGATTCAGTCATATCATTGCCAAGAAAATTATCATGTTATATACAATGACTTCATTTGAAACTCTCAGGTTTTGTGTCTTTGTTAGATTCTTCTTATATTATTTACTTCTCTCTTTTCTTTTACATATAATTTATTTCCTTGTCATCAAGTAGCCTTCAGGAAGCAAATCTGGTTCTCTCAATTTTTTCTGGTCATAAATGTTTCTTTGTCACAAAAGATGAGCAAGCCTACCCTGATTTCTCTGACACCCAGATGTCAACAGTTTGTTAAACAGAAGTGTCAGGAGCAGGAACTGCTTTTCACCTATTCAGACTTTCTGCCTCTTGTCTCATGTACAAAATCTATGTCAATTGTGCATGTGTTAATCAAGCACCCCAAAATAGTTGTATCTAATATGGCTGTATCTAATATGGTAATATGTTTTCCATACATGGTGGATTTTAAACATAAACTAAATGCCTTTCAATAAATAATTTAGCATTAAGTGTTAAGACTGACACTGATTATGGGTATACATAATTCCTGAAACATCATAATTAGATGTACATTTGTGACTGGCCATTTTATCTTCATTTTTAATTCAGGATCATGTACAGTTAGTGCTCCATGAGATATTCTAAGAGCATCTGGTCCAAATCCCTGATCTTGCCAATGAGGAAGTTGAGGTCAAGAGTACTTCAATTGACTTGACCACAGCCATAGAGCTGGAAGGTGGAAGGAAATATAGAGAACTAGAAGTCAGGTCTCCTGATTCCTATCACAGTCTTGCTCCACTGGTTCTGTGCATTCCATTTTTGCTGAAACAAGCATTTGAAGTGTATCACTCTAGCTGGCGTGTTGAGAATAGACTGGAGGAGCTAGGGGTAAGTGTAGAAGCAGGAAGACAAGATAGGTGTGGTCAGTTCAAGTGAGAAATGATACTGGCTTAGCCCTGGTTCCTAAAGTGGAAGTAGTGAGAAAGGATTGGAGTCTGGATATGTTTGGAAGGGAGTGTGGACAGGATGCGCTGACAGACTTCATATGAGATGCCGTAACTCATAGCCTCAGTGTCCTGCACACGTACGTGCTCAGTAACTTTTTGATTCATGCTTTCAACAGATTATTAAAAGTCAGGTCCTGTGCTAGGAGCTGAATATAAAGTGGTGAGCAAAGCAGATGGTTTCTGCCTTTGTAGAAACTAATGCAGTAGTTAAAAACCACATCTTTAGAACGTGAACCAAATAATTTTAAGGCATTGCATAATAATCAGCAGTGTATCAGGTGAAAAATTGTATAATATGATGAATCAGCTCCAAGAGATCTCTCCTGTGTAAGGAATTAGTGGAGAGTCAGGCTTGCCTTATTTGGATCACTGATTTCCTCATCAGTATTAACATAGGTTTTTTTAATTACACTGAGTTCAATTAACACTGTTAATTGGTTTAGAATAAAATGTGATTGCAGTCCCATCCTTGTCTACCTTGGCTGAGCCTTATTATCTTTCTGTACCTTAGTTTCTATCTCATTTGCAAAATTAAAATGTTAACATGAGCCTTCTCATGAAGATATGATTAATAGTTGCCAAAAAGCCTGAAAATCTTTTTCAGCCCACAATCAATATAACTTTCTAATTAAAATAAAATTGAAAACTGCATGAAAATTGAAGGTTCATAAGATGTTACTGGTTTGAATTATCTCCGTTAACATAAACCTGTTATTATTAATATCTTTCTGTTTTATAAAATCCTTTCTTTCCACATAGCAATGTGTTATATCACATGTCATGGGAGATTTTCATAAAAGGCTGTCTTTGTGTTAGAAGCACTTTTTCTTTTCTCTGACATCATTACTGTGACTATAGAATACTTCCTTGGGAGGCAGTATCGCACAGAGCGCTTAGAAAAACAGGTTTGGAGCTTGAAAGACCTGGGTTTGAATTTTGATTCTGCCACTACTTGTGTGGTCCTGAGCAAGTTTATGCATTCTGTGTCTCAGTTTTCTCTTCTTTAAAACGGGGTTAGTGATAACCACTTTAAAGATTTATTGTAAGGATTGATAATTGATATAAAGTACCTGATGCTGTACCAGATGCATAAGCCCTCAGTAAATGTTAACTATTACAACCCAAAAATAACTTCCTGGTTCCCAAGGATGGTGATTTGTGTTACCCTGCTCAACACCAATCACTCCTCTTCTTCCTACTTTACCACCCATAGGAAAAGGGGATTCACTTTATGGGATCCTGTTTAAGATTTAGTCACCTCCTTCCTTTAGCATCTGATATGCATGATATTTTCTTTTTTCTTTTCTTTTCTATTATTATTAGTTTCAAGTATACAGTACATTGGTTAGACATTTATATAGTTTATGAAACAATCCCCCTGATTGCTCTTTCTCTCCTCTGGCTCTCCACCTATCCATTCCATGACTGCTGACTGCATTCCCTATGCCATGCTCCCCATCCCTGTGGACTATCTGTCAACTACTAATTTGTAATTCTTTAACTCTTTATCCTTTTCTCCCAGTACCCCCACCCCACTCCCCTCTGACCATCACCCAATTGTCCTCTGTATTTGTGAGTCTGTTTTTGATTAGTGTGTTCTTTTTGTTCTTTAGATTCCACATGTAAGTGAAATCATGTGTTACTTATCTTTCTCTAACTTATTTCACTCAGCATAATAACCTCCAGGTCCATCCATGTCTTTGCAAGTCATAGGATTTCATTTTTTTTAATGGCTGAGCAATATTCCATTGTATATATGAACCATAACTTCTTTATCTAATCATCTGTTGATAGGCATTTAGGTTGCTTCCATATCTTGGCTATTGTAAATAGTGTTGCCATGAACATTGGGGTGCATAGATCTTTACAAATTGTTTTGTTTTGTTTTGTTTTGTTTTGTTTTGTTTTGTTTTGTTTTGTTTTGTTTTGGATAAATACCCAGAAGTACAATTGCTAGGTCAAAAGGCAGATCCATTTTTAATTTTTCGAGGAACCTCATTACTGTTTTCCATAGTGACTGCACCAATTTGCAATCCCACCAACAGTGCACAAGGGTTCCCTTTTCTCTACATCCTCACCAACACTTGTTGTTCTTTGACTTATTGATAATAGCCATTCTGACAGGTGTGAGGCGATATCGCATTGTGGTTTTAATTTACATTTCTCTGATGATTAGTGACATTGAGCATCTTTTCGTATGTCTCTTGGCCATCTGTATTTCCTCTTTGGAGAAATCTCTATTCAGGTCTTCTGCCCATTTTTTAATTGGATTGTTTGTTTTATTGTTGTTGAGTTGTATGAGTTCTTTATATATTTTGGATACTAACCCTTTTCAGATGTATCATAGCAAATAAATGCATGATATTCCTTTGATGAAACATTGAGTCTGCTCAATCTAATGTGTTTGACTGACTTTCTCTAAATTCCCCCCAATTACTGCCTTTTTGTTCTTATTTGCGAATTTATTAGCATGCTTATTGTTTTTTAAAGCATGCTTATTTTTGAGTGTGTGTGGAGCCATTTTCAGTTAGTATAAAGTCAAGTTAACTTTTTTGACAGAATCCAGGGCAATCTCACCCCACTGTACTGAGAGACCTCGTGCAAATGCAGTGCCTCATGCTCACCCCACTCAACTCAGAATTTCTCGTGCAACAGAATGGGCCAGGCCACCACCAGTAGCAAAGTTGTCCAATGCTGTTATTTCTTGTAAATGGAAGACTTCTTGATTTAAGTTTAGCATCTTACCCCACTTGTTCATATTTAGACTTTTTCTGCTGACTTATAGTAATTACAAAGGAAGAGAAAATACTTTGTGAAATATTTAAATCTCAAAGCCTTTTCGTTTACTTGTTTATTTAAAAATTAAATATGTAGAAGTAGTTATCATTTATCCCAAGCGTTTCAAATCACTGAGCACCTTCTTTTCTTATGTATAAGAAATAATCTATTGGTTTGACTAGTCACTGAAGAAATCTTTGAACTTGGCAGAAAATTACCGTAAGAGGAAGTTGCTACATTGCAATAAGAGAGCATTTTGATTGCAAATTTTTCCGTAAGCATGGCAATTTGCAACTTGAGAAGAATTTAATAGTAGCTGAGCTTTCAAAATGTAATGCAGAAATCTGTCATTTTCTTCCACAATTAAAATAAAGTGCTTCTGAAAGTTTCAAGATAAGAATGACCCAAATTACCCTCCCCCACACTTCCTCATTCAGAAGAGGGAGGAATGGAGTTTGAACAGAACATCTGTGGACAAAATGAAAGACAAATGGTCTTTTCAGGCAAATGTCTTAAAAGAGATCTTTTATAGCCAAACAGAATCCTATTGCATGCATTGCTATGGTTAAGAAGAGGATCAACAATACTTTCATAATGGTCTTTTATTTTAGCACATTCTATTTTTATGGATAGAATTATGATTTCAACACATCCATTCATATTTCATCATATAATTATTTGCATAAATATCTTTTGACATAGATTTAATGTACTTTTGCCAGCCACGTCTTGAATTCAAATTTAAACTAAGTGCACTAAGCCAGTCCCAGTGCAAGTCATGCTAAAGGAGATTGGATAAAAAGGAATTTTTTATTAACCAAAGGAAACAGCCTATTAGAGAACAGAACATTCAGTAATATGCTGTACATGGATTACTGGAGAAAAGACACCTGGCTTGTTTGTTTTCCATTGAAAGGCTTCTTTAGGTTAAAATGATCAGCTAATTAAGAACACATCCTGTGCCCTTTACTGATGGTTTGCTTAACTTTCATTCACTCAACTAGTATTTATTGAGCACCTCCTCTGTGCCAGACTCTGTTCTAAGCAAAGGATAAAACACTGCATAAAGTAGACAAAATTCCTCTTCTTTCATGCAGTTATATTTGGAAGGAAAGCCAGATAATAAACAAGAAATCTAAGTACTTTCAAAAATGCTAAGTGCTAAGAAGAAAAATGAAGCAGAGAAAGCAAATGCAAAGTATTGAGGGCAATGTGGATAACAGTTTTAGATAGGGAAGCCCTGGAAGAATTAACTAAAAAGGAAGCATTTAAATAATGACCCGAAGGAGGTAAGGGGGTAAGCCCCAGCAATATCTAGGCAAAGGACATTTCAGACAGGGAACAACAAGGGTAAAGCCCCTAAGATGGTACTATACTTGGCATGATCTATGAATAGCAAGTATAGCTGGAGCAAAGTAAGGGCAGGGACAGGAGGCAAAGGTGACAGGAGCCAGGTCATACAGGGCCTTCAGAGTCATTGGAAGGATTTGGGCATTTATTCAGAGTGAGATGAGAAGCCATTAGAGAGTTTGCATAGAGAAATGACTTGATTCAAATTATATTTTAACAGGATCACTCTGGCTCTTGTGTTAAAAATTGGGGGGGGTGGTAAGAACAGAAGCAGTAAGGAGATATTTCAGTAATACAGGTGAGGAATGATGGTGGCTTAGGCCAGAGTGCTAGTAGCAGATGTATTTCAAAAAAAAAGCCCTTTTGTAAACATAAATTGAAGACAGAGCTGATACACCTTGCTGGTGGATTGGCTATGTGATGTCAGAAAGGAAAGAGTTAAGGTTGACTCCAGGATTCTGGATATGAGCCACTGTGGGGGGAAATGGAATTGGCATTTTCTAAGGTATAGAAGACTAGGAGAGGAGCAGATTTGGTTGAGCTCTGTTTTGTACACATTAAATCTGTTGAGTTAGGCAGCCTACAGCTCAGCCAAGAAGTCCTGGCTAATGATCTGGATTCATAAGTTACTAAAGATTAGAGTTTATAGACATTCCTAGAAAGTTCAAAGAACTTTCACCTGGATGACCACTACAATAAACATAAAGTGCTATGAAGGCATTAGATTTTATTGAATAATTATTTAGGACATAAGGTAAAAACACATTTTTAAGGGAATTGATCTTTTAAATGCTTACAAAAGGAGTCTATTTTTGTTGGTTAATGAACATTATGAGCTTATGCTTTAAATTCTCACACACACACACACACATTCCCCCTACCCCAAACACATAAAAAGATATGGTCATGGTCAAAAATGAGATCTAGTCTCCAAAGACCAGAAGAAAGAACAAAATTTCCCAGTGGTAAATGGAAACTAAAGCCACATACCTGGTAGACTCTGAGTCCAGAAAGAGGTAGAGATGGATGGGAGTCTACTCTAATGGTTATCAGAGAACAAATGGACTACAGCTATGTTAGAAAACTGAAGATTGACTCACTGGGTGAAATCAACTAGGAAGATAAACAGAGCCTCCTCACCCATCGGTAAGGAGGTTAAATAAAGATACTACTGACCAGAGCTATGACTTGTATAAAGTTGATTTTTTTCCCTTTACTAAATGTAAATTATGGGAAATCCACAAAAGTTCTTAAAATAAATTTGAAATAACAGGATGATTAAGAAGAGTGGATACTCAAAAGAGCCAAGGCCAACTAGACATCTTGGATATGTAAAACACAGTAAATGAAATAAACACTCTATAGATAAGATAAACTTTAGACTGGATATAATCAGGGAGAGAATTAGGAGATTGGAAGATGGTAGAATGAATGTTACCTTAAAAGCACTGCAGAAATATGAAAAGATAAAAATGAAAGATACATGGATCTTTAGGATACATGCATGATAAATTGAGAGGTGCCAACATACATCTAGAGAAAAAAGGACTAATAAAGAAGACCATTTGAAGAGAGAATACCTGAGAATTTTCAGAATTAAAGAAATGATGCCTTCAAATATAACACAATGAATACTAAATAAAATTAATTAAAATAATTTAAAACCTAGACACATCATAGTGCAATTTCAGGATATCAGGGATAAAGAGAAAAATATTTAAAAGTTGCAGAGACTAAAGAACTTATAACAACTAACAGAGTAGCTACAGATATCTTAAGAGCAACAATAGATGCCAAATGAAAACAAAATAATGCATTGAAATTGCTGAGGGCAAGTTATTCTCAACTCAGAATTCTATACCCAGCTAAACTATTATTCGAGAGTGAAGGATTTTCATATTTTCAAACATAAAAATATAGAAGTTTGTTACTCACAGATTGCTATCTAAGAACTTTTAAAGGGTATACTTACTTGAGCATGAACCTGGAAGATGATCTGAAGCTAATAAGAGAAATACAGAAATAAAAAATGTTATAAATTTTCACTCTCATGAAAAAAACATTCATTATCATGAAAACAAAGACTCTAGGCCTTTTTTTAGTCATAACACTTTATATGATCTGCTGTGTTATCTATTCTAGTTGTGTGTCTGTTGATGTCTTGCTCTTATTAAATTTTTGATGATATCATTAGAAATTGAAAAAATGATGCCAATTAAATATCTGTCACTCAGAATGAATAATTCCATCAGTTCAACTAGTAAATACTACACAGGATTATAAATTTGCACCTCGAAGTGCTTAATTACACTGTTGCTGATGACCTGAGGAAACCTTCATTGTCAGGAGCTAATTTACACATATGAATCATGAACAATTTCTAATATAAGTTTGTAAGGATGCTTTTAAATAATGATGCTGTTTCATGGGTCCTCAAGATCATCCACATGTTTGGTCATTTGCTAGAAGAACTCATAAAACTCAGCACATAGTTTTACCCACAACTAAGATTTATTACAATGACACAGGAAGGATATACAGCCAGATCGGTATGGAAAAAAGACACCCAAAGCATTTGGAGAAATTGATGTGCAGGCTTCCTGTGCTCTCTCCCTCTCATGACAGATCATGAGTGTACTCTCCCCTCAGCAGCAAAAATGCAGTCATATGCATGTAGTTTCTCTGCTCAGGGAAGGCCTTTAAAGACTCAGCACCCAAGGATTTTATTGGATTGATCAAATAGGAACCCTCTGCTTAGCAACTGTAGAAATTCCAGACCTCCAAAAGTCCCCAGGTGGGCAAAACAATCGTATCTCTTAGGGAAGCTTCATTTCAGTATAGGGAACTGTTTACCAGCCAAGTTCTCAAGCGCTAGCCAATGGCCTACCTTGCAAGCTGGCCCTTCTAAGATAGCTGCCTCAGGCCTGCTATAGTAACTTCTGCTCAAAGACCTATTTCCTTAACTGTAGTTTTCTTTGTTTTTCCTGTTACTTTCAAACACATATACTTCAATTATATGATTTTAATTAATATAATTCAGTTTTAACTTTTTCATTTTTGAAAATGTCACTTGGAAAAATAATGAAGTCTGTCTTAAGAGAATTGCATTGTAATATTTATAATATTTACAAAAACATCTTGGGCTTGGCTTTTTTGAATTAAATAAATCTGCATTGTATGCTTAGGAGTTCTTAGGTTTCAACAATATATACACTGATTATACTCTGTAATCACAATGGGTTTGAGAATATATTTATAGGGAAAGGAAAAGTAATCTTGTGAAAAAGAAAACCTGGAGAGCATAAAATATATTTTTGTGTAGAGTTCAAGGTAAACCTCCAGGACTAAGGAATAGCATGAAAAATGCATAGGAGGCACATTATATAACTCAATTCTTTCAAGCTGTCTGTTATCAATATAGCTTCCTAAAAACAAACCACCCCCATCTTTGTCATTTGTAAAAATAATGAGCTGTAAAATTATAATGATTACTTGTGGAAACACAAAAGGAAAAAAGAAATCCAATCAGTAATTTTACAGCCAAACAATTTAGGGAAAATAACTATATATAAATTAACTATACTTAAGCATGGTAGCCTGAGTTGTTATTTGAGTTATTATTTTGAAGCAAAGTGCACTCAAGAAAATCAGCACAACATAATGGGTTTTATCTTTTATGCTTTCTCTCCAAAACTGATCGTGAATTTCGGTAGCCATAGATCCTGCAAAGTTTTATACACACACACACATGCATGTACACATGCACACACACATATACATGCATGCATGCATGCATATATACATACATATATACATATTTATATTGCTTTGACACTTGAGCGATTATTTCTGGGTTACACTGTATCACAGTAAATTATCTGATCCTTATCTTTAGAACTGGTATCCATCCAGAATATTATATTTATGAAAATTATGTTAACCATATACAAAACAAGAAAACTATTATATATGTAGAATATTATTATTCTGTTGTTTTATAAGCAAAGATACTAAATAAGAAAGTATGTCACAGAATATAAATGTATTGTATAAAACCAAGACCAATTGCCCCTCATAAACATACCTCTGTAAAGAAAAAGAAGAATTTGTTACCTAAAATTCATTTTGAAGGATTATCTGTGATTTACAATTACACATGCTATCTCTGTACCCTGTTAGCTAACTAATCATGAACATAATTAAACTTACTACACCAGTGAACAATGTAGCTTAGTAGACTGTCTGACTGGAACTGATGATTTACAGACATTAATTTAAAGCTAGACCAGTCAATAAAGTTGTGGGTTTTTCTATTAAGACATTAAGCTGTTCTAGTACTTAGCATAGAGTAGACAGGCAGATTTAACTGGGATGGTTGTTTAGCCAGGCAAGTATGATGCAGGAAGCATTATTCAAGGGAATGGTTATAATGATGTCCTATGGAAACCAAATGGAAGAAAAGAAATAAAGGCACAGAGGGTGATAAGGTCAATGAATTGGATACCTCAATGAAGATTTTATAAAAATTGATGAGATAGGGGTATTAGACTATGTAAAATGTAGATAATAGAGGCAGTGAGGTTGGAGTATGCTTAATATAATATATGGTTATGGTGATGAGTGACTGAGGGATGGAGAAATAAAGATCATTAAAGTTGAGGGACTGAGGAGACAAAGTGCTGACATCCCCTATATGAAGATTAGTCACCAATAATAGTGACAGAAGTCAGCGTGAGAAGAAAATATTGATCCATCCAAAATATTGGGCAACTGAGAAGCACCTATGAGATCAGTAGGTGATGATGGCTTATGTAATAGAATGAAGTTCAAAGGAACAAGTGAGTCATATTTGCCTGCCTACTAAATAAGATTTTTGTGAGAAGCAAATTAAATATTGCCTGAGAAAGTACAGCAAACCCTTTTAAAAGGTACAAAGTAATATCATGCATATGTAAGAGCCCTTAGTTTCACCATTGCTTTGTGCCCTGACTTCTCTGCCTACAAAATAAGAACAAAGATAGTATCCTCTCTTGCTTCACAGGAAATTAGAAAGTTGAGTGACATGATATATATGAATTTGTTTTGAGGCCTTAGAGAAAAAAGTAGTTTCTCTGACCTGGGTTCAGAGTCATTGCTCAGCTCTTGCAAGCTCTGTGCACCACGATGGCGCTCCTGATGGCACCCTATCAGATAACACTCTTCCTTATCTTTGATTTCAGACATTTCAGCAGTCTTCTCTGCAGCACAAATCAAAGAAGAAAAGCAAAGGTAAGAATAGGAAATGAAACGAAGCATCTACTTGCTTAGTTTGCACTGTGATAATGACCAGCACACTTCACCCACCCTCTTGCCTGAGCCCAGTGTGGTTTGGAAGAGCACAACCCCCTAACACAGATGCTGCCAACACCAGCTTCTCCTTCGGGTCAATTGTGACACAAGGTGCCTTTTACAACAGATGGTCTCAACAGGTTTTGAGACTGGGATTACACACTTTTGATTAAATTATATGTCACCTATGTCAGGGGAAAAGGTATTATAAAAATCAGTATTTTTCTATTCTGATACAATGTGAAAATAAAAAAATTTAAGGTTAAGTACCTAGACTTATTTTTGTGATCTATAGATTAATCTTCTACCTTCACACCTGTATAAAATTTAAAGAGTATTTTTTACCCCCTATTACCTTTAGGTCCTATAGCTGGCAAGAGCAAAAGACGGATTTCTTGCAAAGATCTTGGCCGTGGTGACTGTGAGGGCTGGCTTTGGAAAAAGAAAGACGCAAAGAGTTATTTTTCACAGAAATGGAAGAAATATTGGTTTGTCCTTAAAGATGCATCCCTATATTGGTATATTAATGAGGAGGTAAGACAAGGCACATTTTGTTTGCCATCTATTCTGCATCTTTAACCAAAAGAATCACTGTTTTGAGACATGTTTTAAAATCATAATCACCTTATGGCTAATTCAGGAGACTTCTGCTAGTTATTTTTTAGTATGCCTTCTTAAAATGATTGCATTTTGGGGTTATGGAAAGATAGTTGTCTCTTTTATTCTAATGTAGCAACATATCTGAAACAGATAAAGTATAGTAAAATCCTGTATATATAATTAAAAATCCAAGCTAATTCAAGCAATAGCTTAACTAAAAGGATTATATTTGGAAATTTGACATAAATTGTTAAATGTCTTGCTTTTGTTCAAGGTTTTAAATTCCTTTATGGTGTTTTTTGTGGGCAGAGAAGGAAATCCTTTAGTAATTTAAGTAAATTTATATCACCTGAATTTATTTTCTTAAAGAAAAAAATGACCTAGTAGACTAGTTTCAAAAATCTGCAAGTATTCATTTCATTTGGCTCAATTGGGGCTTGAAGGTGTATATAATACATTTAAATTGTTCTTGTCATTTCTTGTTTAATTTGCAGTAAACAGATTTTTATCCAAAGTAATTATATCACAACCTATCACATATCACAGCAGATACACAAGTGTATACGTTATTCATTGGTATTGCCTTTACACTACATTTGTTTTGATTCCTTTGCCGTAGCCATCTATCAGTTCACCTTAAGTTTTTGTTAGCAATAATTTCTATTTTAACTTTTTTTCTCAAAAACCAGACATGGTTTAGCACCAGGAATATAGTCAATCATATTGTAATAAATATGCATGGGGCCAGGTGGGTAATAGATCAATCAGGGTGAATCTCTGCACAAGTTATATAAATGTCTAACTACTATGCTGTACATCTGAAATTAATATTATATTATATGTCAACCATAATTGAAAAAAATTTTAATTAAAAACATGTACATGGTTTAATGCAATATGCTGGCTAAATAGTCATATGAATACTATTATGACATTATTTAATTTGCATTTGAAGATTAATTTTTTAAAATAATTTAACGTTATGCCTTTGATTATAACATACAGTACAGATAATTTTTTGTTTTCTAGACAGGCTGTTACATTATTTTATATTATGTTAGGTTATGGTTAAGAGAGTAGACTTAACACTGCCTGTGTCACTATGCCTCAGTTTCCTTATCTTCAAAAAGGGAGTAATAATAATACCTAGCTCACTGGGCTCTCATATGAATGAAATGAATCAATGCATGTAAAGTCCACTTAAAACCATGCCTAGTACATACTAGTATTCGATAAACATATGCTATTAGTAATGTTTTTCAGATTGATGTCTTGTTTTATTTGTGAAATCTCAAATTACTATTTTGCTATTATAAGTGTCTATATTACCTGTATAGAAGGATTTGATTATTTTCTATACTTTTGATATTTTTTTCTGACCATCATACAATTACCTAAAAATATTCTATTTAGCTAAGTCACTAAGTGTATCTTATTTTAGATAAAGTGAGCAAACATAATTTACCTACATTTTAATTTAGCATACACATATACACACACACACACACACACACACACACACACACACACACAGTAAAAGAATTGAGACTTTTTTTTCTTGAGCTAGCAAATAGGAGTTTAATCTCACTTAAACTTGAGATATCAGAAACCATGAACTGGTAGAGCACAGATCAAAGTTTAAGAGAGTAAAATTCTGAGGAGCTTGGTCATGAGCATGAAAGGGATAACATCAATTAAAGGGTTTAAGCCAAAGTTAGTCTTAGTGTAGTTGGGATAACTTGTGTATGAAAGGGACAACTTCAATTAAAGGGTTTAAGCCAAAGTTTGTCTTAGTGTAGTTGGGATAACTTGTGTCTAATGTAAGATTTTGGATAATTTTTCTTCCTTGTTTTTTCATCCCTCATTAGAGAGAGAAGGATTTTATAAATTTCATTTAATTTTCCAAGTGAAAAGTAACATGTATATATTTATACACACAGATACATTTGGCATGTATACCAAGTCAGATATTTGAAGATTAAATTAACCTATTTTATTTATAAATTCTTGAATACACACAGTAATAATTTAATTCAGATTTGATAAGAGATTTTTTTGGAGAAGAAAAATAATTGAATTAGCAAACTTCCCTATATTTTATATCTGAGCACTAAAAATAATAGAAAATTGTGAATTGTAAATGTGGAATAAAGTTATATGTTATAAAAGTATATATACATTCTGATGAGATAGTTACTTACAAAACATGTTTCACTTTGAGAACTAAATAATTTTCTATATTTTAATACAAAATGATTTTTTAAATTTTCTCTATATATTTTAACATATAGTATTCTAAATGTTCAAAATATACCTTCAAATTAATGGAATATAAGGGATAACAGTAGAATTCTAATCTCTAAAATGTCAAATTTAAGGAAGTGAACAGATTTGTTAGTATAGATATTTAAAGCATAGTTATATAGTATCATCGGCTTCAAACCTTTGTATATAATATCCTAAACAATAATGTTGCCTCTTTAGGATGAAAAAGCAGAAGGATTCATCAGCCTGCCTGAATTTAAAATTGATAGAGCCAGTGAATGCCGCAAGAAATAGTAAGTTGATTTTATTGGGGAAGAGGGAGAAAAGGGAAGGCTTTTTAAAATTTTTCTAGCTTTTAAATTACATGTTGCTTGTCTAATGCTTTCAAATTGAGGTAATAAGAAAGCATTTTGTGGGCAGAAAATTGAAGTTTTTACTGATTTCTGTCATCGTGGCAGAAGCATTATTCATGTGAACGCAGGTTAGATGTTGAGGTAATTTTACCCATAAAAATGATTTTGTTCTAACTTATTTCCCAATTTGAAATAAAATAAATGTACTTTGTTTTCTTTTGCAGTGCATTCAAAGCCTGTCATCCTAAAATCAAAAGCTTTTATTTTGCTGCTGAGCATCTTGATGACATGAACAGGTAAAGTAGACTTAAATTTCAAAGTACTTAGAAAGTCAATAAGGCTTAGAATTCTAAGTTTTCCACATTAATACTTAGGGAATCATGTTGCTGAAGTTTCTAGATCGATCAGTTTAAAATAAAATATAACCATACCTAATTTTAAAGAATGATATTTAAAAAGTCAAAATAAATTCATTAACTGTCAAGTTCACCAAAAATGTGCCCAAATCCAGGTATAGGCTCAAAAACAATGCAAAAAAATCTATTTTTTAAAAGTCCATTTCAAGAATATGTCTTCAAATTTATTCCCAGGTGGGGAAAAAAGATACCCACAAAAGAAGCTGACTTCCTAGTGCTGATTTTTATGACAGAACATCCATCTCAATAATTCAGA
Source organism: Eidolon dupreanum (assembly GCA_028627145.1). NCBI lineage: Eukaryota > Metazoa > Chordata > Mammalia > Chiroptera > Pteropodidae > Eidolon > Eidolon dupreanum. The sequence goes on from CM053505.1 coordinate 9,713,868, forward strand.
CTTAAGCAAAGTTAGTATTTCTTTCTGTCACCTTTCTATTATCATTGGACAGGATTGTATAGCCAAGTGATTAGATGGCTATGTGGTTATTTGGTGGCCCTTTTTGTTTCCTTCTCCATCCCCCTTTTCTAGATTCATAGAAATTGGATTGAACATGAAAAATTTTCTTTATAGGGTTTTAGCAGGCAGTGCATATTATGTATATAAAACCTGCTGACAATTAAGGAGTTTATATATAGTGTCCAAGAGCACGAACTTTGGAACCAGACTGTCCAAATCCCAGCTCTCCTACTGACTAGCTGTGTGACCTTGGACATAGATCTTGACCTCTTTATGCTGAGTGTTAACCCTTTTAAAAAATGGAGATAATAATGATTTCCACCCATAGGATTTTTGTGAGGAACAAATAAGCACACATAAAAGCCTACTAAATTCTAAGTGTTATAAAATGTTTGCTAGCAATATATATTCCTTTTATATACTTTGGACTCTTACCTCATTTACCTTTCTTTGTGTTTCTCTTAAAAATTAGTATCCAAATACTTTTAAGCACAAAATTGTACAGCATCATAAATGTGCTTGAACACACTAAATGAACACTTAAGTAATCTTGTTCTTTGACACTTGGGAGTGCAGGCATGGTTTTTCCAAAGCAAGGATGTGAATACAAGGAAATGGCAGAGAAAGGTGTTGAGAACACTTGATAAAATCTTTTATTATTGATAATAGAACTGAGCTTTTCATGTAGTTTCTATAATGTTCCCTTGATTAATATGTTACTATTCTTGAAATTTCACACTAGACAATCAGAATTTGGAGAGCTTTTTCTCCTTAATCTGTTTTCAAAATGAAAAATGTTTATTCACATGACATGGGAGGGCTATGTCATTCTATTTTGTGTTTTAATAATTTTATATTCTACTGTTCTAGTTACTCACTACCCATTTTACTACATGTTGAGCTCAATGCCCTTGGGATAAATATGAAATGTTCACATCATGACCAAACTGAAACTAAGTAGTATATATGAATATATCCTACCTTTCAAGATGAATACACTAGAACAGTCCCCTCCATCTAAGAATTAATGTAATTTAAACATCTGTGATACATGCTAATCAGGATCTTCTTAGGCTTCAAAAATCGCCTTTTCAAAAATGCATTTTTATGAACTATAAAGCCATTCTTGTTCTGCGTTCCCTACCCTGTGTTAGCAATAACTTCAGAAGTGGGTGATGTCACTACTCTTCCCTAATACTGCAATGGACATATCTGTTTCAGGATACCACAGAAACTAAACCCAGCCACATGTTTCATTTTGTTACATTTTCTAAGCAATGGATCAAAGACAAAATGAAGCTGATCAAATATATCATCTCCACACCATACGTTTAAAAGTTCACTATGGCCTTCAGAATTCAATTGTCCTGAAATACTGAATCTTTTTTAAAATTTAAATATAATGTACTTTTATTGTTTTGCTTTGCTTTAAAAAAAAAAGCACATTCCTGATGTCTACTTTCAATAGGCAAGTTTAAAAAAAATTACTTGTTAATAGAAATGGAGAGAGTCAGTGCTGGAAATATTCATAGAGAATTAGTAATAGGGAGAGACATCCTCCAACGACTCGATTCAATAATCTGATTGTTATATAACAGCAAAATGACCTGGGTGCTGGTTCATTCTATATATAATCTTTTAAAGGTGTGTACCTAAGTCTTCAAAAGATAATATAGTTATAATAATTATAATTACACTAATTGAGATTATACTAATTGAGAGGGGAAAAAAAGATAAGAACCATGGGAGAAATGTACAAATAATAACAACCAAATAGAAGTTAGTGAGTCCTCAGAATTACAAGGACATATGTGCTGACATGATAAGGAATATATAGGCCAAATGATATGGTAAGGTACTGAATTTAGCTCTAATATTAAAGAACTTCCCCATCAATATGTTTGAAAAGATTCCAAATTTAGTACTTGTACCCCTGACCACTTTATCTTAAAACAGCCTTACCCCATTCCCTGGCACCTTTGATATTCTAATTTTTTACCTTGAATTTTTTTGTAATGCCCTTGCTCCTACTTGACATATGTTTATTTGTATCCCTGTATATTATCTGTCTCCCTCCTAAGATAGACAATACTTTAAAGGCAGACACTTTGTTTTGTTTATCTGTTTCCTCAGTGACTAGAACAGTACCTGGCACACATAGGGTCTGAATAAATTGACTCATTAATGCATCTCCTGTTCATAATAGCCTATAATAGCCTTTATCTGATTATTTTATAATTTCTAAAGCATTACCGTATGTATTTAAAATCTATAGTGCTAGTTGTGACAGGATCTGATGATGGGAGTGAAAAAGTAATCCTTACGTTTAATTTTCTTCTATAAAATTTGTGTTTATATCTACATATATATCTACATATACATACACAGACTCATACATATATGTGTAACCATATAGACATGCATATACTTATACCCAAATCTATGTGTGTATACACACACACACACACACACACGTAAAATATTAAAATCTCACCTATTTTTTGAGCAGCTGTAAATTTGATTGTGAGATAGTTTGCAAAAACACTTTTGAGCACCCAGCCACCATCCATTTCCTCCTCAGAAATGAGTATTGAAACATTAAAAAAAGTTTCCAGTTTGTGAAATCTGTGAAAAGAAAGCAAAACATCATTTCTCAAGTATTCTCAGACTTGTTTATTGAATTTGTGTGGCCTATATATTCCGTATCATGTCAGCATATATGTCCTGGTAATTGTGAGAACTTACTAACTTCTATTTGGTGATTATATTTGTACATTTCTCTCATGGTTCTTATCTTTTTTTCCCTCTCAGTACATTATTCTGTGTCAGTTACTGACAACATCATTGGATTGTTCACTATGGAGCCAATATCTCCTAACTTACATTTCTTGTTTTAAAGAATTGGTGATATGGTAAGGTACTAAATTTAGACCTAATATTAATGAACTTCCTCCATCAATATGTTTGAAAAAATTCTAAATTTAGTACTTGTACCCCTGACCACTTTATCTTAAAACAGCCACCCCATTCCTTGGTACCTTTGATATTCTAATTTTTTACCTTGCTTTTTTTTGTAATACCTTTGCACTGCTTGACATGTTTATGTGTATCCCTGTGTATTGTCTGTCTCCCTCCTAAGTCAGACAATACTTTGAAGGCAGACACTTTGTTTTATCTGTTTCTTCAGTGCCTAGAACAGTACCTGGCACATATAGGCTCCGAATAAACTGACTCATTAAGGCATATATATCTCCTGTTCATAATAGCCTATAAATACTAAATCATAACTGCAGCAAGTGTATAGGTAGCTATACATCTTCTAGATTAGGGGTTCCCAATCCCCGGGCCACAGACTGGTACCAGTCTGTGGCCTGTTAGTAACTGGGCCACACAGCAGGAGGTGAGCGGTGGGCAAGCTTCATTTGTATTTGCAGTCACTCCCCAGCACCAGCATCACTGCCTTGGCTGCACCTCAGATCATCAGGAGTTAGATTCTCATAGGAGCATCAGTTCCTGGTTTCAAAAAGATTGGGGATGATGCCTTAAGGACAAATTTACCTAAGACCGCACCAATATTTTGTATTGTTCAGCCTATCAAAGCTGTGTGCAATGGCCTGAGTTTATACACACACTATCTAAAGAGTTTTTATTATGAACAGAATTTTTCTTCCTAAAAGTAGTTTAATATTTCAATTGTCTTATGAAATGTAGCAATTCTTGAGCTCATTGAAAGCAAGAATTATGTCTTATCCATTTTTGTACCCTCAAAACATAGCTCATTGTTCAGCATATAGCAAACAATAAATGTTGAACTGAAAAGTTAAGGAAGCTTCTTTTTAGTTTCCTGATTTATCTTATAAAGATCTCATTGTTTTTTAGACTTCTGATAAAATGAAATTTCAGTGATATTCTTTAAAATAGTAAATATGAGATACTAAATTAAAATTCAATACTGAATATTCTTCTAGTGGTATTATCATTTTCACCCAAAAAGGACCGAGGCAGTCTTTTCCAAGGGTGTTAGGATTTGCTTTGTGGTACAAATTCAATCCCTTTCTTACTGCAAATGATCTATAGACTAGGTTTGAATTTTGACCTTTTTACTAATGATTAAGTCATTTTTAAAAAGGTTATTTGTCATGATGTTGACTTTTTGACTTACAGTTTATAATTTTCTGGAGCAGGTGTGTACATACCATGCTACTGAATTCATTGAATCAATCTTTATCCCATTTTTGCTCCAGTCCCTTCTTCACTTCCCAAACATACTTGAGGTGATAATTACACTGTAGATTTTGTTAAAATAAAGTTGGGCTATAAGTGACTGATTTTTAAAATTAAAGCTTCAATGTCCATGGATGTGATTTTATCTATTAGAGACACAACTTTCCTCCCTTTTCAAGATGCTCTAAGTATCTGATGCACAGTTAACACTACTTGGCATAAATGATGAAATATATGAATCAGTTCAAAGGACGTCATCTTCAAATTAACAGGGGAAATAGGCTCTTAGAAGAAAAAAATTCCCAAATACATCTTTTCCTTAAAAATATATTTCAGTCAGATTGTTCCAGAGTTTAATGATGTTAGCTATACTAGTGATTGCAGACTTACTCAGGCTTGTTTGGAAGATGATTCTTCCTTAACTTCTGATTTCAGAAAGTATATGGATCATAGCACACAATGACCAATGGGAAATTGTCAAATTAGTTTAAAGATTTTGTGATTTACTAATCTGATGCAGGGTAAACAGTTGAAATAATGAATACTGGGAGAGACCTGGCAGGACAAAAGAAAGAAGTTAAAACAACAGTTTGCTTCAGACAGTCCCCTACACTGGCAATAGTAGCACTACTGAAAGAGGAAAGAACTAAGGTTTATTTTTAAGTTATTATTGTTCATGGAATTAAGTTTTCAGGATCTAAACAAAGGTTAAAATTGTATATGTTCATTTGATTTTGGAAAACATAATACCCTTGTATTTAGAGACAGATTCCTGAAGTCCTCCCAAGGTGTTTTTCCCCTTATATCTTTAAAGTGAAAGGAGCTTCATCAAAACTCGTATTTCAAAGTAAAACTTATTTTGACAGGCAAGGTCCACAACTTTTTCCCTAATCAAGGTAAAGTTAGATCTGACATTGATTAAAAATCTCTAAAGGGGCATTTGTTCTGAAGAACAAAAGAACAGCAGAAAGAGTGGAGTGCTTCTACATTGGAGCAACAGAATTAATAGGGCTTTGGTCATCTCAAAACCCCTCATGTTACAGATATTAACAGGGTTACCCAAGGCTTTCCTATTAAAATGGCATCTTTGGTGTGGGAGTAATTTGTTACAGCAAATTATAGCTCATCGAAGACTCCATGTGTCAAGAGTAGCAAAGAATACATGTTTTATGTAAGATTATTTCATGTATTCATAAACATCTTGAATATTTGTAAGATGTAAAGTATAAGAAATTAAGTTGCAATGTTACTGATTTTAATATTTTTTTCAGATGGCTTAACAGAATTAATATCCTGACTGCAGGATATGCAGAAAGAGAGCGGATTAAGCAAGAACAAGGTAAAAGAATACTTTTTTTTTTTACAATTGCGTTATACTTTTTTTTTCTTGCTGTTATCCTGTACAGCGATTCATTGTTATCACTTGAGAGAAAATGTATATTTTAGTTTGTGGTTGTTTCTCTTCTGAGCACTTTCAATCCAAACCATAGCATCTTACAGGTAAAGTTTAATAAATTAAACAAATAGGGAATAAATTCTCAAATTTTTGGAGCAGATAATGTGAAGTTCTCTTCTGTTTGTTGCCATCTCCCTCAGTCTATTTCCTATGGAAGAAAAAAAATTCTTAAAAATTAAAAAGTCTGTAATTGCTCCTATATATTGACCCAAGTCTAGGTCCTTGGTGGTGAGTTTTATTCTGTTTAATAGTCTCATAAACTTTTAAGTGGCCTTTTATGTAAAGAGCTCAAATGAATTATTCCTTTGTCCATAAATTATCTCATTCATTTATGTTCTTTACTTCTGTTAATGTGTAACTCTGTGATCTTATGGAACTTGCCTTGGTATTAATCTCAGATTTAGGAAACACGTGTCATGATGTACAATTAATATCCTAACGAAAGCTGTGGTCACCATTCCAATGTGGCTTTGCATTTCCTAAAGAGCGTTTGTTTGCTATAGTACATCGCTTGGAAGCATAAAGAGTTTTTTGAAATTTTTGAGACATTCCACAGATTGGTACCCATACATAGTTCTAGTTGCGTATCCAGTGGATATAGCCTATTTGTTGATGTGGAGATTCTAAAAACCTTCTGTTTCCTCGCAGAATAAAAACCATAGCCAAAACTTTTTAAAACATCTGAAAACTAAAGTTTAAAGACATATGAGGAAAATAACCAGATCCTAAAACTAATCTGTAGGCAAATGTTTAGAGCAGGGGTCAGCAAACTTCCTATGAAGAGCCAAATAGTAAATATTTTAGGTTTTGCAGGCCATGAGGTTTCTGTCACAACTACTCAACTCTGCTGTTGCAGCACGAAAACAGCTGTAGACACACACATGAAGGGGCATGGCTGTGCTCCAGTATACTTTATTTATGGACACTGGGATTAAATTTCATATCATTTTTTTACATTTGGAAAAATATTCTTCTTTCACTTCTTTTTAACCATTTAAAAATGTAAAGCTGTTTTTTATTCACAGGCCCTATAAAAACAGACAGAGCACCTCATTGACCTATGGGCCATAGTTTACCAAGCCCTGGTTTAGAGCCACCAGGTGAGGGAATGGGGGTGGGTGGAGCAGTGCAGGGTGAGGAGGTAGGACAGAAAGATTTCAAAGAAATAGTAAAACATGGTTCCTGACAATGGGAATCTATCATCTTGTTGAGGATCTCAAAAAGACACACTTGAAACTGCTTAAGAAAAATTAAAGAGGAACATAAAGTAAATCAGTACTCATTTTTGCATAATGTACAACTGATTAAAGAAAATTTGCTAAGTAGGAGCAAAAAAATTAAAGCCAGTGAAGGAGACAGAATTAATGAATAAATACTTATTGGAGAGAATGATCATTGAGGGTGATGTAAAGTCAGCAGTGGAGAGGGAAAGAAGATATTTTATTCAATATTATGTGTTTGTGTGTAAGGCCTTCAACTAGCACTCTACATACAAGTGAAATAGGTACCCATCTTCCTTGAAATTATATTGAATTCTAGTAGAAAAGATACTCTTAGTACAATACAGAAAGTGAAATGTAAGAAAGCATAAATCAAGTTTCATAGGTATGAGACGAGAGATTCCTTCCATATCAAGAGTGGGAAAGGCTTTCTGTTGGCTCTATTATCTGAACTAGCTCTTGCAGGAAGAGAAAGATGTGGAGTCAAGAAGATAACAAAATGAAACATTCCTAGAGTGGAAGCAGCATGGGTACTTCCACGAATAACATGAAAGCCATCTTCATGACATCAGTGTGCACAGGGAAACCACTGCCAGGACGAGTATCAGGCTAGTTATTGAGCCCAATTTCTTCACTGTTAAAAGTTTATTCCTCATCTTCATGCTTCAATTTAATTGATAGGCCTAAAATTGTGTTATGAGTGCTAAAAAAAAAAAATACCAGCCTTCCTTTTCAAGTTTCTCTAAAAAGCATAAAACTGTTCTTCAAAGATGCATATAGATCTATTTCTGATCTTTTTAAGATGCAAGAATTAAAAGTGTAGGCAGTGTACTGCTAGGAAAATGACTCTGAAAAAAGTCAATTTGCGTGAATAAGGAAGCTTGGATTTTTAGGCTTAACTTCTATATTTTATCACTTGGCATTACTTGGAAGCTGAGCATGGTCTTGATTTTAGTGAATTTCCTTTGTACTTGGTATTATATAACTAAATTTCATTATGGACGAAAGAACTGGAAAGTAATATTACACATGCAGGCTCCAAAAGGTATTCATTCTGTGGATTCATGCTGCCCTGGTCTGTCATGTGAGTATATACTTTAATGCCTACTGGAGTGCGGTAGACAATCATAGGCAGAAGCTAATAGTTACAATTTGGGTCTGTTTTCCTAATGCAGTTCAGCCGGAATCTCTGTAATAGTTTGGATTTCCACATAGAGTGTACGTTCCTGAAACACTCTAACAGAGGTCAGAAATGTAGACTTCCTACTTTCTGCATGAGCAGGATTCTTGGTATTCTATATAGAAAACTACCAGATGCCTGTGTCTACTCCATACTTCTATGAACTTATTTGACATCTCCTGAGTACCACTCTCAGTACTGACGTTAAACTTCATACAAAATATAGATCTTTGAAAATTGGGAATATTTCACAAAGATGCCAAACACTCTTTCTATTTAAATACCCAGTGCATCTTAGAAGTGACTCTTCATTGACTTAAATGAAAGTTTAGTGCAAAACTGTCACTCTCTGAAATATTTGAGATCTCACTTCCTGGCATTGCCATCAGCTTTGGCTCAAATAAATTCTTATAAAAATTCAAAAAAAAGTTTAGGGAATTACTGTCTTCGACTACAGAAGTATAAAGGATGTGAGGTTCTCTTTCGTCATTTGTTGTCGTACTTAGAGAAAACAGGGTTGCACTAGATTTTTCCAATATCACAATTTGGTCCATTGTCTGCTAATCATTTTTCTATATTTTTCCGGCTTCATGTCACACATTCATAACATTATTTTCAATCACATGTAAGGTCTTTGCAGAGCTGTAATCACATAAAAATGAATGAAATATATTGTATTTCTTTGATAGTTCTAGATGAAAAAGTCAATTTCTTTCAAATTATCCTTTTGTGTCAACATGAAAGGTAAACTGGAAAATTTCCTGTTCTACTGATGGCACTGTTTATTCATGATTAGTTACTTATAAAATTGAATATCACTGCAAGAGACATTAAAAGTATCCATTTATTTTGTGCCAAATAGAGAGCTAAAAAAAAATAAATTCAATTGCTCTGAGAATGAAATTCAGACTAGTTTCAGCCTCTGAACAACAGAGTGCCTGTAATTTTCCACACAAACCCAGAAAAGCCTGACTAAATTTTCTATGTAGCTTGTTCCCTGGCATTCCCCCTCAAAGACATAGAGCTTAGTGTAAGAAATGAAGTTAATTTGCAAAGTGGTATTTCAGTATTTTCTTAGGCAACTTGAAAAAATTTGTATTGATGGTGCTTTTTAATAAACCAAGCATTACACCAAATAGTAGACTAAAGTTCTTCCTAATTTAGCTGGGAAGAAAAAGTAGAGAGAGACTCTCCCAAATCTGTCAGATGTCGTGATAGCTACAGTGATCTTGATAAAATGATGATTATTGCCTTCTCAGTGTGCTAACAATAGGACTCTTGTGGTGCTAGCTCCTCGTGACCCCCAAAGTATCAGTGCAAAGGTCAAAGAGAAACTCAGCACAGGTGCCAGTTTCCAGGAATAGTGGGAAGGGTAAAAGCAGAGTAACCTTGGCAAGCCCACTGCTTGGGGGTGGGATGTGGGGGGTGCTCAGTCCCTTCCCCTCCAATAGTAACTTCCCAGTAGTATTTCAAGCTCCCACTAAACTGCCCAGCCCAGGCCCCACAGTTCCAGAATTCACTTTTCATCACTGGAACTTGCTACAGGAAAAAACTAATGTCAAAGAAGATGAACACCAGGCATTTATCTCTTATGTGATCTGGGTCAGACTGTCCTAGCATGCTACCTACAAATCCACCCCAGAAGACCAGGGATTCTAACTAATATTTATTGAATGATTTCAAGGTGTAAAATCTCTTAAACATATGTTACTTATTTAGTACCCCCCCACACACATCTCTGAAAGGTGGTTACTGTTAGCCCCCTTTTACACATGACAAAACAGATTCAGAGAGGTTAAGTAACCATCACAGGAATGCAGAGATGCTAAGTGGTACAGCCAAGAAATGAACCTATATCTGCTTGAGTATATAGTTCATGCTTTTCCCACCAGTATTTGCTGGGTTCATTTTTGGGCTACTATATCAGTTCCTATTTTTGAAAAACTTAGTTTACTGGCCATCACCAGCATGATCTAATGTAAAAAACAGGCATCAAATTTAGATTAACTAGTCTTTGCTTATCTTTTACTCAAAGGAAATAATTATGGTAGGAATAGAATTTTCAGAGACCTTGTATTTTGAGGCCTAAATATAATAATCTCCATTGCTAAAGAATTATTTTAAATAGCCAGAGTTATTGAGCAGCATGAGGAGGGGTACTTAAAGAATCATGAATATACATCACATTAAACATTCCCACTGTGTCACATGAAAGAGTCCCAGTGACTTAGCCCTCTGAGGTTTAGAACAAGGCAAGTTCTTAGTTCAAATTTCACTTCCACTACTTTCTAGTCAGCATATAGTACTGAGTAGATACTCAGTAAATTTTAGATGTACTTATTAATATTAATGAGCAGCACAAAGAAAATATATAAAAATATTACAATGTGAGAATTCCTAGGTAGAGGGGGGGTTCCTGTAAAACTATGTGCCATGATTTTTTGCCAAAATCTGAATATTAGTTAAGGCTTCTGATGGTTCCTTTGTGATATAGATTTTAATAGGAATAAGGAAACTTTTGTTTTAATACTTTTTCACTTTTTTCATCTGAAATTCATATGGGTAACACTTCTGGGCTTTTCCTTGTAATCTCATGAAGAATTAATCCAGTGGTTACAGGGTGGTTGATACATTAGTGGAACAGATTCTGTTTATTGGCCTTTATGCTTTATTTTATTTACTCGACTAATGTTTCTCTCAGAGTTTTCCCCCTTCCCTCTTGCCTGAGGTCTGCCAAGTCACTTTGTCTAGAGGCATACATTTTCTACCCTTTTAAGTAGTTCTAGAAGATTAGAATTTGCAGCCCACATCAGCAGATTTGCCCTTTTACATTTGGCAAGAATCAGGGTTTGCCATGTGTTTCCAAGTAGAGGTGGGAGTATGGTGTTATAGAGATTTATGTCAGCATGACTCTGAAAACAGTGATTGTTAGATAACCAGTGAATTGAAGCCAGAAAAGAGAATCGAGAACATTATTTTTGAAGCTGTTTATATCTGTAGAGAACTATAGAGATATATGTATTGCTTTTTTTTTTGAGTGTTCATCTTTAGGATAAAATGAGACCCCTTTAAGAGGCATCATATCACATCATTCATTAATCGAAGCTACAGAATAATTTGGTCTGGAATCTCAAACACCGTAAACCTGATTTGGCTTTTGCAATGTCTTTTTCTTAACTTCTTAAAACTGTGGCTGTGTATAATTTCTTGCTTTAAAAAAGATGCTGGAATTAGGTGATTGTATTCTTCCTTCCTCTTCAAAATCCAGCTAAACATAAAAGTCAGTGGGTCTGAGGTAGGCAGTGCTAGGGAGCAGGGTGTAGCAGTGGAATTGAAACTTCCTTTTGTTAGCTGGTATTGTGTGTTCCTGAAAATATGTCTAGAAGCATTTAATGGAATGTCCATGTATCCATGTGTGTCAATTTTCAGATTACTGGAGTGAGAGTGACAAGGAAGAAGCAGATACTCCATCAACACCCAAACAGGACAGCCCTCCACCCCCCTATGATACATACCCGCGACCTCCCTCTGTAAGTTGCCAACAGGAAAGTGCTTAATATAGCATCAGACTCTTTGACATGAAACATCCGTTCGTATGTTTAAAAAATTATGTAGTGAATGCATGTCAGACCTCAGGTTTCTTTCAGGGGGGAAAGAAAACAGAAAGTCTAAAAGCAATAAGGGAAAACATTTAAGCATACAAAAAATATTTAATTAATAGAAATAGTCACCACGGATTCCAGGCATAACAAATATCTGACCAGTTTAATTACGAAAACATACCAGAGTATGTCAGAGTAGCCTTTGTGGAAATAACAACAAAAAATTTTTTTCTTGGAAAGAGATACATAAATTGACCTTATCCATTCCACACTAATAAAGTTCATTCCTGCGTCCTTTAGAAACAGCTCTTAAAAATTAACATTGTATCTGTATTGAACATGTTTTGGCACGCAGCTTTGTAGACAGAGATGGCATCAGGTTTAATGTATATGTTTATATGGTGCTCCAGACTTCTTAAACCTGTGTAAATTATTCTGTGTATAGACTGTACTTTGATCTTTCAGTAGGGTAAACAACTCTCTTGGTTTGCTTGGGATGATCCCACTAAATGTCTGTTTTGTATCAGAATTACTGAGAGTGTCTTAAAAGTGTCCCACTTTAGACAACACATTGTATGGTACCATGAGAGTCAATTCTATTTTGGGACTGAAACGTCCATATAGGAAGTAGAAGCTGGATTTAGCTGACAATAGCCAACCTAATTCTACCTCCATATCACTCCAGTAGATTTTTCATAAGAAAAGTGCTGTGCAAGCTGTCGATATAATTCTAGGCCACTTCTCAGCCTTGACTGTGTATAAGAATCACCTCTAGAACATTTTAGAAATGCAGATGCTCAAGCCTAATCCAGACATTAAATCAGAATATCTGGGCCTGCAAACAGCCCACTGGACTGAACTGTGAACTTTTTGAGAACATGGACACTGTTCTATTCATCTATACATCCTCATGGCCTAGCTCAACACTGGCACTCACTTATTAAGTGCTTAATAAATATTTTCAAAATAAATGAATGGGTACTTTTGGCTAATACTAAAAAGGAAGCCACATTTTTAATAAAAATATTTGATGACAGTGTCTCTTATGTAAGTAGAACAGGAGAAAATGGAAAAATGCAGAATTGTTCCTATCTGTATGCACATTTCTTTAATAAATGCTGCAGTTTACCAAGTGCAACAGAATGCAGGGATGAGGTATAGAAATGGAATAATGAAGTCAGTGACAAGATAAATTTTTATATCATATTTTCCCTCTTTCTCTGAAACATGAGGGTCTGATTAATTCCTTTAAAGTATTTATAAAAGAGGAAGAAAGGGAAACTGCAGCTTCACCAAACAGCTCTTTAATCATAGCAACATGTGAATTTCAAGAAGGAAACTATTCACATTGTTCTAACATGTGGGAAGATAAAGTGCCCACAGAAGACACCACAAAGCTTCTCCTCCTTTACCCAGAGGGGCAGCATGCACTTTCGCCTTAGCCAGGCTTGTCGTGGCCACATCCTCAGCCCCATTTGCATGGATCACGTTTAACCAATCTGGCTTCTCAAACTGCCTGAAGAGGGCCTGGGTTGATATGTTGGCCACCAGAGCTAGAGTATGTCTTATCCCAGTAGCCAGTAGCGGTGTCTGCAAATCTTTTACAGCATTCACTTGATGCCAGTCCTTTTTCTTGTTGGTGTTTTGTACTATAATACATATTCCCAAAATTTAAATTCCAAGGATAAAAATATTCCATTTTTCTTTTGTGTTTATGTACCCTGAATTGCTTTTGCTTAGGGCAAATGCTAATTCCTATCAAAGTATAATCTCATGTCGCCTACATTTTTAACTCCCTAGAAAGTGCCACAGAATTGACAAGACCATAAGACAGTTTTTCCGTGGCACCCATAGGAGCAGATTCACCTATGAGGAAGAGAGGTGCTTTCTTTTCACATCCCAAAGCCTCTCTCCTTAGTCTTATCCCCAAACTCCATAAATCTGGAAATATGAATTTAGCAACAATTCTTCAGATTTCAAATGCATAGAGATTTTGAAACCTTGGATTTTTTTATTAGTTGCTGAATATTTCTTACATTAACACCCATATTTTCTTATACTTTCATTGTTGTTAAAATTTTGCATTAATATGCCAGGTTTTTCATGAGATCCTGGTATAGCTGCATTTCAATACATCCCCATCTAAGTCTTGTAAAATGTCACCTGGGGCCTAACTTTGAGATGTCTGAAAACTTGACTAGTCATTAACTGGACTACTAAATGTTACCTGGTGGGAATTGAATGTGTTCCTTGGTGATAGAAGTGGTCTGTTATTTCTATGGAGACTGATAGGAGACTCCTTTCTACAGATGAGTTGCGCCAGTCCTTACGTAGAAGCAAAACACAGCCGGCTCTCCTCCACGGAGACCTCTCAGTCTCAATCCTCCCATGAAGAGTTTCGTCAAGAAGTGACTGGGAGCAGCGCTGTGTCCCCCATTCGCAAGACAGCCAGTCAGCGCCGCTCCTGGCAGGATTTAATTGAGACGCCCCTGACAAGCTCGGGATTACACTATCTTCAGACTCTGCCCCTGGAGGATTCTGTCTTCTCTGACTCCGCGGCCATCTCCCCAGAGCACAGGCGGCAGTCCACCCTTCCAACTCAGAAGTGCCACCTACAGGATCACTATGGGCCGTACCCCTTAGCCGAGAGCGAAAGGATGCAAGTGTTAAATGGAAATGGGGGCAAGCCTCGAAGTTTTACTCTGCCTCGAGATAGCGGGTTCAACCACTGCTGTCTGAATGCGCCGGTTAGTGCCTGTGACCCGCAGGATGACGTGCAGCCCACAGAGGTGGAGGAAGAGGAGGAGGAGGAGGAGGAGGAAGGGGAGGCAGCAGGGGAAAACATAGGAGACAAAAGTAAGTATGTTGATGGAGATTCTTAGCCTGTGTACACAGAGTCCTAATCTTTCAAACTTCTTATTTTAAGAAAATAGAATTTTGTTTCCCTTTTTTCTTAAAATAATGGTCTTGCTGCATAGGCAGTTAGGTATCCTTTGGTGTCCTACTTTCAGAACTTAAGCAACGTGGGGTGGGGGAGATGAGTAATGAAGCCTATATCCGAGGACATCCATAGCTAGAGCAAATTACTTTTTTAGCCAATTACCCATTTGCCTTTTAAGGTTAATGGTATTCACTTCTTTTTCTTCCTCCTCTTATCTACTTCTTCTCACTTGCATGCATCATCCCTTTGGTCCACAGTCATTGCCCCCTGAGTTTGGGTTAAGAAACTATAAATGCTTCAAGCAGGGTGTTAGCAAAACCTTGTTTGAAAAATATATATATACACATGCACACACACACAACTTAAAAATCCGAGAGTTTTTTCAAGAAGAAATTTCACATAGAATTTCTGTCAACTCCAAATGGCCAAATTTATGTCTAGAAACCAATTTTCCAAAAACATCCACTTATTTTCTTAGTATGTATATTGATTGCAAAATTCAATTTATGTGAATCAACTCTTAAGAAAGACAAGTCAATTAAGTAATCTCTGTCTTGTTGAAATTTAAAATATGTTTACTAGTTATCAAGTTCTTTATTTAACATGCCATACCAAGCATCCATTTATAACTGATGTGATATGCCAATTCAGAAACCCAGGCCAGTTTAAGGGAAAGGCTCTAAGTCAGTTTAATTTTACTTAGAAAATCTAGGTCTGGCTATAAGTGCTGAACATTAAATACAAAAAAAAAAAAAAGAAGTATAGAAGAAGTAGTATAAACTGTTTGCCATCAAAATGGTCTGGGCCAGTTAATACGGATGGCCTGAGCCAACCATGATGAAACTGCAGTTACTGATTTGGTCCTACTAGGGCATTAGACTTCTCTTTTTGAAGTATACAAACAGACTGTATCCTTCAGCCTATTATGTGAATATACAAGACTTTGATTACAGGATATATTTGTGTAAGTTCTTCATCACAACTGGAAACAACTCAAAGCTCACAGGTTACCAGCAGCCAGGAGCCTTACATCAATGGCAAGTTTGGCTTATTTAAAATGAGGGTCACTTTGGTTATTATTAGCAAGAAAATACAGTGGACTTCCTTTTACGTTATAGATCTGTATTGTATTATTTAATGGGAGTTAAATTATAACTTCTACCATCAAAATATGAGTTGCTTATAATAAAATTCGCATTAAACCAGTTTTCATGTATACTTTAGCTATAATCTTCATGAAAAGCATTATAAAAGGTATACTCTTGGTGCAAGAAGGGTAATTACCATCTATTAGTATTACTTGCCATGTCCTTCCAACATTCACATTTATTACAGATTATGGAAGAGTCACATGGAAGAAATATCTAGGAGCTATGTTAGGCCTCTTTAGGAGTTCTGGAAAGCATGATAATACATTTTGAATATGATGATTATCAAATTTCTTAAGTTATTTTCTAAAATTTAACTAAAGATGAGTTAGAAACTTTATTTTGATGCTATCCACGTACTACACAACTGCTATAACTAAGTATGTGAGGTTCATTCGGTATTCTACAAACACATTGGGGAAATTACTTCATCTCTGCCATTTCAAAATAAATTGTGTTGAAATTAGGTACAGCTCTCTGAAATAGAGAATTATACTCAGGAAATATTCCATGATTGCCACAGGTGGGAGTTATTGATGCTGTCTTTTTCGATTAGGCTCGTCCTGGTCATTGTGTAAGGGAGGACGAGAAAGCAAAAAGCATGTCCCAGGACCTGAGAGGAAAGCCTGGGCCCTGCTCCGACCCCCCTACCCACTTTCCTTCAGGCATTTTTAGGTAGATGATTTTCAATTTTTTTTCCTCCCAGGGTCTCTTTTTTGCTTTTCTGTGTATTGGATTTATTTTTAGTCATACTGATGCACATGCCCAAGTTAGTGGGTTTTTCTTTCATGTTCCCAAATGAACCAAGCGGGTAATTATTCAGTACTTTCCATCTTTTTCAGTGGGTTCTTCCTTTAGTGGAATAATTGTGATGAGGCAGAACAGCCCTAGGAAGTGTGTCAGTAAATTTGGTATTGTACATTAGTTCTTTACAATTCAATATTGTGAAGCAGTCCATGCTATTTCAGTTGGCTCAGCTTCACTAAAGGTGGCTGTGTACTTTCTTTAAGAGTCCCATTTCTTTCTGGTTATATTTCCGTAAATCTTGCCACTTGATGTCTCAGTGTCCTTCAAATCATTCTCAACAGAGCACTGCTTTTCATGCCTAGAAGATGCTTCTTATTTAATGGAATGTATATCTGTCTTCCTAATGATGATTCCTCTACATTACTGTTTCTAATATTTAGGAGTGTGCAATTCGATGAACACTTCATTTGGGAGACATCAGCTCTAATATCAGTGTTGTCAAAAAAATCTTTAAGGCCTAGATAACAGGAGTCATGTTCATGACTGCCCTGGGTTGGTCATTAGGAGTAAAAGTTCCAGGCTGCTTATTCAAATCAAGGTGCTTGGTGTTATGTCAACAGAATAAAAAGTATACCAGGAGAGAAGCCATGGCCATCCCATCAGTCTCAGACATACGGCACACCCTCCAATATGGCACACCCTCCAATATGGAGCACTCCCTATGCTGCTGCACGGGTCAGCAGGAGCCATGCTAGTTAGAATCAAGTTCAACAGTCGTGTGTCATTAACTGTCCTGCTCGAGGCCAGTATTCAGTTTGACCTACTAAAGTGAATTTGCACTAATCAAGTACAGACCTACAGAGGAAGTAAGTTTCATGTCTCTGGCTCCAAACATGTTTCTCAGTTTGCCAAGAAATTAAAAATAGGAAGTGTCAGGAAAATGAACAGAAGGAGTAATGGGAGAAAACATGAAAATATAGCCTGTTTTCTGCTTTAAGGGTGAAGAATTATATCATCAACCGAACCCCTTTCTTATCATTTACATTTACCTTAACTTTATATAATATAACATATATATTCCTTATGAGTTTACAAAGCAATCTAAGAAGCAAAGGGTACCTAAATCTGTGACGTAGATGATTTTTCAATTTCCTTATAGATATGGAATTTGGTCCTGCTTAGGAAGTGTAAATTTAGCTTTCTTTAGAACAGACTTCAGTCTGTGTTCTGATTGAACTACCTTTCATCTTATTTTGAAATTCAGTTATTTAACTGAGTCATGCTGATTTTTCTCAGGTTGAACTCATTTTTGTCTAAAATGGATGGTACTGAAAGTACACAGATGAGACCTGCCTTGTTTTCTTTTGACAGGAAAAGTCAGGTTGCATATTAATTATCCTGACCTACTTCACTGGCATTTGGGAGAAGATAAGTAATTTCCTATTATCCCAATTAGCAGTTTTGAAGCTTACTGAGGTGTGGGGCTTATAATACTTCAGTTAAACTAAATTATAAATTATGTCAGCCTATGCAACTTTCAAGGAGTATAAATCATAAAACTTTGGGACAAAATATAAAGATATATTTCATTCTGAAATCATCTGCTATAACACTAAAATACTGTTTTGGTTAATGCAACTTGAAGTCTGCTTGGAATAATTCTCTTTCCTTTGCCCTACTAGGCAATTTAGATGAGGTTTTCAAAAGCTTTATCCCTTATTCCTGCTGATTTCCCTCCTGGCAGTTATAAGAGTACTCTTTATTAGCTATACATTTTTAGTGGCTTCATACACTCAATGAAGTTATAATGTGCTCTTTTTCATTGTTTTGGAGATAACCTACCAGTATTATCAATTAATATGCACATTTATTAGCTTGGTCTTAGAAATGTAAAGCAAAACCTAGGGTTTTTTTTTTGAGAGGGGGAGGTGGAAGGGGTGGATAAAATCTGTTACCTTGTAACTATGATATACATCAGATTATCTAGCCAAGATATTTTTTGATGCTTTCGAAATGAGATCTACTGAGAAATGTACTTTAAAGTTTTGTTTTTGTTTTGTTTTGTTTTTTTTTACCTAACATCCTTTTGCACACCATTGGTAACTTGAGAGCTGTGAAAAATATGCAGCTCATTTTCCTAATATCTTAAATTATCTAGGCAGAGAGGCTAGATAATGAGTACCACTACAATGCAGCAGAAGATAAATTAATCCTCTTTAATCATTTTAAGGGTCCTAGAGTAATTTCCTGAAGAGTCTCTAAAAGCCATGAATTTTATTTTTTAAGAACATTTAGATAGGAAGTGTGTGGGCAGGGGGAAGGTATTCCCAGAGTATGAAACTGTGTTAAAAATAAAAAAAAGGTGCAAGTTGAAAATAAAGAAAAATATTGTGGTGTTTTTTACCTTCTTATTTATTGTCAAGATAAATTGTGCACAAACACAAAGAATTCAAAAGAGCAATATCATCGATAATATCTTAAATTATAGTTCAGGTCTAAATAGGTAGAAAAGATGTATAAGCAATGTGAATAAAAAGATATGCATTAAAGTAAGAGAAAGGATAGCAGAGAACCTTAAATATGTCACTTTTGTGATGTGTAAGAGCACTGTTCTTGGCCAGTTGTATAACAAATATATATATTTGTTATATAACAGAAAAATCTAGAAGAAAGAACACAGAAAAATTTAGAAAGTAGTAAACAAATGTTGTCTTAGTACCATATCATCTGATTTTGAAGAAGGACTTAGGCAGACATAAAACTAAAGATTAGATATAGAGTCTAGCCATAATTCTGATGTTAGGTTATAGATTGGATTTTTAATCACACCTTCCTGGTTTTTTGGCTTGAATAATGAGGAAAAGTTACCATCTTGATTTTCAAGAGGTTGAGAGGTGGGGCTGTTTTGGAGTGAATGTCATGGCTATGTAGTGTCAGGACTCTCAGGCACCTTTTCTGCAATGCCAATGGCTCCCAGCATCACTTCTTATATGGTAGCATCCAAAGAGCC
The DNA here is from genome assembly GCA_028627145.1 of Eidolon dupreanum. Lineage (NCBI taxonomy): Eukaryota > Metazoa > Chordata > Mammalia > Chiroptera > Pteropodidae > Eidolon > Eidolon dupreanum. Next base: position 9,733,456 of record CM053505.1, read on the forward strand.
AAAGACCAGGCCCTACCTCTAGTCCTTTTTATAAAACCAAGGAAAATTTCCTGGATCCTTCCAGCAGACTTAGCCCCAGATTGCACTGGCTGAGGTTGCACCACATGCCCATGCCTAAAGACAAGGAAATGGGATGATTATGCATAGTTTAGACTAACCTTGATTTGTTTTTAAGATCATAAAGAAAAGAAATATACCAAACTGCTTTTGATTGCTATCTACATAAGCCTCTGTCCTGTCATGCATGTTATATCATCAAATAATTTGTTCAAGCAGTGTTTCACTCTTCGAAAAAATATATATGCGAACACATACCCCGGATCACATCACATCATTTAAAAGTCTTGGCACTAACGAAATGTTAGATATCTAAAAGGGGATAAATATTACATAACTGAACATAGAGCTAATTAGATATAATTACTGTTGACTTTTGAAATGAATAAACACCAAGTGATCAGAACTTAGAATATAGTCTGCGGAGGCATTCCTCAGTTCAAATCCTTGCTTTGTCACTCTACCACTTGCAAGTGGTAGGATTGATCAAGTTATTTAACAACTCTAGACCTCACTGCCTTCATTGTTAAATCCTGTGGTCACGGTACTTATGGGGTTGTGTGAGGATTAATAAGGTTATGCCAGAAGGCAGTTAGTTTCCATATCTGACACACTGTAAGTCTGTCCAATAAATGTTTTATAATTATGTAATTTGTTTAGATTTTATGTAGATTTGGATTTAGGCAAAGATAACAATCGCTATACTTAAATAGTGAATTAGTCCTGGCAAACCTTACTAAATAACATTTACCTGACTAAATGACCTAACTTTGTTCAGTTCCAGCTATTGACTCGAACCATGTGAAATGCTGTTTTTGTAGGTCAAAATAATGAAATATCAGCAATTTTGTATATTTCAACATAATATCCTAGCGGTGTTCTAGGAGCTAAAATTAGAATGTCCTTCATTTCACATTCTTATTGCTCACTACTCCTTTCTCTTTTGACATTGGACTTCCAGAAACTCAAAAGAAACCTTGCATTCTGAATAGCACTAACTTTATCGTAATTTTTACTGAAATATGTATTTCTAGATCTTCTCATTTGGCTCTCAGTTCAAATATTTTCCCCTCAGAGAATCCTACCCTGAAAACCCAGTCTGACTCAGATGCCCCTCCCCCCATCACCATTCATCCTCTGGTATGTAACTCTGCTTTATAGTCACAGCTTTATCACTATGAGTATAATATCCAAGTATAATATTGTATACTGATTTGTTTTCCATCTCTACCCGCCAGAATGTAAGTTCCTTAAAAGCAGGAATTTTATTCCTATCTTGTACACTCAGAGCCTATGATAGTACATGGCCCATAGTAGGCCGGGCACTATTGGATAAATGAATGAGTTAATGAATAAATGAGTGAGTGAATGAATAAATAATAGCTGACCCCTTTTGACACCAATTCTTTTCAATTTTATTATATAATAAAGCTAAAGTTATTGTTTTATCCATTGTGTGGCATAAAACAGGAATCAAAACATTACAGAATTTCTTCATTTGGGATATTTTGTAAAGGGAAGGACAAGACTGCATGTGTTCAACATACCTCTTCATACTGGGTATCCCAATTCACATTGGGATGCCATAACTAAAATTACTGCTCTATTTTTTTATGGCTCATTTATAGTCACCTTCTCTGTTGTTGAAACCATTCTCTTCCTGCCTGTTTTACTCCCATTTGAAAGACAAAGGCCACAAGAATGTTAATGTGAGATAACCAGTTCATTGTTAGAAACTAGATCTTCCAGTACCCTAGGCAGTTATTTTTCCTTGCAAAATCTGCTGCCTTTGGAAGTTGCCTATTACCTAGCTTCACCCTGATTTGTTTGTAAAATTTGTTGAAATCGCAACCAATACGTTAGTGAATAACCAATAGCCCTGCATCAACTAGGACAATATAATCTCAGGAATGTTAATAGGTAATGAAGCCAGTTTTAAATGGCAAAAGAATGAATTCTAGGTGCTGCAGAGTCACATAACAAAAGATGTGGCCAGATAAGAATTAAAGATCACATAAAAGGATGACAATCCCTCATTAATATAGGTAAGACAAGTTATGGTTTACGATTTGTTTTACCAAGAAAGATGATTGGGTTCAGCTACACTATTACTTGCTACTATTTTCACACATTAAAAAAAGCAAACCAATTTTCTTTAGATCATTAATAGCATTGTCAGTTTCTCAGTGGAGTTCTTTCTAGTTTATTTTATGAGGCCCTGTCCTAAGTTCTGACTCATTTTACCTTGGTCACCCTTGCCAGAGAAAACTGAAGGTCACAAATGCCTCCTTTTCCCCTCTACTCAAGAAATTCTCCTCCTATGGTTACCAACTACCAGAAGATGGTAGGTTAAGACATAATAGGATTGCACTGTAAGATGTACCTTGGAAGTTTTTAAATTTCTCTACGTTTTTTTCTTTTGTTGTTTAATTGAAAAGTAGTGACTTGCTTATTGCTGAATAAACAAATAAACACATGAATAAACAATACTGAATTTTAAAAAGCAACTTTCGTCTTACTCTCCAGAGATAACTTCTGCTAAAAGTTAAGGTTTTAAAATTAATGCTTATATAAATTTTTCTTCATATATCTTTTCTCTGCAACTCAGTGTGAGTAGGAATGTGAGGTACAGTTTAGCTGGTTTTCAGTAAGAGTTTTTCCAATGAAATATTTTTGATGCGACGTTAGTTTATAACACAAGCAACAGTCTTGTAAGATAACTTACACATCACCTCAGAACCCAGCCCCAATCCCATCATATATCGCCCTAGAAAATGGCGACAGTGACCTGATGGCCTTTTCAAAAATGGTGGGAGGAGAAATGCAAGAAGAAAGAAATGATAAAGACTGTACAGGCACACTTATACCTCATGCACTCACACCCCCATGCTCATATATCAGAAGCTCCTTGCCTACTTGCCTCATGCCTTGGTGCCATATGGCTTTTGCCCAGCCTTTATGGAGATCTTTCAATGATGTCAGCCTATCCTAAAGCTCTCTGATAAAAACAGCTAAGCCAGAGCCAGCCAGCTAAAAAATATAGCAAGTCTTAGTCTTCAAAAGCCAGAATACAGAATTCAGAAATGGGCTTTTGAACCACTGCATCTGGTGGTCAGAATTTACCTGTGGCTTTTGACTTCAAGTTATAAAACACTAAACCTTCTACTAAACTGTCTCCCTTACTTATTTTTTCCAGTGTTCTCACTAGTTCCATTCTCCTGGCCTCAGACTTTCCTATGTTTAGCCTTAGGGACATCTTAGTCCTAATGTGTAGTCTTAATAGCTCATTCTTTTGTACTCTGAAATTTTTCCTTTAATGGGAAAATACTCTCACAATATATCAACTGATAAGGAAAAAGTGACCGTTACTATATGTAAGTGCAAAAACAACAGTTGGTCATATTCATTCATTCAATGGACATTTATTGTTTATTTACTACATGTTAAGACTTATCTTCTTATTTACTACATGTTAAGACTTATCATATAGACTTATCTTCCATAAGTCTACAAACAACAAAAACTTGTAAATTATCTTTGTGAAATAAGAAAGATCTTTCTGATAACATGAAACAGAGCAAATAATTCAAAGTATGAAGTGTCTTTGTTATTTTGTGCCAATAATTTTCTCTAGTAACCAATTTATATTATAAGTGATTATTTGAGAGATGGCACAAGATAGTCCATGTTTATTCTGGAGTATTTATCACTTCCACAAAATTTATAAAACTGGTTAGAATTAGATGAGATCATTTTTAGAGCTATTTATGATTTGGCTCATTCCTTAAACATTGGGGAAAATGCAATCTGGTTACTCAGCTGTACTAATTAACACAAATTAGATGTCTAATAATCCTAATTGATTTGTACTATAAAATTAAGAAGCATCTTCTCAATCATCAAAGAAACATTAATCTATGTTCAGTATAATATGCTGACCATAATATTATACTGACATAATATACTGACCATACATTAATATTTCTTTATGATTGAGAAGATGCTTCCTAGCTTTATAGTACAACTAATATGGAATTGGGTTATCAGAAAAACCTATTAATATTAGAATGTCTATTTTAGGGAAATTCGAACCATAATATTTTAAAGAGTTTTATACTTTTTTTCACATTTATAATCCCTAGTCTTCCATGATTTTGAATCTGATAATTTTATGGTGCTGCTTCTCTTTTGATAAATCATTCATAGAATATATTGATTTAATACCTAAGATTTATTTATTTAAGCACTCCAATTTTTTTCAGCCATTATTTTATTGGTTCCTTTAGCTATAATTTTTTCTTAAATTGTTGTTGTTGGCCTAATTTAGAATCTATTCTATAATTTATAAAATGTATATTTTAAAGAAGTCATTCACTTTAGGATTCTTTGTGGAGAAAATAGCCTATAACTTCAGTATCACTAAACTTAAATTTTATACCTTTTCCTCTGAGCATCTCTGTTGTTTTCTCCCTGTTCTTTAACAATGCCAGCACAGAGTTTTTCATGCCTTTCCTAAAAAGAACCGGGAAAAGGGACAGCTTGGAATCAGTGTAGTTTTAATACAAGCCTTCTGCCAACTCTGGCAGTAGTAAGCCCCAACCCTCACTGGGTACTCTATTGTCTTCTTATACCCTATGTAGTTGCTGGGCAGCCAAGTCTTGATTTAGCATCCTGGGTTCTAAGGTTCATGATGGTCTTTTATTAACCGAACCAGAAGGATTGTGCCTCAGTACTGAAGATAGGAAAGATGTTTACCATTCCAAAAACAATTCTGTACAAATGCTGAATATTTTTCTGAATAACTAATCAAAAAGTTAACCTTAACTTCAAATGCTTCTTTAAATGTATAACACCTTTTTTTTTCTTATATACGTTATTGTGAGTGGTTTCTCTCTGGTAAATACTATAGAAGCCATTTAAAATTATTTACATTAAGGTAAAGAACTAATTAAATAGATAAATTGTTTTTTATTGAAGTACGCCTATAATATGTGCCATGCTATATGTAACTGTGCATAGTAATAGCCATAGAACTTAAGAGTTTTATATATTTGCCTTCCCACCAAATATAGAAATAATCTTTTATATATTTGAAAAATTGTCATTGAGAATCCGCTTAAATATTTTAGGGACTCAGCTTACTGCCCACAAAAACAGGGCATTCCATTTTAGACAGCTCTGGTTAAAAAGTGCTTCCTTGTATTGATACAAAAACTGACTTCTAATAAATTTTCTACTTATTATGCATCTTGGCATTGCAAATCAGAAAAATACAGAGCAAGTATTTGAAAGACTGACATGTAGAAGAGAGTAAGATAGTCTTTGAAGTTCCAGAGAAAGTAATAGGTGGAAGGTACAGGGAGGCTAATTTTAGATTGATATGAGGGAAAACATTCCAATGATTGCATTCACCCGTGAGTGGAATTAATGCTCATGCCAGTTTAGCGAGCTTCCTATTACTCAGGGTTTAAGAAAGGGCTGAAAACCAGCTCCCAGTCAGGGCTTTCTGAGCTAGTGGGACAGTTGAACCTGATGGCTTCTTCTTACTCTAAGGTTTTATGGTTCTCTTCAGCATAATGGCCTTTGCTCTTCACCAAAGTGTCCTGCACATTGTATACGTCTAAAGCTACACAATGGAATTGTATTATCGAACATAATTATGTTGTTTCATCTCAGAGCTGGATGCATATAATCACCTTAACTTTATAGCAGTGACATCCTGGTTACCCTCATCTGTACACCTCATTTCTTTTTAGTGTCCCCATGCCAAGTATATTGGAACTATTACAGTGATCTAGACACCATACTTTTGTTTAGATGATTACATTAGCTTTAACATACTCACTGTTGGCTCATATAATGCTTTAATGTTACCGAGTCATAAATAGCATCCCACACTTAATTGCTTTATTTTTTTAACCTAAATACAATTATTTATTTCTATTAAAGTTTTAACTTCTTAGGTTTCACCTAGCAGCATTCAATCCTGTTAAGAAAGTCTAGAGTCTCAGTTTTATCATCTATGATATTAATAACCCCTCCTGTTATTGAATAACCAACCCTCCAGCATTCTAAGAATCCTTTCTGTTTTTCACTGCTTCATTGATTAAGGAGAGAACATTTTTAAAGAAAACATTTTTAAGAAGAAAGGAATAAGGACAGAGCTTTACAGCATTCAATCTGAAATTTTATACATTAATTTCATTCAGTCATTCAAAGTCCTTATCTGGATCTGCCCAATGGTAATATCATTCAGTCCATATTATAGTACTTTATTCTAAGGATAACATGCAAAATTTCATCATATGCAATACACATTGACTTTGGCTTTCTTCTTGCCTCCCAACCTAGAGATACTTTCCAGGAAAAAAAAAAAAAGCCAATTTAAAAAGCTTCATTTATATTGAATTTATCTCGGGCCTTCAGTTAAAATTTTAGAATGACACATTTTGCAATCATAATCTATTCTAAAACTTTACTGAGTACCTTTATTAAATGTATCATTATATTCTCTGTAGAATCCATGCTGGCTTTTGTTTGTTTGTTTGTTTGTTTGTTTAAATAAAAGAACTCTCTCTTGAAGCAACAAGTCTCAAGGCATTCTGCACATTTCCCTAAGCTAATTTCCAAAAAGTTTGTTTAGTTCCTAAGATTATTCTACTGGTTCAAAGAGATCACAAAATGAGCCTTAGTAGTCCTTTATCTCGAGAAGCATTTATTTTTAAATTTCTTAGTGTGAAGACTTTTCTCATTGCAGGAAAAGTCTAAAATTTCATTGCTTCTATTTTCTTTTGTCACTTATTTTTTCTTACAAAAAATTTAAGAAAGCTCTTTCTATTTTCAGTTTTTTCACAAACCTCAGCTGAATATTTGCCTTCCTGGCACAATTCTTACAAGCCATTGGTATTATTTTCCGCTTGCTCATTTTTAGTAACCTCTTCTTCCATCTTTTCTAGAAATTCTCCTTAAACTAAAGCTTTTTCTAAGGAATTTACTTGTAACTACATTGACTTTGGTTGCATTTCCTTTCCCTCTCTCATTCAGGCAGTGTACATTTGTATCATAAGAATTTCATTTTTAAAAAACTATTGATCATTGGAAAATTGTATTTGTCTGTCTAAAGTTTTAAAATCATGTATCTTATCACCTGGGATCCATATCCACTAGAGAAAAAAAAACAAAAAAACAAAATTAGAGGTTTTTTTAGTCCCCTTTATCTAGAATGCCACTTAGTTTTTCTCTGTTGTTCAGTGTGAGATTCCAAATAGATTTTACTCATTTCTTTATATTTTTGAGGTATGAAATTATCGGAGTTTTAATGTATGCAGCAATTACTTATATGTAATAATGCATTAAATCCTATAGTCATATGTTGGTGACAAACAAAAAGTATCGAAGCTCAGGTTATATCATGTTATATTTTTTCATCTTCATAAGGTTTTGTAGAAACTGATCCACCAAATAATGGGAAAATTGGAGCTGTCAAAATAAGGTAACTTCATTAGGACAGTTTGTAAGATTTTAATCTTTTGTTCTTGCATCCCTCAATAAATACCAGAATGTTACAGGACAGAGTATTAGAACTATATAGACTTTGGCTATTTACATAATCTAGTAAGGGTAAGAAGATAAGAATACCGAAGATTTCCAGTAACTTATTTTTTTAGACCACAGTCCTATCCCTGAACAGCCATATTCCTTGATTAACTGCATTCAATGGTTCCTAAAAATGATCTTTTCTACACTGTAACACAACTCACATCCTCTATAAATTATAGCTTCAAATTATAAGAACAAATTGCATTCAAACCTCTTCATGTTAAGCTCTTTTATATAAAATAATAATGTTTTGGCAGAAAAAAAAAACTACCACCAATTTCTGCTCTAAAAAGTTTATGGAGTGACATTTGACTAAATAAATAAAGCTATTTGGGAGATTTATGACTTAAAAATACTGCATACTGTTGGAAAAAGAAAAATATAAGTGTCCAAAAATTGGTTTCTGATCAGTTATAATATGAAGAATAAAAAAAGAATAGAATAACTATTCTTCTATAATTCTAGCTAATATTTAGCAATTTCACCTATTTTGAGTAGTGAGTTTAAAAATTATTTTCAGGTTTTTAGAGTTTAATTAAATACACCCCAACAATGATAATGAGAACCAAATTATATGAATGACTCACTGTTTAAGCATCAATACTATTTCTGCTGCTGGCATCAAATCACAGTCGTCAGTTTCTGAAATGTATAGGAAAGTCCTATGCATTACTTATATTCAGAACTCTTTTTAGTATATTGAGATGATTGACATCAAACTTGGACCTTTTTTCTAGTTAATAAACTTTTTTTTTTCACAAAATGCTGAGCTATTTCATTCTGTCTTAAGTTTTAAAAAAAGGGAGAGAAGGAAAAAAGCCATAATGCAGTTTGTTGTTCTTAACAATCATCAAAATCTTGCTAAGCAGGGCTTGGTTATCATCCCAAAGGTGAATCACAAAAGCAATCATAAACCAGATATTTTTAGCAGGTCATATATCTGACCAATGACTAAAAACTCGAGAACATTTTATTGTATTTGTAATTTAGTTTAGTGGAGTTAAAATGATAATTGTGCCTATAAAGCTATAATTCTTCTGGCTAAGGAATGAGAAGCAATGTGAAATCCTTTTCAGATATGAAAAGGAATAGGCTGCCCTTAAGTTTTCTATCATCATGACTTGTTGCACTGGTTTTCAAGTTAGATAGAATTATGATGTTTTAACTTACCTACCTGAACAAGCTCTTATTCTATCCATTGCTCAAATTCTAAAATCAGAGCTTGTCTTAGATTTCAAATATTTGACATGCTTGTATATTATCCCCAATAGCTCGTAATTCAAGAGGTTAGTGCCCAAGTAAATGAAAATGTGAATGATATAAGCCATTAGGTTTAAGAAAGGTGGAATACTAATTCCTATGTTATAATTGTCTAGGATGAGATGACTGAATCTTTAGAAAAGCCACTTAATTGATCCACTGATATTATAAGAAATCAGATATGTTTAGTGATTGAAGAACACTTATTTAGGATTAAAACAATCAACTCAGTTTTCAAAATAGATTATTAAAATAAAATCATGCTATATTATAAAAGTTTTAAAAAGAATGAACAAATGGATAAATCATTCAAATCTTTGGATAAATTTTGACTCTCTTTTTCTGTTAAATTTTCAATATTATGTGGAAATACAGAGATGGATAGATAATATGGAATTTTGAAATATTAAAACAGTAATTAATGGTTATGTCATAATGGTATCTATTTTGCCTGATCCATGTGGTACATAAACTTAGCCATTCAAAATCTTCTTAAAGGACTAAATTTTAAACATAGCAATAAACACACAGTTATGCCGTAACCTAATCTGACATCTCCCCCAAGTTAACAAGGTGATAAGATTTTTTTTGCAATAGTTCTTTCTGATCAGCCTCTGTTATCAGAGGACCTTTAGACGGTGGATTTATAGGATGTATTTATAATTAAAAACTCATCCTGAGTCTTAGTAAGATTTCAGCATACCTCATCTACTCCTAATATGAATGACATGTGAATTACTTGACAATCTGGGTCATTCAAATAAAACACCCTTTTAGTAGTGGTTAGACTATCACTTCATATAAGGTCTAGATCATTCTTCTTTAACATAACACTGCCATAAATAGCATTCTTTGACCTCAGTGACTTATCTTCCTAAGGTCCATCCCTCTGCCACATGTTTTATATCAAAGACTTGGAGTAGATCTTACTAAAAATCTAGTGAGGTAAAGTGTTTTACCCAGTTGTTTAATAGAACTCTTTATTCAGTATTAAGCTTGGACCTCTTGTACTTAGACACTAAATTAAAATGTATTTTAGTGATTTAATTCAATTCAGGTAATATTTATAGAGCAGGTACAATGTCCTGAGTACCCACTCTGTTAAGTGCTGGAAAACAAAGATTTTTTTTTAAATCACAGATTCAGTGTTTGTCATCTAATGAGAGAAAAAGATGTCCAAATGTAATTTATTTGCAACAAGTGTACAACATGTTAAATGTTTTGAAAGACGAACATGTTAAATTCCAGGAAAACACTTAAGAGGTCTTATTTCCACCTTGTGAAATCATACAAGGCCTCACAGAGGATATCACATTGAAGCTTGATGAGTAAAATGTCACCGGGAGGAAAAGAAAAAGGAGTTACATTCTATGGGGTAAAAAAAAAAAACATCAGTAACAACAAAAATGAAGAAAAACAAAGAATAATTTAGAGAAATATGGCATACAGTAATAGATGGGTAGCAGTGAGACAAAAAACAATTATACTAGAACTAAAATACAAAGGTCCTAGTATTCCATATCCCACATTCAGAAGTTCGAATTGTATCCTAAAAAAAAAAAAAGTGATGGAGAGAGAGCCTTTGGAGACCTCAGTAGGAAGATGACATACTCAGATGCAAGTTTCAGAAAGGTCACTTTGATGGCAGTGTAGAAATTGTATTAGTGTGAGAGAATACAAGTGAGATAGGGAGACCAGTTAGGAAACTATTTCAACAGCCAGGATGAGAGGTATTTTATCCCCTCTGCGAAGGTATTTTATCTGGAAGCAAAAATTATGGGCATGCCTGGCTAACTACTCAAAGGAAGATCCACAGGTCTTTAACTGTTTAATGGAAGCTTGGAGCTCCCCCAATGGGGAATTGGAAATCGAGCTAACCACACTAATAATAGATCTGCCAAGCAGTCCTGAATGACCAAAATACAGAAAACACAATTTAAAATGGTGCCAGTTAGCATGGATATACAATTTTCTCCAACAATGCTCAGTTGCCAGGCAGGAATAAGAAAGCACATGGTTGAATATGGAGGTGTATGTGTAGTGCATATACAAGAAGGCAAGGAAATTGAAGGGTCTAGTCAGTGGTCTAGATTGGATAAGGAAGTGAATTCAGGAGGGGGCTGTGTTCTGTATGAGATCAAAGATTAACGGAAGAAATAGAAGTCAAGGAAGCTGTAATCAGAGAGAGCTGTAATGCAGAGTTGACATGGTTCACCATGAGGACAAACTGAAATGTGTGATGAATCCAACACAGAGGGTACTTATATTTCAAAACAACTCCTCACTTTTATGTTTGCATCTTGAAGAAAAAACTTTGGAATACTTTGCCACATTAGTGTGTAAAATAAGTTTCTAATTGCAAAAGGGGAACACCTATTGATATGGGAAATAAATACCACTTATATTAATATGATTTATTACATATTTCAGTTGTTTAGTGAAATATATTCAATAAACATAACATGAATTATAAGAAAGTGAAAATCAAAGACATTTTAACTTGCTACCTCCATTCTAAAGTAAATCTCAGTTAACTCATTTCAGTCAGGTTTACAGCATCATTAACTGGTCAGTCTTTGAATAAAATTTTAAATATGATATCAAGGACATTCTGAATGCAATGATTGAATTATATGTATTTGTCCTTTTACTTTCACTGCTGGCTCAAGAAAATTCTTTATCTTTCCTAAGGACTATACCTGTCTGTTGAATGGAAGACATTTTGGTGATTTATCTTTTCTATAAAGGTATGCTACATAGTCTGGACTTGAAATGCAATCTACAAAGCCAGACATGCCCATAAATCTGAATATTTCATTCTTTTCTCATGTAGGGAGAGGAGATACTTTTTTACAACAACAAAAAAGATAAAATAGAACTGCCTTCCCTAAGGAAAACCAAATACATCTATAGTATGGTGCATTTTGTTTAAATCTTATAGGTTTATTGAACACATTAATCTATCACAAATATCTAACTTTTTTAAATGAGTGCTAACTTTTCTAAGAGACTATTCTAAGGTCCTTGCATAATATAACTCATCTAGTCATCGCAACAACCTAAAGAGGTAAATATTATAGTCTTTATCTTCTAGATGAGGAAATACTTTAAATAACATGATCCAGGACTTTCGGCTAGGTAATAACATCTGAGATTCAGACTGACATTCCCACAGCAGAGTAGATGTTCTCAGCCACATATTGCCTCTCAGATCTATCATTTTAATTCAGGTTAAAATTTAGCAAAATGTTCTTTTTCTGTATATGTATTAAACCTATAAAAAGAAACTAAAACTTTTAGATTTTTATTATATCAGGTCAAGACCATCATTAATATACCCCATCAAGTAAAGCAAAAACCTGCACAGCACTTTACATTTATTACTAAAAATTGTAGTTAGTATACTTTCTAATTTTAACCAATATCCAAAAATCATATACCATCATATCTATAAGCAGTGAAACAATTTCACCACTTGAATTAAAACTCTTTCTTAATATTTTAAACTTTGACATAATTCCTTTTTTAGCTAATTAGTGCTAAGTTAATAGTGCAATCTTTTTAAAAAGCTATTTCCCAAGAATAAGTCATGAGACCAATTTGAAAAGTATTTCGTGTGGTGGCCAGTTATGATTTCAGTTTATCCTTCCAAGTTCCACTTCATCCATCTTCTTTGAAACAATCCATATCTGTCTGCCTTTTTTTATATCAGCTAAAAGATCGTTGGGTTTTTTTTTAATCTTTTGGTACAAGTAGGGAGTAGAAAAAGTAACAGATTTAGGAGTAAAATTGGGAGATGCCACTGATCTTCCCAGTTCCTACTCACAAATGCTAAATCTGATGTATTGTGGGTGACTGTGTTTTTTCTCATGATAAAACATTACTTCCTGTTACCTCTTACAAATTTGAAAAGTCAATTCATGTGCCCTGAAAGGAACTATTTAAGAATGCAACATTCACACTTTCATCTGTTTCCAACTTTGAATTTCTCACTTGTATTATGCAATATGTAGTATAAAATCAAAGTTCTTTATCAAAGTGAACTCTAGTGAAATTCTCACATTTTCTGCATCTTCTTTCAAGATATTTTATGTAAAAGCACTTTATAAAGTTGAAAGCAAAATGAAAATGTTAGTATCATAACCCTTGTTATTACTAACAAGCTAAATTTATTTGCCCTCAGAATGTTTACACTAAATTGAAGAAGAGTAAAAGTTGTTTAGGGCTATTTCTTAGGGTTTTTTTTAAAAAAAACAGATTATATGAATTTTGTAAAACAATAATGCTGCTATTAAATTCCTAGATCCTATTTAAGAAAACCAAATTCAGAACTAGTGAATAAGTTATTACTTTTAACTCATATATTCTGGCTTTTGATTTGACACTTTAGTAGTAATTGATGTGGGTATCTGTAACCTGCCTTTCTTAGGAGATTGCCATGGCAACTCCTGAGGTAAGATACCAGTTCACTGGAGCTTCCAGCTTTGCTGATCTAAATACAGAAGCTGCATTTGATTTCAGCTTGTCTGTTTCTATAGGAAGCAATGTACCACAATCCTTTCCACTTCCCAGGCTGACTTTTTCATTGCCATGGGGACCAGATCTGCCCACACAACTAAGATCTGAAACCATTCCTAGCATGGCTAAAACTGAGGCCTTGGGAACCAAGGTCTTCTATAATTAAAGTGTATTGTTTTGTTAAAGACAGTTCTTACTTCTGCTTTTGAAGTATTATTTATTGATTTTTGACAAAGAGAAAACAGGCTTTCTAGTGCCGTGCTGAAGATTTACATTAAAGAGAAAGAAAATGTCATCATGACATTTTCCTTGGTCAGGTTCTGGTTTAGTGTGTATTTATGGTGTATACTCTGCATAGTCAATTACTATGGAATAATGTTTCATTTCAAATTATTTGACAGTTTTTCTAAATAGTAGTAAACATTTAATATACACTTTGTGGTGGTCTTAAAATACTGCTTTTAGTTTGGGATTGTCTAAATTTGTTTCTGAATCTGGTATTGGTGTCTTTTAGATAAGTTCTGCACTTGCTCACAATAAAATCAGTATGAGAAAATTATTCTAGAACCTTGCTTGTAGCTATACACGGATTTAACAGGAAAAGTTTGGTGTAATTTATTACTATATATCCAGTTATAGCACATCCAGATAGAGCTGGTAAATTATCTATGGAAGATCATACACACCAGTGCAACTGTATTCTAATGTGTTCTTTTGGTAGTAATGGGAGATATATAGAGATATATAGATGTAGGTAGATAGATAGATAGATGATAGATATATAGATAGATAGATAGATAGATAGATAGATAGATAGATAGATAGATGATAGATAGAATGGATTATGTGTGTATATGCATATCACGCAGAGTCAAAGTTCTACAGAATTTTCTGATGATCACATTTGTTATGGAGATACTAATATACCATAGCGGCTATCGTTGTTTGCCTCTGCCTGCCCCTCCAGCCCCACAAATGGCACCAGTAAAAAGACATGATAAGGAAGTCTTAATTGGAACTTGAGAATCTCACATTCATCCCTTGATTTGCACATCCTTACAGATTTATAGCTCTAGTTTGTTGCTTGTGCTTTGTTCACGCTAGAGAAGGCAGCATAGCCCTTGTTTAACACAAATACACTATAAATAAGAATTCCAAAAAAGCCTAACTTCAATGAAATATGGAATTGTCCTTAATTTTTAAAGGGTATTATGAATAAGCTAGGACCATAAAGTTGCTGTAAATTAATTTGGAAAACAAAATTATTAATATAATTAGAATTTATGTTTTGTTCACTAGCAGGAAGTTAGCAATGCATTGCTATATTTGAATGCAAATTAAGTTTACCATGCGGAGAACCTTCCGACATTTCAAATATCTGAATTTGCAAAGGAGACTCTCACCCTAATGAAGTCCCTATATGATACTAGTTTTTAGCAATTACACTGGTGAGTGTGAAATTCAACATGTAATGCTAAATGTTAAACACAGATATAGCTGGAAACCTTTTGCAGTAGCTCTAAAGTCATTTGTATTTTTCCATAAGAACATTGAGAGTCAACATGTCTCTAACTATTTAGTAAAACTTTCTTTAAAGTGCTATGCAATTTTGTCAGGAGGGAAAAAATGAAACATATAATAGGCCATTTTTTAAAATGTATTCTTCATATGTTTTTACACTCCATAATTTTCCATCCCAAATGCAAGATGAGTTTGCTGATTCAAGTTGTAATAACCAATAATTTCAAAACAACTAAGATTGAATATGAATATTCATTATTCTAACTTTTGAGTTTTTGCTAACATGGATGTTTGTTCTAATTTGTTTACATCCATGCTATATTTCTAACAAAAATTATTTTATAGTGATTTCTACCAAAATATTTTTTCTTCTTGTCATATACATAATACATTTTAAATACCTGAAACTATAATTGTCTGAATGTCATAATATGCAGAAGACTTTAACAGTGGAGATTTATGAGAATAGTCTCTGATGTAATTATAGATTGAAAAATAAGAGAGAATATGAAAATGTTATTAAGGTGAGAGATTAGATTGATAACAGATTTGAGGTAAGGAAAAATAATAATTCTAAGTAACTGTTAAGATACATTTTAGTTCTTATAAACATCTCTTGAATTTTCTTTTTACCTTTCTTGGCACTTGCTTTGCTAGAGAAGGTATTGTGGGTTGTCCTTATTGCTAAGAAATTCAGTTGTCAGTGCCCCCAAAACAGCTCCTCTTTCCCAGAGTTTTTAATGAGCAAATGATTTCCAAATGTCAGGCTGGTATGCCAAGGAAGTTAGAAATAAGGCATTAACATTTAGAAGTTATTGAAGGGGAGGAAATCAACATTATAATTTTGTGTAATATTGTAAGCTCAGCCAGAAAAAGTAAGCAGAAGTCCATCTCAAGCTTCTACAATCATAAACAGTGTTACAGCATAAGAGGAAATAAAGTCTCTAAATTTTCAGCACAAGGATCACTCCTTTTCTTACTCTTAACCCACACACACTCACCCACACACCTATTGTAATCTTGTTGAAAAGAATTTAATATTTCACTCACTTTTGCAGATCAAAACCTTGGTTTCCCCCCTCATTTCATTTGGAGGGATATCATGATACTGGAGCTGATACTGAATGATATTTTTTTTAGAAAGGTAACCCCATTAAAATCAAAATGGCAGTACTTTGAGGATAATATATGAATTTAGAATAAGAATAGGGTTGACTCTATAGAGGATATGTTCATAAAGATCTATGTTACTGTTAGTTTGACACATATATATATGTCTTTATTTATTTAAGATCAAATTTTCAAGAATTAAGAAGTTGTGTCACTGTCTACTTAGTAAAGAAGCTGATCAGTAAAAGCATAATTTGCATATCATCAAAATTTACAGATCGCACATCATGTTTACTGATCTGCAGCTTTGACAGAGGACATGGGGCAAAGTCCTTTGTTTACTTTGAGTAGGTACTGATGGAATGAACATACTAAATATATCTTTATAAATCCAATTCCCCAGGTACAGATACCCTTACCTGTTATTCCACCAGAATGTCCAGTTTGGAGATTTCAGGTCAAGTGCGATAGGCAAATTAAATAGCTTAGAAGTAAAATTGGTGTCCTGAAGACATTTTTACCACTCAATCACTTAAGTGGTTTAAGGTTCAGATAAGATTAGAAATGCTTTTTAGAGTGTTTATCAGGTAGGAAAGAGAATGTCTAGTAGGGTTGGAACAACCAAAGAACCCATTAAAAGAAAAAGGCAAGAAAATAATTGAGATGTTGTTAGTCCCAATTTGCTTTTTCATTTTGACAGATGAGATGTAGTTGTAGATGAAGTGTTGTGTCACATTCTCATCACTGAGTTACTTCACACTGATTATCATTCAAACTGAATGTGATCTATTTAATTATATCTTTTTAATATAACCATGTAAGGTTGTAGTAGAAGTTAAAAATTCTTATAAATTAAAAATATACATTGTTCATCTCTAAAATATTGGGCAGTTAAAAAAAGTCTATTTCCTGTGGTGTGTTCATGTCTCAGAGTTTAGATGTGTTACTTCTGTAGCTATTTCATCTGGAAATGAGAATTTTAAAGAGATTTTTTTTTTCACTTTATTTTTATGGTGACATTGGTTAATGAAATACGATAAGTTTCAGCTGTACACTTTAACAGTAAGCCACATATATATTTACATTTTGTGTTCACCTCCCATAGTAAGATTTATTTCTGTCACCACATATTTGATCCCCTTTACCCCATCTACCTCCCCCTCTCCCCCCTACCCTCTGGTAAACACTACTCTATAGTCCATGTCCATGAGTGTTTGTTTGTCCTGTTCATTTATTGCTTTTAGGTTTATATCCCACATGTAAATGATATCACATAATTTTCAACTTTTTCAGTCTGGCTTATTTCACTTAGCACGATTCTCTCGAGTTCCATCCATATTGTCACAAATGGCAGTATTTCATCTCTTCTTATGGCTGAGTAATATTCCACTGCTTCTTTAGCCAATCACCTATCATAGGACACTTCGGTTGCTTCCATGTCCTGGCCACTGTGAATAATGCTGCTATGAACATTGTTGTGCAAATATCTTTTCAGATATGAGTTTTCAAGTCTTTGGGGTAAATACCCAGTAGAAGGATTGCTGGATCATATGGTAGATCAATTGTTAGTTTTTTGAGGAACCTCCGTACTGTTTTCCATAGTGGCTGTACCAATTTGCGGTCCCACCAGCAGTCTATGAGGGTTCCTGATTATAGCTATTCTAACAGATGTGAGATGGTATCTCAATGTGGTTTTGATTTGCATTTCCCTAATAGCTAGCGATGTTGAGCATCTTTTCACATATTTGTTGGCCATTTGTATGTCCTCTGGGGAGAAGTGTTTGTTCAGGTACTCTGCCCATTTTTTGATTGGATTGTTTTTGTTGTTGTTGTTGTTGTTGTTATTGAGTCATATGAGTTCTTTGTATATTTTGGATATTAGGCCCTTATCGGAGGTGTTGCTTGCAAATATATTTTCCCATTCGGATGGTTGTCTCTTTACCTTGTTGATGATTTCTTTTACTGAGCAGGATCTTTTTAGTTTAATGTAGTCCTATTCATTTATTTGTGCTTTTACTTCCCTTGCCTTTGAGGTCAAATTCATAAAATTCTCTTTAAGTCCAAGGTCCTTGAGTTTAGTTCCTATGTTTTCTTCTACATATTTTATATATACATACATATATATTCAGTTTTTCATTATCTTCTTTAAATGTGCTGCAAATTTCAAATATTTTTACTTTGTGTGTTTAATCAGTTAAAAATATACTCATACAGCATCATTAATGTAATTACATATAATGTAATTATATAATAATTATTAGAGTAATTGTATATGACATTGCAGTCATATAATTGAATCTCTATATATGTATATATGTATATATGTATATTTGTACTTAATAATTTTATTGATAATTCTTAACTAAAATTTTAAGACAGAAATGAAGAGGGGTTGCACAACTATACCATGAACTCTTTGAGGTCAGACATCATTTTTGTATATTTAGCCCTAACCTTTGACATAGTATATATACCTATAGGTGCCCATTAAATCCTTATTGAACATGTCTATAAAAATGAATTCTTCCTATTTTCTATTTTAAATTCTAAATGATAACATTTAAAATGACAATATAATCTGGCAAAATTCCATAGTACATTTTTCTGAAATATTTATAGACACTTCATTGAAAATAAACTGATGGTAAATTAAATTAACATATCAAGTACTTCTGTGACTATTAAATATAAAAGACCTTTTCAATTGTTGCTAATATATAAGCTTCATTTAAGTTGTACTTTAGATATGCCTTTATTTCAGATAGTGCTTTTTTAATGCAGATAGAAAAAGCCAGAGTGTGTGATATGCTCACAATAACTAATTAAGTCCTAACAGCACTCTAAGGTCATAGTATAGCAGTAAGTATATTAAGATGAGATACCACTTTCATAAGGAAATACTCTCTCCTGTGAACTATACACAGAGGATGGAACTGTGATTTGGCAATTTAGAGGAACATTCTAATTATCTGGAAACTGTATTTCCTTATCTGTTTTGCCTGTGGCTGGGTTCATCAAATATTATTTTACCTGGAATTGCTAATTAAAGATCTCCATAAGTGCTATAAGTATAGCCACAAACTATATTACTTTTTACTATTTTTACTATTTATCACTTTGTTTTGAAAAAGAATGCTTTATCATGAAAATTGTACTCCTCATTCATAAAAGAAAAATAAAAGCTTTTCAGTTCCTTCCCCTATGGTATTAAATTTAAAACTAAGCAAATTTTTTTAAAAATCTGATAACCTGTCTTTTTTAACTCAACCTTTTCCTGAAAATAGGCCCTCAAAATTCAGACAGATGCTACTCAAGCCACTATTAACAAGTCTCTTTCTCTCTCTTGGTCCTGACATTCTGAATGGAGGTATCTGTGATTCTTTCCAATACTTACACTGAGAAAAGTAATTATCGCTGATGAACATTCATGGTATTAGATATTCCTGCTTTCCAAAAAGAAAAAATTTAATCTGAACACATGCATTTAGAAGAAGGGGGAGGGGGCTTCAGATAATGATGTTAAATACTATTCTCCCAGGAACTCCATAAGTGTTACTTTTGATAGGCTTGGATATCTGCTATTAGTGACCTTTGTTATCTGCAGGCGGCTTAAGACCAGTAGTCAGTCAATGGCTTTGCCCTTAAATTTGCCCTCAAGCTCACGGATAATGGAAGGGAATAAATGGAACCAAATTTCCTCTTAGAACTCAGACAGAAGTAGGAATCCTTGAAAGTACTTCTCAGGCTTAAGCACTTATTTCCATTTTCACATATTTTCTTCTCTTTCATTCATTAAGGAAAAGTTTTTTTTCACCTATTTTGTATTCAGTCTCAGTCATTCTCTTGCAAATGTTTATGGCTCCATCCTTACCTTGTAATCTAATCCTCAGGCATTTCATTTAGGATCATCAGCTATTCCTAGCAGGTACAGTATTAGAAGCCTGATTACATTTCTAAAACTTATGTTTCTAGAATTTCTATTTCTGCTTATTATTTGAGTGATCCTCAGTAGGGACATTTTTAAATTCATAAAACAAAAAGGGGAAGAAACATCTTCCTCAGTGTATCCTACATAGATTCAATCTGTGAAGAGCTTGTATAGGAAGTGGATCCATACTAGAATAAGTCATCCTTATACCAACATGGTATTGCATCTGAGTTCACTGTTCAGATCTCCAGGAGTGTAGTAACAGGGAAACTAGATCTGTTTCTTTTTATCCAGCTGGGCTGGTAGCCTCACAATTGGAGGTTTCAGTGATGAGTGGAAGCTCAATAAATATTTGTTAAGTAATATGCCAAGCAAAAACATTACTGATTGTCCTGGGGTAGCATACGTACGTTGCTGTTGTTTTGAAATATAATTGCTTAAAAGCTTGGTAAATAGCAAGGTTTATTTTAATAGCAGGAAGTAGGGAATATTTTTATAGTTGGGATATTGGCCAAAGGAAAACAAAACAAGAGCCATATAATTTGGTGGGGGGTTTTTTAAGGAGCATGCAATTTCCATTTGTCCTTTTAAAAACAGGAATAAAATCAGTCTTCACTGTAATAAATCATTTTAACTGGTTTGAATATTTTGACTATTCAAGTGGGAATAAATGAAGTTTTCAGAGCAAGAAAGCCCAACAAAAACACAGAAGTAGAGAAAAGGAGTGTTGAGAACCAGAAAGGACTTGTAAAAAATTAAAGACTGAAGATGTTAGGCTTTCATGGATCGGTGTCATTATAAAGTAGGTTTGTTTCTGTGTTTTAGAGTTTATGTAGATTAGTCATACACTAGTCCATCATATCTGATCCTCCAAGCCTGCTGGTGCTGCTCATACTTGAGATTCAGAATGCACATCCCAAGACATGCAATTGATTCAATGGGTTTGAATCTGGAAGTATCGTTATAGTTGTTCTGCTTGCCTCATAAATAAACAGGAACTATTTAACACTACATAAAAATATAGCTTTAAAGAATTTATTCAAGCTGTTTACCAAGGCCTCTTTCATTTTGCTGTATTCTCAGTAGACCAAGATATTTCCATCAGATTCTTTGGCAAAAAACCTTAAAATTATTTAAGCTATGTAATATAATGTTATACTTGTGATGAGACTAAAAATAAAATGCTATGCGATGTACCCAGCTACAGGGCTTCTGACTTACAAACTACTTATATATGTAGTACAAAAACTGGCATCACTCCAACCAGCCCAACCCATGGTGTAGCCATCCCACTGTGACCAGCCTGAAGCAGGAGATCTCAAACTGCAGCAGACATAAGAATCACCCAGGTTGCTTGCTTAAAATGCAGATTCCTGAGTTCCATACCCAGAAATTCGAATTCAGTAGATTAGAGGTAGGGCATAGAAATCTGTGTTTAATAAGCAGACCTTCACCCCTGAGATTTGGTAACCAGTGGTCCTGACTACTAGTTGAAGAGACACCTTGCCCTAGGGAGTTATCTTCTCTTACGCTCATATATCTAGTTTTGGAACAAACTGTAGTCATTTTGAAATATCGATCCTCCCCCACCATCCTGTACTCTTGCAAGCTGTTCAACAAAAGAGGTGTTTCTAGTCTCTTGGAGTAGAATTCAGCAATCCTACAGAAATGACGCCCTGAATGTACCTACACAGGAATTGATGATCAGGGCCCTGGTTCAGATTTAGTATGGGCTGAGTGCACTAGAAATTAAACTACTCATGTAACATTTTTTTTCCTGAGGGGAAAGGAGAGGTATGTGTTCAAAGCAGCAACTTACGAAGTGTTTGAATTGCATAGATAAGTTAGGAACAGTTTAAACTTAGAAATGACCTTCCCATGGTCAGATTGTCTCTGATTTTTCTGTTTGGAATTCCATGACCTCATGAAACAAAGTGGTAGAAGCCAGAGCTAGCATTCCAGTATTATAATTTTCTAAAAAAAATGAGGTGTTGTCTTTTGTTTCATTTGACTTATATGTGAAGATTACTTAGTTTCCAGCTTCTTTTCTACAAATGAACAGAATGATATAGTAAACAAAAATAAGTCCTGCTGATTTCTGAACTATACTGCATCCTGTTTCCCAGATACAGTGCTATAGGCTACTCATGCCCTTCCCATTTTTTTAAGGGAAGTAATAATGAACAACTTGCTTTCTCTGTTCCCTTTTCCACTTGTTCCTTCTTGATATAACTCAAAAACTGCTATAGGATGTTGTAGATAAAAATCTACCTGAGGCTAGAAAGAAAAAAATATTGCTGTTTCATACCTGGTGACAATATTTGGATTCCTCAAAATCCAAAATAAAATGAACTAAAAGAGACTACAGTTTATTTTATCCCAATTGTTCTTAGTTTGTCAGATCATTCAGAAACTTTAGTTTCTTCTAGTTTCTTAATTCCTTGGCTTATGTTCAGGTGTAAAGTCACCGTTTCATCACATTTACCCTCTTAGAGCTATTCATTTCTCTTCACTTTGTATTGGTCAGCGTTTGGCCTCCTCGTGGGAGCCATGCTAGCTGGGCTCTTCTATCTCACGATTAGCATGTGGTAATATATATATATATATATATATATATATATATATATATAGAGAGAGAGAGAGAGAGAGAGAGAGAGAGAGAGAGAGAGAGGTAGGTAGATAGACAATAGACCAGAAAACTTTTCTTCATACTTCTTCATCGGATGAATTTGAGGAAAGATCTTATATAGAAATAGTTTAATTTTCTTGAAAGACTGATCATTTTACGGATGTATGGAGAATACTTTTGACAAACTCTTCTGATTAAAATTATAGATGTACGCATACAAGTCTAGAGGTGGGAAAAGATGTATCTGCGCTGTGTATTATTTTGTATACGTAAGATTGGCGTTTCCAAATAACCAAGCTTAAAACAAAAAGTGTCCCATTTATGGCCAAATAGACTTGCATGCCAACAGAAAGAAATTATGGTATTGAAACCATATGCAATTCTAGCCATATTTTTCTCTTTTCTCTTTATGGGTTTTGCATGATGGTATTTCTAATACAAATACTAATATGCTTTGGAAATAATGGCACTCGCAGGTCTTTCATCATATTGTATCACTGCTTTATCATATTAGGCTAATACACTGCGAGAGTTGGTAGAACCTCTCCATGCCAAATCGGATCCACTTCTGTTGGCACTCAACCCATTGGACTCACAGATTGATAAGCTAATGTTTAGAGAATTTAGATCGGAGAGAGTCGGCACGGCGCAGACTCAACATCAACCTCTTGCAAGCAACTAAAATGGCCTCGTCCTTGCTGTTTATAACAGAAAACAGACTTTTAAAAAGCTTAGATCATCAAGTGTTTTGGATTGGAGGCCTCCCTAAAGGGATATTAAGAGGGGCAGGCCACTTTTAAGAAGAATGCGCGCTTTCTACACTGGGACTAGCATAAGATCAAAGCCAAACAAGATGGAGCACAGTGACAGAAAACTGCCGTTTTTGTGGGAGAACAGAAGGGGAAGGGTATTGACTGGGAGGGCTTTGTGTGGTGACACCTCAGTTGTGTTCTTCTGACACCAGGAAAGGAGAGGGATCAGCTCCGATAACTAGAAAACTCTGTTTAATGGACTTTTTGGTGGCCTCTTTAAGGCAAAGCAGAGGAAGCAAATTCTGTGTATTAAGTGTGTTTTGCATTTTTAAAACTTGACGTGCTGTATTGTACTAAATTAAGTGTAATCTATTAAGGCAAGGTATACACAACCTGCTCTGAAACTTACTATGTTCATTCTATTATAAAGTGTATTCAGGTGCAACACAGAGACTGCTTTTGGTGACACTAATGAAGACAATTCCTCATGCCAGGCTTTATTAGATTCCTCAGCTAACATCCTAACTTTCTCCTTATTTCTTGGCACTTGTATACAAATGGTGTTGCCTCATAGGACAGGCATGAGCTATTCTTTTCTGTAAAATTTTCCTATTCTATAGGCTGTGGTTTTCACTTTTGAAAAAGTATTTTGTCTGGATGTCTTTCAAACTAGCTTCAGATATTATTTAATACTATGTAACTGGGTCCCTTATGGCTCAATATTGCTTATTTTTCTTCTGTAGTGGATGTGAAATTTCCTTTATTTAGTTGGATAAGATACTCTGTAATAAATTCAATGCTAATTAATGGATATTTCATACTGTGCAATGAACAGATAATTTAACATTGTATTTGGAAATGTTTTCTTTCTTCCTGTCGCCACAGTGTGTGTGGTATTGCATAATGTGAATACCTGTAAAAATATAAATTACTTAAAAATAAAAATATGACCAATTGGTATCAAATCTTTTTAGATAGCTAAATAATTTGCTAAGAATGCTTGATAGTAAATATCTTTCTAAAGAGAAGTAATCTATGCTTCTTCCCCACAAATGGAATTTGTGTTGTGAATAAAATCACATTGCTCTGCCTTACTATTGCCTCTGTGCTCTAACCATTTTAATGTGTTTTTTAAAGTATATATAAAAATGATGGTTCTGGTATGTAGAAATCCATCAAAAAGAATTATGTTGGTATTTAATATTAGTAGGATTGTCTTGGGTCATTCTCCCTGTTTTAAGTTATAGTAAAATTTTATGATATGAAGAATTTTAGTTTTTTCTCATTAAGGAATATGGTGACTCCACATTAATTTTTAAATATACTCTTCTCTTAGCTTTGATTTTAAACTATCTCCTTTATGAATTTCTGCCTAAGAGCCCGGTATCTTGACTTCCATGTCTCTACTAGTTAAATTTTCTAAATTTTGCAGGTAAATCTAGAATCTGTCATTTATGTTTGTGGTTGTCCTTCAAAGAACCTTGCCTTTGGGTCAATAAACCAATGCCAAGGACACCAAGATTTTACCATCTGAACTGTTTGTCATAAAAACTACTGTAGTACCCTGGAAATTCAACCACTGTCATATGTTTGTGGCATTAAACCACATAATTTGGCAGAAATGACAGGCTTAGAGAGTGAAGTACAGAATAAACTTCAGCTCTGTCTCCTTAGTCACATATTTATGGAAGTAAGCTTTATTGTCACGCAGAAGGGATTGACAGACATTAGTAAGGGCTGTACTTAATTTTGGTGAAGCACAAGGTCATTCATACACGGATGGGCTTCACATGTTCTTTAAAAATACACTCAGCAATTCTGCTAGATTCATTCAAGCTGGCCTTTCAAAAGAAGGTTTTTTGCCTAAGAGAAAATATGCAAATTAGTTTTAATTATGAAAAGGGTAGTTGATTACAGAGTAACTAGTAAAAGCCAGCTTTTAAAATCTTATGCTTTTCCAATATAATAAGCTGCCCTACCCCCAGATTTACAATGCTAGGCATAGCTAGTCGACTTTTGTAAAGGCATGAGTTAAGAGTTAATATTTAATTATAAAGCAGTTCACATTACAGTATAAACTACTGAATACATAGTCATCTTTAGCATAAAATCTACAAACATTAAACTCATCTACATTAAACCCATTAAACATTTGTCACCTTACATATAAATAAGTTGTTTGTCGTGGTGCACTAGTTAATTAGCAGTCACAGAAAATATTCCAGTTGTCTCAATGCAAATGTTTAGTTGCTCCTCATGACAGGAATAGTGCTCCACATACGTGATACCATCAGCCTGGAAGCCTTAGGGCACTCTGTGGCTGTACAAGAACGAATGCTTCTCACATTTAACTGGTGACTAATGCTACTATGTCCAGCCTTCTCTCCCACTTGTGACTTAGCCTTCCCCTGCTCTCTGTGCTCATTACCCAGCTGTGTTATGGAAGGAACAACTGTTTCCAGGAAGACATCATTGTCCAATTTTAAAAGATCACAGTTCCCTTCCAAAACATGTACCAGAACTGATTATCCCTGTTGGCTCGGTTCTTCCAGAGCCCAGTTGATATATTTGTTTTGTATTCATTTTTTTACTCTCCTTCAACATTGCCATTATGGTAGCAGGAAAACAGGCAGGACACCAGAATGAAATTTTGGGTCCCTAAGTTTGTGTTCTGCTCTCCTTAATTTTCACCAAAGGAACATCAATAAAATTCGCACTATAGACTGTCATAAAATTGCACAGTCACCTGATAGGGAGCCGTCATTGGAGTACTATGTGTATAAAGCAGAGAAAACCATCACTCAGTTTAAGCATCGGGTGCATGAAGCACCATGCCAGGTAGAAGAGTGGGAAATGGCAAAGGAGAACGAGGGTTTTCCGTTCAGAGAAAGTCACAGTCTAGGTTGCTGAAGGAGGGTCCACATGGGGCCATTGAGGCACAAGAAGAAAAAAACATTAGAATTTCTCCTCAGGTTTTATAGCTCATCCTTTCAAATTTCTTTTCTGTGTTTTATAACATGCATATCTATTAATAATAGAGTAATACATGTATGTGTGTATATATATATATATGTATATATATATATATATATATATATAATCAACAACAGAAGTGTTTTAACTGATAAGGATGTGCAATCAAAAAGTTTGGAAACCACTGAGCATGAATGTAAGGAAATACATTAACCAAAGACCTTTTAGTGTTTAATACATGCATTATTATCTGCTAATAATCAATTTGAAAGAAAGTCCAACGAACTACTATAGCTAATCATTTCTTTGGACTTTTCTTTATCACTACTTGGAGGTCATATGCAACCTGAAAGAACCAAACAATGAAGTGCTGTGCTGCTCACCACATTCCTAGAGTCACAATATTTTACAGTGTAACTAGACTATCAATGAGACAATAAAGATGATCTTTCGCCCCTGTCACGCATGACACAGCCAGAAATGACCCTCCCTTGGCACAGATAAAAATTAATTCATCGATAGCTTCTTCGTGATCCTCGACTCTTATCAGTCAATGGGATTGTATATAAGAAAGATAACTTTATATATTCTCTTTTCTTTAATAAAACGGGAGTAGAAAAGTTTGTCATCTGACACAGGACTAATTTACATGTTGTAAATATAAATATAATTTCAGAGAGAACTTATCCTTGCTTAGGCCCAGAATTCCTGAATAAATTAGGTACAAATTAAAATTTCACTGTAGCAGCAATACAGTTCCTTTTTAGGAATCGCTGAAGGTTCCTATATATGCCCTGTGGTTTGCATGTGGTCTTCTACATTTTGCCAACTTTCAGAAAATATTCATTCAAATTGCAAAGAGCTGATATTCTGCCAGTGCTCCAGTGGCTGAACTGGCACCTTGAAAGAAAGTCATTCAGGAAGCAGACCTCACCAAGTGCTTGCCTCCTCTTCCAAAGCAAGCCTCTTCTAGAAGAAGAAAAGCAAGGGTTTAAAATACAGAGAAACCAGAAGAGAAGTGAGAAGGAGATGAAGAAGAAGAGGGCAAAAAGAGAAGACAATAAAGGTGCTTTCATATTTTCAGTTGCAACAGTAGCCCCAATTGACATAATTGGTATTCATCTGAGGAAAAAAAAAATCAAGGAAACCAATTGAAAATTATAAAAGAAAATAAAGGTCTGTTTTTGTCTTGAATGTTGAGTTCTGTGTTGTTTTGACTGTTGAGCACAGTGAATCAGACTTATAATGTGACTCTGCCTCTAACCCCTCTCCTTTGAAAATAAAAAGACTCTTTGTCTAGTCTTAAAATGTTTAGTAATTGGTGGCATTTTGTGGTAGCCTGGCATCTCAATCCCTCATCCTTCCTCATCCCACTACTGTGTCTTGTGATGTTGCACATGTGTCAGATGTGTTGGGGTGCGGGGAGGGGCCTTACTTCTCTCTAATAGGAGCTACACTATTCCATTACTAGGAAATGTTTTTGTGTTCTGTCTCATTGTGATTCCTTTTTCAAATGTGCTGCCCTGAGATAAATCTATACTCAATTATTCTTACAGCTGTCAACCCAGATTCTTTGTAGAATTATGTTGTCCTTTGGTTGAATGCTTTCATTCCCCTTTAACAGCAGGAAGAGGGAAAAAACTCTTTCAGTTTTTATTTATTTAATAGCTATGCTTTGTCACTTTTATATTATTAAATCTTTACTTATCCTTCTTAAAGTGAAACTACTTTGAAATTTTATTTAAAATAAAATCTAGCCTAGTATTTCACAAACTTTAAGAACTGAGGAGAAAGAAAACTGAGTTTTGTTTTTTAAACAAAATATATACACCCTACAGTTTTAGATAATATGGAAGATTATTCGTAAAACAAAACTCTACTGTGTAAAAATACTTCTGCCTCTCTTAAATGTTGAAACTATAATCTGAATCCCTTTTCTCCTTCACCTTCTTTCAAGAACTGAAAAACTAAGAATACATTAGGCCACCTGACACTTAAACTACTATAAGTCACATCTGTTAGGCCTCCCATTTCTCCCCCACGCTCTGCTTTATGAAATTAAATCTAGCTTTAGATGCAGTTTCGCCTTGAGGCAAAATGAATGATAACTACTAAGTAATTCCTCAGAGTCCTTTCCCGGCCTATGATTTTATGAAGTGGAATTATACTGTTCAAATGTATCCTTGTTTTTACAACTCCATTTAGTTACTCTGAATGACCTTGTGATTTTGTGCCTTTCTGGTTCCAAACGATTTTTGATTAAAATTTCCTACCTCATTTCAATCTTGCTCTTAACCCACAAAGCAGTTCCTCCTTTTTACAGTCCTCCATCCACTCATCCCTCAAAATCCTCTGGGTGTTGCAAACATTCAAGGATGAGCCAACAGAGAATTTAAAAGCTGTTATTTAAAGGGATTTCTGTATTTTTAGATTACAGTTGTAACATAGATATATGATTAGGAAGTTAAAGGCATTATAGAGGAATTAGGAATAGCATGTGCTGATAACAAGGAACTTTCTAATGAAGAACTCAATAATCATACATACCAATAATTGCTAACCTCAGCAGCAGAGCTAAAATTGAATGTGAAACTTAAATGAAGCTACTTTTTAATCCTAAAGGTGATCCCTTTAAGTTAAGGTATTGTGTTTGTGGGCTTTGGGGGCAGTTGTAGGTTCTCTAAAAAAATTAAGAGTGCTGCATTTTAAAGAAGTCTCACAAATTAATTAATACCTGCTGTTAAATACACAGTTCAAATGATTACTGGCAAAATTGGCAGTATTGAATTCTTGTGAAAATTGTTGATTCTGGAGTTAGACTGCCCAGTTGGAATTCTAGCTCCACCACTTACTAAGTGTGACCTTGAGCAAGGTACCTCCCTGCTATAAAATGAAAATATAATAGATCTACTCTTAGTGTTGTTATAAGTATTAAATGAGATTAAATGTTAAGCATTTACCCTACTACTTTGCACATATAAATGTTAACTACTCTTATTACCAATTAGAGAGTCTTTTTTTTAACTATGTCAGAACTCCTAAAATATTCACATAGTCCTTGGTAGGATGAACAACATTCCATATTTACTCCTTGGGCCAGTACTATTCGTATCAAAGAGGATTCTTTGGCTCTCTATTAAAGAAAATGTGATATAGCCCTAATCCTATCTACCTCTCCAAGCAAACTCCAAGTTCATCTCTGTTTATCAGTGTTGGGAATGATATGACATCAGTATTCAGGCAATTAAAGAACAAGATGGGAGTTTGATTTGTTCATGTAGATCTAAGATCCTTTTCCGAACCAGTCTCTAAGGTTTTTTTCCCCAAAAAATATATTTAATTGGGCTATTTTCTTCCTGGGTCTTACAAATGCTAAGTAGCTTGTCTTAGTATGTGCCAGATTTTCCCTTACATTTGCATATAAATATATTCCCATATTTCACTTAAAGCATTATTGATAATATATGATCATCTACTATATTCACAATGTGGCAGGCATTGCTATGGCAGTCACATGAAACTTAGTAATCCTCGATGGCACATTATTAGAAGATTTTTGTAATCAAATAGACTCCAATGAATGCCACTGCATCTTATGAAGTCTGAAAAAATGTAAAAATCAGTTCACTGCTAAACTAGGACAGCTCTATTAATCAGCATTTCTATACTTATCAGTATAATGATAAGGGATATTCATTAATGTTTTAAAATAATAAATTATGTGCAGGATTGTTTCTATGTTGTGTACCTTTTGTACTCTAATTCTTTGAACCTAATGGACTCAAGATATTTATGGTGATTTGCTATTAAGAGAATATTTTGTTAATCAAAGCACCCTATTATTTGATCATTCTAAAACAATTGGCTGCCTATACCTAACTTACCCAGTATAACTAGCAGCTGTGGGTTTTTTTTAATGTAATAGAGTGTTTTCCCAATCATTCATTATTCTGTTTTTCAGATGGTTTTTATTTTTTTAGTAGACATTTTGAGGGTCATATAACTGTTTATTACACTAGATTCATTTTTCTCTCTTTTCGGACATTGCAGGTGAAAGTAGGGAAGAAAAGTTAGGAGATTCATTGCAAGATTTATACAGGGCATTGGAGCAAGCCAGTCTGTCACCACTGGGAGAACATCGCATTTCAACCAAGATGGAATACAAGCTATCATTTATAAAGAGATGCAATGATCCTGTGATGAATGAAAAACTACACAGGCTGAGAATTCTCAAAAGCACTTTAAAGGTAAGATAGGAAATGGAAGGAGAGATTCCTTTCAAGAAATTCATTCCTGAACTCAAAGCTGATGACCAGATACTCTAGGTGAAAAAATACACAATGGGAGTGGGGAGACTGGTAAACAGGAAAGTCCTGAAGCTGAACTATTCCTATAGCATAATAAGTGTATTGGTAAAGATGCAATAATCTTAACTTTTCATTAACATCTCAAGGCACTTGACTGTATGTTATGTGACTTAGTTCTAGTAGAAAACAGGATGTAATTAATTTTTTTTCCCAAAAACTCAAAGCTGGTGTTATTCTTCAGTCTTTCATTTTCCTAAGATAAATGTGCCATGTAGTGTAATTAATATAGTTATTAAAAGAACACAGCATGCATGCAGAATGCAATAGTGCGTGCTAAAAGGGTTTGCAATATTTTGTGTCTGTCTCCTTCAGCTCATTTGGAATGAAACCAGCGATTCATGTTCCATGTAGAAATTTTATAATTGTTCTGTTTGCACTATAAGTTCCCAATTCACAAGTTGCTTTCTTATTATACATTTCTGTAAGTGCTTACATTGTCTCAAGTCTTCTTATTATACCACCCCTAAATTGGGGAGGAGGAGGTGAGGAGAGGAGAGCAGAGAAGCAGGACATCGAAAGAGGCAGAAAAGTGAGCTTCCTCACTGTGTGTATGTGGTTGGGGGATGCTGCCACACAGACTCTCCCTAAGCAGGCCCTGTACCCTTGAAAAATCAAAGACAGAAAAGAACTATCACGTAGAATATGTGATCCAGTAATTTCAAGAAATAAAAGGTCAAAGGACTCCTTCAAGAAATATTTCAGATTCATAGTAAGTTGCTGAGGTTTTGTGATTTTGAAACATAGATGAGTACCAAAGAGATAAACAACATAGAAAATGCATTATTTGAAAATTTCCTCTAGCACTCAGTTAAATTTTCAGAGTTAATTAGCTTTCTATTGGTGTTCATGCAAAAACTATTGCAAATCCGTGGGACAACCTAAAGGCCTTTTGGTAACTAAAACTAGTATTTTAAAAAGAGCTATAATATTCATAAGAATAATTCTGGTGACTAATCCTATTCCAAAGACATCCTTACCCTCCCACCTTGTAGACCCTCGTCCCTCACCCCACATTCCAGTCCAAACTGCTTGGTTGTGACAGAAGGCAGGCATTTTGAAGCAGGTCAGGCTCATATATTTTAAAGACCTGCTACTGTCCCCTTCTCTCTCAGCAACTTGCCCCTGTCTTTTATGCTCTATAGAGTCCCCAAAAGCGTTTTCTTCCAGTAGCAAAGAATATATTCAGTTCAGACAGTACTGATGAGTCATCAAGAATATGACACTGTGCTCTACTCACTGGGGCAAATAAAAATGATGAAAAGTTACTGTAAAGAAATGCCCTTCATTGATAAAATGAACTATAGAGCCCTATACTTTTTAGTGTGAGAAATTATTAGGAAATGGAACTCTCCAGTTAGGTAAGGACAGCTGCCCAAACAACCCTGGGTGTGTGTAGTTCCTGGAATTGTAACAGGCCCCTTACCAAGCACAAGGCAACTCACAACATCCTTGGTCCCAGCCCTGCTGTCTCTGTCTGGCCCCAAAGACCAGAGCGACTGCTTAGGCACATGAGTATCTTTCTCTCCCAAGTCTGGCTAGCCCAGAAATATGACTTCTCACTTCCTGCAGAACATTCCCTAGACTTCCCCACCCCTTCCTTGGACTCAAAAGACAGGTCTGAGTTTCTCAAACTGTCTTACCCTTTCCTCCTTCATCCCTCCTCCCTCCTGAAAGACTAACTTGTCTCACAGGTGATAGGTGTGCTGTGGTGAGTTATCCCATAGTGAAACTTAGTCTTCAGCTGAGAGCTGACCTCCAGTGTGAAAGGGAGGACCATTTTGCATTGCAGGCTCCCAGTGCTACAGGAAGGCAGCCATAATGTTCACGCAACACAAGTTATATATTTGTGGTGACAAGAGGGCTATGCTCTGTCTCCTGCAAGCATGAGGTGCTAATCATCTAGCAGAAGAGGTAGGACAGTGCAAGAGTAACTCAAAACATATAATGCATTATCAATAACAGTGATAACGTGTTATGGGGCATCGATGAGTAAGGGAACATTTTTTCCAATTGTTGAAGGAACACCTCAAGAAATGAGAGGCATTTGAACTGCATCTTAAAGGTTTCCATAGGCAGAAATGGGAAACAAAAGAAAAAATAAGCCACATAGAGTGGGAAAAATAAGGCATACCTTCGGTGTAGAAAAAGTACACTAGGATTTGAGTCTAAATAGCTGAGTTTGAGTATACCAGAGCCATTTCTTACGTGCTTCTTAATCTTTTGCCTATTAACTTTTTATTTTAGACTTGAACAAGTTTGTCTGCATCTTAACTATTGAACCCTTTTGCTTTTCAGGCCAGAGAAGGGGAAGTAGCCATTATTGATAAAGTCCTAGACAATCCTGACTTGACATCTAAAGAATTTCAACAATGGAAGCAGATGTACCTCGATCTCTTCTTGGATATCTGTCAAAATACCACCTCGAATGACCCATTAAGTATTTCTTCTGAAGTAGATGTAATCACTTCCTCTCTAACACACACTCATTCATACATTGAAACGCACGTGTAAGTGTATTCTGCCTTCAGGCCATCTGGTACCTCCTGGTATTTTGAACAAGTATGTAAGGCAGTTTTTATATCAATGTATGGGACACTTGACAAACTATACTTCAGTGTCACCAAACTATATGAAACAAACTATATATGGTCATAATACCATTGTCTTTAATGAGCATTTGTATATTTTATATGCAATTAGTGCTCAGCTTATGTTTACCATGTGCAAAATCAACTGTCTTTAATGACTTAAAATTAACTTTTGCAAACAATTCTGAAGACAGATGGTCTTCAAGTACAAAAAAACACAACATGGCAGTTTTCTATCTAAGGTCATCTTTTCTCCCTTTAAGTTAATTTTATATAAACAAGACTTCAAAAGTAAATCACATTTTTTCAGGTGCAGACATCCTTGTGGGTGGGAAAGAATTTAAACCTTTTTTATATTTATTAAAATGTTCTAAGAATTTTCTTAAACATTGCACAAAGTTTAATGCTGTAGTTTTATTTTTGTGAAATGTAGATGCGCATACAAGAGTTAAGCAAAATAGAAGAGCATCAACATAAGAAAAGTTCAGGTATCTGATATTAGTCTTAACAGTCTATTAACTTGTGAAAGCTGGTTAATGGAAATACTATTCCAAATCTATGGGGACACTTAATGGTGTATCAGGGCAAAGCTTTGTAAGATGTTTTTGTAACTAAGACCAAAATTGAAGATAGAGCTGCTTTATTTTCTTGGTTTAAATCTTCCTTTATTTTTGTAGTGATGAAATGCTGATTGTGTACAGAGGAATTTGAGAGTGGATTTTTTAAAACACACTTAACTCACCCAGAAAGGCAGCTAACAGATATGTATATATATAACAATTTCAGCCCAATCTCATGTTTTTAAACTCCACCTCTTAAACTACAAGGTATAAACTGAAATGGAACAACTTTCCAGTTAGTTTCCAATTACCCCTGCCCCAATCCATTAATTGAACTTAGTAATTATACTTCAGGCAGGGAAGTAAAATATGTTTAGTTACAGGCTGATGTGTGTTAAATATAGAAAACGATGTTAAGAAATAAAAATGTATCTCTCTCCTGAGGAGCAAGAGGATGATGGTCATTCAGAGGTCTGTCACATTGAATTATATGAGAAACAATTTATAGAGATTTTTCCTAGCTTCACGAATTATTCTATAGAGTGGATGAAGTCTATGAAGAATTCCTCTTCATATATGTCCATTTATAAGCATCTCGTTTTTTGAAAGTGATCACAGCATGATAATGACTGTGCTGCTTTTTAGTGTCTGGCTGCATAACGTACAAGTCACAATTTGCTGTTTTTTTAGGAGGAGGAAGGGACCCTCCTTTACTATTATATATCCTAAAATCTACTTCTAATCAGCTTTATACTGTTGCCTGTACAGCTCAGTGAATGTACTTTCATCTCTAAGAGTTCAAATATATGCCAGTGAATATTTTTGCTGTAGAGGAGAAAGTAAAAACTCCACAGCAGTAATCTTTTTCTTTGCTTTTGAAACCACCATTGAATCACTATCGTTTTGCAGACTTTGCACAACTGTACAGGAGAGTGGCCTTTCTACAGCACATTTTCAGTAACCCTGTATTTAGTCAAAATGGATGAGAAATCATGTATTAATGTTTGTATGGAATTTTGGGTCCAGTGTAATATTTTTATCATTTAAAAACCCTATTTGTAAAAACATTTATTTACTGCATGGATATTGACGCACATTAAATTTGTGGGATTTTGTATATGTAAAAAAAAAACAACAAAAACGAAAAAAAAAAAAAACCCTCTTGTCCTAAAATGAAGTGTGCTTGTTACAGGTGTTTAGACTTGTTGATGTTTACTAGACCAAATGTGTGCATTCACTTAAAAATATCTGTACCTGATAGATGTGTCATGGATACAGGGGCCAGGTTGTGCCCTGTAAACAGCAAGCAGTTGATGGAAAGACTAGCTGTATTGCTAGTAAGTGGCTTTTCCTTTTGTAAAGTTGGCTGTTGTTTTAAATGGTAAAAATTAAACTAATGAATTTCAAAAGACTTGTGGCTAGCCTAGCATGAAAGAGACCTTTTAACACTATATATCTGTACATTTTATTGCATTAGTTTCAAATCTAGGAGAGAGGCAGCACTGTAAACTGAAGTCAAATAAATTCAGCTCTTAATGAATCCTTATAAAGCACCTACTTTATTCATAAGTCTTCACCATATTTCTTTGTGACACAATCACACAGCCACCATCCCTCCTTTCCTACCTTCCCGGTTATGAGTTCTAACTTTGCCACTCCATTGGTGGTACAAGCCAGAAGAAGCACCTCGTTCTGTGTATACAAGCATCCTCTTCTCAGCCCCAGTAAAATCAAACTGGTTTCTCATTTATCTGATGTGCACTTAAAAATCTCACCCACTCCTCTTTCCCTTCTCTGTGATTCTTTGGGGAAACAGGGGATTGGGGTAAAGGAGCCACACAAAAAAAATGTTTCTTTTTTAAATATAACCTACAGCATGTCTACAGAATGAACATTTTAAAGAGGATGAAAGAAATGGGATTTTGTTTTTGTCAGATGTTTCACTTAACCGGAAGAGCCTGATCATTATGGCTAAGGGTTGCTGAAATAAAACTTAAAGCCAATGAGCTGCCTAAAGCCACGGCAAAAGCAGAAAAGGTGTAACTAAGGATGAGGGATGGAAAAACTTAACCTGGGTTATTTTCTCAAAAAAAAAAAAAAAAGTGCTCTCAGAGATTTTTTTCTCCCTCTCAATTCCATATTTATATTAAACCATCAGAGCAGAACCATGGTTCTGGATCAAAAATTCATAGTTATCCTTATAATGATTTCTATGCTATTTAACCAAGGCACTTTCCCATTGCTATTTATTCAAATAATGCCATGTTCTAGGACTATTTATTACAGCTTTTATAGCTAGTAATTTTCTGGGTCTTGTATATAACTTCTTATGGTACTTTTTTTTTTTTTTTTTTTTTTTTGGCTATTCGTTTGTTTGGCACAAAAGTAACCACTGTTTAGCACCCAGGAACACACTTTAAGAGGGATAATAGGGTCATATTTTATTTTTGAAAGTCCGTCTCTAGCCCAGCATGAGAATTTCTGGAAATCCCAGCCCACTGTAACTGATTCATATATTCTTCTGTTTGACCTTTCCTGTCTCCCGTTCTCAACTTAAAGGGAAATGTCCCTCTTTGGCCATCTCTTTGTTTACCTCCTTAACCTTCAGAAGCCACTCTATTCCCAGAATCCTATTCTTACGAAAAGCCCATGTGTTGCTCAAGCACGACTTTCTCTTCCGTCGTCCGGAGACTGCCCTAACTCATGAAGCCCAGCACTAAATCCGGAGCCTCTCTGGTCTCTCCCTCCCTCTCCTCGTCCCCACCCTCGGCCAGCTGCAGCACTGCGCACTGCAGGCCGCTCCAGGCCCAGGGCAGCGCGCAGCCAATGTCCTCCCAGCGGTCCAGATCGAGGTCATAGCCTACCACGTTGCGGGTAGGCACCTGGCGCGAGTCCCGCCACTTGACACCGCCCAGCAGCAGCGCTGTCTCCTCCACCACAGCCAGCCCATAGCAAAAGCGGTCGTAGGGCAGCGGCCGCAGCCGAGTCCACTGGTCGCTGCCGGGGTCGTAGCGCTCGATCTCAGAAAACGGCTCGTAGCGTCCCAGAAAGGCAAACACTGCACCGCGCAGCGCAGCCATGTGGTGCCCAAAGCGGGCCGTGCTCATAGGAGCCCTCTTGCTCCATGCCCGCTCCCCGGGGCCCAGGGCGTACAAGTCCCTGAGGCTGCTCGCACCGCCCTCGCCTCTCCCCGCCTTGCCCCCGGAGATGTACACGACTCCATTGTCCCCGACGGTCCCCGCGTGTCCATGCAGCGCCCGCGGCAGCGCCCCTGCCGCTGTCCAGCGGTCTCGGCGCAGGTCATACATCTCCACCGAGGCCAGCGCCTCGCCGCCCGCGCCCAAGCCCCCGACGGCCAGGAGTCCCTCGCCCAGGACGCCGCACCAGAAGTGGGCCCGCGCTTCCTGCATAGAGGGCACCGTCGTCCAAGCGTGGAAGCGCGGGTCATAACGGTGCACTTGGGCCGTGACCGCCCTTGGGCTGTCGGCCAGGCGAGAGGAAGCACCGTCCAAAGGACTCTCCCCGCCTAGGACGAACAGGAAGTTGCCCACAGCGCACACGCTGTGCCCCAGTAGCGGTGTGGGCAGCTGCGTGAGGCTCCGCCAACGGTGGTTGTACACGTCGAAGGCCACCACGTCTTGGGTGAACTCCCAGTCCTCCTCCTCCTCTTCCTCTTCCTCCTCCTCCTCCAACTGCTCCTCTTCCTCGTGCTCTGGCGCGACATCCCTGCCCCTGGCTGCCCCCCTCGGTGCCGCGACCTCCTCAGTCACCGCCTCCCGCGCCCTGCGCCCCCCAACCAACAAGATGCGAGTTTGAGGGCTCCGGACGCTGGTCTGCTCACCCTGTACGAGCGGCTGGCGGGAGGGCGCTGTGTGGTAATTGAGGGCCTGGATGATGAGGCCCTTGACCCGGGCGGGCAGGGCGAAGCCAGAGCCAGAGTATATGCGCCGCAGCATGTCGGCGGGCACCAGGCCGAAACGGATGCGCTCCAGCAGCACGGTGCAGTGAGCCAGGCGTTCGGCCTTGGGCTCCTGCCGCAGCCAGGCCAGGGCCAAGCCCAGCAACCAGGCCTCGGGCACCCGGGCCACGTCGGGGGCACCGAGCACGACCCTCAGTGACGCGGGGTTGAGCTCCAGCAGCCCCATGGAGCCCGCGCCCCGCGCCAGCAACTCCCGCAGGTGACGCACAATGCAGCGTTCGGACGCGTCCAGCGTGTGCGCCAGGCCGAAGCGCGCCGCCACATTGGCAGCGAAACAGCAGTTGTTCAGAGCCAGCTGGCGCTCCAGGTACCGGCCGCAAAGCCCCAGGGCCTCGGTGACCTGCAGGTAGCTGGCGGCCTCCAGCGTGTCCTCCACGCTGTCCATGGAGAGCGGCAGCCAGGCAGTGTAGATGAAGTCGAGCAGGCGCTGCAGGCCTGCCGCCGATGGCACATGTAAGTGGATCACGCTGGCCCGGGATTCCCGGGTGTGGCTCTTGAAAAGGGCTCTGAAGTAGTCGCTAGAACAAGCGAGGAGTGACCTGTGCGCAGGGAACTCGCTGCCCTCGGCCTCCAGTGTCACGTCGCATAGGAAGCCCTCGGCGCGCAGGGCCTGGTAACCAGTGAGCAGCGCGCCGCCATGAGCTTTACAGTAAGACAGGAAATAACTCATGATGCCCAGGAAGGGTAGCGGCCGGGCCGGGGCTGGGTCCAGCCGGGTGCGGCCGAAGGCATCTCGGGGCCCGGCGTCCCCGGGCCCTGCACAAGAGCCGCAAAGGCCCTAGCAGGGGCCCATTTTTGCCTGTTCAATTTAAAGCCAATGGCTCCTTTATCCAGGTCCGCCAACCTGCTGTTGACTCTCTCAGAGCCAATTCGGTCGGCGAACGGTTTCTAGAAGCCCCTAGTGGTGGAGGGTACGGTGTTTCGAGTTTTCTGGGCAGTGCAGGGTTTGGTTTCAGTGGCTACCAAGGCTGCCAGGGCGTTGCCTAAAGCCCCCACCCCGGCCCAGATGGGGGAGCTCACACCTGCGCAGGGGCCGCAGGGGCCGCGCACCATCACCTGGAAGGGTCAAGTGCGAGTGGGCCGACTCCTGGGGGTGCAGGATCTCCGACGGCCCAGATGCGCAGATGTGTCCCGGCTCCGGGTGTCCCGGGAGTGCGAGGCGAGGGCTCTGACCTCCCCGGGGTAGACGAGGAGGACGGGTTCTGCGGCGCCTGCAAGGCCGGGGACAACTGGTTACGGGACGGGGCGGGGGTGGGGGGTGAGCTTGTTCCGCGAGGAGGATCAAATCAAAACCAGGGGGATTAGGGCGGGGGTGCGCGGGTCAGCGCGGCGGGTCGGAGGCGTGATTGGGTGCCACACGTAACAGGCCTGTAGCTCACAGCGACAGGAATAGCGGGCGGCCTCGGCCCCTCTGGCGCGCCCCGCCCCGCGCCCCGGCTGCTGGCCGCGAACCGAGGGCCGTGGCCCCGGACTGGGGCTGGGGCCTGGGACCTGACTCCGGTGAGCCAGCGAGCTGCTGGTCACCAGGGGTTCCCAGGAATCCACCTAGAGGTGCGGGCGGGAGCTCTCACTGGAGAGGCGCGAATTGCCCAAGCCCCTATTCCTGGTGGTATCTAGTAAGTGGCGCCCCTCTGGGCTGGAGGAGTGTCGACCCGGGTGCCCCTGGAAAGAAGGCTTTGGCTCACAACTTTCTGCTTTGAGGAGGCCCTAATTAATCCAGCGGCATCAGGGATTAAGCGGCCACTTTGCGCGCTGACACCCAGGAGGCTGCTGTATGCAGAAGAGCCACTGGCGGGAACCACGCTCGGACGAATCCGCGCTCCCTGCCAGCGGCGCTCGGTAATATGCCCCTCACCTGGATTCATCCTTGCAAGATGCTGGGCCTACCCTGCACCCTTCCGTAGACGGCTTGCGTCTCCCGAGAAGGCTTGTCTCACATTCCGCATTCGGAAATTCGCTCCGCTCCCTTCCACTCCCCCAGCCCCCCCGCCGCCCCGGACCCCAGCTGAGTTTTCCCTTCCTGTTCTTGGACCCTGCCGGCTCAACCCTTGGCAAAGTGGACAAGGAAATAGTAGGTGACTTGGGTTTTCTGCCTTTGAATGATCACTTCCTTTAAGAAAATAATTCGTTCCAGTTTCTCTCCATGATTTTCCAGCCTCTAATCTAATTACTGCCTACTATGTCTTCAGTGCTGTGAGGAGATAATGGGCAGTAAGGCTGCAAAGCTCAGTAGGGGCTAGAGCTTCCTAGGGCCCCTCCTCATGAAGTTATTTTTATAAGCTGCACCCCACACAGAAATGATGACTAAAACACCCCAATCTTGAAACATTAGGAAAGCATTTCCCCATCTCCTCCATCCTGCTATTAAATAACTAAATGATTAATATAACTTCTTTCTTGCCAGTTTTGAGGCTTCTCTGTGTTCTGCTTTCATCTAGAATTGATTTTTCTATTTTCTAATGCAACCCTTCTGGCAGTCTGTTTAAAGTCAATCTTTTGAGGGCATCTGAAATAACTTGCATTTCTGACAGTTGGAGTTATATTTCACAGAATAAAAGCCCAAGGAGGGATAAAATTCTATATATCATTTTCTGCCTGATGTCCCATCAGTACTTACAAGGTCTCCAATTAGAAGTGCTTCTGGAAGTGTATAAAAATATTAGTAAAATGATTTTGCTTTTTTGTCAAAGATGGAACTGCTTTATGACTTAAATTAGGCAAATTATAAAATGCAGGCAGGGGCTCAGGTTAAGGGCTTGCTTAAACTCGAGGCTAAAAATACTCCAATTTGAATTGCTAATGTTAGAGCTACAGATGGGTTCAGAAGGGGTGCTTGGTTCGTTTTTCTTTTTAAGTACTAAAATTCTTAGTTCAAAAATAAAATATCAGTGTGGTTCCTTGTACACAGATCTGTGTGGTGAAATTAAATGTCCTTTACTCAACCTAATAGAATTTTGCTGGAAGGGATACTTGAGATCATTTCAACAAATCTTCTCTCTTTCTTTGCAAATTTCTTGATATTTTTTTGAAACCAATATGGCAAATGAGCCCCCAAGTATGGTTTGTCTGGGCGACTTGGATATTGAGTTACGGAATCTGGACCAGAATCCAGGACTCCCTCCCCACTATGTTATGTGACATCGTGTATGATAAAAATAAAATAGTGCAACACACAGTTTATTTAAACTGGATTTCAGGGTGATAAAGTTTAGATCAGATCACATCTCATCAGATCTGCCCATCACCATGCATTCAGATTGAATCTAAAATGTCACATGTGAGAATAAAGATGCTGAGGCAGACTCTAAACTAAATATCAACAATCCAATTTTACATAACAAGTATGTGTTCATTGCTGGCCCAACATGCCATCTTAACATGTTTTGTCATTGAGGATATGATGAACTATGCTAACTGAAGAAATTTTCACATTAGATGTGTTTACAAGGTCTTGTTTAGAAAATGTAGCTGTCAGTACATCCAAGAACATTCTTGTCATTCGAGTTATGTTTATGGAAAATATCAATATTTTAATTTCCATACAATATTAAGTATGCTAAATAACATTTCAGTGTGTACTTTTTTCGTTGTCATGAGAGATGTGTGTCTTAAGTTGGGTATCCTGGAAGTAGGCCCTGCAACGCAACCTGAATGCATGGTGATGAGCAGATATGATAGGATGTGATAATGATGTTGAAAATGATCTGCTTATGAGTTGCCCTTCCCCTTTAGACTATCGACTCCTTAAGCACAGGGACTGTTTCTTGGTCTTCATATCTCCAGTCCTTATCATGGTCTTCAGCATAAGTAATTTTGAGTAATTCTGATATAGGGAATGGCAACATCAGTGGGAGGAGTAAAGGGTTATTAAGAGGAACTTGACTGAGACAATTACTTCCTTCTCTCTGGCTCTCTTCCTTCACTTCATACAGCTGGAATTGAAGACACATCCTGGTAAGGCCATGAGCTAACATCTCTAGGAATCGAGTGGATGTGACTGGGTGGCCCCTGACTGAGGACTCCAGATGGACTCAACTCTTCTGAGAAGGCTAGGCCACCTCATCCAGGCACTGTTGTACCCTGATGCTTCCCCGCAGCCTGAGTCCTTCACCCAGACTGGCCCCACATGGCTCTTAGCATCTAGTCAGAAGTGCTGCTACTCCTCCTACCTGGATGCAGGGCTCCAGGTGACCCAGCAGCCCTTTGGTGCTCCAGTTTGTATGGCTGGGCTTCTGCTGAATGCCCAGCTACACACTCCAGCATGCCCGTTGGGACCTTGCAATTTGCCCTAAACCTCCTGCCCCTCATCAGAACTCAATCTGCTGTCAACAGTCCCTTCCATACAGCTGCACCTCCTGTAAAAGAACCCAGATCTAAAGTCCTCGAACACCCACTTCACTTCCCACATCAAGGTGGCCCTGCTAGTCAGCCATGACACTTACCTGAATTGGCCCTACCTAGGTAAACCTAAATTCTATAGCTCTCACCTCTAAAATAATCGTATATATTGAGAAAACCCAACACTACAAATGTCCATACATAATGGGCACTTAAAAATTTTTGCAAATGTAATGTGCTTTTTTCAGTAACAGTTTTATTGAGATATAATCCACATACCATACACTTCGCCCATTTAAAGTATACAGTTCAGTGTTCTTAGCATATTTACAGAGTTGTATCACCACCAAAGTCTAATTTTGGAACATTTTCTTCACCTCAAACAGAAACCCTGTACCCTTTAACTATCAGTTCTCTCTACCAGCCTCCCAAGCCCTAATCAACCACAAATCTACTTTCTGTCTCTATAGATTCTGGATATTCCATGTAAGTGGAATCATACAATACATGGTCTTTTGTGACTGACTGCTTTGACTTAGCATGTTTTCAAGGTTCATCCACTGTAATGCACTTTTGAGGAAGAAAATACTATGTAAAATAATAGTATTGGAAACCTTTCCTCAGAACCATAAAACTCTAAAATGTGCCTGTTTGATATTTAGGATACAGTTTTGGCAGGTTAACTCTTTATCACCTATCATTACTGGCTCCTTTCAATCCTGGTACACTCCCTTCCAACACGTGGCTTCTGGCAACCTCCATGGAAAGCCTATTATTAGAAATTGACACATTAACTAAGCTAATTGTGAAAACATGATTACAAACAATAACAGACAGGTGGTAGAGAAAAAAAAATCCCATGCTGTCTTCACCCTCTTCCAGGACCATGTTTTTGTGTATGAAATATATTTTATCTTTGTGACATGCAACTCAAACAAAAGGATTCCAAGAGGAAAATGTGCATGCGTGCGTGCCTGAGTGCATGCATGCGTGCATGTGTATGTTTTGATCATCAGTGATATTGGCATTCTAGCCTAGCTGACAGCTTAAGGAGGAGTATGGCGGCTGGGGAAGGATTGGGATTTGGGGTCAGACCTAGGCTTCAATTTCAGATCTCCCCCATGTGACTTTAAGCAAGTGACTTAAGTTCTATGAGTGTCATTTTATTATTTTTAAAAGGAGGATATTGACTCTCATAGCTCTGTTAAAATAAAATTATACATATATGACTGGTCCTGGCACAAGTACACAAAGTAGATGTGAGTTTTTCATTCTTCTTCCTCTTTTGGCTAAAGCCTTCTGAAAACTGATAACACTAGAGCCCAAGCAGCCAGGAAATGTAATGGAGCAGTGGTTCTCAGTGGTCTCCTGCAGTATCACCTGGGAACCTCTTCAGAAGTATAAATTCTTGACCTCACTTCAAACCTACTGCATCAGAATGGGGCCCAGAGATCTGCTTTAACAAGGCCTCCTTGGGATTCTGATGCACTCAAAAGTGTGAGAACCACTGTAATAGAGGATTCTTTGTAATTTTTGCTACATCCTCAATTCCCTAGTCTTAGTAATGACTTGTTATGGATGTGATGTCAAAAAAAAAAAGGATGCCCACTAGCTTCAAAAAGTCAAAGGTCAGATACCCAGAAGAAAAAAATTTGTGGCCTCTGCCCCATGTCACATGACTTGTCATATTAACAAAAAAATAGATTGTGGGCTTGTTGGACCTTCTGTACCCCCACAAGATGATGACATTAACAGCAGATCACTAAAGATGATGAAGATGATGACTTGGTAACCAATGCATTTTCTCAACTCTTGATTGAATACTCAAATAAGAGTGTACTTGTAGCCCTAACTTCCTATCCAGATGCCACATTTAAGAGGCTCTCCTACAAATTGGGGAGTGCCCAGAGAGGCCAGCCAGAAGGAGGTGGAGTCTGGAAACATTCTTTCCCATATAGAGAGCAGATGAAGGGGCTGGAGATTTTAGGTTAAGAGAAAAGATTCTTCTGGGAGTTAAATGATTGCTATTTTCAACTTTCAGAAGGGCAAGAGGGGCAGAGATGGTCTTGTGGCCACAGAGTGCAAACTCAAGACCAGTAGGTAGAAGTT
The DNA here is from genome assembly GCA_028627145.1 of Eidolon dupreanum. Lineage (NCBI taxonomy): Eukaryota > Metazoa > Chordata > Mammalia > Chiroptera > Pteropodidae > Eidolon > Eidolon dupreanum. Next base: position 9,777,744 of record CM053505.1, read on the forward strand.
ACAAAGAGAAATCTGACCATAGCATAAATAAAAACCTTCTAGCAATTTAGTCTTGAAAGAAAAGGTACAAGTAGAAGTAGAATGTGCCAGGCCATAAGAAGAGTTACTTGAGGTTTAGATAGGGAACCTGTATAAAGTGACACAGACTGTCAGAGCCCCCCTGTACACACTGATCCCAGTTACTTTCACTCCCAGCAGCCAGCACCTGTGCCCCCTTGTGGCCAGAAACCTCTGGGCCCCTAGAGCCCACCCTGCCTGTACACACGAACAGAAGCAAAAGTGCCCACAAATTTGCATCTATCAGGGGCTACCCTTGACCACCAACTGAAGGGTAGGGTGGCAGCTCCCTTTCCAGATGCTCCCCTATGGGATTGAGCCCAAGTCACCTTCTGTGTTACCCTGCTTTGTGTCACACAGTTGCTTGACCCCCTTCTCTTCCCAGTCACATACCCCCTCACACACACACACACCCTTATCTTTTCTGGGAACGCTTCATAAAATGACTGTCACGGCAATCATCACCTCAGAAGGAATTGCTGCCTCTGTGGAACCCAGCCCAAGACATAGAGGTGGCAGGTATCTCAGAAATGGGTAGTACATATTATATCCCGAAGGGGACATACAGTTGCAGATATGTACAGAACACAACAGATATATTGTGTGGATAGATGTGTGTACCTGGTGGCACAGCAGGGCCTAGAAGTTGAGACAGCCTGATACTGAGGCTGGGTATCTCCCCTTCATCCTTTGTGGCACTCAGGGTTCCTGTGGAGACCTATATGAACTCCAGGGTCCTTTCAAACCCAGCATGCCACAGTTTGGAGCCACTGGCCCCTGAAGTCCCATCTGCAGGTGCCATCTAAATGTGAGCTTACCTGAAGTCTTTGTTCTGTGTGATCCATTTGGGTATTTTCGTGTTGTGACCCCCACCTCAGGCTGGTGGCTGCACGCTATTCCCACCCACCCCCACCTTCCATCCACACCTCACATGGCTTGAAGCTGTGCACAGCTGCTTTATTCTACTATTATTTTTCCTTCCTACACGGGATGGCCTCATGTCCATTTCTTCACTCTGCAACAGCTCACACTTGAGGTCTCCCTTTCATCCATGTTTGTGTATGTGGCTTGCCAGGGCTTGGCTGTCACCAAGCTTTGCACCTGACTTGGTTTCCAAAGGGGTAGCTGGGGACTCTGATAACATTCTCAGTAACAGAGATGCAAACCATCTGTGGTTCTGACCATCTTTGAGGGGACCACCAGCATCAAAATCTGCAGGACTTATTTAAATGCAGGTTCCTGGGCTGTGCCCCAAACCAGCTGAATCAGACTTTCTAGGGGTCAACCTTTTTAACAAGCTTCCCAGGTGTTTCTCACTCACTCTAAAGTACTACTACTCACAGTGTGGTCAACTAGCCAGCAACAGACTTGCCTGGGAACCTGTTGGAGATGTAGATTTCAGGCCCAGCCGCAGACCTGTGGAACCAGAAACTCTAGGGCTGAGGCCCAGCTATCTGTGTTTTATCAAGCCCTCCAGGGAATGCCGATGTAGGCTAAGGTTTGAGAAGCACTGCTCTGACGTTCAAGAACCATTCATGTAAAATTTCAGTTCATTTACTCAAAAACATTTATCTATTGTGTTCAGGGCATGTGCTAGGCATGGAGGGTGCAATGATGAAGCTCTGCCCTAGAAGAGCTTAAGCTTTAATGGATTCCATACCATGTTGGTACTTCAATATGTCTTCTAGAGTCCCAAGAAAATCCAGTCTTCTTGGTCCCTTTCATGAGGTCCTTGCCTCTCCAAACTCATTAGACAATAAGCTGCCTAAGTAGAAGAATCCAGTGCCAGCTCCCAAGTGACTATCACTTAGGTCCAAGACAGGGCTGGTTGATGGGTTTCCCAGAGGAGGGAGGATCATACCATGTCAGCCGAGGTCTCCCTACGCCAGATCTGCAATCAGCCCATGATGAAGTGGGTTGACTCTTAGTATCTGACCCCCAAGGGTGAGCTGTTATCTACTTACAGACTTATATAGACAACCAAATCTGTGACTTGATGGTTGGACCTCCTTCAGAACATCAGAATCTCTTATGCATCTTTCAAAATTGCTGCACAGTACAAACCAAGTCATAAACTGTGAAGTGGCTCAGGTTTGTCATCTGAGCACAACCAGAAAAAAAACCTTGCAACCCCTTTGGGGTATTAGTAAATTTCTCTAATTGCCCACACCTGTTTAAGGAGTTGTAGAGCCTGGGACTTTAGATGCTTTTTTAAAAAAATTAAAACAACACTATTCCATAGAGACATTACACTCTTTCTTGAACTTCTCCTGTATCTGACACATGGCCAATATGTCAATGGTGCCAATTAATTCTCTTTTTAGAACCCCTTTCTAATGATGCTGGGCAGTGATTAATAGGGAAAAATTCTATACAGGATCTTGCCAACAGCAGGGAGTGTACAGAATAATTTGCTCTCAGCTGCCTATAATCTTAAAGGTAATCATATTCTTAGCCTCAAAATCTTGTGGCATTTGTTGAGAAAGGTTCTACAAAAGTGTCTACTAAGAGTCATCTATGTAATCATGGGCAAGAAATGGTCATTAATCAAGTTACCGTTCTCTGAGCAAGGTTTAACGTCATCACTTAGGAAGTCTCAGCTTGAATTCCAAGCAGGAGACATTTCTCACTAAAGCAGTCAGATCTGCCCTGCCTGTCACCCTCCAAAGAGCACATTGCCACTGAAATATGAGAACACAGGGGCAAGAGCAGTGTTCCCCACTGTAGGAGGGCCACTCACCGCTGTTCCAAGGAGCAATAAGCATAAGTGTCCTCAGACACCTGTGTGGCCTGAAACCTTTCAGCTTCCTTTAATCGTTGATTAAAAGTGGCACCAGCCCCCTTCCCATAGATGGCAGGAAATCCTAGTATTGCCCCCAATAACTGAGGAAACTCAAGGGACTTAAAACTCTTCTAGTAAGTACTTGTTCCAGTCCCTGCTTCTGCTGATGCCTGCATCTCACTCATGCTTTGCCTCTTGAGGTCGTTCTCTGCTCTCCACTCGGTACTCACCCACCCATGGAACACAGTCCCTAAGACTTTATATTTCGTCTTGATTCCTCATGCAACCTATGAGGGACTAGAAAAATTTGTACTGAAGACTTGGGTAGGACAGGCACAGAGAAGCAGGAAAATATAGAGTAGCAGAGAGAACCCATAGTTATTCCTGTTTTTAAAATTGCCCATCTTTCAGCTTATCCTTCCCCAGGGGCCACTATGTCATATTGCTGGCCTTATCTCCTTCCCTTCTCTTCTGCTCCACCCCCACCACCCTCCTGTCTCCCATCCTGCTCCCAGAAGTCCCAAATATATGTCATTTCATTGTTCAGAACAATCTAATTTCTCTTTCCCTGGGTAGTTTTGCCTGGCCAGACCTGACCATGAGTGTATGTGTGTGTACATGTGTGTGTTTGTGTTAAAATATACTTAAAATTTACCCTTTTAACTATTTTAAGTGTACCACTCAATGGCATTAAATACATTCACATTGTGCTGCAACTATCACCACCCTCCATCTCTAGAACTTTTTCATCATCTCAAACTGAAACTCTGTATCCATTAAACAATAACTCTTCATTCCCCACTACCCCCAGCCCCTGCCAACCACTATTATACTTTCTGGCTCTATGAATTTGACTCTTCCAGGTACCACATATAAATGGAATCCTATACTATTTGTCCCTGTGTGTTGGCTTGTTTCACTTAACATAATGTCCTCAAGGTTCATTTATGTCATAGAATATCTTAGAATTTCCTTTTTAAAGTATAAATAATATTCCATTTAATGGATATACCATATTTTGTTTGTCCAGTCATCCACTGATGGACATTTGGATTGTCTACCCATTGGCTATTATGAATAATGCTCCTATGAATATGGGTACAAATATCTCAAGTCTCTGATTTCAGGTCTTTTATGTATATACCCAGAAGCAGAATTACTAGATCATATGATAATTCTTTTTTTTTAATGTCTACAGCACCTGGTCTTCCTAGGTGTTCTCCCATCCAAGTACTAACCAGGCCCGACCCTGTTTAGCTTCTGAGATCAGACATTGGGTTTGTTCAGGGTGGCATGGCCACAGACCATGGACCGTGGCTTCACTGGGGCACGAACCCAGAACCTTCTGTGTCTAAAGCAGACGTGCTAACTGCTACACTATGGAACCACGTTCTCATATGGTAATTCTATGTTTAATTTTTTGAGAAACTATCATGCTGTTTTCCACAGTAGCTGCACCACTTTACATTTCCTTCAGTGGTGCTTACAGGTTTCAATTTCTCCACATCCTCACCAGCATTTGTTGTTTTCTGCTTTTTTATAGTATCCATCTCATTGTGTTTTTTATTTGCATTTCCCTAATGATTAGTGATACTGAGCATTTTTTCATGTGCTTATTGGCATCTGTATGTCTTCTTTGGAGAAATGTCTATTCAAGTCCTTGGCCCATTTTTTAATTAGGTTGTTTAGTTTTTTTGTTATTGAGCTGTAGGAGTACTTTATATTTTTTGGATATTAGTTCCTTATCAGATATGTGATGAGTAAGTATTTTCTTCCATTCTCTGGGTTGCCTTTTTACTCTGTTAATAGTGTCCTTTGATGCCACAGGGTTTAATTTTGATGAGTCTAATTTATCTATTTTTTATTTTGCTTATAATTTTGGTGTCATGTACAAGAAATCATTGCCAAATCTAAAGTCATGAAGATTTTCCCCTATGTTTTATTCTAAGAAATTTATAGTTTTAGCTCCTACATTTAGGTGTTTGATCCATTTTGAGTTAATTTTTTCATATATGATATAAAGTAAGAGTCCAACTTCATTCTTCCACAAGTGAATATCCAGTTTTCCCAGCACTGTTTGTTGACAGTACTATCCATTCCCTGTCAAATGGTCTTGGCACCCTTGTTAAAAATCATTTGACCATATATACAAGGGTTTATTTTGGGGATCTCTATTCTATTCTGATTGTCTATATGTCTGTCTTTATGCCAGGACCACACTGTTTTGATTACTGTAGCTTTGTAGTAAGTTCTAGAGTCAGAAAGTGTTAGTCCTCCAGCTCAGTTCTTTTTTTAAGATTGTTTTGCCTATCGGGGGTCCCTTAAGATTTCATATGACTTCTAGGAATGAGTTTTCTATTTCTACAAAAAAAATCACTGGGATTTTGGTAGGGATTGTAACGCATCTGTGGATGGCTTTGGGTAATATGGACATTTTAATAATATTAAGTCTTCTGCTCCATTTGTTTATGCTTTCTTTAATTTCTTTCAACAGTTTTGTAGTTTTCAATGTATAAGTCTTCCTCCAACTTGGTTAATTACATAGTTATTTTATTCTTTTTGATGCTGTTGCAAATGAAATTGTTTTTCTTAATTTCCTTATTTGGAGTGTTGTTAATGTATATAAACGTAGCTGATTTTTGCCTCCTGATTTTGTATCCTGCAGTTTTGGTGGATGCATTTATTAGTTTCAACTGTGTGTGTGAGTAGTGTAATCTTTGGGCTTTCTACCTATAATATCATGTTATCTGTGAAACAGATAATTTTACTTCTTCCTTTCCAATTTGGATGCCTTCCTTTCTTTTTCTTGCCTAATTTCTCCAACTAGGACTTCCAATTTCATGTTGAATAGAAGTGGAGAATTCAGGCATCCTTGTATTGTTCAATGATCATGTCTTGGGCCTCCACATTCATACCCAGACTGGCAGAGCCTGTGCTGTTCAAAGGAGACATAGGAGTCTGGCAGAAAGTAAACACCAGGGCAGACTCAGAAATGGTCTGAACTTTGAATACACTCCCAGTGGATAGAAGTGTTTTTTGCAGAAAGTGTTCCCAGGAAAAACCACTAAGGTAGAGGAGAAGGGGGCTAAACAAGGTCACAGCAGCCAGAAAAACCCATGGAGGGTAGCTTGGGCTTGATCCTGAGGGAGCTCTGTGGACAGTGGAGCCCACACCTCAGAGTTGTCCCCATTGGGAGCACACGAACTGGAATGTTGCTACTCCCAGATTGTCAGTCGTTGGTCAAGGGCTACTCATGGGGGCACCAGCAGCTCTCTCTTCACCCAGGCACAGCTGATGCTCACAGCAGAGACAGGCCACCAGCAAGGAGATGCAGGTGTTGGTTGTTGGGAATAAGGTACCCCCACCAGAAACAGGTAGGCACAGAGATGGCAAAGGAGGCCAAGGGCTCTTGATGGGGCATTGATTGTGTCTGCTATGCCCACATTAGAGTAACAGAAGGTCAGCAACATCTGCTTACATCTAGGAAGGCTCTGAGATCCCAGCATTCCCAATCCAGGAGAAGATTAGACCAGTATGTCTATGGTCCCAGCCATGCCAATTATTGATATCATGAAGATCAGATACATTTACCCCAATAATGTTTGACACCAAAATGCTGAGTAGACCTGTTGCCCATTAAGCAGTGAGCAGACTTGTCCTTAGAGACTGTATAGCTAATCACTAGTGACCCAAAAATGCTGCTTGATGCCCAAAGCTCAGTAAATAGACAAATGGCAGAGCCAAGTTGATAGGTGCTATGAAGGAGGTTGGAACACACTCACTTTCATTCCTTCTCTGTCCACCTACTAGGGCAAGAGTCAGACAGTATACCTTCAACTCCACCATTCTGGTGCACATTGTAGACCAATGCTACTGAAAGATGGCAAGCTCTGGCCAAGTCCTGTCCAAATAAGACTTAGGGTGACTTCATGGACCTGCACTGCTCTTTCTCTTTCACCCCAATCTGTCCCTCTCACCTTGTTGATATTTCTTATTCCTCTGAGCCTAGCAACCAGTTGGCTCCATCAGCAATTCATCCCTCTGTGCTTTTACCTACAGAAAGAGATGCCTTTAGTACAGTGTTAAAAGTGTGGCTCTGGAGGCAGCATGCCCAGGTTCAAATCCTGGCCCACCATTCTCAAGCCATTTAACATGGGAAGATTTATGTGGCTTTTCGGTTTCAGTGTTCTCATCATAAAAATACATAGGACATGGGTGAGGCATATGTTAATTCATAACAGCACTTGGTACATTATAAATAAAAAAACATAGATAGATGTCTTCCCTAAATATAAAAGGAAAATATACATAGTCTTAGAAAAATGACTTTCATTCGGGAGTTTACATATATTGTTCATTCTCCCTCAGTGCAAATATGCAAATGACTTACAGCAAAGCAGAGAACGACTCTTGAACTATGGTATTAACAGCATGGATTGATTGGTATATTAACTTATTAAGCAACCATTCATTACTAATTTATGCTCCAGTAGGAAGGAAAAATCATTACATGGGAGGGATCAGTAGATTCATGCCCTGTGATGCAATTTTACACTCATAGTTACTTAGGGGTAGAGTAGAGCCTTGAACTCAGTTTTCCAGAGCCCCCTGGAGTAGGATTCTGCAATGTGTTGGGAAGTACTGAAACAAGAAACACAGTAACAAGTGAGGTTATCCTTGTAATCATGTTCTTGGATTAAAATAAACAGCACAAAGGAATTTTGCAAAATACTTCTTTCAGCCACAAATACTTGGGGAATGAGTTTGTGTAGTAAAGATGTTTAATAGACAGTAAACATTGAATACTTTTACAAACTGACATTGTAAACAGAGTGCATCATATAAGCCTGTGATCGTTAATTGGAGGGTGCACCCAAGGCCATGATGGCCTAGTACTGACACTCTGTGTCATTGTTCAGAATAAGAATTGTGCAGAAGATCAGCCATCTTCCTGTCCTTATGGACATGGAATCACATTTCTTACAATTGACTCATTGGATTATAATATATAATAAATACTGTTAGCATTTTTCTAACATACACAATTTTCCCCTTAAATAAGCTATGTTAATTTCCCCATCTCTTTTCAAACATATAGAAATTTCAAAATTTTGACCAAAACAGATAGAAATAATGAAGAAAATGAAAATACCTGAAGTCCTTTCATTCAGTAACAACCACCACTACCACTGGTTGTTACTGAATGAAGCAGATTCATATTCATGTGGATTTCAGATAAGTAATTGTGCACGAGTGAGATCATAACACATGTGCTATTTTGAAGCCAATATTTTCTCTTAATCATATGTTATGAGGCTATTCCCAAGTAAAAAGTAATGTTTGGGTAGTATTATTTATCTGAATATAGCAAAGTTTAACAAATCCTCTTTTAATAGATTCAAATTACTTCCATGTTTTCACTCTTATAAACTAAGCTTCAGGGAACATCCTTGTATAAACCTCTTTGCATTGCTCCATGATTAGTTTCATAGGATAAAGTCCATGAATGGAATTCCTAGATTAGAAAGAATGCATTTTTCAAAGGTATGCATATTTATAAGCAGTTGAATATGCAAATATAAGTCTGGAAGGGTATGAGCCAGAATATCATCAGTATCATAACTGGGTGAACTAGGTAATTTTGTTCTCTGTATTTTTTATTTCTATTGGACTATGGATATTTTTCTTCTATTTTTCATGTTCATGGAGCTATCAGCTAAAACCTAATTATGGCTATAGGGAAATACCCAGGATAATCACAGGACTATAGATGAAAGGATAAGAGATGGAGACAATTAAAAAGAAGCAAATATATGTGGAAGACAGATAATGATGATCCAATAGAAGGTTGATGTCCCTGAAACAGAGATGCCCACTAATGAAAGAAGGTACATTATCAGTATTATACAAGAAAACTTCCTTGAAATAAAGAAATAAATAAATTTGCTGATTGAAAGTTTATACTTCATTCTGCGGAAATAGGATACAAAAAATTCAACATTGAAGCATATTCTCTTTTTAAGCTTTTGAACTTTGAAATAAAGGGGAAAAAATCAAGTATCCAGGAAGACGATAAAAAGCATCTACAAGGGAGAAATGATCGGGCTGCCTCAGACTTATTCATACCCGTTAACCAACAATTCTATATGTAGGAATTTAATCCAAGGAAAAGGTCAGGTGAGTATATAAGATTTACATGCAAAGATGTTTATTATATTATTTATAAATATTTTTTCAAACACATGAGTTCAAGAAAGATTTAAATGGTAGAATACTAGGCAACCTTTAAAATTATTTTAGGAGAATATTTAATGACATTGAAAAATGCCCATAATATATTATTGCCAAATGAAAGAATTGGGCTACAAAAAAGTAATTATAGTATTATTCTAATTAAATCTGCACATACTAGAAAAGCTGGAGGAAAAAAAGACTGGAAAGATCTACATTAAACTGAAGAGTGGTTACATGTAAGGAATCATTACAGGGAATATTTTTTTCTCTGTGCTTTACTATATATACCAAACTCTCTACAATGACAAGTGTTGCTTTCATATTGGGGAGAAAATGATAAATTATATTAAAAATATCAACAATAACAAAGAATCTTGCCTTTATATTGCTGTAACAAATCAGAAAGATTTCAAATGTAGTTATAAGATTTGGAGACTCTTTGAGTAGATGTTTGGAAAACTTAGCTAATCATCTTTTTGTGAGCAACTAGCCTGAGGATGTGCTAATAAAAGAAAGCTTTGAAAGCTTTAAGTCCTGTGGCTGCCCATGGTCATCATTAACCAGCTTTACTTGGATTATAACTCAGATGAAATGTCAGTAGGGCTGTAAATTTAAGCAACCTATGTTAGATGGGAACAAGGAACATCACTGTACACTTGGATAAGCACCATTTGCTTCATGGTATGAATAAACATATCTGTGAGATGAACCTCTAAAATTAAAAATCAATTTTCTGACCGTCGATGGGACATACGCCACTAGTGACACATGGTGAGTAGTAAAGCGCATGCAGCACCCCCAAACTCGTATTATCCCAGGGCTTACCATGGCCAGTGTTCTCGTAGAGAGGACCTTTTTCTCTCTGTGATGCCTCACATTCTGTAGTTCTAGTGTCAGGAGGCCAGGGGACATCAATGTGACAATGTAACACAGCGGAAGCTTCTTAGATGGATGAGTGGCCTTATTAGAAAGGGAAGCCTCCTAACCCAGTAGCTGATATCAGCCTGTCCTTTCCTGGAGTTAACTAGACTGACTGAGCCAGACAGTCCCTAAGCTCCTGCAAGTAAAGAGGAAATCAGCCCCCAGAGCCACCAAGATGGGTCTTGCTCACTGGTTTTAAATACATGTAGAGCAGAGACCCAATTTCTCAAAACTGCTAGATTTCTAGATTACTACAACGTTTCCTCCACCAAAAATCATAAATAAGAACTATTCTTCTACTTTGGAAACTCATCACCCATTATGTAGAAACCCAAGATTTCCCAAATGGCAGCCTGTCCAAAGCATTCCCTTGCATTTGCGGCTGGAAGCAACTTATCCTCTGTTAGGCAGCTGGAGGTTCTTCTAGAGCCAACATCCTGACTGGTGACTCTGGTGCTGGCTTCCGGGACTTACTCCAGCTCCCTGGTGGCCTCTCCTGGTGATATTTAAGATTTCTAAACCATTTTGGTCATTTAGTCAGCCATTGATCTGCTATCATGAACTTGCTGTTTCCTTGATTTGAGTCTTGGGATCTTACAAAATAATTTTCTATTTGTTTGATGCATTTTACTTATTTTTTAAACTTATTTATTCTTCCATAGTGAAGCGATGGGTTAAACTGGAAATATGCATAATTTCTCAATTGTTATGTCCTAAAATCTATTGAAGACAAAATCCCCCTCACAGCTTTCAGTGGCCTTCCAAAAAAAGTACAGAGTGGGGTTTTTTCTTCTCACTAGAATTCCTTTTATGATAAGCTTAACATTTCTCCAAAGAAAATGTTACAATACCAAAAACTTCTAAGTTGACATTTACTTAGTTTTTATAAGAGGAATAAAATTTACACAAGGCTTACAGCTGAACATCTTCAAGTTTTGTAGGTATAAGCCTCAAAGGGTAACTCTAAAAACGAAACTTACTGCCACTGCATGTTAACAGGTAAACAGAAGCATGTCCAGATGACTAGTTCTCAGTCAATATGCTCAAATCCTTGGGTGCTCGCTGGGTTAGCACCCCAGGTGGCTATCGGCTTGCCAAGGGAAGCATATTGAGCAAGCCACATACCCAGCATGTGATTCACCCATGAGAAGCAACATATGAACAGTTAATTATTTATATCCCTGTTCCATAAAACTTACCCATAAACTCCCTCAGGATTTTGTGCAAATAATTTAAAGGAGGTTGTGCCATGGATTCATTCCCAGTCTTTCATTATGAGGATCATTTTGCAAAGTAAAAACAATTTACAGCCCCTTAATAGTGGTCCTGCTCTTCACAATTGTCCTTTGAGAGAAAAAGAGACCAAAAGCTTCCATGTCCTTGGCAATACACACACACACACAAAAATGTTTTTGAAAATCTAAACAAACCAACAACACAAGAAAGTATGAATGAGAAAATAAAAATTGTCTACATTTACAAATACAGAATAAACTGTTAATATCTTGATGTATTTGTTTCCAGGGTGTCTCTGTCTCTCTCTCTGTCTCTCTCTCTCTCTCTCTCTTTCTCTCTCTCTCTCTCTCTCTCTCTCCCTTTTTCTCCCCCCTCCCCCCACTCTCCTTCTTCTCCCTTTCTCCTTCTTCTTTCCTTCTCTCTTTCTGTCTTTCTGTCTTTATTTTTTCTTTCCTAGAGAAAAATTAACCTTCTTGTGTCAGCATAATACATGCTTATTTCGAAGAATTCAAATACTTTAGAAAACTACAAAGTTGAGGAAATTAATAGTCACCCACATAACACCACCCAGAAGCAATTATTATGCTCATTAAGAGAGTTCCAGACTACGACTTAGGCTCATACAAAAAGATAGATAAGTATATACACACAGATAAGTAGGCTTTTAAGGACATGCTATTTCTTAATTAAAATAATAAAATTGTTTAATATTATTTTAATGGAAATGTTACTTTTAATTTAACTTGAATATCACAGAAAAAAAAGATAAATTGAAGTGAAACTAAAGAATTTCTAATCGATATTGTTTTACCACAAAATATTGTTTCCTAAGAGACTCCTGAGTTTAAGAAAAAGATTCTAAACTATTAAGTGGTTGGTGTTGGAATTTTTAAACTGCCTTTTCCAATTATACACAGCATTGTCTCCCTGCTATGAGCAATGAGGGTGCTGTACTTTCACACCGCCTCACACCTCTCTCCCCACTTGGGAGTGATTGTATTATTCTTTTCTCATTGGTACTTGACAGCCTTCTCATCCTACTCTGTGATGGCTGACCTGTGAAGTCTTGCAACCAACCCTTCCTGAACTCCCCCAAGAGGGGTTTCTGGTGCTCCTGATGCTCCTGCCCTGGGTCCTGTGCTTCCCACCTTCTCTGGTGTTTCATTGAAGCCACCCACTTCCAGCCACCTCAGCACCACTACCGCAGTCCCCTCACACACTAGCAATAGAGTGGGGACAATTCTCTTAGAATGAGGGGAACTTATTTCCCTGCTATTTCCCCCCTATATCTTACATTTCTCAACCAACTGGATAAAGCATCTTTCCAGATTTTGGAGGCCACAGCCTCCTCTCTTTCTGGTACCTTCCATAACTCACAGCTATGGGGTTTGTCTCTTTAAAGAGAAATAGCATCATAAAAGAGAAGACAAACATGGCTTAAGAAAAGTGTGCAGAATATTTCAAAGTAAAAGCAAGGGATTTACCTAATAAAATAGATTTCTGATGAGGTACAAAGCCCTTAACCAGGGGAAATTATAGGGAAGTGCTAGGTAACAGGAAAATATCTAAATAAAAAAAGCATGGGGTGGTTGGATGGTGGGAAGGAGTCCCAAGAGGATCAGTGATAATAGTTTTCAGCTGATGGATTTTTTATATTTACATGCAGCAAAAACTAATACAGGACATCCCTCTATCCTTCCCCCTGTCTCCCTGCACATATGATCCTGGAATGAATAAAATTTAGTCCCTAAACTAATATATTTTTAATGATGGTTGATTTATTTAAATGTATATTTTAAGAAATATCTGTCCTTGTAGAGAGATCAGTGATGGTCAGCGGTTGGGTGAGTGAGATAAGCAGATAAAGCACAGAGGATTTAAGGAGCAGTGAAAATACTCTGTATGATATTATAATGATGGATATATGCCATTATGCACTTGTTCAAATCCATAGAATGTACAACACCAGAAGTCAACCCAAAGGCTGTGGGGAACTTTGGGTGATTCTGATCTGTCAATGCAGGTTGATCCTTGGTAAAAAAAAAAAAAAAAATGTACCATTCTGGTGACTGATGCTGATAATGGGGGAGGCTGTGCATGTATGGAGGTGTGGGGAGAGTATGAGAAATCTCTGTACCTTTCTCTTGATTTTGCTGTGAATGTGATACTGCTCTAAAAAAATAATAAAGTCCTTTTAAAAAAGAAATATGTCCTCAAAAACAAAAAACAAAAATGTTAAGCAATCACAGTTTCCCCAAAGCACTCACTTTTTCGAAAGTTAAGGAAGAATGATTCAGAGATACCTTGGATCACAGTGAGCCCAAGATTTGTTTTCCATTTAACTGTGAACAGCTCATTTAAATGGAAAACTCAGAACTGTGTCCTTGGCATGGTTGGCTGCTTTCTAACATAGCCCTCAGTGACCCCCGTGCCTCCTGGTATGTGTGCCTTTGTGCAGTCTCCCGTTGAGTGTGGATGGGACCTCTGACTTGCTTCTAACCAAAAAAATAAGGCAAAGGTGAAGAAGGGATGTCACTTTCATGATTATATTACAAATGATAGAGATTTTCTGTCTTGCTAATATTCTATCTATTGGCTTCTCAGTTTGCATGTTTTGACGGAGCAAGTGGCCATGTGAGAGAACCTGAGAGCAGCCTCAACCGACAGCCAGCAGGGAACAGAATGCTGCCAACAATCGCAGAGTGACCTTCTAAACAGGTCCTTTCCCTGTCCAACATCAGATGAGACTGCAAACCCTGGGCTACCAACACCTTGATTGCAGCCTCATGAAAGACCATGAAGCAGAGGACCCAACTAAGCTATGACCTACAGAAACTGTAACATTATAAATGTATGTTATTTTAAACCACTAAGACATGGGTAATTTATTATACAGCAAGTGATAACTAAAATGCTTAAGTTAGCATATACTAATACACACCACCTCCAGGTAGTACACCTTCATGGGGAATCACTGAGCCAAGACAAAGCATATGAGAATGTCAAGAGTGGTTTATGGGGAGTTTACAAAAAAAAAAATGAAGTTAATCTAGATCAGATTTTTAGTTCAATTGCCTGTGACAAACCACTGCTATTTAAAATTAACGTTATTTCTCAGTAAGTTCCATCCCATTTCTTTTTACTTCAGACTCTTCTTACTATGTTCTTAGTACAGTCCTTTCAATTATTGCTGCAGTAGCTTTATGAATTCAATATAAAACTCTCAGCAGATAAATGACCAGTCAAGGACAATTAAGATAGCTCTAGCTTTTGATAGTAACATTGGGATGCTCATGTTGATTTGTCTTCTTGATGTGACTTCCAAAAAATTTTATTTGGGTATATTTTTCTATTTTTTCGCTTGAGTTTTCAGTACACCTTTTATCTTCAAACAGTTCAGTTCTAATACATGTACTTATAATGTTTACTTCAAATTCCCATCTTCCAAATGAGAAAAATAATACATCTCTCAAACACGTCAGGGTATTAAAGATGATGCTTAAAGTACCATGGAACTGAAAAGTGCTATTAAATTCATTTTTATCAATTCTGCTCTTGTGAGCCATTGTCACATCACACTTTTACACAGGCTCTGGATTATCTACTGCCACCCAGAGAACAGAGAGTTCAGGCTTATTATGTGAATCATTTGGTGCTTGTATCAATCAAGACTCTTGGCCGTGAGCAACAGAGACTCTGGCTCATTTAAATGCACAAGGAATGATCAAATGGTATCGGGTGCCTCATGAAAACCCCAGTAGGGCCAGAAAGTAAGGCTTGGGAGGCTCTGCATTTAGGAAATACGTCCCAAATCAAACCCCAGTTCTGGAACCACACAGACACCACTAGTGCTACCCCAGGGCTGGGACACCCTGTGTACCACTGATTGCTAGACACCACCATGAAGACCACCACCCTCCTTGGAGAAATGTCTGATTCCAGGCATGGGGCAGGGAAGGTAAAAGGTGAGCCTGGAGCATCCTGGGATGCAAAAAGCAAGGAAGTGCTCAAAGAACAATGGAGACACATCAGAAGGACTCAGGGGCTGGCTGGAAGGGACTCCCACTGGCCAAATTTGGGATAATTTGAGGATCACGATGAGCAATGATAGTAATGGATTATAACAAAAAGAAATCATTGAGTCCACAGTAATACTATATGCAAAGGTAGGAGGAGGGAAAACTTTTCTTTACAAAGGAATGTCAGCTTAGACATATAGAACAAATGGTAGAATTCAAAAATCACCATTTTACAACCAACAACGTAATATTTGATTCACACAAAAGTTATCCATGGACACTAAAACCAATGGGTAAGAGGTCGTTGTGTAATAAAATATTCTTATAATCTCAAAGTATCACCTCACAGATTACTTATTCATTTCAAAGGAGAAAAAAAATATCTTTACACTAGAGAGAGATGATGGGCCACCACCTTAAGCAAATGATCAACTTTAGCACCTCTGGCACAAACTAATACCATATGCCTCCTGATATGCAGTAGGAAGGACTCAGTATCACTTAGGTAGAATTCTTGCCAAAATGTTCAACCTGTTTCTAATAGTGAAGAAATAATTAGACAAATCCAACATATCAATGTTCATAAAAGATTAATAAAAATGGAGAGATTGTTCTAGATCAAAGAAGACTAAAATAACTTGATAATCACATCCAATTTGTGACCCTAGAATTAATCCTAGATAACTTTTAAAAGACATAATATTTCAGGGACAACTGGAGAAGTTTGAATATGAAATGTGTATTAGATAATATTATTGTAGTAACATGAAATTTCTTGGGTGTGGCAGTGCTCTTGTGGGCATGCAGGAGAAGGTCTGTTTTAAGGAAATGCATGCTAAAGTTGCACGATGCTTGCAACTTCATCTTGCTTCAATGTCTGCAAAAAGAAAAGAAAGCAAAACATTGCACAAGGAGCAAAGACTAAGCAAATGTGGCAAGATGTTAAACAATTAGTGAAAATAGGTAGGTATAGGATATATGGAAATTTAGACTATTTCACATTGTCCCACATTTCCCTTTTCTCTGTTCCATTTTTTTTTTCATTAAATAAAATTCCAAAGAGGGAAGAACCATGGGTGAGGAGAAATCAGCAACCACTTTCCCTTCATGAGGTGTTTGCCAAGTGTGGGCATGGAGTGAGGATCAGGTTTGCTGTTATGCAAACAGGCATTGTAGGGGTAAAAGGACATGAGGGAAACATCTAACAGTTTTGAGTTGGCATGACTGATTGGAATCAAGTGGAGCCCCAAACATGCAGCCAATTTTCCCCACCATTTTTCTCAACAGACCTTTGCAGAGTGAGGGAGGCTGGGGATGGAAGCAACTTGGTAGTTTTAAACCCAACTGTATCATAATTACATTGCCTGTAAATGGACTAAACACTCCAATGAAAAGACAAAAACAGACTGGATGAAAAGTCAACACCCAATTATATGCTATTTATGAAAAACAAACCTTAAATATCAGGGCACAGAAAAATTAAAAGTACAAGGATGGGAAAGATACACTGAAAAGAAAACTCTCTAGGTATGTGAATGCCAGACAAAGCAGACTTTAAGGAAGGAATTATTACTAGAGATAAAGGGGATACTCCATAATGATAAAAAATCAACAGGAAAGTATAATGATCCTAAATGTGAATGCACCTCTAGCAACATGGCTTCAAAATGTATAAAGAAAAATTTAACAGAACTTGAAGTAGAGATTGATCAATAATCTTAGTTGCACACATTTAAACTTCTCTCTCAATTGCTAGAACAAATAGTAAAAAAAAATCAGTAGTGATATAAAAAACTTAAATACAGGTATCCCCTGCTTTTTAAAAGTTCATTTTTATGCCACTTTGCTTTTACACAAGACCTACATTAGTGTCTGTTTTCACTAAGGGAAAAAAATCCGAAGAGGATTTTGCTTTTACAAAAAAAAAAAAGAAAGAAAAAAGCGGAGGTGGCTCCATAGTGTAGTCGTTAGCACATCTGCCTTACACACAGAAGGTCTTGGGTTTGCGCCCCGGCTGGAGCTACGGATCAGACCCTGGGTGCACGCCATGAACATGTGAGAGGAGATACCCTGCCTTCATCCAGTTCTTAAGGGGAAAACGGCAACATCCACAGGTCAGTGGTGGAATTGAGGGTGGGGGGAGGATTTTAAAAAAGGCAAAAAGTGAAAATAACATTCAGCATTTGCTTTACAGCCAACCGTTAGAGAGGTAGCATGCACCCTAACATCCAGCATGTGCCCTAGCAGCGAGAATGTCTGTGCCACTGAGCCCCTTCCCTGGGAACAATACTCAGCATCTCAGCATCCAGCCCTTTGGACTGTGTGAGCATCTCTGTGCTTCATCTCGATTTATTTTGTGCCTCTGTTAGCAAGATGTGTCCTAAGGTATCAGAAAAGCCTAAGAGAGCTTGTAAGGGTGTTAGGATCAATGTAAAACTAGACATAATTAAACATTTCATGGTAGACAAAATAAAGCCATTGTATATGTATTGAACTTGCCTGAGCCCACCATTCATATTATTTACACAGAGAGAAAGAATCTTGAAAGCTGCTGAGGTTACAATTGGTTCTGCTAGTAGCAAAGTGGTCTCTTTTAGTCAGCATCCAGTAATGGGTAAAATGGAGTCTATGTCTTGAGTGAATTGATGGATGAAGTCATCCAGGAACTGAATGTGAGGCACTTTCATTAGTTTTTCACTACAAATGACAGTGCTATAATGATTACAGAAAAGTATGACTTTAATTTTGAAAGAGCATGTAGGTTTAAGGCAGGTTTGCAAGATGTTTTGAGTGCCTACAAAGAATTGTATGATAGAAAAATGTGTGTGGCTAAGCAGTCAAGCATACCATTGTATTTCAAGCCCTCCACATCAGCCACTGCAGATGACGAACATCGACCATGGACATAGAGGCAGGCAGACATAGAAGAAGGTGTAGATGTTAGTGACCTGCCTGACCTAATGGATTCAGATGACAATGAGATGTCAACAGATGACCCTCTTATCCTCTCTCCTATGCCCCAGTCTCCTGTACCTCCCACAGCCCCAACCTTTGGCAACTCAGCCTAAAACACCATCATCACCACCTCTCAGACTTCCAGTATGCTCACTGTCTTCCCAATTCTGGTAAGTGAAACTACACCACACATGCATCATTTCTACCTAATACAGGTTGTGTATTTGTCATATCATTACTTCTTTTGCTATATTTTATTGTTATTTTAGGTTTTATGAGTTATTTGGTATGATTTGGCAGGTTATTTTTTGGCTCTTGGAATGCTCAAAATTTTTCCATATACATTAATGGTTTTTGCTTCTTCACGCCATTTCAGCTTACAAAAGATTTCATAGGAGCAGTCTACTTTCAGATAGCCGGGGAAACCTGTACGCTATTAACTAGCATGACCTAAATCATTTCTAGAACACCTGTGAAAATCTCATGGATGTTAACCAAAATTGAACAATATTCCAGGGTACAAATGGGTCACAGTAAATCAAAGACTAAAATCATATAGAGTAAACTCTCGGACTACACTGGATTAAACAGAAAATCAATAACAGAAATATACCTAAGGGGAAAAATAAGCAAAAACTTACAGTTTTTGAAAGCATATGGGACCTTGATGACTCTGCCATGGACCAGAAGAGGTCCAAGGCTGGTTGAGTGATACATGTGGGTCATCTTTTTCCTGCCTGCAAGTAAGAGTCGAGTTCCCGAGATGAGACACATGGTAGTGTGAAAAGATATGTACTTCAGAGCAGCGTGCAAAGAGTGATTTCCCTAAATAGCACCACCAGGTAAATTGTTGTTGTCGCCATCTGAGAGAATTGGGAGGAAGAGTGGTAAATTTCTTATCCAAAAATAAGAACCTTCTACATTCTGAAATATTTACAAATTAAGTGGAATTTGCTTCAAGATTTTATGGGAGGGGAGATGTGAATAGGTATGTAGATACAATACGATCGGCCATGAGTTAGTAATGGTAAAGCTGAGGGGTTGGGTACTTGGGGATTCATTAAGTTGGTCTGTCTGCTATGTGTTTTAAATTTTTCCATAATAAAATGTTTTTTTTGAAAAAAGAAAAAATCACAAAGACTTGGTATGGGTAACTGGTTTGAACCACAGGGATAATAAGTGTCTCTTAAAAACTGTCCTGGGTAGAAGGTAAATGAGAAGGGAGAGTTTTCTTCTTTCCTTTTCCACATCCAGAAACGTCATACACAGGAGGATAATTGGAGAACAATGGAAATATACCAGCTGGTTCTGAATAAGAATGTATGGGTTGCATTCCAGATGAGACTGGTTTCTAATTGATTTAGAAATTGATTCCAGATTCAGGACTTTTAGAGAAAGCATCGTAAATAACTTGCATCGTGGAACTTTGTGTAATAATCACTCTTTTGACATTTTCTCCTTTCCAGTTTTTATTTTTAAATGTATATAAAATTTCTCAGCCATGGGCCTAATGTTTTTTCTCTTCCTGCATCTGGTACTCATGGTACTTAAAAGGCCAATTCTCTATTTTTAGCTTTTGTGGGTTTGAGCAATGCTTCCAGGTTCAAGGGATAAAGATTGCTCATTAATATTTGTTTAGAGGATGAGGTAATTTCATAAACCAGGCTATAAAGGTCAACAGTGTATAAAATCTGATGAAATTATGAATAGCAAGTCTAGTGAGAAGAAGTAATTCAGTAGAATTATGCAAGATTATGATGACATTGATATGATAGAGTTTGTTAATCTCTTATAAACTGCATGAATTATTGGAGCATGTATATAGCATGTGGGCCATACTTTAATAAAGCACAGTGTTGGAGGCATTAATCAAAATCAAAATCATGGAGATTCCTCCACTTGTATTTGTTTAACCAGGAGATGCATTTGGCTTAGTGGCCGTATTAAAATGGCTTTCTATTTATTCATGCTTTCATTCATTTGCTAAATGTTCATGAAGTCTCTATTAGTGGACCAGTTACTCTATTTTTAAATTAATGTCCAATTTGCAAATATCTCTGATACCCTCTCCTGAACCCTGAAAATAATTAGTAAGGGGAGTAAAATTTTACCCATGAAAAAACTGAATGTTAGGATTCAATTTGAGAGCAAAGCCATCTACAGCATTTGCTGCCTGCTGGTCCCTAAACTCTTAAATATGGCTGACAAGGTCCTTTGTGATCTGGTTCATGGTGCCTTATCTCTCCAAACCACTCATCCCCATCATCAGTTAGCTTTCTGAAGTTCCCTCGGGTCACAGAACGTACCATTCTCTCTCTCACCTCATAGACTTCACACATACTGCTCCCACGGCTTGTCACACTTTTTCTACTTCCTCCTTTCAACAGCTGACTTTTGGGTCTCAGTTAGCTTGTGGATCAGCCAGGACAGGCTCAGTCATGCTGCAGTGACAAACATTCCATCTCAAGAGAAAGGAGAGCTGGATCTCACATCAACCAGGATTTCCTCTGGCCTAGAAGTGACACGTAACATTTGCATTCACAACCCATTGACAGAATAGTCACTAGGCCAAGGCCCTGCCTAACATCAAGGGGTTAGAAATGTAAGATCTTTCCGGGTGCCAAGAGTAACAAAACCTAGAATTATAAATAAGCAGCACTAACATGTATTGTAAGGCACCACTTCTCATGAGAAGCCCTCCCTGGCCCTCTAAACAGATGGAATTGATTTGTTGTCGAATCTCACTTGTTTGATTTTTGTTCAAAAAACATCTTGGCCAGTCACTTTTGATTATCAGAACAATTTCCATTCAGCTTAAATATTTAGTCCTCTTCACTCTCAAATTTCAGTTTCAAGGTCAATTTAAAACTCATCTGATTCCTCTACCCAGGTCAGGCTTACAGCAGAGGATGGAACATAGGCTCTTTCTACATATTCCTTTCCTTTCTGTTGTAGAGATGAACTTCTCTATGTGTTAGGGCAGAATAAAGGCAAAGGAAAACAGCAAATGTCCTTTCTTTTTACTGATTAAGGTGACATTCCTCTTCTTTAGTTTCCCCTGCTTCTCTGGCCAACTGGCAGGCCAACAACAGACGCCCATTTCAGCAGGCCCTTCTCAAGCTTAGTCTCAAAGAACACATAAGTGGGTTCTTCAGAAGACCAGTGTGGGTCTTCCTCACTGCATTATTTCATGTCCTTGGAGGGCAGTCTTCACCTGTGCCACTTTCATTCTCACCCCTCACCTCCACAAAGACAGTGTACCCCTTAAGCCTCTTTCTGCAGGACACTCCTTTGGTGGAGGAGACCAGCAACATGGCTCAAGCCCAGTTACCTTCCAAGGGGTCCACTTGATCCATGGGAAGCTCTGAATTCCTTCCCACCCCAAATGGTGGGTAAGCAAGCAGGTCTACTTCCAGCTCCTTTTTTAGCTCTGTCACTTTTTGCCTGTTCTCTTTGCTCTTGTTCAAGGAAGCCAGGGGCTGATTGACAAGTCCAATGGCTAAGCTAGTATTCAACTGGAGATGGAATGTCAGAACAACTTTCCTGCCAACACTGATGTACAAGTCATTCTCTTGGCTTTGACACACACGGAGGAGAGAAACCAGCCTCTCTTTCAGAATACTGTACTGACCCAAAAGGCCTCTGACACATCCCATTCTTGGTTATCTTATGCAGATTTGGGGAATAGGGTGGGTTTGAATTGATGCCCCTCAGCAAGTCCTCAGGTGGCTGTTCCTAACCTATAAAAACTCCTTGACCTTAGAATGTGGGGTATTTGGTGTCTTGTCTTTAAAATGGACACTAGGTACACTCTGAGACATCAGGAAAAATCCTAGATTTCATGGAGATAAGTGCCCTTTGCAAGTGTTCCCACAGCCCCTGTGCTGCTTGGATCTGGGTCCCACTACATCGGGTTGCTCTTGCTTGCTAAATCATTTGTCTCCTCCTGATTTAGCCAATCTCAGGGCTTTCTGACCCATCCCAGAGACCCTCTCGGTGCCCACTACATGGTGAGAGCTCAGTTGGTATTTTTTGACAAGACTGGGCCAGCTAACTTTAGTGTGGGATGGTTTTAAGAAAAAGCTTTTAAAGGATTTAAAAGAGAATAAATACCTGTTTTCAGAAAGAAAATGGAAGGTATTTCAAATAAGGAAAATAACTTGAGAGGTAACTGTGAAGATAGAAAAATGCTGTACCTATGAATAGAGTTAGGTTTACTTAAATAGAAGAAAATGGTGATTATGTACTGTATCAAGAATTGGGTTGTTTAAAAAAAAAGAATTAGGTTGCTTTATAGAATATGCAGTCTCATATATTAATTTTGTAGAATCATTTACCTCCATTGTATATATCCAGTGAAAATATATTAAGCTCTCAATATCAAGACATATGACTCAATTGTTATGGTAAGACTAACCTCAATCCACTTCTGGAATTCCTGGAACAGACAGACTTTTTAGGTAGAGATAAACAAAGAGTATCACACCACATCGCCTCATTCCTTACAGCTATTGATGTAGTTAAGGTTTGCTCAATGGTATCATCTCCACTTAAAAGTGACTATTGGTTCCCTCCAGTAATTCAATATATGCTGAGTGAATTCAGAAATCATTTAGGGCTACAAATATGGTCATGGAACAAATGCCCTGACCAAGCTGTATAAATGCCTAACTAAAAGCATTATTCCACCTGAAATTGTCTGTATACAGTGTTGCACGTTTCGGGTCCTTTAGTGAGTATTGCAGACCAGATATGATTTACCTGTACTAGATGAGCAGTTGTAAGTTATTCTTACAGAGACTTTCCCAGAGTTAAGGAAATGAGTGTGCATGTTGAACTATTTATATTTGAAAAACAAAAGGGTAAAGCTGATTTTTTTGGATCACCTGTCTCCACAAGAAATTCCCCTCTTGCATTATACTATGCTCTTGACTCCTTTTGAACTTTACATAATCAGTGGACTGCTTCATGACTGTTGTAAGAGATAGCAAGGCTTGAGCATAGACTCGGTAAATGGTATTAGCACTTGGAAAGTTGCCAAGTGGTGGTCTGCTAGGACCAAGGTTTTCTTTTAGATTTGTCCTTGACAGGCTGTGGTTGATGGTGACCTGTGGAAATAGGTTGTTTAAAGAATCTGGTTCACATCATTGCTAGCTACAAACTGCCATTCTCTCTCCATCATTACTGTTTAGAGTGAGAATTTGAGCTGACATTCCAAACAGCCTTGACTTTTTCTTCGGTGTTTCCTTGAACTCTTCTTTCTTAACACCCTAAAAAATCTTTACCTATTTCCCCCAAGTATTTCATCCTCCCACCCCGTGATTTTCCCCCCTTAGCTCATGTACGTGGTCTGTCATAAGGCAGTTAAAGTGAGGCAAAAAAGGGGCTGCCTTTCAACCAGACAGGCCCTTAATGCTGTGAAGGAATTCTTAGCTGATGCCTGTCAAACTTTCAATATTCATTATATGAATGCAGACCTCCCTTGCTATTCAAGTCTAATCCATTCCTGAAAGCATGCTGGATAGCCAATTTGCAAATAAAGGAAGCTTATATTCTATTATTTTAAATGGCAAAAATAATGTATTCCCAGCGCATCCAAAAGCCACAAGCAATTTTCTCAAATATTACTAAAATACTCTTAAAGCCCTTTGTAACCATCCACCAAGGATTTCTACATAATGCAAAAACATTTCAAACATCAACTACTTAATTTTTTTTTGTACAATACTCCATTATATGGCAGAGCAGGGCTTTACAAACTTTGGCATGCATCAGAATCATCTGGGGAGTTTGCTGAAGCACAGAATACTGAGACCCAGAGTTTCAGATGCCGTAAATCTGGGTTGCGACCCAAGAATTAGCATTTCCAACAAACTTCCTGGTGATACTGATACAGCTGGTTCAGAACGAGATTGAGATGAGGACTGCTGTAGAGGATGTGAATTTCATCTTTCTTTCACACTCAGTGAATGCTACTGAAATATAAATAACCATAGTGGAAATAATATGTTCAAGGTGCTTTAAATAATGAATGAAAATTACCCTTAGAAAAATGAAGTGAAATAATACAGCAATTTTCAAATAATGGTTAGTGACCAGTGGAAGTGTTGCCTGAGCAGAGTCCAGTGGCCAGAGGAAGAAGATGGAAGCTTTAGTCACAGTTGAGATTTGGGAGTGAGTAAAGAGTGAGTAGAACAGCAGGTGATTAATGTACAAGTCCAAATACTGGGGGATAGCTTCCTCTGATTGGCATGCCAGACTCCAGAAGTGGTGTGTGAAGCTGTGGATGAAACAACATGAAGAAAACAGAAGTTCTCAAAGTGAACACCTATTCATATTCTCTTTGCTTAAGGTTATCCAGCTCCAAATAGCATAAGACGGGGCTTGTCACTGCATTTCTGGAGCGCCATGCTTTCTTTGATGTCATGATCACACCCGCCACAGCAGTGGTTTTACTGGTGTGATCTATAATTTCTTTTGAAGATTCTAAACATGGATCCTCTTCTTCCCTTTCCTTCAAATGATGATGAACATGAAGCTGAATGAGGATTACTTTCTGAGAAGTTGTTTTCACTTACTAATTGGGAACACTGGCCTTCTGGATGTTGATGGCACACATTTAAACAACATGTATCATGATCAGGAGACAGCTGAGATAGGACTGAAATACAGTATACACCCTCTCACCTGGACTTACAACTTAAACAGGCTTTCTGTTGTTTTTTTTTTTTTTTTTTTTTTTTGCTGGTTTGCAATAGCAGGTTTTTGAATTGGACAATAAATCTAGATTAAACATTTTTGCAGGTCATTTTAGTGAGCAGTTGGATCATGAGAGTTCAGAGTGAGGAATACCTGGTTGAATGAAACCTTTACTGTGTAGCAGGCATAGGCCGAGGGGCTGGGTATATAGCAATCAGTACAAGAAATATGGTTCTGCTCACATGGCCTTATAACCAGTGAGTGAGACAATAAGCCAGCAAACGAATAAAATGTATACTACTGCAAAGGGTGATAGAGATGAAGAGAGTAAAACAATGAGTGCTATTAGACAGAATAATGTAGGGATGTAGAGAAGCAGGGGAAAGCCTTTCTGAGAAGGTAATCTTTTGTTTTTATGAAACATTTCATTTTGAGTTTTCTATGGAAATGTTTAAAGTACAAAAAAGTGCCAAGAAGAAAATGACAGCCACCCACCTTTCCACCATCCAGAAATAACCTTGTAGCATTTTGGCATTGTTACTTCTGATCAAAGCTTGTAAAAGATCTATTTTGTGGCTGCAAGGAGCAGTGGATTTAATAGAGAACTCAGGGTGGCCTGGTTCAGTCTAGTTTCTGTGGCTATGAAGCAAAGGAAGGTGACAGAAAGAATTTGAGCTACAACAGGGCTTGGAGATGATTAAGTAGGTGAGGGAGAGAGGACCAAATAGGATGAATCCCAAGTGTTGGACATAATCGAATGGGCAATGATGCTGTCATTAGGGAGATGGGAAGAGGTGGTTAGAAATAGGTTAGAGGCGGGCAAAGGAGACCAAGAATTCACTAATTGTGAAGATGCACGTGAAACACCTAAATGGAGCTGTCAAGTAGGCCATTGAAGAAAAGATTCTGGGGCACAGAAGAGAGGATATTAATTTGAGATGTTGCATACAGGTGCTATTTAAGGCACGGAGAATGGAAGAGATCACCTGGGGTGAAAGTTTAGAGAGGAGAAATGGGACCAGGACTGAGCCCCAAGAGAAGCCAACTTGAAAATGAATTAGAGGAAGAGCAGCTGGGCTAAAAGAATGAAAACGACTGGCCATAGGAGTAAAGAAAAACCTGATAAGTTCTGTTGTAGGCAGATCGGTGGCTCTAAAATACTCACGTCCTACTCCCTGCAACCTGTGAAAGTATGACCTTAAATGGCAAAATGAACTTTGCAGATGAAATTAAAGTTATGGAGCTTAGATAGGGAGAGCATCCTGGATTCTCGAGTGGGCCAAATGTGATCACCTGGGTCCTTAAAAGTGGAAGAGAGGCAAAAGAGGCAGTCATGGAGAGGTGATGATGGAAAAAGAAACAGGAGGCAGTCAAAGTGTAGAGGGACTTGGTCCACCATTTCTGGCTTGGGAGGCAGAGGAAAGGGTTTGGTTTGTGAGCCAAGGATTGCAGGAGGCCTCTAGAAGCTGTGAACTCTCTCAGCTGACAGCCATTGAGGAAAAGGGGCTCTCAGCTCTACAACCACCCAGAGCTGAATTCTGTCTTTAACTTCGATAAGCTCCAAGCATATTCTTCCCCAGAGCTTCAGGAAAGGAACGTAAATCTGCCAAAACCTTGGTTTTAGCCCCGTGGGAACTCTGCTAGACTCTTGACCTACAAAACTGTGAGATAACACATTGTGTTGTTTTAAGCCTCAAAGTTTATAGTAAATTGTTATAGCAGTTAATGCTCAAAAAACATTAGCTCTTATCGTTATCCTTTTTAAGATTGTCTTCCTATTAAGGTACTGATTATCTTTCACTGAGTATAGTAACAAGACAATTGCTTTTCTCATTTGTGGCTCGGGTGAGTTCTTAACAAGGTTAATAAAACTACCTATATCAAACAACGTCAGAGGCAATGGTTGATGAGTCTTCCATTATGTCAGCCTGTCTTAATTAATTGGTTGCCCAGTTCCCAGCTTATGGCACAGGGATGACCTCTGCATGCTGAATAAAGTGTGCTGCTGTCTCCTTACCTGTTATGTCCAGGCCATCTTCAGTCCATCATCAGAGTTCCTATCTCAGGCTAACACCTCCTCTTCAGAGAAGCAGAAAAGAATTTCATACAAAATAACAGAAGTGTTGAGATTATTTTGTGCTCCCTGCCTAAATGTCAGGCTCTGGCAATTATTCCTTCCCTTTTGTTCTTCCAACATGGGTAATGTCATAGTTCCTGACAGCTGGAATTTACTCATCTGTTAAAGCCACCCAGGGACAACCTGCAGCCCTTTGTTTTAGAGGAGTGCTTCTCAACCCTGGCTGCACATTAAAAGTGGATGGAAAATTTTTTTAAAAAATACTGATATTCAGGCCTCACTCTAGATCAATTGAACCTGAACCTCTGGGCATGGGGCCTGGGCAGGAGTACTTTTTTAAAGTGCTCAGAGTGTTAGCAAAGTGATGTTAGAGAAGCACTGCCTAGGGCATTTTCTCTTTCACTTCTGAGAACAGAGGAGGCACCCATTGTGCTCAGATGTCTATTAAAGTCTGAACCCTGCTGAGCTAATGAACAGAGGGGCCTACAGTGCAAAGTGCTTCCATAGAGACAGTGGGAAGAGACATCCAGAGACAGACGTCTCCAAGTGGGGATGGAGGTCTCTGCTGCTGCAACCTTCACTGGTGATACTGCACCCCATGTCAGCTGGGAGTGTCAGCTGG
This sequence comes from Eidolon dupreanum, assembly GCA_028627145.1. Classification (NCBI taxonomy): domain Eukaryota; kingdom Metazoa; phylum Chordata; class Mammalia; order Chiroptera; family Pteropodidae; genus Eidolon; species Eidolon dupreanum. The sequence goes on from CM053505.1 coordinate 9,805,346, forward strand.
GAGACAGGAAGGGGCTAAAGTTTGAAAGGCAAAGATATTTCTTTCTTTCGTAAGCTTTATTCAAGATATTCATTTTTTTAGCTAAGCAAGAAAGTTCATTGATTCTACTTTTGCAACATGGCAGACAAAATGCTATCCATATGTCTTAGTCAGCTTGGGCTAATGTAACAAAATACCATAGACTGGGTGGCTTAGACAACAGACATTTATTTCTCACAATTCTAGAAGTGGGGAGTCCGAGATCAGGGAGCCTGCCTGTTAGGTTCCTAGTGAGAATTCTCTTCCTGACATACAGATGACCATCTTCTTGCTGTTTCCTCACATGGCTACAAGAGTGAGCTCTGGGGTCTCTTCCTCTTCTTATGTGGGCGTTAATCCCATCATGGGGCTCTACCCTCACTACCTCATCTAAACCAAATCGCCTCCCAAAGGCCTCACCTCCTAACACCATCACATTGGGGGGGCTTAGGGCATCAACATATGAACTTTAGGGGAACATAAATGTTCAGTCCATAGCACCATACAATTTCTTGAGAACCTGTAAATTAAAATGATCGGTGTCCTATGGGAAGTGAACACACAGTGCCTTACTGTTAGAGTATACAGCTGAAACTTATTAGATTTCATTAACCAATGTCACCATAAAAAATACATAAATAATTTTTTAAAACAATAATCAGTGTCTCGTAAGTATTCTCCAGGAACCCAATAGCCAGAGCTTGATAGAAGTGGTAGGAAACCTGCTCTTTGGAGTCCAACACTTTGATTTCAGCCTTGTGAGACCTGGAACAGAGGAACCAGAGGAGCTCACTTAGATTTCTAAAATATAGAATTATGAGATGATAAATTTGTATTGTTTAAAACCACTAAATTTGTGGTAATTTTTAAAGGCAATAAGAAAAAAACTAATATAACTACCAAGGCATGTTTTGAGCTATTACACCATCGATAAACAATTTTAGTGACATTAACCTTGATTGCTGAACACAAACCACAAGTTGAGAGATCAGGAAACCTGATGAGTCTTGGTGCTCAGTTTACTCCTGGAATATTTAGCCTGATTGTTGACTTGCCAAAGATGAATTGTGATGGTGACAACTTGGATTACATTCCTTTTACAAAGTCCTCAAAGACAATAAAGGGAAATGCTGATGGGTGTCAGGAATTGTGATTCCTGACCAGCCCTGTTATAAAATATAATGCAGAGTTTACTATTGCCCAAAAAAATGGTCAAAATAAAGTGCATGGTTTGGAACAGAGGTTTAACTATCATCAAGACAATCTTCTGCTATAATAGACCTAAGAGAACTGTAAGGATCTTTGAGCAATTTATCTTGATTCTTTCCTATGGATGTTATGCTAAGCAGCCCATAGCATCCGTAGCCTTTATGGTCTTCTCAATCTCAGAGCAACAGATTTCTAGCTCCTAGCCAGGGGTCTCATTAGGAAATGCCTGCATTCTAGAATCTCAGAATGATCCTTTAAAAGGCTTCCTTCTGGGCATATTTTATTAACTCCAACAATAGAAACCAACAATACTTACCTTAAGCAGAAAACGAATTTATTGCAATAATTTATTGAACAGCTCACAGAATTAACAGGAAGGTTGGAGAATCGGCTCTGAAAATGGGCAGGAAACAAAGGAAGCCAGGAAGTTGGATCCTCTGCTAAAATTACATCACAGGAATTGTCAATTAAAGAAGCTACCTCTAAGCCATGGATGCTGCCCCGGACTCCGTCACCTCTGGAGGCTGCCTACTGTGGCTGTACCTGCAAAGAATTCTAAACTGTTCCCTATTTCTATCTCCAGATTCAAAATCCTGAGTGGAATATTTAATTTTTCTTAGTTTAGATAATATGAAAAAAATTCCAGCCACCAAGTGTCAGGAAAAGCACGTATTTTAATTTCCTTAGTAGGAGGCAAGACTGTCCTTCCCTCCAAGACTTACATTGTGGACCATCCTCCAGACAGAAAAGAGTATGAGGTAGAGCTCTTTAAAAATATATATGTTTTTTAAATATATACATGTATAATCCCCCACTTCAAATACTGTGACCTACCCTATTCCCAAAGCAAACAACCCAATATTTCATCAGTTACTTCTGCTAGCCCCTCACCCAGAGCATCTGAGGAATATCTGTTTCTGTCATAATCCCTTCACGACCTCCAACAAATTTTGTGTGCAATATGGGGTAAAGGAAGAGGAAAGAAAGGGCAATAATTTAAAATGTGTAAATATACGCATGGTGCAGTGAGGAAGAGAATCTGGATAGAAGATATGGCCTTTGTTTCTGCAACTGATGATGAGGTATTTACAATGTCCCTCCTGTGTTACTCACTCTGTGCTCCCATTGCCTTCAGCCCCACCTTGGCTGGCTGCAGTGGTATGCTGATAAATGTTTACCCACAAGCTCTCTGGTGGAAAAAAAACAGTATTTATAATAAATTATACTGACATGAAAGATTTTAGCACACAATTTACAACTAATGATAAAACTTACAACGTTTTTTTATTGTAAATTCCAAAAAGCCAATTGATTGTCAAAGGTTGGTGCTTTTTTTTTTTTGGCTAACCAAAAAAAAAAAAAAATGGTTTGCAATTCAACCAGGATTTAACAAAACTGGACTACAGTTAGAAGTTTGATTACTATTCAGTTCAGCAGGCCAAGAAGTTACTAGAGTCATTAATTGAGTGTAGTTCTGACATGAATATCAGTTGATAATTTTGTTTGCATTAACAAGTAAGATGAAAGTAAAACAAATGAAGATTTATGATGGAACTACATTTGTCAATGACATGAGTGACTGCTTTATGAAATTAGATAAGTTTTCAAATATAGGAAGAATTTTTTCTCAAATTTTGTGCTATTCACAATATAATAGCTATAGATACAACCTGGTTTTAAGTTTAATCTGTATTAACATTTCATCCATCACTTTTTTAAGTCTAGCTAATCAACAAATCAGTATTGTGACTTGATCTATTTAAAGAATACATAAAGCTCCTAGTTAACATTAATAAACTTTGCATCTTTTCCTTTTTCTGATTGAACTTTAATTTTCATATCATGACCCATAGGATTTTATGCTAATAAATATGTAATTTTTATGAGTTTATTTTATGCTCTATCATTCTTCTCAGTAAATATATATGTATATGTATATGTATATGTATATGTATATGTATATGTATATGTATATGTATATGTATATGTATATGTATATATATAAACTGGAATTTTGAATTTCATCTCTAAATGTTAAAAATATTCTTAGGGATTGAGTTATTACAGTTATTTGTACACAATTGACAAAATCAACATAAATATCAATATTGATAAATAATCCTTAAACATAAAAAATCAAATTTTAGTCAAAATTGCATTTCTTAGTAATATGAATGGGGCTGATTTTTAAAAATTAGTTCATGTAGCCATAGATGAATATGACTTACTGCTAGATGAGGCAGGGTTCGGCAACAATTCGACAATTTATTCCTGTTTTTTAGTGTTATAAATAAAAGTTCTGAGAAACCTTGCTCACATAAATAAGTATGTAGGAATGGAAGAGTGTTGCTATGCCTGTGTCACTCAATTTGTTGAAATCTTTCCAGGTATGAGCTAAATGTTGCATAGTGATCTATTGACAAAAATTATTTTTAACGTTGTATCACCTCCCAGCTCATAGGTTTTTCAAATTTGTGGAGAGCAAAGATTTAGAACTATACGACTTGAGAAATCAATTGTCATCTACTCTTTGCATCATTTACTTTCTCCATTTTTGAAAGTATACTATACAGACATTACTATGATTTACAACACAACTATTAATTTTACTTGTTCTTTCTCCAACAGGTATCTCATTTAGCCTTTATAGTGAGAAAAGTTTAGCAAACAGTTTTAAGTATTTGTCATTACAATATTATTTATAAAGTACTTTTATATTATTACATGCTTCTAACTATATTTTCACCAAAAGCTTGGAACTGCAGCTTTAACCCATCCGAGTTATGGAAAATGTATCATCTATATGGAAAAGCCTGTCCTTATTGTCAAACCAGTTGGTCAAAACAGACTTCCCTCTGACTTTCTCCATGTCATATTTTATATTGGCTTAGGCTTTTCACAACATGGTGGCCTTGAGGTAGTTACTTCTTCTTACATGTAGCTGCCTTCCAAGAGGCAAGAATCAGGAAGTGCCTGGCCAGTTAAGGGCTACACTTAAAACTGGTACAGTATCACTTCGCCCTATTCTATTGATCAAAGCAGTCACAGAGCCTGCCACATCCAAGAGGTGGAGAGATAGACTCCACCTCTCACGGGGGCAGTCCCAAAGTTGCATTTTAGAACACCAGTGGGATCATGATATCATTGCAGCCATCTTTGGAAAATATAGTGTGCCATAGCCAGTTTCCAAGAACATATTTCATCAATACTCAAGAACCGAGGAAACAACTTGGAGATGGGTTCGGTGTCCCACAGGTCTTATCATGAGGTAAACTCCTGTCCAACCTTCCTTTATCTTCTAACCAATCTGACTAATCAGCCACAGGAACTTTCGGGGTCCTCAGGACTTAGCATTATCTTAGAGCTCATGTGCAGTAATCCTCTACAGATATACACATTTCCCTCTACCCACTGCATACTTTCTGTGGTAAATGATGGAATCTCTCACAGGAGGGCTAAAATGAAGATCCAGGATGTACTTTGGGAAGTCTTTGCAGAATCTTTTCTTGAAGCACACAGTCTCCCCTTTGTTCAAGGAGCCCTGATCTGGGAGTTGAGTGACTCAGGTTTTGCAATTAGGTACGAGGCCTCAACTCAGTATTTTTCTATTTTGGCATGTATGTAATCTTTGTTAACCAGGTATGGAGTTTTGTTGTTGTAAAAGTAAAATAAAGCCTTAGTAGAATAACTGAGATCTTCAGACCTGGTGATCCCATGATCAGTCCATTACTGCCAGAGACCCCTGTGCCTCAGATTCTTCTGATTCCCACTCTGATAAGTATGATCATCTTGCTTCTGATGGCAAAGGAGTGTCCCCTGGCCTCTGACACTCTGAGATATTCCAAATACATTGATATGTTGTGCTGAAGCACAGATGAGGGTGACATGGTGGGAAGAGCTTTTTTGAGGAATGAAGGGAGTTTAGGAAACAATGAGGTTAGTCCTGGTAGTTTTAAAGCATTTAATTGGTGACTGGATGTGTTTTGAGGGGAGAGTGGGAGAGATAGGGTCCTGCAGCTGCTTGCCTCTTCCCTTCTGCCAGGAAAGACATGATACCACCTCATGAGCGAGGTTTTCACTCTCGTCGCTGACAATAGACATGTGGCAGTCCAAGGAGGAACAAGTCTTCAATGAGTACATTATTCTGGGTGATCATGGATGATTATTTTGCTGGTTTGCCAGTGGCTGCCAGAGTCCTACCCCTTAACATACTGCCTTCAGCCCCAACTAGGACAAATAACTCATTCAAGATAGCTTCTATTTTCCTAAGGCTGTTCATTGCAACTCATGCCCAGACATCAATTCCTGTATGAGTCAAGGTTTATGATTGCAAGCAATAGATATTGACCCATCACTGGAAGGATTTGGGATAGTTCTCATATCAGGTGGGTGAGCCAGAGAAACAGGTTTGAAAAGAGAATAGGAGAGAAAAGGGTGATTATGACAGAGAACTATCACCAAATCATGCCATAGAAAAGTTTGGTTAGGACACCAGTGTACCATTGCACCATACTGAGCCTTGCCCCACGCACTGCTGCCATTAGAATGGGCAGGCCACTCCTGTCAATCTGGAATGAATTCTAAATAGATTCAAACTGTCCACTGCTGCTTTTCTCATAATCAAAATGCCTGCCTCAGTCATGTGCCCAAGCTTTATACTCTCTATAGAGGCAAGTATCTGTCCTTTCTGTGTGTGGAGGCCGGGAGAGATGCAGAATGACTGAACCTCCAAACATAGGAAGTGAGTGCAGTTGCTGGTCAAAAAAGAAAATATATTCCAGCAAATAATGCACAGGATCCCATGTTCATTTCCATGGAAGAACAGCCCTTATATTAGTAAGGTTCAGCTGTGAGTAACAAAAACCCCAAGGTACAAGAAAGTGGTTTTGTTTTCCTCCCTCAGAAGTGTAGGCAGCCCAAGGCTAGCGTGGTAGCTCCATGGACAGGCTCCTGTCAACACACAGCTTCCATCTTATGGTCTAAGATGGCAACTCCTGTTCCAACCATTACATCTGCATTGCAGCTAAAAAGAATGAGGAAAAGGGAAGAAAAAAGTAGCTGACCTCTCCCTTCAGGAATACTTACCAGGAATTATAAATGCTGCTTTTGTTTAATGACCCTTAGCCAGAATTTAGGCACAGGGCCACTGTGAGCTGCAAGAGGAATGGCTGTGCAGCCAGTTAAAATTGAACAGTTTTATTACTGAGGAAAAGGGGGGAAAACAATTATTGGGGGACACCTAGCTCTCTCTGCCACTTTCAGGACACTTTTATATTTTACAGTGGAGAAACTGGCTTCTACCTTTTCTGGCTTACATCGCCCCCAAATCATTGTGGCACAGAAGCCACTCAACAGAAAAGACTTACTGGCCACCCTTAAATCTCAGGGCTTCTCAGGATATCATTTAATGATCTTCTCAACCACATTTCCATTGCTGATGCTTCCATTTCCTATTCTTTCTTGATGCTATTACCTCATCCACTGTTTTCACTGCAGAGCCTAGCAGGCTACCAAATCATTGATATTGATTACACATTATGTTTAAGTCCTCTTTCTCTTTCGCTCTTTTTATCAATTTATTCAAGGATATTTTCTTATTGAACTGATACTTAAGCCCCAAGTCGTGTATAGTTTTGCAATGACTTACATAAACCAGAATGACAGAAAGTCCTAAGGTGCTTTAGGGTCATGGATTTAACCATGAGGATATTTTATTGCAGCTTTCAGAAAAATCCTAATAGATGAAAATATGCTGCTTTTACAGAAAAGAGATATCTGGATCTGATTAATTGGCTTTCTAGGTATATACCTATCTAAAAAATAAAAACAAGCTTTTATAGTGATAATAATCTTGTATATTAATTATATATGGAAAACAAATAACATTTATCATGTAATATTATCTATATAAATATATTTACACATTTATTTATATAGATTTGTATTTATTTACTTTAGATAGATATATGCCTCCCTGGCTTTATCTATACATCATTATGATGAAAATATAATTTAGAAAATATACAGGAAGGGGGATATTTGTGAAATTAATTGGAACTGGATATCTTACAGAATTTTTGTTTTTAAAATTATTTTCATCATTAATACTGTTTCATTAAAATGGGTACCTTTGTAAGAAAAAAACAAGGATACTACTTCCCTATCCAGATGTTTTGCCTCTCATTTATTTTTAGTGGGAAGATACCAGGAATGATTCACTTTCTGAAGTAATGATGTATATTTAGCCAGTCACAACTTCAGTAGATCTACTGTATCTGTGATCTACTACAATAAGAACTTTAATTTTTTGGTCATTTATGCACAGAAGCTGTGACAGGCCCTGTACCTCACCGTATAATCTTAGCTCCTACATTCCAGTACACATGACCTGGCTTCCAGCCTTCCAATCACTGCATTTCTTTTTCAAGGACTTGACCTGCAAAGTGCACTTTGCCTGCTGGTGCAGCAGGCAGCCCTCAATCAATGATGGAGGGGACTTGGCGCTTAAATATCCTAGCTCCCTCACTGGGACTGGGGTCACTCTGGGGCATGTGTTCTCTCCAGACTCCTGCAGCTTCCCCTGTGAGGTTGAGCTCCAGTTACCCATAATGATAACTGCTTCACACCCTCCTTCTTCAAATGCTTTTCCAGCCTTATCTTACCTTCCCAGTTCCCTGCTGGTATTTCCTTCCCTGCCCAAACAGGTTACCTTTACTTGAATCCTTGTCTCAGAGTCTGCTGCTGAAGAAAGAAACAAAGACTGAAGCAAAGAAAAGAAAGCTTATTAATGTGCTTACTACCCTGGACATTTGCCTAAATCATAAGTTCTGATTTAGATAGAGGAATCTGAACTATGTGGAATTTAAATTGAGTGGAAATGATTTCAATCATGGTTTAAATCTGTAGATAATATAATTTATTTTAAATAATTTTTGGTAGTTTTCCCCTAATGTTTAGTTCTCCAAGTACTCATCAAATATGGCCTTCAATATAGCCCTCAAATATACTCATCAAAACTCAGCTTTGAAATGGCTGGGTGAAAGGACTCCACAATGCAGTATTCGCTCCTCCATTGGTGCCTGGCCCTGCACTGGGTGAGTCTCATTGCCTGTTGATTTGGCTGTAGGTTTAGTTTTAAAAACACATGCAGCATTTTACAGCCAGGATTTAAATGCAGATTAATCTGAATTCAGAGAACAAGCTCTTAACCATGTGCAGAACACCAGTGCTGGAGGGAGGGCTGCTTGAGCTGCTCTGCAGGCTATGGCTGTGTTAATCTCACTGGATGGAGCAAGGAGAGCAAATAAGGGATTAAGAAAGGGCTGGTGCCTGAGTCACCCCAGGGCAGTTCCAGGTCACATGTGCATCAAGACTATGTGACATTTAGATGTCTCAGGTCACCCAAGCCAGATTATCTTTTAGTCCACGGTTGGCCTGGCCACATGTACTTGGAAGCTCTCATGCATCCTCCTTAACCTTCAGAAGAAAATAGATGATGAGTGTTTGATTGTGCATGAAACAGATAGGTTTGCCCTGCTCAGCCAGACCACAGAGAAGCCACAGAATCTTCTTCAGTGACCGGAGACAAACTCGAGTAGCAAATGCATTCTCCTTCTCTTTCCTCTCTCCCTCTCTCATTTTCTCCTTCCCATTCTGTCTCTCATTCTCTGTCTCTCCCTCCTTCCCTTCCTCCTACACACCTTTCTCTTTACTACCTCTTAAGCAGCAAGAAAGCTCTGAAGTTTAAAAAGAGACATTCTCTGACATGTCACTGTTTGGGTAAAATCATATGACAACCGGCTGCCCCTCAGACATTCATAGCAACTCCCACCTCTCTTCGACCCACCACCTTGTGTCTGGGTCTCTTTAGAGTTCTCAGTACATCAATAGCCAGATCGAATGCGTCAAGCCTTCCAAGGAAGTCACTTGTCCTAAAAATCTGATTCCCAGAAGCATAGCAAGTGATTTCAGCTTATTTACTGGGATCAAATGTTGGCAAATAACCATGATGTCCAAGGCTGAGAGATTGTTACATAACCATCCTTCAGCAGAGACAATGAAGTCACATGTTTGCCTGTCTAATCACTGATCAGGGACATGTTTGATTGCAGATAATGTGCTCGCTGGCCCACAACTTAATTACTGAGTGTCTGAATCAACAAAGCTTCCCAATGTAGGTCTTGCCTAATGGTGCATCTGTTAGAGATCATTGCCTCTGGCCTCTAAACGAAAGTTCTGGGGGATACAATGGGTCAGCACTGTTCTCGATGACCTCGCACTGAAAAACATGCCAGTTCCCACGGTTTATTTTCCAGCCAGCAATAGGCATTATTGTTTATATCCAGGGCCAAATGGAACGAATGATTCCAGGGTGGCAGATATTGGTAAAGCTTCTGGTGGAAGCACACTCTCCAAGGAAATTAATGGCACAGTAATTTTGGTATATCTGCAGCCAGAGTCCAATTATCCAGACAAGAAAGCTGTAGAGCAACAGAGATGGGGGTGTTCCTTTCCCAAGCTGGTAAAGAAAAATATGTTAGGAAAAGTCTAGGGAAAAAAGCAAGTAATAAATAAGATAGGGCCAAAATGTTGAGTCTAGGGGTTGGGGTTCCAGCAGTCGACCAGGATATAACTACAGAGTTTGCAGCCCAGTGGGACATTGAGGGACATTTCTCCTGTCTGCTTCTTTCTTCTAAATTCCCCCACCCCATGTGTGTGTGTGCTTTGCCTATCTTCCAAAGGGAGCTCTCACCCTCCTCCTCCTTGGGCATTATTATCATAAGCATGATGCCAGGCAATGACTTCAAGATTTGGAAAAAAATAAGTTTGGTTTTTTTAAATTTTATTTTGGGTGTTTTTGTTTAAAATTTAAGGAGTCTTGGTCTATACACAGTTGTTATTATTTAATCACAAGAAATAGCTATGCCCATTTTCTTGCCTGCAAAATTAAATCGATGCAACATGTCATTTTAAAGAAATTGTGATAAAGTTGGATCTTCCCAGATGATTTTTAAGACACTAACAAAGGCCTGAGTTCTAAAACTGCATAGAAATGTCCATGCCTTGCTGGCATCCAGCCCCCTAGATGTTGAGATATCTCCCCTGGCTTCTTCAAATGTCTGTCACCTCCCACTAAATACAGGAAAACTCAGCTCCAGTTGGTGAGGAGGGTGAGGATTTTCTGAGCCCAAGAATCTTCCTATGTGTGGCCAGAGCCAGAAGACAAAGTATAAAACAAAACAAAACAAAACAAAAACAAAAACAAAACAAAGCTAGAAATAACGCACAAAACCTTCTCTGGTTTTTGTTTTGTTTTGTTGTTGTTTGTTTTTTTTGTCTAAAGCCTGCCATTAGCCTTAGGCAGTATGGCTTGTGTGGGTGGTTCAGTTGAACATTGGTCTGTTCCAAAATGCTTCTGAACAGAAATTCCTACCGGACCCTGTCTTGTCTAGTGCACCATAGATTCATGAGCAGTATTAAGGAGCAGGAATAGATTCCAGAGAAGCCTACAGCCCTCATTCTGTAAATCTAAAGACTAGAAGCAACCCACACACCAGGGTAAACTCCTGCCTATACATCCCTCCTCATCACTCCACCTAACTCTCCATCACATTTGAAAATTAGAGTTTAGAGTGCAGACCTGCTTTTGCTCTGCAGACATCTAAAGCCCGAAGAAAAAGTCCCCTTTCCATCTAGAAAATGAATCTTAAATATACCCTCATTGAACCAGGGAAGATCTGGTTGTAAAAAAGAGCCTTGTTATCTCGGAGTGCAGTCTCTCCTTGTTGGGAGTGGCACTGAATTATTTTGCACAGAAGTCAAATGTTATGGGAGTTATTTTTCTCCTATAATAAACAAGCTGAGGGTTGAAGGATATGAAGCCAAGTGCATCCCAGAATTTAAAAATGATTGTTTAATTGAGATTGTTTTTCTTTTTCTGAAGAAAGCCTTTAGGTGATGGTGTTGTTAAGGCTGTAAACTTATTTATAGCTGAATCTCCTCTTTTATAATCAGCATATATATTTTTTTGACAGTGTGATTTGCCTTCAGTGTGGTATCTAAGCAGGTTTGGTCATTTGCTTGGAGAAAAAAAGGAACTGAGTGTATGAGCTCTAAAGGTTTTCTTTGCCTAGCAACATGCTGGTGGGTTGCATTACCCTTAGTGGTTGCCGTGAGCATGACTTGCTGACCGAATACACGATCACATGTGAATGTTATGGCAATAAATCCTATCTTTTGGAAAAGCACAGATATTTCCTTAATGGTCTGTGAGGCAGAGAACTAGCTGTGGGCCACGCTGATGCATATATTCGGCATCAAGTTAAAAATCCCAAGGGAGCATCAATTACCAAGTTAAAGGCAGTTTCTATTTCAAGCTAGATTGCAAAGCAATGGGATAATGCCACATGCCTTCAAATGGAACTAGTTTTATTCATCATTGTGTAGTCCTTGAATCCAAATGAGCCCTGTTCTCTTCCCCATGAACCTTTCCATGTTTTATCTCAGAGAGGAGACCCTAATTCTAGATCAGCCCAAGCATGTAAGAGAGGAGGTTTCACAGGATGGTACCTTCCAATCAGTAGTGATCCTTATATGGACCTAATCATAATGGGAAGCCTTTTGTAAATCCTCTAACTCAGGGGCCCCCAACCCCCGGTGCACGGCAGGAGGTGAGTGGGCTAGTGAGTGCGAAGCTTCATCTGTATTTGCAGCTGCTCCCCAGAGCTAAAATCTTCATCTGTATTTGCAGTCACTCCCCAGCACCTAGCATCACCGCCTCAGCTCCACCTCAGGCATTAGATTCTCATTGGAGCACCAGTCCCTGGTGCCAAAAAGGTTGGGGACCATTGCTCTAACTACTTTAGTGAAAAATGAGGGATGCAGATTATCCCCCATGCCCTGGGCCTGATTTTTAAAATTCTGTGCCACTTACCTACTAGTCTTGGAAGCAAAGCTAATTATCTTCCAATCTGCACTCCCGAAATGTACAGATCATTTAAAAAGATAGTTGAGAAGATTCTGGAGAGCCTTGCTTGTTCCAGATGACCTCTGCTGCAGAAGAAGAAGCTTTTCAAGTATCCCACACAATCCTGGATGCTGTGGGGCCTTCTTTTACTCATGCCTCAAGCACAACATAGGAAAATCCCATATGGGGAGGGGAGGGGGCCGAGGGGAAGGGGAGTGTTTTTAGCAAGCTGATTGTCTCGCTGAATACTGTGCTCCTCCCCACACTTAGCACAGAGTCAAGGCGGAGAAGGCAGTGTGGGTGGAATGCCTGTTGTACTGCCCTGGGGATTCTCACCTGTCAGCCCAGTAACAGATAGTTGGTACAGTTCACAGCATGTGCACTGGAAACTGGCTGTTGTACCTTATGCTTTAATTATTCCAACACTTCATTTCTAGTTTCTTTCTCTCTCCTAATGAACCTTCAACTACTTGTACCTTGTTTTTGCTCATGGAAAAGTTGCATAATAATTGGTTGTTTGCAAACCTGTGAGAAAGATAAGACTGTTTCAAAGTGATGTATGGGTTTTTAAAGAGCCGTGTAGCATGAAACCTGAATTTTTTAAATTAGTACTTCGTTGAAAGTAAACTGTCCTTTCCTATATGTGTTGTCCAATAAAAGATAGAATATGGAACTTGCTAAATCCCACATACAGTGAATTTAAGCCTTAATAACAACAACAAAAAATACATATTAAATATAGACCTCTTAAAATATCCATTGCATTTGTCTAAGGATTCTGCTCTGTACTATGTTGCATATTGACTCGGGAGACTGCATTAAAATATGAAGACAGTTTTTATAATACTAAACCAGAATTTAATTTTGAAGCTGAACACGGATCACTTATATATAAACAAAGAGAACACTGAGGTAAATTTTGAATTCTGCCCAACTCCCCTCATTAAGAAAGAAGGGAATGGCCCAAGGCAACACAATGCCCTTATTTAGAATCTACTCTGCCGACAAATGATCAGGCTGGCATGTTTGGTTCTGACTGATATTTCCTGCCCTGTGTGTGTGTTTATTAGATTTAGAGCACCAGGCTAAACCACAGCCCAGCAGGATGTCTGGCACCCATGACCAGATGGGCACTCGTTCAGGAAAACCTGAACCCCACCTCCCCCAGGCCCCACAGAATTTGCACCCAGTCACATGTGTACACAGTGATAGTCCTGCTTTTGGAAACCGACCTCTATGAAACAAAAGCTGAAGACTCATTTTTGCTTAGGATGTTTAGAAGTACATCTGATTTTTTTTAAATGGCAGACACTAAGGCAAGGATACGAGTCATGGTGTTGGGGTCTCTGCATACCAGATAGGTACATAACACACTTGCCTTTAAAACAGGGTGGTCTTGAGAACCTGGTCCCTTAAACCTTCATATTGTGAAGTTGCCCAAGCATCTGGGAGTATCAGAAGACCCTAGAGGGGTTTAGGTGTTTCCTTTTGGCTTATGGTCATGTTGGCCATGAATTAAGTTTTAGAGGCTCTCCATCTTCAGCAGCAGGAGACATGGTTCATCTTTCTTAGGACAACCAAGATATGATCTGCCCCCTCTTTTGATCTGGTCCCTCAGCTTTATTTTTATTGTGCCTTGTAATGAACTCTATCCCATCTGAGCAAAGGGAATTTCTGAGCCTTTATGGAAGTAAAATGAACTCATCATAAAGGCCATCCTTGGAGGAGGAATTTCAATGATGCCTAGTTCCTCAGGCAATATTTAACTTCATTTGCAGTGATCAGTCAGCCATAGTTTTACCCATGGTACCCAATAATTCAGAATGAGAAGCCCCACTTAGACAGTGTAGGGTTTCACTGGCTCATATCTCATTTCTCTCCATGTGGGGGAATATCTAGCTCTCTGAAGACATGAAAATCAATTTAGTCTTGATTCATATTTTATATTTACTCACATATTTATTTGAACTCATAAAAAGTTTATTGACATAATGTAGAAGGTGAAGAACTAAAATACATTCCAAATATTGACCAAAATAATATGGGAAGTAGCTTAGAGAATTTCCAAATTTCAAAATCACTGTTATGCATATCACCATATCCTCTCCATAAAATCATATCCCTCCTCAAAACCACACCTTCCAAGTGGTGAATTCTTGAGCTTATTTGCTCTGCAAGGTGCCAAACATGAGGATAAACTAAATTAAGAATTGCAGCCAACTAGAAGGAAGATATATAAATGTACAAACAGGACATTTTTGCTAGAGTCTCAGGCATTCAGGAGTTTCATAATCATCATACAAATATATAAAATTTTTAGTGAGCTATTTTCATTTGAATCCATTCTCTTCAATTCTTCACATCAAGGCTGCAAAAGAGAAACCAGAGGAAGCGTTAGTTTAGTTTTCATGAGATATTTTTGGGGCAGCTTTTAAATCAATGTGATAGGTACATGTCAAAATTGAAGGTGTCATCTTCACTTGAAAACGTCACCTCTTGATTTCATAAATGTAAAGTGAACTAAGAGTAGAAAGTGTGACCATCAACTTTGGCTCTAGTGATTTAAGTAATTCCAAACTAAATTAGGTAGGATGGCTTCCTTCTGAAGGATTAGAGTATGATACTAACCTTATAATTATGCCTTGCAACACTTTTGGTGTGGGTGGTCAATTTGCAATCATGGCTTCAGTTCTCTACCCATCCCTATATCTGTCCCCATGGCCATGGCACCTTTTAGTTTCCTGCCGTTGTGGTTGGGGTGTAATTCCTCATATCTGGGTTTAACCACATTACTTGCTTTGGCCAGAAGAATAAGGCTGATGATGGTGTGCCAGGCCTGAGCCTAAGCCTCAGCAGATATCATATGTTTTAGTTTACTCTCTTGAGCCTCTGCCATTGCCATGAGTAGGCTAAGCCCAGGCTTACCTGCTGATCCCAGGAGAAGGACAAGAAACCTTTGGAACAGAGCTACCCAGCTAACATGCCCCAACCTAGCCCCATTTAGGGCAGAGCCCTCAGCTGCCACAGATGCATAAGTCAGCCTAGCCGAGATCAGCTGAGCCACAAACGTATGAGGTAGAATAAGAAATGATTTTATTCTAAGCCATTGGATTTGGGGGTGGTTGGTTATGCAGCAATAGCTAATTAATATGATGCCATTTCTTTTAAAAGCTCTTGTAATGCAGGGATCATTGGACATTATTTACATGTTTGTTTTCCATTCTTTCTTGTTGTCATTCCTTATGTGTTTTACTTATGTGAATGAGCTGAATCTTTTCTAAGAAATAGAATGCTTGTGTTTTTTTATTACCAATGACGAAGCAAAGAAAATTCCACAAACAATCCCCCTCCCCGCCGCCTGCTATGGTAGACTCTGTGGCTTGAGTCTCTCCATATCCATCCACAACCAACTTCTTCCTTGCTCTTCTCTACTATAAAGGCCGGTCACCAAAGACTCCACTTCCCAGGCTCTCTTATAACTAAGAGCAGCATGGGACCCCATTCTGGCCAATGAGCCCTGAGGAGAATTCTGCAGCAGAGATCATTTAGAAAGATTTGCTGTCCTATGTGCTTCTTTAGAGAATAAAAGCCTATTGTGTCATTTAGCATTTATAGTATTGCTGTGATGCAGTTTGAATTATATTCATTGTTGAGATGAAATACACAGAGGTTCAAAAAGCAAAGTAAGTAGCTCAAAGTCTCATTGCTGATAAATAGAAAAGCTAGAATTTGAACTTGGACATCCTAACTTGGGCTCCTTCCACTCCACTAACAAGGAAGGTTTGGATGGTTCTCAAACCAGAGGGAAAGGTAGAAAGGTATTAATAATTGCAGAATTGAAAACATCACCAGCAGTCAACACAGGTTCTTGTATTTCTAGCATTTACTTTTTTTTTTTTTTTAGAAACTCCATTTTCAGTCCATGCCAGTCATCAAGAAAAAGCAAGAAAGCACCACTTTCCCAGCCCAGGATTTTTAGCAAAATGCGTTTTGTTGACCAGCAGCTCCATTCCGGCCTACCATGTGGGCCTATCTCTGACCAGTCTCCCTCATACACCTTGCACTGAGTTTGCTGGTCACTTACTGCTTTTGTAACATGACAAGAGCCTTCACGCCTCTCCCTCTTTGCTTATAACTTTTGACTATGCACCCCATGACTCTCCTCTTAACATGCTGCATTGCAATTATTTACCCATATGCATCATCTCTTTCCTCTCATAGTTTTCCCACCATAGCTGTCCTGCCACTAGGCTGTGACCTTCTGAAGAGTGTGAACATGTCCTATTTTTATATCACATTGCCTATCATAGCACCTGACACATAGCAGGGGCCTGAGGACTGATGAGTTGGCCCACTAGAGAAGTGAGAACAGTACAAGAATTGGAGTTGGAGCTATAGCCAAACCCACATTCTCTAATGTGAGGCAGGAGGAATGAGCAAGGGGCCACAGATACAGTAAATAAAGAGTGCTGATTTGATGTGCTATGTTCCCATAGTGCTATCAGGTCTGCCCTAAACCCCACCCCATAGCCAAGGTGTGTTCAAGACATTTTACCGCTGTAGTCACTGTGCTGGGTGACATACGGCCAGTCTCTGACTAAATGAGAGTCCTATGACAAGCTGCCCTTGAAGCCGAGACATTCCTTCAGCTTCTCTGAGCAACATGGAAGGGGTGATGATTCATAGCAAATTGTCACTGAAGTATGTTCTGTGAGGTGTGATTTCTCTCTGAGAAGTGTCCAGACTGTGAAACACCATCTGCAACCCAGAAATGGGAACCATTTCTGTGACAGGCTTGATATGGACTTTGACCACCACATATCTGTCCCAGGTAGTGAAATTATGGCTATACTGAGAAATTTAGGATGAGCCATTTGTCATTACAGACTCTTTAGTGACTATTTAAAAGCCCTAAAATGCCCCTTCACAACTAGTGCAGCTTGTGGACCTCTCTAACTTTGAGACAGTTTTGGAAACACAGAGAAAGCTTTATCCAGCTTTCCCAGTCCATTGTGGCACTGAGATGGCCATATTATTCAGAAAAGTGAATTCATTATGCTACACTGGCCCAGGGCAGCAGTGCTCTTCCCCTTTGTTCACCTTGTCTGCGAGCCAAGGGAAGCCTGGGAACCTGGCTGAAGAGAGGGATGCTGGACCAGTGCAATCAGCCTATGCTCCATGCGGGAGTGGAGGAACAGCCAATGGTGGTGGTGCCAGCTTTGAATATCTACTATGTGCCAGGCATGCCATCACTGACTCTTACAGATACCTCATTTAATCTACAAAGTGAACTCAATTCTTCCTTGTAGAAGAAGCCATGTAGGAGGCAGCAGAGGGAATAGAGAAGTCATTGCAGTTGTCTTTCAGACCACCCTGTAACCACCCCGCCCTCCCCCTGCCCAGCTTTGTTCTCCCTCCCAGGTCCCAGTAGGGCCCAGCAACCTTGAGCATCAGGACAGTGCTGATGGATAAGGTCACACATGGTCCTTTCAGCAGTGCAAAGCCCTCAGAGGACTAGCATCTCCATCCTTGGCCTTCTGGGGCTCAGCGTGTACTCAGAATGGTGGTATGTTACCGGAATACAAGAATCCAGGAATCCGGAGACCTGGGGTCAGGTCTCGAATTTAGAAATGAGAACAATGGGAAGGGATCCAGAGCTAAAATTGCCCGGGCTGGAAAGCACACTTGTTTGTCAGGTTGTTGGAATGCAAGTCTGTTGGGCAGTATCCCGGGCCACGCTGCTATGCTGCCTAGACACCAGCTGTCAACTATTCTCCTGTGTCCTGTTCTCTTGTAAGGGACATTTGTGAGAATGATGAGGAATGCGAGGCATCCTGCTGAAAAGTCACTTTCCAACTATCCCAGATATCTTTTGTACCCAAACCAAAAAGACACAGAAGCCCCACTTCTAGTGTACATTTGAGTTCACCTTGGCTGGTGCAGGGGTAATACACCAGATATCTCCCTTGTGTCACCCTAAGTCCAGGCTGAGGAGCATGTGATGTTTACACCTTTTCATGAGCCATTTATAGCCATGTTACTCATAGTCACCGTGGCCCTGCATACATCATTTAGGAAATGGACTCCACTCAACACTTGTCTGCATTTGCTCCTTTAACCAGACACTCAGGGGGTGCTACAGTGATTACTTCCTCCTATGTGGTGCTAAATCATAGAGCCATAAACACAGTGACACTCAAAAGTAGTCAAGGGGAACTGTACAGGCTTCATGTTCTGTACAGTTCCATATGCAATGGCCGACCATTTACCCAGAGCAAACTTGTTGAAGCTTTCAAGTTTGTTAGAAGGTATTTGTGAAGTCCTCTAGTTTATGAAGCACATTCACACACACTGTCCCATGCAGTTATCATGACCACACAATGAGGAAGGCAGTGTAAGCTACAACTAATGCTCCGATGGAACCTCACCCACCAAGGTCAAGAGACAGGCAGTGCACAGGCTGGAATCACACCCAGGTAACTCCAAACTCAGAACTCTTTCTTTTATCCCAACCACTTATAAAGTGAAAGAAGCAAAACTCAGCAAAAACTTTTTTCCTAGACTATGAAACATCTACCAAAATTGGCTTTTGTGCATCATTAAGCCTTTGGTGGCTCAAGTAAATATTAAAATGTTTCAACAAATACCTAGTAAAAGTAGGAAAAGTAAGAAAGCCACAAAGAGCAAGACTGATTTTTTTAAAAATTCTGTACCTGAAATCAAGATTCAAGGAGTGTATGTGCCGGATGTGGAGAATTTATGTCACTTTAAAGCAAGGCAAATTGTGTGTCCAGGTCAAATTTCATTAAAATAAGTTCAGAGGGTTTTTTTAATCCTATTATATTGAGAATTTGTTGTTTGGGATATAAAGTCAGAGCCAGGGGACAGCGGCTGAGACAGCATTGAATTTGGGGAGATGCTGGTAGAGAAAGGGGCATAATCCAAGGCCGCTGGCAGCTCCTAGTTTTATGGTCAATTCTCTCCAACCATCAGAACACACACCTCCCTGTTTCTAAAGGGGCCAGTGATTTCACTGGAGAAACACTAACCCAAGACTTTCCTAGCACAGAAGAGCTCAATAACATCCAGAGGTAGACAAAGTTATAAACCAGTTGAATAGACTGCTATCTTAACCAAGAGGTTCTCAGAATTTCCGAAGATAGTGAAACCCTTCTATGTTGTTTAGGCCTGAGTATTTGAGGCCTAGAGAAAATGGTACTTATATCAGAAATAGTCAGCATTCTCTTAGAACTGCCAAGCAATGGTCTATGGCAGCCAGGGGTGCTGAAAGGTCCAAAGGGAAAACCAATTTTTTTATGTAAAATTAACCTCTGAAACAAATGTAGGCCTCCCTGTCTCTCTTCATAAGGCATCCTGGAAAGCACACTGTCATGGCGATCACCTTAGAGATGATTGACTTTGCTCATTTGTTTGTTTGTTTCTTTTTATAGTAACAATGACTGTAGTGAGTGGTCCAAACACTTAGAATTCAAATAAACACCTGGCCTTTGGTGTACCATTAGGCAAAGCTATAACTATAAAGCTTTATAACCTTCTAAAACTAGTAAAACTATTTTCAAAGATGAATGGAACTACAGTTTTAGTATTGCTCCTCATTTTAGATATTAGGAAATTAGGATTGAGTCACTTGTCCAAGGTCACACAGCGAGTTAATGGCTGGTACAGGATTAAAAGCCTGACTAGAATTCTTTCCCCTACACTAAACTCTTTTTCAAAACTTGTATCAAATGGGCATAAGTAATCTTTACATACTGACAGTACATTAGAGGCAACCTTGCATGAACAACTGATACATAGAAATATATCTGTAGTGTATCAATATTTGACTTAACAAAAATTCTTGTACTTGTGCTAATGAACACCAAAATTTAATATTAAAAACTGTCGTACCTTCTCAGAATTGAGCAGGGTTTCTTTTTAATATTTTTATAGAGTAAAATGTACAAATCTTAAGTGAACAGCTTGATGAATTTTTTACATATGTATATACCCGTGTATAGATTTTATTTTTACATAGCCCTTAAATACTATGATATATGCAAGCATATCCTCAAGGTTTGTTCATCTGTTTGAGAAAAACTAGTTCCAAGAGACAATAAAACAAGTTTTGCTTTTAAAAGAAAGGGAAGCAAGGAGGAAATAAAAAGAAATTTTCCATGGTCAGATAAATTGAGACGTACTGAGTTAAGCAAAGATAAATCATTTGCTTGGTTTTAGGGCTCCTCAAAGCTTTAAATATACAAATGCATATTGTGTGTGTTGGGTGTGGGGATACCATGTAGAATTTTCAAAATTTACTCCATCACTGAACCACTTTTCCAGTTTTCTACTGTTTGTATTATCATTTACTGTATCACAAATAGTATATGTAGTATTTCTGCAGGTGGATACACCAGTTTACTTAATCATAATCCTTTTATTGGACACTTAGGTTCTTAAAAAATTTTGCTATCATAAATGAACAAAACTTTTACCACATGAACATTTTCTTTAGAATGGATTCCATCAAGGCCTAACTGGCTGGGCGATACATAAATCCACCGTGGCTGTGACTTTCTGCATTAACTAAGCCCCACGCCCTTATCACCGATGCCAGCATTGTGCCTGCTCTACAGTAGACACTCAATATTCTTTGAGAGTAAGCGAGTGTCTGTTTCATGATCATTTCCCCACTCATCTCTGTGAATTTCATAAGAGGAAAATTGATAACTTTTTGTTTCATTGAGCACCCCTTTGATTAGTAGTGAGGTTATACATTTTCTCATGCTTCTCTACTAATTATACATCCACTTTTGAGAATAGGGGGCTCAATTTCTTTATCTGTTTATCTGTTAAGGTGTAGTGATTTACTTCCCAGTTTGCATGGGCTCTTTACATAATTGTACATTTCATGGAAAACAATTTTCTTGATAGAGTTTTCTCTTTAATGCTTTATTCAAGTGTAGAAATTAGCAAGGTTTTGCAGGATGATTTTGATGGCTCTTCTTTAAAAAACTATCTGGGGAAGCTTAATCAATGACTTCGTTGTCACCCCTAATCACTCCAACCATTATTTTAAAAGTTAAGTATAGCCAAATTCTACCTTTTGAAGCCATCATCAAAGGACTTTAATTTTTATAGTCTTAAGAACATTCATGACAAGGAAAGAAGCATCACTTTGGACATGTGAGGTCTTATATAGGCTGTTGTAAATCACTCCCAAAGTTTTTTTTTTAACCACCCAGAATAGGAGCTCAAACTTGGCTGCGCATTAAAATCACCTGTTGAGTTTTTAAAACTCCCAAGGCTCGTGCTGCCCCAGACCAATGACACAAGAGTCTCTGGGGCTGGGATCAGTATTGTTTTTAAAGTTTCCCAGGCCTCTGATGCGCAACATTAAGAATCATTGGCCTAGAAGCAAGCGCTTGTCAGATTTTAATGTCCAGAGGAAGCAAGAGGGGATCTTGTTAAACTGTAGATTCTGACTCAGGAGGTCTGGGGTGAACCTGACGTTGTATGCATTTCTAGCAATCCTCCAAAAGAATGCTGTTAGTCTTGGTCCATGGACCACACTTTGAGAATCAAGAGTCTAGAGCAGGGGTTATAGTGGGGGGTAGTGGGGGACATTTTGCCCCCTGGTGGACATTTGGCAATATGTGGAGACATTTTCAGTTATTACAACCAGGAAGAGGGGGTGCCACTGGCACCTGGTGGGTAGAGGCCAGGGATGCTGTAAGCATTCTACAGTAGTAGCCAGGATAGTCCCACCCTAAAGAGTTCGCCAACCTAAAATGTCAATAGTGCTGAGGCTGAGAAATGCTTCTGTGAAAGAAAATGATCCCAAACCTGAGCTGGGACAGCTGTGTGCTTCGGTGTGATGATTGGTCCCTTCTGGGAAGCATTGTTGATAAAATATATGAGTGATTTTCTGATCAACTTTAATGAGATTAAGAGCCCCTTCTGGGAAATTAGATTTACCTGCCTTGCTAAATTAGCTGTGTCACAGAGTTTAACAACCATTTGCACCTGGTCTAACAGTGTTATCTAACCACATACTTTCCTAGTTCAAGTTTTTGAACTGGCTTTTTGAAGCTCCTTTAAGCAACTTTGAAATAAAGCTCTGGCATGTGCTTATGATCAATTCACCAGAGAAATTGCCTTAACGCCCTTTGTCTTGCCATCTTCAAAGCCGCGTCCTAAGCGGGACTCTGTCTGTACATTCAAATAATGTTTACTGAGTGCCTGCTCGCACATTTTAGTGCAGACTCTGCCTTCAGACACCAGCTCTTCTGCTTCCTAGCTGTGTCACCTGGGGCAAATGTTCTTCTGAAGTACAGGAAAGTAATAGTATCAAGCTCACAGGATTATTGTGAGGATAACATATTAAAGCATTTAGCAGAATTTTTCCCACATAGTAAATGCCCAATAAATGTGCATTTACTATTACTATTATTCTGAGACAAAGACCCACAAAAAGCTTAAAAGTCAACACATCCTTCCTCTGCCTTCTAAGCAAGATTCAGTCTTTGTCATCTTGGCCTCAATCTCTTTGTGGTGGTGATGGTTGACAGAGCTCTAAATGGATGGAGAGGAGAATTGAAAGGAGTGAATTGAGTCAAAATTACAGGAGAAAAGAAGGGCTGGGACAATCAGTAGATAACTGGATTTTGGGGGCAGAATGAAGAGAGATTTGCAGTAAGAAGTCTCTAGGATGAAGGAATCATGGGCTGATAATGAATCAAGAGAATTTTTAGGTAGTTTTACTATATATCTCTCTTGGGTGAAGATTTGCATTCTTTTTTGAGGCCATTTTTAGCAAATAGTTTATGTTTCTTTTGGATGAGGCTCTGTGCTTAAATTGTCTTAAAGGTGGAAACCAGATGCCTGGCATTATTTTGATTATATGCCAGAAAATGTCTTAGACCCCATGGAGACACTAGTGGACAAGTTTTCACCCTTCATGAGAATGAACAATAAAGTGATGGCAATCCACTTCTCCATGGTGATGGGTGCCACTGTGATGGGACAAACACAGGAAGCTGTGGATGTTGTATCCAGTTTAAGGGTCTAGGGAAAGACTTTCCAGAAAGAGTATTTAAACTAAGACTTGAATTATGGGTAGAAGTTAGCTAGCTAAGGGTAGGAGAGGAGAGAGAGATTGGTAAAGAACACTCTGAGCATGTATAAAGGCCTAGAGTCAGCAGGGCACCTTCATGAACTGAAAGAATTTCACTAGGGTTGGAGCAAGGACTGCCCTGGGTGCGTAGAACTGCAAGATGGAAAAAACTGGTGAGTCTGAGCCAGTTAATACAGGCCCTAAAGGTAACAGGGAGCCACTCAAGGATGCTCAGCAAGGCAGTGACATTATCACTTTTATGTTTTTTCTCTTTGAAAGATCTGTTGACTGCAGGGTTCTGGCAACTAGAAACGAGAGAAAAGGCTTTGAGGAATGAAGTGCGCAGGTCATTTTAACAGCTATGGGCAATTTATGCACCAATTATTCAGTGAGGTACCTGTGTGACAGCAATAAGAATGGTGGGTGAATGGGGTTTGCAAACCTTCTTTCAAAATAAAGAGAGTGGAAAAACATAGCAGAAACTCATAACACTTGACCAAGGACTCTTGCCTGAGGATTGAGAAAGGTCTTTCTCTATTAGCAAATACCCAGGAGCTCCTTGCCAAAGCATTTCAGCTCCAGATCTCAGACTTCCCTCAAGGGCTTAGGAAAATTCCCATAAGCCACACAAACATTACTTAGAGAACTAAATACGAGACAAATCACAAGTGACCACAGACTGCTAGGTAGGCAGTGGGGACTCATGCTGCTCTCACCTGTCAATTTGCAGTATTTTGTGGGCTAGGAAGAATCTGAGCTTAAATAAAGCAGAAATGGGCAGTCTCTCCAATCCCATGGCTTAATTTATTCAACAGGGGAAGTAAACCTTTGGAGGGAGACAGATCCATTCCTAACAATTTAACCATTAATAAAGCCCTGCTAAAAATGGAACTCAGGAGAGAAGGTAGCTTGTCAGAAGGCAAAGGAGTGGGCCCCATTAGACAAAATAGGTCAGGCAGAGAGAAAGTCTCATGTCTCCTGATGAGTAACGTTGATCAGAGATGACAGGCCTTGTCATTTTTTAACCGACTGAAAAGAGAATATACAAGAGTTTTTTTTTTTCTTGTTGCCTTTCTCAGAAGATGGCTGTTTGAAAGAATATGCTAAAAAGAAAAGAACTGATAATATTTATCACCATTTCAAGTTCTGTGCTTAAAAATCTCTGTGTGGGTGTGTGCACGTGTGTTTGTGTGTGTGTTTTCAGAGACATAAGTTTTTACAGAAAAAAAAAAAAATACTCTGCTTCTCCTAGGGAACGCCTGTGGCTGGATCACTGTCTTTCATCTGGGATTAATGAAACAGCAAGCCCTGAGGAGTGTCGCCCTTCCATTGATTTGATTTTTGGTGATACTCTGCTTTTTTCTTGTTTCTTGTTTTCTTTTTTCTTGTGGTTGTTCTGTTTTCACCCTTGGAACAAGCTGAGGAGAGGAAACAGCATGTACAAGCTAAAATCCCTCAAACACTGGATTTGCCTCCCCTAAGAGGTTCTGCTTTGGTTTCTCTTCTTTTGGAGCACCTCTTTCTTAATAGCTCAGGAAGTGAAGAAAAACCTTTTTCAAGTGTTCAGGGTATACACTTTACTTATAGGTTGTCTGGTTTATAAGGGCTTCTTGTGTTAAAAACGCCAGGGAAACTGGCTTCACATTTGGAAATAATCTCCCCAAAGATAAACGACATTTGGATTTGGTTTTTTAAATAAATATAAGAAATTGTGGGTGGTGGGGATCAGTGGGGCTGAAAGAAAAGCGAATACTGAAATGTTAAGGTTCTGTGACTTTGGGCAAACCTCACTTCTCTGGACTTCAGTTTTCTCATCGGTAAAAAAAAAGAGGAGTAGGCTGCTGTGTTGGGCATCCTCCCATGTGGCCCCCAGCGAGTCTTGCCTCCTGGTATTCACATCTTTGTGTAGTCCCCTCCAACACTGAGTAGGGCTGATTCATGCAATCGATAGCATATTACAGAAATAATGGAGTGTGACCTTATAAAGCTGGGTCATAAAAGTCATTGTGGCTTCCACCCTTCTCTCTCTCAGATCATTGGCTCTGGGGAAACCAGCTGCCATATTGTGAGGGCACTCGAGCAGCCCAGTGGCAAGGTCCACCTGGGAAGGCACTAAAGCATCCTAATAACGGTCATCACCAACTAGCCAGTGGCATGAGTGCACCATCTTGAAGGCGGATCTTCCAGTCTTAGTCAAGGCTTTAGATAACTGCAGTCACAGCCAGCATCTTGACTACAACCTCATGATAAACATCAGGTCAGAACCACCGAGCTCAGCCACTTCTGAATTCCTGATCCACAGAAACTCTGAGAGAATATTTATTATTGTTTTAAGCTGCTAAGTTTGGAGTTATTTGTTACATAGCAATATATAACTAATACAGTTGCTTTAGGCCAAGTCCAGCTCTTATAATTTACGTGTCAATGAATAGATGTTATTGGTCAGAATCATAAAAAGTTGGCATTTTCTTATGTCCAAAACCAGATCCTAGCTTCAGGGTAGGACCATATTGCTTTGGGCATTTCTGAAATGGTGAGTAGACAGACTCTAGAGACCTGGCATCCTGAGAACTCATGGATTCAACTTTGTGGGAGCAGGCCAACATAGCTGGCTGATCCATCAATTAGTCCTTAGTACATCATACTGAAAACACAACCCACTTATATAACCCCAGAGACTGAACTTATTAAAAGAAACTCTAATGTAATGGGGACTTACTTGGACTCTCTACTTAACAAGTCACTCCAGAGGGTGACCCTTGGATTATTTGGAGGGAACAACAGCCCTGGCAGCTTTTAGAATGAGGAGAATTGAGATAAGGGTTAAAAGTTGCTGAGTTCATGGTTAAACTCAGGTGACTCTCCAGGGTAAGGGATATATCTGGAAAGCAGGTAGTATACAGTGGACGTACTATGCTCTGTCTTGGTTAGATTAAATTACATTGATGATCTCTGACCTGTGAGAATATGACTCTACTTATTGCTGGCTAGACACACATCACAAAATTGACGAAGCACACCACACTCACTAGTGGGGACCGGAGTGTCCTCAGCTCTTTCTAAGCCCAATATGACTCTTGTTCTGGACTCATATGGCAGTCTGGATAACTTAGCATCTCTTCCTCATGTTCTGTCCCAAAGGGAGGCTGTGGCTCACTACTGGATCACTCTGAATAAGTGAACATCTATGCTGCATGGCTTTCCAAGAATGCTTGGCTGTTTTCCACATTTAGAGACTTTCATCCCAGCAACTTTGACATTCAACCAAAGAAATGCTTTTTTTTACAAGCAAGAAAGATTTCAATCTGGTTTGTCCAAGGAAGATCTGAGAAACATCCTCTAATTCAGCCCTTCTGACCCAAGCTGCACATTCAACTCACCTGGAGGTCTTATGAAACATACCACTCCCTCAAATAATTTGTCAGAAGTGGGGCTCAGGCAAATCCAGGTGATCCTATTGTGCTGTCAGTGCTGAGGACCGTGGATCTAACTGTATCCAACAATTTGTTGCTGCCTGACTCCAGGACTAAGATAACTAGAATAAAAATAAGTCATTCTCACCCAAAGCCCAAAGCTGGACAACTCAGTTATTCAGAAATTGGCTTCAGTTCTTATGTCATAATATTTGAGAAAAGCTATATAACTGTCTATCAATCAGCCAAGTAGCTATGATGCTGGTCCTGTCTTGTATTGGACTTGAAAAGTGTTCAAATTTAGAATCTCTTTTGTGTTTTGCTTTCGCTACCTGGACATCCATAACAGTATGCTCAAATGAAGATAATCAAGCCCAGCTTTTTGGTCTCTGCATGTAATTGAGACTTGACAAGGCCTTCCTTAGAAATATTTCTGTAGAGATTAGAAAAATGGTTCCTCTTCTTTCTTCCCAATCATTGCATCCAGGGATCTCTGTATTATTTCTTACAGCTGCATGTGAATCTAGATTTACCCCCAAACAAAAAGTTTAACTAAAAAGAAAACCAGGTGGTGGGCTACACTTGGCCTGTGAGCCCTGGTTTGCCAACCCTTGGACTGTACCAGTGTCAGAATTTAATAAACAGTTACAGAAATGAATGAATGTAGGTGAGTTGATGTCACTGGCAGAATTCCTCATCCATTGTACTAGGATTGCCCTCATAATTTACACAGTACATTTCACCTCCATGGGGCTTTGCCCACCTGCCACATGGAGAGTCAGCCTAGAGTAATAGTTAAGAGGCAGACAGCCTGAATTTGAATCCTGGATGCCTCACTGTCTAGTTGTGCCACCTTGGGAAAGTCATGTAACTTCTCTGTGCCCCAATTATCTCACCGGTAAAATGGAGGTATTATGTATACTAACTCACTTAAGAATCACAAGGTAAAGTGCTTGGGACAGTCCCTGATCCTCGGAAGCACTATTATAAATAAGTATTAATGATTGTTGCTTCATTGATGCTTCATATGTTTGAAATTCAACAAGGAAATTTGACCAAGTTGCTCACTATACCTTTGGATACTGGTTATAAAACTGGACCGGGTGATGGATTAGTTAGAGGATTTTAAGTGTCCAGATCTAAACAATCTAGATTGATGGCTCTAGCTCAGTAATTCTCAAAGTGCGGCCCCCAAACAGCAGCAGCAGTGGTGGCCCTTGGGAACTTGTCAGAAATGCAGATTCAAGGGCCCACCCAAGACCTACTGAACAGGAAGCTGTGGAGGCAGAGCCCAGCAGTCTCAGTTTCAGGAGGCCCTCCAGATGATGCTGATGCATAAGAAAGTTTGAGGACCACTGCTCTAGGCCAATCTAAAATTTCTACTGCTGTGCCCCATGGGATGCTGTCCTTCGTGCTGCCTTGTCCCCACTCTCCTCAAGGTCACAGTTAAAGACAGAGATGAGCTTGCTTCTCGAATTGGCAGATCAGACAGGCAAAGCTAGCAGGAGGACTGACGACACTATTGGGTGCTAGAATGTGGACCTGAGATGAGCTCAGTCAATTGCAAGTGCAGGCCAAATTTCACAAATTATTTAGATTTTTTAATAGCGACAGCTTTATTTTTACCTAACTCAAGTTTCTTGGCATTTTAAATCCTACATGTTCAGTTAGGTTGCCAGTGGGTGGTGTGGGCATCCAGGCACTGTGTTCCTAGGTGGCATCATGGACAAGACTGCAGGATTGCGGCAGACTGACCCCGAGTGCGGGAGCAAAGCCCTCCCTACCACCTCTTAGCATTTCATAATTTGATCACCTAGTTGGAAAGGGTGCCACCATGAGGGAAAACTGAATCTGGAGTCAGTTATAAAGGGATGGCAGTGAGATAATGAGATTCAGGAGTCATTCTAATGCAGTTGCATTTACCACCTGTGCTGGTCTCCAAGCATTATCAGCTGTTTTGTCTTATCTGGGCCGCGATCTCTTCTTCCCATGTACTTGGAGTCCCTGTGAGTCAAAGGCTCTGAGACCAGCTCAGTTGGTGTTATACCCTGCTCCTGGCAGGGGAAACAGGTCTATAATTGGCCCATAATTAGATTGGATTTGGCCCAGAATGAATCCCAGGCTCCCTCTCCCCCAACGGATAACCAGCAGTAAATTTCATATATGATTCTGCAGGGTGTCTAGGATGCCATTTCTTGGCTGTTGATGACAATGGAGACTGTTCCAGAAGAGTTGACCTTTAGGATGAGGATTTAGGGGTACCTTATAGTGAACTTTTCCCCAGGATCATTTGTTTGCCACCTGGTATTTCTGAAATTAAGACATTTCAACTTCATTTTCAAATCCAGGATCAAATGGGGGGGGGGGTATGTGTGTGTGTATTGGTTGTATGTTTATATGTATATAAAGGACATAGTATGATTTTTTTTAATTAGGCAGCAAGAAAACAGTAAATAGAGATGGAAATTAAGATAGTACCTTTCTTTTGAAATAGATCTATAGATAGAAATGGGAATATTAATCCTCACTATCTTTCTGTGTCAGTGAAAAAAGTCCTGTTGGGTATAAGCAGAGCTATTATCTGTTCAGGTCTGGCCCATGATACAGGCTGTAACTAACCCTGTCTTGGCACCAGTGCAGATTGTGTGATGATCCCACTTTTCTGATTAAAAGAGATCACACCCATTTTCTACAGACGGACTTAACCAGGCTTAATGAATAATTAGTCTTAAAATGGACTTTCTCTGGAAGCAGATGACTATACATCTCACAGTCTTTCACCCTGTGTGAAGTCAGAAGTCATGTAAGGATGAACTGCAAATTCAATCCCTGCCCTGCCTGTCTCAGAGAACTGTTGTGAGCCTTGAAAGAGAGAAGAACACAGAAGTACTTTGGAATTCTTAAGGTCAAGTGCAACAGCTTGTTAATATTTTTGCTACTGGTAGCCTCTAGTTAAAAGATGTAATTTAGTTTTTGCCGCAAAAAAACACTAAATAAGACTCTGTTTTCTCGTTGCCTGGCTCATGATGCCCCCTTAAATGGCCATTTCACAAAGTCTCCAAGCTGCCATATTCTTTGGCACCTGTATTAATTGCTGACTACCTACCTGAAAGGTAGACATTACTTAATTGTCAAATTAAGTAACATCAGAAGGTGGGAAATGGGGGAGGTAGATGAGGGTAAAGGGGGTCAAATATATGGTGATAGAAGGAAATTTAAATTTGGGTGGTGAACACACAATGCAATATACATATGAGATATTATTGAGTTGTACACTTGAAACTATATAATTTTATTAACCAATGTCACCCCCAATAAATTTAATATAAAAAGTAATATCAGAAGGAAGGAGAAAACACTTTTGAAGAATAGTAATAAGTGGAAACTAGATGTGAGTGGGGCATAAGCTGGGACAGGATGACACAGAGAAGGCACCCAGAGCATTTCTGGATGTTCGGATCAACATGAATCTTGTTTTAGTTTCTGGACCAGACTCCAATAGTACATACTCTGTGTGCAGAAATTACTAAAAAGATGAGATGCCCCTTTTTGGTCATCAAGCCCATTCGAAATACTCAGTAAAATGGTGTCTGAAATGCCTCGTTTCGCTTTCCCTTGATAGGGAGAGAATGGCAGCTTGACTCTAAATATTTCTTACACTGATTTTCTTTGGAAACAGGTGCCGCAGATCTTGAAAAATGGGATCACAGTGCCTCCTCCAGGACAAAGAGGATACTTGCAGGTTATAAATCATCTCACGAACTGTCTCCAGCTCAAAAGATTCAAGGAAGGTGGTAATTGAGTAAGACCAAGAGATCCTCCTGAATGCTCACAAGTGCTCCAGGGAGCTCATATTAGTCACAAGTGGTGGCTTTTCATTTTCAGTGGGGATTTTCATATTCCCTGGGAAAATATGCAGAGCTACTGTTTAGAGACTATTTCCTTTAAAAGCCAACCAACCAACCCCTGCCCTTGGAAGAAAGGGGCAGAGACAACAGCAAATCGTGGAGACAACAAAGGGAATGAACACTTTGTAGATGCCAGTTTGTGCCAGGTGCCCCATATGAGTCAATTCACGATCTTTATGGTTCCCTCTCAAGGGTGGTATTATCATTCTTATTTATAGATGTGGTCAGAGTCATCAGGAACTTGTCCAAGGTCACAAAATTACTACATGACATAGCTGGAAATGGAGTTCAGGCATGTCCCACTCTATCCAACACATCCAGTGTTCAGTGCCCAGTGCCATAAATTAAATTCCTTCTGATAACAACATGCTATCCTTAGTAATAGCTATCACTGTGCTGAGGACTTTATAAACACTAAGTAATTTGGTGTTTCTCACCTTGGCACTGTTGACATGTCTTGTGGGCACAGTCCAGTGCATTGTGGAATATTTAACAGCATCCCTGGCCTCTATCCACTAGATGCCAATAGTACCCACCCTGAGGTGTGACAACCAAAAATGTCTCTAGACATTGCTAAATGTCCCTTAAGGTTGGGAGCAAAATTGTCCCCCCCCCCCCGAGGTGGGTATTTTTCTCATTTTTTCAGAAAAAGAAACAGAGCGATTATGCCAAATCATAGACCAATGAAGTAGCGAAGCCAGGACATGAAACTGTGCGTGAATCATCTCTAAAACGTATGCTTTTCAACTTCCTTTCTGTAGAATATCTATTTTCTAAGAGCCTGTCTAAAATCTCTGTCACCTATACTCAAAGTCTGTGTCTTGTTCCTTAATTCCTGCTGCAGCTATTATGTGCTAATGTCCCTTCTCACATCCTCACCAGCTAGACTGTGAATTCCTTGAAGGGGCTGTCTTGTATCACCTACCTCTAATGTCAAAGTGCTTGCTGCATAGTGAGTGCACAGATGTTCATTTACTAAATGAATGAATTCATTCCAATACTTTAATCCTTCCCATTCAAATCTAGTTCATGCTGTGAACTTGCATTATGAAGAAAAAGATCAATTCAGCCATGGTAAATTCCAAGCAGCCCATGTACAAAATGATTAGGAAGTGAACACTAAGTGAAGCTGAATAAATGGATGTTTGAACACTTGGAATTTAATAAAGCTGTTCGGTAAGTTTTCAGGAATTAATTGTTGCCTCTGGAACTAAAGGGCAATGATTCCTATCATTTGTATCCAAAATTGGGAGTCAGGCAAAATCTAAGCAGTAAAATGTGTATTACTTAAGGATTCGGCTGCGCCTGCTACATATCAGGGCAGGTGTTCTGGGGTGGAAGGAAGTGCCACTGTCCTTTCTACAGAAGGCATCCAATGACTTTTGGGCAATAGGACATACTTTCTGGTGTTTTTTTCAGCAGTCAAGATGCATCATTCAGAGCAGCCTTTGTGCCACCTGCCTAGACAAAAGCGACTGCAATCTGTCGACTGCTTAATGGAAATTTCCCTCAGTGAGAAGCCAATTGACCAACCCTGCCTGGGATTAAAGCAGCCACCCCTCACCATCTGCATAAAGCCCTAAACCAGAGGGTGTGGGATGATCAGTTCACAAGCAGGGAGTGGAGTACAAGTGAAATGTGCAAATCTCGATTTGCTCCTTGTGATTCCTTCTTCTCAAATGTCACAATATGTGGAAGGAGTTCAAAGGAGCAGCGTTGTCACGATGCCGTCAAGCCTGATTAGAAAGCCTGGAATTCACATCCCTGGTTTGCTGCGTGGGCTGCTCACAGCGTGAGTGGGAATGAGAGAAAAGGCTTCATGGGTAGGAGACGGCTGTCTCATGATGACAAAGAGCCGCCTGCCAAGCCCTCGCTCATCCCACTCATCCTGGGAGCAAAGGCGGGCTCTGCAAAGGCCTGGCGTTCAGCTGCTGCAGTTCTGTCAGCACCAGGCCAGGTCCCTGTCACCCCCAGTGCTGCCACAGTCACTGCTGTTCTGTCCCCTCTTTCCTTCTCCCCCCACCCTTCCCTTTCTTCTCTTCCTTTACCTTTCTCTCTGGCTCTAATGCTTTCTCTGACATTTACGGACATTAACCCTTCCTTTATTGAAGATCCTTAAAAAGAGCAAATTATTTGTGCTTCCATGCAATGCGCTGCCCATTCAACTCAATCTGGGTAGAAACTGTCTGATCCATATGTATATCCCTAAAGCTGACATGCATGCTTTATGCTTAATAAATGCTTGTTGAATAAATGAATGAATGTATGCATGGACGAATGAATGAATAAACCAACATGTCAGAGTTGTGGTATCACCTGTTTGTGGAGGTGACAGTTTCTGCAGTCTCTTTAGCCTTTGCTTGTTTTATTCCAACCTAATACAGTGAAATATTTGCAAAACCTGAAAGACTACAACAAAAACAACATTTTTTAAAGAATGCAGTGAATGATAGTGATTGAAAGGACTGATTACGGAGTATGACAGATGATGGTTTGCATCTCACCTCTGCGACTTTCAAACTGGGTGGCCTTGGTCAAGTTACATAAACTCTCTTAGCTTTTTTTCCTCCATAAATGGAATGGACATCATAGTATATACCCCATGCAGTCAGCATAAGGAGTAAATGAAATAAGGTATGTGAAAATTAAGACGAGGTGTCAGGCATATCATGAGTATGTACTAAACGGTAATGCTAATGATAACAATAAAAATGATGACATTGATGTCTGTGCTGATGATTAGTAATGCTTGACATTAATATTTTAAAAGACTTGATGAGCTGCTGAGATAACCTGCTTTCTGATACATTTGAGATGAAAAAACTAACCTATAAAAAATAGTCATGTTTAACGCCTAATACTATATCTCAGGAATATTCCGTATGTACTACATACCATAAATACAGTTTACCAATTGACAAAAGAATTATATTTAAAAGTGCTTTTTTCCTAAGTCTGATTACTTTGAAGAGTTATAAATATTTGGCAATTAATTACTGTTCTATTTTTATTAATGTTTTAATTTCTGCAAAATGCATCGATAACTTGGAAAGGAAAGTTTGCAACAAGTTGGTCTTGATATCAAACTTTCAAGTAGATAAATCAGAGTTACCTACCCTCAGCACTACTAACATTTGGGACTGGATAATTCTTTGTTGTGGGGCTGTCCTGGGCATTGTGGGACATTTACTAGCATCCCTGGTGTCTCTCCACTAGATGACAGTAGCAGCCCATACCTCCCCCTAGTTGTGACAACTCAAACTGTCCAAACTGTCTCCAGACATTGTCTACTTCCCCATCTACTCCCAACTTCCAGCCAACCACTGAGATGGGGTAGTGAGTTCCATCGCATTGGGAGCAGGGTAAGCGCCAGCCATAAGTGTCCTTTAGCCCATGGAAATCTGCATGACATTGTACAATGTTCTACAGAATTGGATCCTGAGTCATCTCAGCCTTCTTCCAAGCTGGCTGGAGCAGATGTCCTTCTCTGGTTTCAGATCTACTCCCTGAACGCTGTCTCACCAATTCTACCCCCACACCCACGGGATTTCAGTTTTAACAGAAACCATTCAGGTAGCATCTGCGTGTTTGCTGTGGAGAGACTCTTAAAGCAACTGCCACAAACAACTGGAAGTCTCCTCACATTCACTCCCAAGTACTTTACACGCACACAGGCTATAAACAGGGCCTAGAACAATAACTTTGCCAGGCAGGAAAACAAATGAATAAAATCTTGATGAAGCTCAGAACCACTGCAGAACCCATCTTTATCCTAATCAAGTGGAGAGCAGGGGAAAAAAAAGAGCGAAAGCATCACAAATCAAAAGAAATGTGGCTTCCCTAGAGAGTGGAAAAATCTCAGCATAAAAACATTTACTTCTAAGAAAGCAAATAGAGCTGCTATAATTGGGTCAAAGAAGGGAACACTTCAAAATTAAGGACAAAAAATTTTCCAGCGAACCAGAGAAGACATTTGCAGAACTTGTTGGGGTTTTTTTTTAGTTTAATTCCATGTAAAACAATAAATATGTCCTCTGTCTTCTGGCAGAGGGAAAATGTTATGAAATCATGATAAGCGAAAGACTATGAGAGATAAATCATCTTAATTCTGAAAGCTGCAAAGCAACATAAAAAATACTCCTATGGGAAAGTGTTAAGTGGAAAATGTAAAGTAGAAAAGAGATGAAACCATGCAAGTGCTATGAATGATGCTATGTAAGAAAAAGTAAATGGAAAACCAGTTCCCATTTATTATTTACCTGTAGGTATAATTTTTCAAATACATGTCCTTAATCTTTCACATGTACCCTATGAGGGAGACACCATTTTCTGCTTATCGTGAAATGAGGAAATAAAAACATAGAGCTCAAAGTTGCAAATGTAGAAGGTAATGAGACCAAGTCTTCATGATCCCAAATCCCATATTGTTAGCAACTGTGTTGTTTGCATCTCATATGTAAACCCAGGGGAAAAGGCTCAAAGAGAAGCTATTTAAGTGAGTATTATACTAAAATGGTGATCTTACAGGAGATTACTGTTAATTTCCCAGCTTCTTTTATGTTGTTACAGTATTTATACAAGTAGATTTTTTTTACTTATTGTGTTTTACCAAATATGGAGCTGATTCTATTGACTTGATTGGTTGGTTGTTGATTGGAGATCTTTTTTAATAGAGGCATTTGCAACTATGAATTTCCCTCTAAGCATTATTTTTGCTGCTTCTTTGTCTTCCCATTTTGGCTGCCTTTCCATGTCTGTTTCTATGTACTAAGCAAAATTCCTAAGTCTCCCAGTCTTATTAGTGTGGATTTGTGAAGTAGGTGTCCAGTGGCACAATCCCGAGAGGGGTTCAGCTGCAGCCCAAGCCTCTGACCCTCTGGGGCAACCTGTTAAGATTCAGCAAGCAATCCACAGATGCTGAGCTTATAGTTACCTCAAAAGGTCACACCAGAAACCGAGGTCAGCTGCCTCAAGTGTGAGTCTCAGCAAGGGCACCTGACTTGCTGAGGACGCACCTGGATGTAGCCTGGGTGGGGCCGTGAGTTGGGGGAGGCAGGGTTTCAGGGGATCCTCTGGAAGGAGCGACCTCTGTCATCCAGTTTGATGATGTCTCAGCTAAGTGGACTTTTCGCCAAGTGTCTGGGACACCAATTTGCCCTCCTGCCAACACTCTCAAAATTAGCCTTTGATTCAGCAAGAATGACTGTGATAAGTAAAGCTTAACATTTAAGAGTAATAAGCACCTTGTGCTCTCCTCCATCAGAGATAGCATCTCTCTGGATGACTGGTTGGTAAATGTCTTATCTGTACATAAATGTTCTTTGAAAAGTCAAAGAATTCTTGAAACTTAAATGATTTTTACATATTTTTCTCCTCTTTTGAAGAATATGAGCCAAACTTGACATTTTCCCTAATTTTCCAGTTTCGCAGAAGAATAAAATTATTATCAGTGAATTAAAGTCAAACTTCAGTGCCCTTTACTAGTCACAGTCAACAAGTTTACCTTCATCCCTTGAAAGAAATGGTAGTCTTGCTTTTAAGTAGTAGTCTCTGTGAGAATATAAGGACTTGGAAAGTCTACAAGAACACATTCCTAGGGGACACCGGATTTGCTGTGATCAGGGCACTAGTAAAATTTGCAGACATGCCTTGTGTGCTTAAGATGTGCCCCAGCCTTTAAGGAGCTATATCCTGTATCCTGAAGAAGATATAAACAAGAAAACCAATATGCCACTTTCATAAGCATTGTGACAGCATAAGCAGAAGATGCCAGGTGTGGGGCAGAGTGCTCGAGGGAGAAAGAAAGCATAACTCCCCCAAAAGGGTGTTATAATGATTCTTTCCAGATCCAAAAAATCCAGATTCAAGGCTGTTTGGCTGATGTGGGGTATGGATAGAGACTACCTTGAGATTGGGTGCTGTGTATGGGTACACAGGAGCTGTGGATCATTCACACTCACTCTCACTTACTGTGCTACAACAGTGTTTCTCAAAGTATGGCTCTGGGTGCCTTCAAAAGAACTCCTGATGCAAAAATGGAAGTGCTTTCCTCACTTCTTAAAGGCAAATGAGAATTAATCCCATAGATTTTCACTTTTATACATGGCCGAAAGCTACTAAGTGAGTTATCAAGAATCACTAAAACTTTGCATTTTTCTGAACCCTTTGTTTAGTATATAATCATGAAATCTGGCTGCCACACAAAATTTGGCCATGCTGCAATGTCCGACACAGAGAGGAGGAATTCCTACAACTTCAGAATGACAACTTCTTTCTAGTGCTTCATCAGTCCCAGTGCTTTCAATCGCTGCTGTCTTTGTGTTCATTAACATAATTATAGAATTGTTCTTAGGATTTACCTTAGTTAATCATTTTGCCTGTAATTGCTGCATTACTACTGCTTTGATATTTGTTTTATTCCTCTTCAAACTGAGTTCTTTGACCATTGGGAAAAAAAGAAGAGATAGTGTGGGCAGGTTGTGGCACCTTGTTTTGTTCTGCTCTGAAAGTCTAAGTATTGCCCTAGAGGAAGTGTTTAGTCCCCTCTGGCTGGTCCATGAATGATGGCCTGGACAGTCCATATGTCCAGAGGCTATCTCTGACCCTGTGTTTAAACCATTCTATTCCCACCACCTCCTTGAAATTACCAGACTCCAAATCATCATGAATTCCTCCTCTCATAAGTCATAACATCAGCTGTCTTAACTGCCTACATGTTAGTGGGTCATAATCAGCTATGGGATATCTTTTCACCAAGACTTAAGTATCCTAAGAGCAGAGATAAAGTTTGACATCTATATATCGTAACACAGAATGAGGAAAGGGCCCATGGTACAGAAGCTAGTTACAAAGGCTCTTTACTGGGCACTTGTGGTCTGATCTGATGGTTGGGAGGGAGCGGAAATGGACACAGATGGACACAGAATCTATTGGACACCAGCCCTTAGCAGTTCTACAGGTTCCTCAGACCCTTGTCTGTGAAGTCTGGCATGGCATCTCCTGCAGCTATAAAGGAATAAGCTGACAATGGCTTCTGATGTCGGACATGAGGAATTGCTGCTCATGCACCAAAAAGCAGGCATGGGAGTGTCTGAGGGCTCTTGATTTTCAGACATTGCCACAGGCTCCTCTCTTCATCTGGATGCTCGACGTTCTTAGATTACTATCGGCCACCTTAAATCACAGCCAGAAGAATCCCAAGAGTTATGTGGCTGAACACACTCCCTTCCCTGCCCTGTGCCTATTCCAGCCTGGATTAGGGCCCCATTTGGGATATCCCTGTGTCTCTTGCTCTTGAATGTATATGTGCTGTCT
This sequence comes from Eidolon dupreanum, assembly GCA_028627145.1. Classification (NCBI taxonomy): domain Eukaryota; kingdom Metazoa; phylum Chordata; class Mammalia; order Chiroptera; family Pteropodidae; genus Eidolon; species Eidolon dupreanum. The sequence continues at coordinate 9,843,290 of CM053505.1, forward strand.
TCATGTTGCCCTGTTCTGGTTCCTATTTGGGTCCAGGCCCTAAGTCCTTTGCCACAGGCTATGATTCCTGATCCTTAACCTGCTAGTCATTGGCCTTTCTGGTTTTTGTCCCAGACCATTTTTAATTGATTTCTGTGAACAATTCAAGCCATGTCACAGAGCATGGAAATAATCTAAAATCTCACTTAAAAAGAGGCATGAATCTTAGCTGGAAGGAGATGCTGCTCTATCTTATATGCTTAAAGCACTGTAATAATTGTACTTTGGACTTTGAGCCTTGAGTCTTATGGTTTTCACAGTGGACTTATTTAATCAATCTTCAAACAATGAACGATCTATTTGGTCAAATCATTAAACAATCCATGGTAAGGATAGATGACAAAGTGGTGGGCCAAGAAGGAGGAAACCAATTCAACCAGTGAGGGGCTGGTCCAGGATATGTATTCCTTATGAGTCCATTGAATCGACCAGTGTTAAGACATGCTCTCCTTCTGTGACCACAAAACATGACCATGGAAGTCTCAAAACTGACATATTTGCAGGAGAGGAACTGACAAGTCAAAAGCAAACCAGCTTAATACCTCTCCTACAAGAAATAAAGATCGTTCCTTGGCTTAAAACAATGACTATACTCATTTGGAATTCAGATCAATTACCCTGACAATTTAGGTTTTCACATTCCTGTATAATAAGGACTAATCAGCTTCTCTGAGTGGTTTTGCATTATTAGGATTTGTTGGACAGAAGAATCATTAAAGTCCTCGCTGAGAAAATCAAGTAACAAAAAATTTGTGGTTACTCTGATACCTTTTTGATATTTTATTAGGTTGATATTGTTCCCTGTTACTATAACCATAGATCCAAAGCTGTGAAATTAACCTCACTGCCGGATAATACTTCAGGATCATCTCAGAGTGAATTTTAAAACAGCATTCCTTTGACCTTTCAAAACCAAGTTCTTCTAAAACTGGAATTGGGGTTAAATTTAGGTCGACATGGATTTCATAAAAGCAAAACCCTTTAAAGTTTGCATTAAAAATGTATGTGTCTAACTGAACAGCCTTGGTTGGGTGATGATAATAAATATTACAAAAAATTAATTTTCCTCCTCCTGGCTTTCTCACAAGAAAGTTCTGCAGCTTCATCCCAAACATACTGAAATATTTCAGCTTAGCTTGGCAACACAAGCAGGACTGAGTATAATGATCAGTCATCAGCTGGCTGCATTCTGTCACAAATAATAGCAAGTGTGTATAGCCATGATTCAGGCCAGTTCCTGCTGATGATGTCACTTTGCCATCTTCCAGGTTCCTAGAACTCATTCTACGGTCATAAAATCCACTGCGTTTTATTCTTACCTTTTTGTTACTTTATGCAAATATGTTAAAAACACTAGATACTATTCTGCTATTTTAACTCAAAATAGCTCCTCTCTTTCTTTCCACTATAAAGAAATCTTTTTGGTAGAACTAACTCGAGAATGTTCTAGTAAGTCAGCACAAGCATAACACAAGTAACATTGGCATTACTCGTGGGGTTGTCTCACAAAACATTCTGTTCTTCGTTATGTCTACAGGAGAAGACATAGCAGGGCCCCATTGCTCTGCTAGCCTCCACCATCTACGTGGTCAGATCTCATTCTAACATCCACTAGGAGCGTGCAATCTTTCTGTAAGGTACAATGGGAGGAAGGGGTGAAACAGTATAACAAGTAGGTAACAGTACTGACTTTGAAGTCAGACCTCCTTTTTTAGGATGTGTGATAGATGGGGAAAATCAGTCTCTATAAGACTCATCTCAAGAATGGGGGCAATAACTGGGTATCATGAGGCTTAACAGAAACAATGGATATAATGCTCTTCACACAGTATCTGGCATGTGGTACATGATTATAAATGTTTCTAGTGTTCAGCACATAGCAGATGATCGATAAATATTGGTTGAATAAATGAGTGGATGAACAAACGAATGAATGAATGGACAAGCAGCCAGATAAATACTTGTTTTATGTTCCCAGTATAGATTCCTTTCCTCTAAACTTAAACTTCTGCTTTAAAAAAATAAGACTGTGCATGGTAGGATCCTATAATGTTAGATAAAGTAGATTGCTCTCATTGTCTCATAGGACAAAGAGTGATGGCTTGGGCTCTTTCTGCTGCAGAATTCCCACACCAGTCCACAGGTGTCAGGTCTGCAGATGGAAGTTGAGGCTGAGCCCTCACTAGGGGATCTTTATTGACTGCATTCAATTAAAATGAAAATACGTTCACAGGCCCTGCTTGTAGTGCCTCCTTGGTGGCAGATACAGTTTTGAGCCTACTCTTCCATCGTCCACATCCAGAGTTATTACTGGGTTCTCTGGGTCTGCCTTACACAAAGGTTACTGGTTTCCAGGCCTGAACTCTTGGTTCCTGCCTTCTTTACACTTCCAAACCTCCTCAGCTGCTTGCTCCTCTGATCCTCCCCTCAGGAATACCTCATCACTTTTTGTGGCATCTGGGTGGGGAAACTGAGGCATGGAATGTGGGAGGGCTCCGTGGCCCCCAAGATCAAAAGTTCTTCCAGGCCCCCTCCCAAGCATGTTTCTTCTCCAGCCCCGTCTTTCCCCAACTAAGAAGGTGATCAGAAAGGGGATAGCAGGCAAACATCCTCAATGGCTTTCTGACTGGTTACAGAATAAGACAGGTCCCAAACCTTGACTTTGCATACCAGAAAACCTCTATACCAGAAATACTGGTCTAAATTCAATGCTTCTGGAATTCCAGATTCTTTCTGTGGAAGTCTTCTTTTAACCATTTTATAGTTGTCTTTTTAAGACAGAGGAAATGGTTTTTCACTCACCTTTTTTCTTCCAACTACTGTTCCGCTTTGGGGACATATTTCAGTTCACTTTTAATATTCTGGATCTCCGATAGGTTGACCGCAGGTCCTGGAAGTTTCTTTGCTCCTGGAATTGGCTTCTTCTCCTCATCCGAGGTGGGAGGAACACCCTAAAGAGAAAGAAAAGAGAAGAGAGTTTCAGCTTACTGAAAAAGACATTTGGTCTCTCTGGGTCATGGACATGAAGCAGACAAAAATCAAAGTAAGAGCAACGTCAGAGAGTAATTCTAGCAGAGTGACTTTTTCTTGTGCTGTTGAAGCACCCTCATAGTTTCAAGAAGATCTGAAGTTTGTAGAGGAAGGTGGAATAAAGTTGGAAGAAGAAAACAAGTAATCTCCACCTGACTTAGAAAACACTAGAGTACTGTTTAGTGTCTGATTACTAATAAAAATTACCACCAGTTAGAAGGATTCATGTTCCAAAAACCAGAATCTCACAAGATCAAATTTAATTTAATATCATACAATCATAATATACCTGACCAGCAGAGATTTATAGAACATTAGCTGGCTCGAACAATGACTTAGTCCAGGAGTTTTCAAATGTTTTTTCAAGGGTGCAGTGGCTGCCAGACTTTGTTCTAATGACATCTCTGGGAAGCATAAACAAACCGCAACTGACATTAAGCAAAACTTCTTTGAATATGTGTGAGATAAGATGGAGCGACAGAGGAGACCCAGCTCTCCCTTCCTGCTTCGAAATGTATTTTAAATTTTCAATCATTTTGTTTTTATTTTGTTGCAGCTTTAGGGCAGGACCACATACTATACCTTGTTTGTGGTTCCCCCAATGCCTAGTACAGAAGTGCATATGCATACTTGTTGATCATTGTTTACCTGATTAACCCCAGGAATATACCATAGTCACAAATCTATGCCTGTATGTCCATATACCAAAAACACATATTAACGGTGACTGTAAAACAATAAGATTAGTTACTGTGTGTGGCTCCTAGAACTCCAACTCATTACTACAGAAGAAAGCTGTTTTTGTTAGCTCATTCCTTCAATTTCTAGAGGTCAGGGACGTATTCTCTGCAGCCCTGGAAGGAAGGTGTTAGAGGAACATTTGATCACCGTGGCAGCCAGGATAACATGCCTCTCACATCAGTTTCCTGCTGGGACAGTAATTGAATGACAGCTCCAGCTGTAGCGCTCTGTAAACCCCGCCCATCACCACTCTGAGATCATTCTTCCCACGGCTGCCCGTGCCCAATGACTAAGTGCTACAGAATCCTAAGGCAGGCCCATTCCTGGGAAACAGGTGACTCCTCCGAGAGGGACTTCGGCTTGAGAATTTTCTTTGGAACAGCACTGAGGTCTAAGATGCTTCTGGCTGACCCTCTGTCCCACTCTCCTTCACCTGTGTCATAGTGTGATGACCTTCCCATTTTCCTTACAAGTGTTTGCCCCAATACATATTTTGCATGCCTCATCCCATCATTGGGTCTGATTCTTGGAGGAACCAAACTAACACAGTCCCAGTGTGAGACTGGCAGAGCTCCACCTGTTTAGCTAACACCTGAGTGAACCAATATAGTTCCAGGAAAAGGAATAAGACCGCACCTTTACCTTAGGTTCCAGCCTCGTGCCCACCCTCATTGTCAGTGTAACTAGGCAGCCCTGTAACTTGGATGTTAAAGCTGATGCTGTGCTCCCATCTGGCTCCTACATCTAGTTCTAAAATTGTCTAGACCCTAAAGGGAAAGGGAAGAAAGTGTTCAAGCTTCCCAAACTCTAACCAATTACTTGGAAGACCTGTCCATTATAGAAATATTTTTAAATTGCTTAATCGAGGGGATTTGTAGAAATATAAAATATGGAGGTGCTGTTCTTCTACTGAAGGCTAACAGTTTTTCCTAGAATCATATTCTTTGATTCTGGCACAGTGCTGATGAAATAGCTAGTGTGTCAGCCACATAAAATGATAAAGTAATTCAATGTAGACTGTGCCTGCTGTAAATATATGGAAAATATTATTTCCCCAGGTCAGTGTACAGAGCCAGAAGATCGGCTTCCTTTCATGCACATACATTCATCATTTATAAATGCAGGTTTAGAAGCAATAATTAAACTGCTAAACTTCTACTTGGAGAACCAGGTATTCCAAAATGTTCTTAGCTAGGCTTTTGGAAAGAAATTTTAAACATGGCTATAAAATGTTTTTTTTTTTAATATCTGTAGCAGTGAAATGAAAAATGTTTCTTCACTTATAAATGTCCCCATGGTTGGTAGGTGGGTAGATCTTAATAAAGAAGCATGAAGGAGAAAAATGTTTCCAATTTCTTCTGTTAAGTTCCCAGGTAAGTCACATTCACTATCTTTGTAATATCGAAATGTGCTATGTTGGCACATTTAACACATAAAGCCAATGTATGTAGTTATGTGTCTATGTGCAAAGATGTATTATGTGAATACACACAGATATCGGATATTTATTATTACATACTTTCAAGATATTAAAACCTCAATACACTGTGTTTTTTTAATCAAGGTAAGACTTTTAGCACCTGATTTGATAAGGTCACATGTAGTGGAAAATTATAAGTAGATGTATTTAATAAGTAGATATTATGATATTGACTCAGGAAGGGGGTTAGTGGTGGTACATATTCTTAACTGAATCTTTTCTCATCTTTTAAAAATAATGACAATTGGATTCCATTTCTTCTATGAATTTGTTATTATAAGAATTATAATAAATTAAGACATGAGCAAGCAGGGTTCCAGATGGCTGCATTTGACTAATAAATATATTTTTTCTTTTTTTTCACCTTATAACAATGTTTTATGTATGTATGTATGTATGTATGTATGTATTTTTAATTAATTTATTTTTTATGGTAACATTGGTTAATGAAATCCGATAAGTTTCAGCTGTACATTTTAACAGTAAGGCATATATATATTTACACTGTGTGTTCACCTCCCATAGTTAGATTTCTTTCTGTCACCACATATTTGACCCCCTTTACCCCGTCTCCTTCCCCCCTCCTCCATCCCCTACCTTCTGATAACCACTAGTCTATAGTCCATGTACATGAGTCTCTGTTTGTTTGTCCTGTTCATTTGTCACTTTTAGGTTTATATCCCACATATAAGTGATATCATGTGATTTTCAAATTTTTCTGTCTGGCTTATTTACATTTTCTCTTTTGTAAGTAGATATTTGACTTGAGAAAGGATGTGGAAGACATTCTTTGGTTTTGATAAAAAGAGCTGGAGAGAAGGCTTATTAGCCTCAGACCATTCCCAGGCTCAGGGATAGATGTTGTCAAGGGAAGTCTTCCCTTTGTGGGTGATGGAGTATTTGTAAAAGTTGGCTCAATAGTGAACCATTTTCCAGCTATCTGGCCTTCATGTCCTTCTTCACTACCAGATACCCTATTGAGTTTTCCCCACACTCTCCTATGTGGGTCAGCGCAGTCTGACGTGCTCACTTGTGCTCAAACACTGAAGACGTAATAATAACACCAAACACATACATTATTAGCTATTCTAAGTTACACATACTAATTTAATCCTCACATCAACCTATAAATCTGGTACTATTATTATCCCTATTTTACAGTTTATGAAACTGAGGCAGAACTGCTGCACAGCTAGACTGTGTTGGGAACGGAATTAAATTGTGTGTTTGCATCTTGTAAAGGGATCAGATGGAGAGGGCAATAATTAACAAAATCCAAGCATGCCATTTTGTGGCTTAATGATGGAATTTCAGTCAAAAGAGAGTTTTGAGAGGCAGAGTAGGGGCTTGCCAGTATCCTTCAAATCACTTCAAGCAAGCAGCTGTTTTGCCTTATACAAAAGACCAGCCGTGCTTATTAGGATTTGGCTGTAAGGCCTCTGTGTTGGGCCCACACCAAACTCCAGCTGAGCAGAGTGCTCTCCAGCTTTGTGAGCAGGGCAAAGGGCTCATAGAGATCAGAGGTGGGCTGGAGACCAAGCCAGTTCATAGGCCTTGTCAGCTGGCCAAAGGCTCATCTTTATTTCCTGTTGGGGTACATCCTCTTCTTCACATCTGAGACAGTGTCAGGATTGAGATGGGGGAGCTACTGGCTGTGGTAGAGGTGGCCTGTTCACTCAGGGATGGTATGTTATGATCTCCACTTAATCCAGTGATGATTATAATGCAAGAGTGGTAACAAATCTAAACTCTAAAAGGATAAGCAATTCCAAGTTTGCAAACTGGATAATAATAAAAAGTATGTCTGTATGTTATTTGGAATTCAGATTTCATTTTCCCATTCAAACTATGTTCCAAAGGTGGTTGGGGCCTCAAGTGAGCCCACAAAATCCCACTTAACCCACCTTGTAGCCAAGCCAAGCTGCCTAACTGCTCCCCTTAACATGTTGTTTCAACTTACTCTAAGGTCCAGCCCAGGACTTGAGTCATTAGATCCCACCCCTCCCTAAGACCCCACAAGTCCCAAGGGATCATTTTTGTTCTTCCAATAAGGAAATGCAACCCCTAGCTCCACCATCCCAATCCATGAGCCCCAGGAGAAAGGTGTAGCTCCGTTCAAGAAATATTTCTAGGGTCTCTGTGGATACCTCACTCCCTTCCATCTTACAAAGAATATTGGTTGGCCATTTATATATGTGGCTGGTCATAAAGTAGTTCACAACCAGGTTGGATCAGTTCTTGGTTATTTTAGAATGCGCTGGAACCATCACATTGAGGACAGGCAGGAGCGCAAGCAAAGAGCTTTCCCAAACCCCTAACTAGGAAACATGTGGAGGAGAGGGCCATCTGCACCTCAGAGTGAAGCTTAGATGCAAGCCCACAAAACAACTGTTACATCAGTCAATTTAGTAAGAGAAGAGAGTCAAGCTACTTTCTGACATTGTCATGGTAGTGACAGTCAAAACTTAAGAGGAAATGGGGGGGATCTAATTACAGATAAGTGGAGATTTGGGAAAAATTCCACTGCCCTTGCTTCTACCTCCTCATGCCTTTTTCTTACAACATGCAGAATGATAGGCCCAGGAGTCCTTTATGAAAATTAGATAATTAGATCGACCGAACAATCATTTATTGAATACCTGCTAGGCTATGCCATGTCCATTATATCACCAACTCTTTTCTCACAGTGAACTTCTAAGGAATGGAGGAGATCGTATTTTGCAGACAGATTCAGAAATACTTGATCAAAGTCCTAGAGGAAGAGCTCATGATCATAAATTAACTGGATAGCCAAGTTAGCAGCATCAGAACTGGAGATTATGCACCATAAGAAAAGGTAAGGCTGGGTCTTTTCAACTTGTATGTTCAAATTTTTTACTCATCAAAGGTGACTCAGTGGCTGAAATTCCAGAACTTGGTGATATCACTCAAATATTCCATCTCCTTTCAAAAATTATCTATTGATAGGAGGCTGGCACCACTAACATAAGACCATGTCAGGAATTATTTATGGGGAAAAAAGGTTAGATGAGGGACAACTAAAGTTTTATTAGGAAATCTTGAAATGTTGTTTGGGGGCAAATATCCAAAATGTCACCAGCAAAAGTTAAAAAAAGCTTTTTTGCCTTTTTTAAAAGATGAAATATAGTTTGCTGTGCCCTGTGGCTTTATTTAATTCCATTTTCCTTGTCTTGTGCTAATGACATGCTCCAAAATCTTAATTATTTTCTTCAGAATCAGACCTTCCAGGCTTCATCAGAAAAGTCACAATTGGGAAACAAATACAAACATTCAGGGAAGGAACTTTATTTATTGTACTCATTATTAATTTTATCTTTTATTTTAGAAGACCAAGTATTTGAATTTGGAGGAGAGGTAAAGAATTTGAGGGAGGAAAAAATACAAAAATTGATAGATTCTCTTGCAAAGCCCTTTTTTCAAAGGAAATACCCAGAGATTGGGCCTTTTAGTTTGAATCCATAAGTAATTTAATCTGCTTATTACCTGTGCTCCCACTGGGGTTCATCACTCATCAGAAGCTGTACTAAATACAACCTGCTAAGTTCAATAAAAGCTCCAGAGTGAAATCTTAGCAAGCTAGTGACTGCTATGGAGCAAGAGCATTTGAGCAGCTATGCTCCCCTACCACACACACACGCATGCACACACACATTCACACATGCACAGGCACACACAATCAACAAACTACACGTTAAACTCATCACTTTCAAGTAACTGTGCCAGACACTTAAATTTGGCTGAGGGGAAGTGAGAGGCAGTGTGTTTCATGGCTGATTGAACAAGACAACCAAAGGAGTGTATATACTATGTGATGACTCCTTGACCCACGTCCATTAGTGCTCTCCCTTGTCCTGGAGAGCTGGCCCTTGCCTTGCCTCTGTTCTTCTCTAGTCAGGATTTTGGTGGAGAAAGAGTCCTGAGCTGCTCTGCCAGCTAAGTTTTTCTCACCTCCTCCGTTTCCGGCGTACATTCTTTTCTTCTCGGAGGTTGCCCAGCTCCTGGCCGGAAGGCTCCCATTGGGATATTGATATTTGCCTAAAAGAGAAAACGAGAAAGATTTAGCGCAAGAAAAGTAAGAAATTGCAATGACATTCTGATACGGTAATTGTTGTGAGGAAAAATGCATCTGAAAACTACATCTTTAAAGCTTCGTACCTCAAGAAAATTGCTGTAATGACAGTGTAAAAATATGCAAAGGAAAATTTGACTTCCATTTATTACAGATTTCTGGTACTCGTCCTTAGGTGTGACTAGTGATTTCACAATTCTCTATTGGATGGAAGAATTTGAAGGTAATTTGTTCTGGCTGTTGCCCTCCTGTGGTGCTTAACATTTCCCTCCCTCTGGGATGAGGAAGGAATACATAATGAAAGGAAAGGAGGAAGCAGTATCCACAGAAGCCATCCACACCTTAGCCCTCCTTCAGCTTCCTTTAGTTTTACCACCCACAGGAAGGAGCAATCACACCTCCTTAACTGCCTCCTCCATTCCATAATGTCCTATGGCTGTTTCAACACTTAAGTCTCTGTAATTGACACTCTTCCACCTTCTTCACAACACGCCATTGTATAGGGAGAGTGCTAGAAAATCAAGTTTATTGGTATCACAATTAATAGATTCTTGTCCTTTATTAAAATGATATTCTAATATCCACCTACAGTTAACAAAAAAATACCTTCTACCAAACATGAACTATGCTAGATATTAAATTATGCAAGAAATATACTGACACAGTAATTTAAACCTGGGGAAGAGAATATGCAAATTTGAATTTTGTCCCTTTTTCATCTAATATCAAAAAGCAAGAATGTTTAATGCAGACCAAAAATGCCTTCATCCAGGAGTATCACTCACATAAAACAAACATTAAAACTTTTTGTTAAGGTAGAACATAATTTTTTTCTACTTAAGATAAAGGGTTGCCTTATGAGTAATTAGATGTGGGCTTGAACAATTGAAATCGCACTTTGATGTCACGAATGAAAATGATGCCTGGGCAAAGGGAGTAAAATATTTTACCTTATGACTCAGTTTAGATGATTTTAGTACCACACAAAACAAAGTTATTAGATAGAAAGTGTGGTAAGGTCCATTCAGAACTGCCTGATATGAGCTCTGTTGCCAGGAGATCAAGACACAGGAAGTAGCTGGTATCTATGTTCAGGCAACATGGAAGGTCTGTGTTCTGCTCCCGAGAGCAGGAGGTGATTTTTTCCACCTAGGGCCTTTAAAACTCCCTGTCCTGCTAGAATAATGCTGATCCCAAAGAAAGAAAACAGATCCAAAGTGTTTGTGGTTGGTATGCATGGAGGTACATCACCACTCCTGAGCCCGAGAAGCCAAGAAGTGTTTTTGGTCAACATGTACCATATGTGCTAAAATCTAAGTGCACCACAATTTTAAAGGGAAACATTTGGGAAGAACTAAGGCTGATTTTTCTATGCTATTCCTTTGCATAATGGAAATATAATGTGGCCTAGAGTGGGAGGAGGATCATAAGACAAGTGGGAAAATATGTCTTATATGGTGGCAAATATGGTAGCTACTTCATGAATTCCAAGATGTACCTCTTTTCATATCTCTGAAATCAGAATGTCTCATAACCAATGGTATCTTAACATTTTAATTGAAACATTTATTTTATTTCTTAGTAGGACATAAAATAATAGTATTTCGTAATTGATAGCTTTGTAGAGTGGATGAAATATCATTAAGGCCCTGAAATAATATCAAAACAATGTAAATAAGACCCACAGAGATGATCTCTATTGAACCAATAACTATTTCCAAAACTACAGTTTGGATAAAAGAGAGGAAAAGTCCATATAGGGACTATTTAGGAAAGGTTAACCAATTAAAAGTTTAATTAGATCACCAGTACCCTGACTCATTAAGCATCTACAGAAGGTGTTTTCCTAATGGTGAGTTATAGTTAACATTGTTTCTGAAAGACTTGGTTGTTAAACTAACCCATTTAATCAAGTGTGCATGCTTCATAGTAGGTTATACTTTTCAATAAAGGAACAAGTAAAGGTCATCCAGGATAATGTATTAGTGAAGGACATGCCATGGGACATTTTCTTACCCAGGGATTAATTTTAGCAGTGCATATGACCTCTCCATGGTAAATGAGTGGCTTATGATAGTGAAAAGAACCAAGTGCTATGAGTTGGTACAGCTTCTCTGTACTTGAAAAAGTGGGTCTTATCTTCCCCGCTTGTAACATCAATGTTTGGCTTCAGCAATGGTTTTCAAATCTCTTAGCCATGGAAACCTTCCTCCAAGTACTGTGAGAACATCTAAAATGCAAACTAGGTGGAGGCGTAGCTGTTCTGGCTCAGGTAGTAGGGAGCCCAGAACCCCATCTGCTTCCCCCAAGCAGTGGGCCATGAGCAGTTTTTTGGAACTTGGGGAGCTCATCTGACAACCATTGAAAGAGATCATTTCTAAGCGGATGAATATTGACATGTACCTAAAATATTTACTGTACCCATTGTTAAGATATCTATGATTTATTTTAAACTACTTTAGCATAGACAGTGTGTAATGTTTTATATGTGCAGACTGGTTTAAACTACAACTCTGGGGAACTCTTGCTCTAATTGTGAGTTCACCCTCCTTGGAGTGGGTAGATGGTAAAATATCACTGAGACCACATTCTCAAGATCGCTATTTCAGGTGCTTCTGTTAGCCATATCTCCACCAACACTTGAGGCCTTGGTGTTTGAATAAATGTCAAAAATAGGTGAAATAATGGAATGAGCATTAGAAATAGCTTTTACTGATGAAATTAGAAGAGGTTAAGATATGTAGATTGGTTAAAATACTTTAGAGATAATCTCCACCCTGCTTAACAGAATGTAAGAATCTGATTGATACCTGTAGCTTGCATTTTCAAAGATGGGGTTCAAGGAGTGACCCCCAAACAGGCCTGTCTCCAGCCATTGATAATGAGGATTTCCAGCTGGCTACTGCCAACTAAGGGCAACAGAATCACCACCTACCTCGAGTGAACCTTTTATGCCAGGCGACAGTCACTTGGAACACTTAAAGGGACAAGACCTAAGACTTCCTCAAGCTCACAGATGAGACTGTTTGAACAGTTTTATGCTTGCTTGCTAATGAATTTGTGTTTAACAAATGTCTGTATGTGTGGCAGAATTGGATTTGAGACTACCTGTCATCTTAATCAGGTGGCGAGGTTGTGGGACAGTAACCACTCTCCTGCCACATCCATGACAAACTACCTTATCTTCCAAAAAAACCCCAAGATTGAGCCTAGTTATCACAACACCTACATCCTCACAACAAACTTATGAGGTCCGGACTATCAACTCCATTTTACTGACGAAGAAGAAACAGCCTCAAAGAGATTGGATGATTTGTTCAAGGACACACACAGAGTTCCAGGAAAAGCCAGGATTCCAAATGAAAGCTGCTGGAACTTAGGGACAGACCTCTCACTCTATCAAACCCAAAGAGCTCTTTTCACTTGACCAAAGTTAGCTCTGGTCACTCTAAAATTCTTTAAACTAGCTCTAAAATCGCAGACTTCCACTTTCAGAATGGCCTTGGGAAGAAGCACACAAAATGGATAATTTCAGAATAGGTATCCAAGAAAAGCCACATTGAAAAATGAACCATTAACTCACTGGTCTGATGCTTTTTTATCTTTAAGGCATCACTTAAGAAACGATAAATGTAAATGGTTTTTTTGACAGCAAATATTGACAGGATCCAAGGCAGCCAAAGAACATGTCAAGTATCCAGCCATTAATGTGTACTCCTTAAGGGAGCGTCAGAGTGCTTGTTGTAAATAATTAGAGACAATTCATTAATATAATTGTAGGATGGCAATATTTGAGTGACAAATTATAGACTAAATTATAGCCATAAGAAAAATCCCTTATAACTTAAATTTGATAGAAATACATAGACCTATAGCTCTCTGGTTTTATCCCATTGGCCAGAGAATTGTGTGATATTCTCATCTCTTTCACTGACCTGCTCTGTTTGAATGCAAGTAAAATACCTTCCCAATGATTCAATTTTTCCATCTGCAAACTGGGCATGGTATTTGCTACTCAAAATGGATTTGCAATATGAGCTACATTTTTATGAAAGAATAAACACAAAAAAAGTCTAACATTGATGACCTGGAGTTGATATAAGGTTGGACTTCCTTTGAAAATATAGAGTCTGTGTAACTGTATCAGAAGCAGGCTTTTGTATTTTTCCTTTGTAACACATTTCCTTGTATTTTCTTCTGAGATATTTTAAAATATGCCCCAAAGAGAACCATAATTTTGCCACCCTAAAGCTGCCTTTTGGGGATGTTGATTTTTAGCCATTTATTAAGAATCTAGACTCAGTACAGCCAATTATTTTATTACAGATCTATGCATTTTTACAATCTTAAAAAAGAAACATCAGAAAGAACCTTCGACCCTCTCCCTTCCTGCTCAAGAGATTCAGATGGAAATGCCTACTCCAGGAAGGGAACCTTAGGATGTTGACTTAGCCTAATTTGAATTAAGTATGGTAAATGAGAGGGCTTCAGGCAGGTGCCTGATAGCTAGATACCTGCTGTGTTCCATTGTTTCTGAGTTGCCTAGCAAGAAGTTGCCTGCCAAGTATATTCCCCTCTTCCTCAACTACCTGTAAATCACCCATTCTCACTTCTGAAATCTAATACCATATCCACCCCTTTTCTCCTTTGTCCAAAATGTCATTTGAACCTAATTTTGCCTCACTATCTTTGGAATTTTCATGCTTATGTGAATTCCCCATGTACATGTATTAAGATTTGATTTTCTCCTGTTAATTTGTCTCCTTTAATTTGATTAGTAGCTCAACTAGAAGAATTTAGAAGGTGGGAAGAAAAGTATTAATTTTTTAGCCCTCCTTGACAGAGCAGACACAGTGCGTCACTTTCTCAGGCTATAATTTGTTACATCCTCAAAGTTAGGAATGGAAAAAAATAAACGAGATCATCTTTTGCCAGAACAGGATACAGTTCCTGATAATAGAACTTATCTGATGTGAAATGAACACTACACTTGATCTCACCAGGTGAATAAAAGCAGAAAGAATTCCCTGTAAGTTAATTCCACTACTCCCTTAATTATTTGTATTGTTCTCTTGCTTGGCTCCAGGTTTCTAAGCCTGAGGATTCTGGAAACAATATTCCCTCCACAGCTACTCCAGTGCGATTTACAATGGAATGACATCTTCTTTCCCCAGGGGGTTAGATTCTTATTGCTGCCAGCCACTGGATACTGACAATCCCAACCCACTTTGCTTTTCACAGCCATTGTTCTCTTATCTCCCCTTCCTTTGTAGTACCCCCCAGTCTCCCCTTTTAGTGCTGAGGCTTTTGGAGTTTCCTCCCTTTGCATATTTGTTTCAGATGACCTCCCACTGATTCTATCTTTAGTTTTCAAAGGTTCCCAGCAGCTCCTGCCGGAACCTATAGCCTCCCCCATTGCCGTTTTCCCATGCTTGGGCAGGGGAAACCCTATGGGGCTAGCTGCATTCTGCGGTATTTCCTTATGCGCTTTCCCAGTCTTAAAGCCCTAGTCCTTTTCTGAATGGAGCAGGATATGACATTTTGAGACTTCTAGCATTTTTTCATAGAAGACTTTCAGAAAAAAGCGTGTTTTCTCAATAGCTGCTTAGAAAATGAGATTCTTATTTGTATTAGCCTAAACTGAGAGAGACAGATGCGTGCACACACACACACCAACTAAAATATAGCCTAACCTATTTTAAAATCAAATTCTGTATCACTAGAATGTATAACTTCGTCTTTAGAGATTCTTGAAATGCGGAATGGATCCAGAACACAACACTTTCCAACTCAACTTGAGAAACTCCCACTCAGCTGCTGCTCTTCACCCATGGTGTTTCATACTGAAAGGTTTTCTTTCTTTTTTGTCTGTTTTCGACACTCTTTGTTCTCTTCAATAATTTCCTGAATGACTCAACAGTAGCCTCATCATCCAGGGAAAAGCAGACTTCAAGAATGTACCATACAGCTATTAAGATAATATGTACAATTGGTTGGGGGCGGGTTATATTTCTGAAGTACTTGTGAATGTCAGCCTCAAAAAAAATGACATCTTTTGGCCAGTATATGACTGCTTGCCTCACCCTGGTTAGAGCAGTAAAGATCACCAGCAGGCGGTAGCACTGAACCCGTAGAGTCAGACTGCTACATTCAGGCTCTGGCTATCCTTTGAAGAATCCAGCCTTAGAAATCATAAACAATGTATCATAGGGATTTACCTAAGAAAGAAACAGTAGATCCACAGGTCAAAGAAAAGGCCTTAACTCTACAGTACAACAAGTGGCAAAGGAAAGCTTATTTTTTATGTATTAAATATAAATAAAATATTAAAAGAAAGTATGTATCATTCTTTTTAGCTTTTTTTTTTTATGGTGACATTGGTTAATGAAATCCAATTAGTTTCAGCTGTACACTTTAACAGTAAGGCATATACTTTTTAGCTTTAATCAATGTATTTGATTAACTGAGCAACCATGAGTGGTGATAGTCTATTCCTTTGTACCAAGAGATTGTTGTGTATCTGGAATTTTTTTTAAATTGGAAATCCTAGACAGGAAACACTTAAGAGACTCTAAAACCTGTCTGTAAACATTTTTGTCAGGCTGTTTTCTTCCCTGGAGACTTTCTGCCCTGGGGAATGGAGAGTGGAAGAGCAATAATAATAACGGCTGGGGAAGGGAAAGAAATACTGAAAGTCGAGGCATCAACATTCTGTTCTATGTGTGGATTGGGTAACAACGGAAAACTTCCCACGGTAAGAAGCTGCACACTCACTAATGACGCAGAGCTCATGGAATCATTCCTTTAAAACGTATGATAAAGAAGATAGTTTAGTTTCACAAGCAGCTCGATTAAGTCAATTGAGCAGAGAGTTGGGAATTCAGTGGCCATGGTCAGTTGTACTTTGAGACCATATTTGTCACTGAGTCACTTTGTTCTTTTCACTCCTAGCCAACTTATGTTTAAGATGACTTTAATCAGTGTAGGCTATTAGCTTCCTCATTAAAATACTGATACTCTTTCTGAATGTTGGTTGAACTTTTTAAAAAGGAGGACCCAGCATCCATAAAATGGTAATTATCTCATAAGTAGCCTTAGTACATATGATTGATTACCCTTTAGATGGTCTGCACTGACTCCTCCATCCTCACTCTCTGTGCCAGAGCAGGGATGGCAAGTAACGAGGCTAGACAGTGTCTCCGGGTGGTTCCAAATGTGGGCTTTGGGATCACACAACTTGAGTTTGGGTCCTGACTCTCCTACTTACCAGCTGTGTGCTTCTCCAAACCTTTCATTAAAATCAATGGAAATCCCATTACACCGTGCCAAGAACATAGTAAACCCTGAAGAAACTGTAACTATTATTATCACCCTAATAATAAACCTTGGACGTTACTCTCAGGAAGTTCATAGACTATTAGAAGCTTGACAGAGGTTTAGAGGTCATTTAATGAAACACCCTCCCTTTGTAGATCACGAGGACCAGGGGGATGAAGTCACAGAGCAGAGCTAAGACTAGGGCACAGGACTCTTTTCCATTTAACCATGAAGCTCTCAGACCTCATGGGCAAGGACAAATAATACTCAGCTTATTTTGGTAAATGGTAGTGAGAAAGGACCAGTGACAACCCTGAAGACATTTGCTTTGTGTGGGCTGAAGCCTTGGGGAGGCCCGTGGTGGTCTCCAAATGGGTTGTGTTCAGGGAGAAGAAGGACAAGCAGGTGCTGCCAGGGGCCAATGTTACTTGGTCTCATTAGGGAGACTCACAGAGCAGATCGCTGATGGGATTAGATTTCCCTGCAGCTCTAGCTTTCCCCACCACCTGTCATGTCAAATTCTTTCATCTGAAGGGATCAGACCCACTGTGCCTAGTGTGTTGATGTTACCTTGGTTGCAACTTTATTCCCATCAACAGTGGGATTTAACAAGGAGCCTAGAGAGTACAGAACCAGGGTCCAGCAAACGATAGCCCACGGGCCAAATCCAACCTAACCACCTGGTTCTGTAACTAAAGTTTTATTGGCACACAGCCATACTGATTCAGCCATTGCCTATGGCTGCTTTTATGCTATAACAGCAGAATTGAGTAGTTGGAGTAGAGACCCAATGATCTGTAAGCCTAAAATGTTTACTATCTGATCCTTTACAGAAAAGGTTTGCCAACATCTGGTATAGAGCCTTATCAGCTGCTTAGGAGACCACAGCCCTCTCTAGGCTATGGAAGGATCAACTGACTCCTTTGGGATATTTTTATGCCCCTAGCATAAATGAGATTTCATTAATACAACTGAAAAGAAATGTAGACTTACACAGATCCCCCTTATAATTCAAAGGTCATCTCTTCTTCCATGTGGATATGAAAGACAACTGTCCATCTCCTCTAAGAGTGGGTCTAGTTCTGGCTGCCCTCTTATTCTGAGGCATGGAGGAGATGGAATCAGTTGAAGAGAAAGCAAGGCCATTGCATGCATTACTTGGATAGTTAGAAGAGCCATCTGTTAAGGAATTTGTGTGCTATAAACCAGGTACTTGCCATACATTGTTTTGTTTATTCATTATAACAATCCTATTAAGTAGGATGGTTGTCCCCATTTTACGGAGGGGTAATCTAAGGGTGAACAAAGGTCACAGAGTGGTGAGGCAGGGATTTGTAACTGTTTAGCTCCATGTTGTCTGCACATAGGTACAGTAATTCAACTACCTAAATGCCTGACTGTTAGAAGGATGACTGACAGTAGCTAAGATTCGTTCAATCCAGACAAAATAGAGATCTAAGTCATTATTTCTAGAAGTTTGCACTGCAAAATACTAACTGCAAGATACTCATGAAAAAGGTTCAATATGTTTAGAAAACATTGTATATGTTACCGCCTTCTTGGGAATGTACAAAGCCATAGCAAGTTGTGGGCTCTGAGAAATTCCACAGTAAAGATGTTATTCAACTTTGTTTAACATAGTGTTTCCTAAACACTTTATCGCTGAATCCTTTAATTAACAACATACCATAAAACTAGTATTCCAAGAGACACACTTTGGGAACTTTTGAACTAGGCGATGAGGATAATGATGATTGATGATAATGGCTAATAGTTATTAAACAGTTATGGTGAGCCAGGCACTGGCCTAAGAATTTACATGTATTAATTCATTTACCATTCACAGCAAACCTATGAGATTGGTACTGTTATTAATTCCTCACTTGACAGATGATGAAACCAAGGCACAAAAAGGATAAACAACTTGCCCAAAGTCTAGTGAGTCTGGAATCTCTGAGCTCCTCAAACACAGTGATAGGGTATCAATTCATCTTTGCATAGTTTCCACTTAGCATGGTACCTAGCACAAAGTATGTACCTAGTAAATGACAGTTGAACTGAATTGGAGGTAAGATCCTAATGAAAAGGAGAAGTAACTTAAGTGTGCTGAATAGAACATTTAAAATCTTTAAGTGGTATTTGTACAACCAGGGCACTCTCTCATCAATTGGGGTTTCTATTTGTTCCAAGTAAGATTGTATCCTAGATGACATTCCTATTATAAGCCATTTTGTATAGGGTAACCATTTTCATATTTTATTTATTTGATTTAACCTTACTTTAGGTTAATGCAGAGATAATAGAAAAATATCAGAAAGTGCAGATCCTATTTAGCCACAAGAAATAATATTTCACTTGAAGGCACATTAAATTGGGCTTTTCATGAGGCATAAAATATATTGAAAGAGGCAATACCACACATCCATAAGGAACCACTGTATTGCCTTTGTTGGTAGAGTAGATGGATTTTTTTTTTAATATAGTGTAATAACAGCTATTGATAATAGTCAATAGCAACTTTTTCAATATTATAGGCCTAAAATTATCAAGGTCAAAATTAATAGATAAAACACTGGTGAATTTTTAGTATAGATTTGAGGGAAGTGCTAGGGAAGAAAACTCAACACACTTTCAGCTTTAAAAGGAAGAGAAGCAAAATCAGCCTGAGATGACTGTTTTTGTGTCCTGCAAAATAAAAAGGAAATTTATATTTAGCACTTCAGGAACTTCAAATGCAGTGATTAAATGGCATTACTTCCCACCACTCAATACATTCAATAACAGTTGACACTTAATGAGGGCTTACTCTGCTGTTTTAAGCTTCTTGTAAAAATAGCCTTGAGAGGTGAGTGGTATTATCCCCATTTTACAGATGTGGAAAAGGAGGTAGAGAGTTAAAAGAGGTAAAATCATTTCCCCACATTCCCACATCAATACAAAATGGATTAAGGATTCAAACTCCAATAATCTGGCTTCAGAGTTCATGCCTTAACAGCTTATGGTGGGTAAAGAAAAGGTTCAAAGACTCAAGGAGGCCCCAGGTCTGGGAGGCAAAATAAATTTTACTACCAATGTCAGTGTATGTCAGAGACTCACTACATGGACACCAGAGGGCCAAATGTGTCATGTGGAGTTAATCCTTTCCAAATAGGCCTTTCCTTGGTGGTTTGTTCTATGACACGTTTCCAGGGGTTGAGCATCTTGCCACTTAAGAAGTTCGTCCATTTAAGGCTATGCATTAGTCATGACAGGTAAAGATCTGTTCCTCCACCCACCTCTACCACCAGTGTGTGCTAGGATTTCTAATCCCACAACCTGGCCACACACATGCCCCCCCTCCCCCAAATACCAGTGACTCGCTAAGAAATATATTTATGCTGCAATAGTACATCAGATGCAAAATATTCAGGAACTGCTGCATGCTCTGCAGTACTCAGAAAAGTCCGGGAAAAAATGTTTAAAAGTTTCTTTGGAGAAAGCACAGATGCCTTCATGTTGATGGAAAGGAAAGATGGAATTTTACCATAAAGTATTGTGGCCAGTATCCCAGTGTGGGAACCATTTGAGAGTTAAACACAGAGCCTTTAAGAGAAATAACAAATTGAGTAAAAAAAAATATTGAAAGTTATCTTCATAATTATATTTGTGTTACAAAATGTCTGCTTCCCTCTCCCCTGTTTTGTGAGTGACATGTGTCAGTTGAAACAACCAAAGAATTTGTTTGCTTGGCAGGCTCCATGAGACATAATAGCATAAGTACCTTAAAAGATAAATACCTAAGCCTTGGGAAGAACGCTTGACAAGAAAAAGATAGTATTTACAGAAAGATATATTTTAAACAGATGGCTCAACAAACTCAATTGGATGTAAAAATGTAAATTGAATTTTTAAATTCCTATCAATGAGCATATCAAAAACTTACACATCAAAAAACATACACACTACACTTTTCTAGAAGATCATTTAATGCTAATTCATACACTTTGATTGTCTTACAATTCAGCATAATTAAACAAAAATAGCTTCTCCCTTCTCAGTTGTACCTTACCAGTCTTATATCTTTTCTCAATTGTGCCTTAAATGAGTTTTTCTTTTCTTTTTGAAGGTAATCATCAGTTATGGGTGAACAATCTCAAAAAGTCTGATTTATTAAGCAAACAGCCAGAAGTTGTAGAGCTGATGCTAAAACATAAATATACTTACTTACCTGGATGGCTCTGACATTAGAAACGGGCTGTTTTGACATATTCACACGGTCTTATCCCTAAAAAAGCAAGTAAGAAACTGTTAGAGATGGTGGCATACAGATTCTCAGTCTTGATAAATTAGAACTTAACTCATGATTCAACTGGGCAGTCACCCCTTTCAGGGGCCATATATTCTTTCAGTCTCAGTTTCCGAAGTTACTTAGCGACTCTCCTTCCTAATGCCTCAGGGAGAGGGAACACTAGAGCGCAGGATAAATCATTCAGGAGGAGAAATGCTGAGATGCCTCGCCTCTGATGCTAATGATAGGCCATCAGAAACTTGAAAGGCGCTATCATCTCCTTCCCTGCCCTCCTGCTCCGCTGCCAAGAGCAGCAAAACAAAGAGGCTGTGGGAATAAAACACCTTTGTTTGGGGCCTCAGAAGCTTTCCGCTTGAAACTGAACTTTTGATCTGAATTAGTTGTTGCCAGGACTGTGCGGCAGTCCACTGAGAGCGCCTCCTCTCTGTTGAACACTCCAAAAGAAATAGCCAGTACCTCGTTCTTACTACTGTGATGCTGTCTGCTCACTGTGCACGTGTCTGTTCTGCCCAGAGACCTGAGTGGCACTATGAGGAAGTAGGCCACATCTCCTCCCTGTGTGTCCATAGCCCAGGCTCTATAAACCAGGCAGCTGGCCGGCCTCGCCTTTCTTTTTTTTCTTTGAATGAAACAGTCCCAGCAGGCAAATAGGACTTAACATAACCATGTCAGATCCCCAAGATGTAGAAGTGCTTCCTTCCCAAAGGACTTTTGCTTTCTTTCAGTTCGTGAGACCAGACTTATAGCAGGGCGACTATGGTTTACCAGAGAGGCAGGGGACAGCCCAGCTCTGTATTACTGTTATTATAGCTTGGCCTATTAAATGTCAACGAGACTGGGTGAAAAAGTTAAAAACTCAGTGAATTAAAAACATGCTGCTTTTTAAACTCAAACTATAAAATGGGTTAGCTGACATTCCTAGATTGATTGGTGTAAGTGTACGTGCTAACCAGTGAGGAAACAAATGCAGAGAACAATGTTGGCATTTGCCACAAATGCTTCGTAACCTGGACTGTGTCACTCAACATCTCTAGGCCTATTTCCTCTTCCTTAAATTTTACCTGCTTCACAGGTTGTGTAAGAATCAAAATGACATGTTCCTGAAAATGTCTTGTGAACTGTAAAGCATGATACAAATATTTATTGCCATTGCCCATAGCTAGTGACTTTTTAGTACTACTGTATACTGATCTACGGCTTTAAGTAGAAAGTAAGAGTTGATGTAGTGATGTCTCTTAGTACTTTGGAGATAAAAGATGTGAGAACTCTGTGAGAACTTACTTTTTTTTTTTGTGGTCTTCAAAGTCTTAGGCTCTATTATATGAAGTTAAACAGTTATATAATTTTTTCCAATCTGTGTAATTAGTATATCCAACTATATAGTCTTTGGAGTCACAAGCATGAAAAAAATGGGATATTTTTCCAGTTTCACCTGAATGTTTTGATAATATAGAGATATAGCCTCCGTGCATAAGGGTCAGGTAGAATTATTTTTAATATAGCTAAAAGATTAAAAATTAACACCAAACTGAACAATCAGGAATGCATTTTGCTCTATGATGTTCCACATAGGTTGCTGTCTTTTCTACAGTGTCAAGAAATCAATGAAGAATTTTTAATTTTTGTATCTAGGACACACAGCTCAATTTCAAAAGGAAAAGCTTGGTAATTTAATTTTTAATTTTTCTATTCCTCAAAAGCTATTATGCAAAGCAATAATTCACACAGGACTTTAAATATCTCAGCATATAGTATTCTTTATGTGGGTACAACTAAAGTTTAATTAATATGTCACTTGGGAACTTTAAAAAATTTATTGTACATTGATTTGAAACATGGGAATTGGGAATTTCTTTATGTTATTACAATAGTAGGTTGAAATGTAAAAAAAAAAATCAGACAATGAATGATTGTGTTATTCATACTGCATTGAATTTTTTAAAATTAGGCTGATTTTGTTTTATTTTGTTTTGTTCACTGAACTACTGTGTCACTTTGTATTTTGTGGACCTCTATGCCTAACAGATAGATATTCCTTGTGCCTTGTCTCCTGTATAGCTTTGGTATAATCTCATTTACACACAAATTCCTTCTTAACATATATGGCAATCTGCGATAGAGACATCTCTAGAAAGTTGGTCAGACCCCAGCTTTCATTCCTTGCAAACAGGCTAGATAATGTTTGTGTAAATCAGTTCTGCGGCGTTCCTGCTGTCCTCATTATTCTCAAAGAAATCAGGACAAAGCACACTGATGAATAAAAATAGACAGTGTTCCCTGGCTGTTTCCCCAGCCCAGCGCTCACCTCACCGTTAGGGATGCAGACTATAGAATGCACCTTCCTTCTTTATCTGCCTGCTTCCTTTATCTGCCTGCCTCATCCCGGGACCAAAAATGAGAGCTATACCTTAGATGCACAACATCATTCACACTGGGGCCACTGCTTTTCATCCAGAGAGGTACTCTTTAAAGCACTCTATTACTGTGTCTCCTAGTTCTGGCTAAAATTTGGAAACATGGAAAGTTTGACAAGGCATATGTAGATGTTTACAAAGCCTATAGTATAATGGAAGTGCTTGCCAGTTTAGCACAGCTGAGTTTTCCTGTCAGTTCTGCAAGTCACTGGGGACCTTTAATGGTCTATATACTGAGTCATGTACAGTGTGCCTCTGCTGGTTTTTCATTGGGTAGCACCTAATATCTGACTTTTTTCACTTACTAAAATTTCGTCAACATTAATATCGCTAATTTAATAAGAGGGGATTCAGAGGAAAATAAATCAATATTTGCAGAGAAGGGGTTTTGTTCTTTTTAAAGGTCAATTAAATGGCTAAACCTCAATCTCAAAGGGAATTATCTACTGTCTTGCAGCTAAAAATAATTCCTGAGAAGGGTGTAGAAAGATGGTCAGCTGTCTGAACTAACTCCTTATTCACTCTGCCTGAAATACGCGAGAGGGAAGAGGCACTTGGCGTCCCCACATATCGGAACCTGGTGCCCACAAAGAGACAGGAGTGTCGCCCTCTACCCTGCTGGGTATGAGGAAAACTATGACTAAAGTGGGGCTTTTGAAAAGATGGCTCTGAAGTATTCATCAATCTATACGTTGATAGATCTATACGTTGTCATTGTGGCCAAGCCTGGCACTTAGAGAAAGGAGAAAAGGGTTTTAAACTTGAACTGTGTTAACAACTCTGGCAATAATTTACAATTAGGTAAATCAAAGATCTAGTATTATAGCTTTTCTCCGCCCCAAGTTCTCTTGATAATTTCTAGACTTATAGCCTAAATCAGTCTGCAGCTGACTGACTGTAACCCTGGCCATTAGAGTCAAAAGGACATAGTATTCACAGTCACAGTCACAATATCTGGACTGTGGAAATTAATATCTTTATCAATACAAACTACTTTTAATTCAATAGTCTTTCAACCTCCCCCCACCATATACACAATTTCTAAACAGAAGCAGTATCACCCATGAATAGTGAATTTATAAGGATGATATGCCCACTGATTACAAGCTTATAAAGTTATAAGTAGTCACTTTAAGTTAAGTACCAAGGAAATTTCCTTCAGAAAGCCCAGTTGCCAGGTCTGGGTCCTTCTGCTTACCTGTTTTGTATATTTGTTTACTGCCAAAGGAAAGTCCCAGGCAGCCAGATGCAAGAATACAAGGCTCCTCAGAAGGTGAAAGGGATGTCCAGTGTCCTCTGAGCAGCGATCTCAATTCCGATGCTTTGCATGTGGCTGAAATAGCTCAAGTGCTCGGCTCCTCACCCAGGATTGAGAGCTGCTCCTGGTTCAGGGCTGGAGGGGAACTCGGTTTAAGGCTAAGTGTTAAAGAGAATTCCTGTCATAGCTCACAGTTGTTCTTCCTAAATATAGAGTTTGATACAAGCCATACGCTGGCTGCCTCCGAAAGGCTTGACCGTGCTGAAAGCAGGGCTCAAATGTCAGCCGGAAGGTGGCTACGGAATCTTACTGCCCTCCTAATCTTCCAGAAGATACTTGGCTGCATTTTCTCACGTATTCTGAGGAGGCACAGTGAAGTTTGAAAAGTAGGGAAAGTTTCTATCTTTAGCTTTATTACCTGGAGGCCAGAAGATGAGGAGTGTTTAATAAAAACAGGAGAGAAGTGGCTCAGCATCTGAGTTTTTCAGCAAGGGCACAGACATGAAGGAACGTTTAAGTCCTAGCTTGGTCACCTAGGACCTGTTAAAGTTATTTTATAATCAGAACCCAATAAATGGTCACCAAGTCATGATAATTATATTACATCGAACTATAAGACATCACCCTTTTTGTAGGTCAAAAATGGTCACAGATCAACTGATTCATGTGGTTCCAGGGCTCAGAGTCCTTGCTCTCTCTGCTCTACCTCCTCTACTTGTGGCAATGACTTTGACCCCAGAGCACAGGAGACAACAGAACAAAACGAACCAAAGAGGAAATATCAATTTTAAGTATGACAAAAGCTGAGACCAGGTATGAGACAAAACACTTTTCAAAGAGAACACTGCCAAATCCTAAGGCACATGCTCATTATTATTTTTGGGGGGGGAGGGTTGTGGCTCATTATTTTTAACACCAAACTTTTTTTTTTTTACTTTGCCAGTCTCTGAAATTACCTGTACATAGAATTTCCCTTTAGTAGAAGGATTAAACAGAGTGGACACACTTAGAATTCTTCCACTGGATGAAAGTGACTCCATGTCAAGGTTCCCTGACTTCGTGGTCAGTCACTGAACTATCACCAGCAACCCCCCTCCTACCAGTCATCTCGTTAAGTGAGGAAAAGCTCCAATTTGTGTGAGCCTTGAAGTCAGGTTTCTGTTCCCTGAAACTGAATGCATTCCACATGAAAGCAATTGGCTTGTTTTCAGGTAAAAAGAAAACCAACTTTCTGATAGTTTAAGAGGTCAGCAGATAATTGTGGTTCATCTCAGTTTGGAGTTCACCATTAAGTTCTATTCATGCACTGTTTAAAAAAGTGTGTCTTTAAAATTCAGCTTAGACATCACTAAAGTGAGTTATTTATACACTGAGGAAGAAAAATATAATGAGGACTTTAATATCTCTCCTGATCTTTGGCTACTCCTATGTGTTCAGACGACAGGTGACATCACTCCACGCACGAACAACAAAAATGAACACTTTCTGACCCCCTTGCCCTGTGGCCAGCCCACAAACGTTCTGAGCTTCTACTCAATGCCAGCAACGAACTATCCTCACAGTCATTGGGGAGAAAACAGTGAGTAAGCCTGCTCTTGTCCTCAGAGCTTACAATGGGGGGATGTGGCAGACAAAACTAAGTAAACAAATAAGATAATTATAAATCTTGTTAAGTGATATGAAAACACAGAAACAAAAAGCCTGAGGGCTGGCTGAAGAAGCATTTCCACAAGAAAAGCTGAGTTTATAAGAGGGTCTGTGTGGCTAGGGGAGGAGAAAGAGGGAGAATGGAGGCCACCTGACAGCCTGCTTCAACTTTCTAAGGGTCTCGAAGAGGGAATCAGGTGTGGAGATCAGTGAAGCGCTGAAAGTACTACCCAGCAGTGTTGAGGGTCCAGCCGAGGTTGGAAACTTCGCTGCCTCAGAGACTGCTGTTCTGTCAACATAGTGACTGCTTTCCTTGGGTATTGGTTCTAAAGAACATGTCTTCAGTTGGGTTCCCCCAGAAGCTGATCTTGAAATGAGATTTGTGTACAAGTGATTTATTAAGAAAATATTTCCAGGAAAAACTGGGAAACAAAGGTGCGATCTCAAGTCCCACAGAAGGTATCTTTGTTGTGATCCCACAGGGGAGCGGTGGAGTATAAGTTATGCCATAGAGTTGCTCCAATCCAGGGAAAGGAGCAGAGCTGTCATACTCCTGTACTCGTCCATCATTGGTTAAGGGCTGCCCGGGGGAATGAATTCCCAGGGCTTCTGGCTCTCCTTACTAGCTGGAAAGGCATACTCCAGAGCACTAGGGCAGGCCTCCAAAACAGAGCTGAGGTGTTGGAAGTGAATGCCCATTGAAGCCAGGAGCAGACAACAAACAGGGGAAGGGGATCTGAGGGGATCTGGGCTGAATTTGGTCATCATCTGCCTCAACACATAATGATGACATAACGTGTCATCATCTCGTCCATTATGTCATACAGGCCTCAGCAAAGTTGTTCTGAACTACATTGGCATCTTGTTTCTAAAAAAGCCTAATTGATTTGAAACGACCTTATAAAGTTCTAGTGCAATGTTGAGCACTTCTGTTTCTTATTAGTCATTTTCTAATGAGTGTTAAAATGGACTATTTTTGCAGGATTTGGGCAGCCTATAAATGTATTCGGAGTTACATTTTCCTGCATTGTCACATGAGACCTCTATAACTGGCTCTTTTTCAAAAATGAGGTAACTCTAGTCCCTTTGGTGACACATAGTAGATGGAGGAGGGTTCTCCTCCAGGGTCTGAAGCAGTAACAGTAGCCACCTGGCACGGGCACCAGAGATCCGGAATGTTACAGAAATATCACTGTGGCCTCTATGCCCTTGAACAGAATTTTTCCCCAACTAGAATTTTACCCAAGGTCAGGATCTGTAAAAAGAAGGAGTCACAATTATATCACATACTAGGCAGGGTAATTTCTCCAGTTTCTTTTCCCTCCTGCTCTGCAAAGTTTTGTTTTTTTTTTTAAACTAAACTATATCTATGAACATAAACGAAACAATAAACTTGTACACAGCTGGGTTCTCCTTCAGAGAAAAAAGGAATAAAATCCTAACATGCAGCATGTCACAGAGGCAATGCTGTGTGTGTTCAGCATACTGTCTCTTCTTCCTGGCACACAGGAGACTATTTTTCAGGCTCACTCGCAATTGGATCATGGCTAAGTTGTGACTAAGTTCTGGCCAATAGGATGTGGCCCCAATTACTATAAGCCAGTGCTATTCAAAATGTGGTCCATGAACCAGTGCCCATTTGCAAACTGTTTGTTACCAGTTTGCAATGAGCTGATACGGAAATTTTAAAGTAAGCAATTAAGGACTTTTACAGCAATTTGACATTGCCGCTACATCTAAGCAGCATTTCCTTTTTCTAGTAATTCATTTTTGTTGCGTTTTTATAAAAGCATTAGACTGTGATGGACTAACATTTTTAAAATACTTTTTTTTTATCATTCAATTACAGTTGACATACAATATATTAGTTTCAGGTGTACAACATAGTGATTACACATTTATATAACTTACGAAGTGATTACTCCAATAAATCTAGTACCCATATGATACCATAACGCAGGAGCCCCAGGCCAGAACTTGCACCTGGGCTTTGGTTATTCTGAAAAAACCACCAGGAGGGCCAGAGGGGTGAGAAATGCTCTTTATTATTCACGAGGCAGGGAAGCTTCAGCAGCGGCCTTTTGGAGCTGCAGGAAAAGGCATGAGGCCAACCTCACTGGGGGAGCTGCTGCCTTCTCAGATGGATTGGAGCAAGATGTGCTGCTTAGTTCCAGAAGCAGATAGCATCCTGAGAACGACAGACCAGCCGCCTTTTCGAGCAGAGCGAGCAGATAATGTCCACAGGAGCAGCAGAAAACGTCCTTGAGAGCAGGCCCTGCCCAGAGCTCTTTGTGAACTGCCTTCCTTACAGCCATAAGGAGCACTTCTGTTTCTTACTACCCATCTGTCTTCTGCGTATGTGGAGGGGCTATGTTCTGGGTTAACCCTATAGATATCATACATAGTTATTACAATGGTATTGACTATATTCCCCACACTTTACATCCCCATGACTATTTTGTAACTACCAATTTGTACTTCTTAATCTCTTCACCTTTTTCACCCATGCTCCCAATCCCCCTCCAATCTGGCAACCATCAAAATGTTGTCTGTATCTATGAGTTTGTTTGTTTTATTTGTTTATTTATTTTGTTTTTAGATTCCATATATAAGTGAAATCATATGGTATTCGTCTTTCTCTGTCTGACTTATCTCACTTAGCATAATACCCTCTACATTCATCCAAGTTGTTGCAGATGGCAAGATTTCCTTCTTTCTGTGGCTGAGTAATATTCCATTGTATATATGTACCACTTCTTGTTTATCCATTCATCTATTAATGAACACTTAGGTTGCTTCCGTATCTTGGCTATTATAAATAACGCAATGAACATATGGATTCATATGTCCTTTCAAATTAGTGTTTTCGGTTTGTTTAGATAAATACCCAGAAGTCTGATTACTTGGTCCTTCTTTCTCTCTTATCACAGCCTTTGTTTTAAAGCTTATTTTGTCTGGTGTAAGGATTTGTAACACAGCTTATTTTTTTTTTTTTGTTTCCATTTTCATGAAATATCTTTTTCCATCCCTTTACCTTCAGTGTGTGTGTGTGTCTTTCAATCTGAAGTGAGTCTCTTGTAGGCAGCATATGTAAGGATCTTATTTTCTTATCCATTCAGTCACCCTATCTTTTGATTGGAGCACTTAATTCTTTTTCATTTGAGGTACTTGTTGATAGATATGTAGTTACTGCCATTCTTTATTCATATTTTGATATGTATTTTTTTCTTCTACTTAAAGAAGTCCCTCCAACATTTCCTGTAATACTGGTTTGATGGTGTTGAACTCATTTAGCTTTTTCTTGTCTGGGAAGCTCTTTATCTGTTCCTTCAATTCTAAATGAAAGCTTTGCTGGGTAGAGTAATCTTGGTTGTAGGTCGTGGCTTTTCATCAGTTTGAATATTTTGAAAAAAGCCCTTCTGTCCTGCAAAGGACAGATTTGAGGAATCAGCTGCCAGTCTTATGGGAGCTCCCTTGCAGGGAACTTCTTTTCTCTTGCAGCTTTTAAGATTCTGTCCTTGTCTTTAATCTTTGGCATTTTGATTATGATGTATCTTAGTGTGGGCCTGTTTGGTTCATTTCACTTGAGACTCTGTGTACTTTGTGGGCTTGCATGTCTATTTCCTTCACCAGGTTAGGAAAGTTTTCTGTCATTATTTCTTCAAATAGGTTTTCAATTTCTTGCTCCCTCTTCTCCTTCTGGTACACCTATGATACAAATGTCAGTAGGCTCAATGTTGTCCCAGAGGCCCCTCTGCTTCATCTAATCTATTGATTCCCTCTAATGTATTCTTCATTTTAGTTATTGTATTCTTCATTTCTAACTGGTTCTTTTTTATGGTTTCTATATCCATTTTTATGCTTACTATCTCTTTGTTGAAGTTCTCACTAAGTTCCTTGAGCATCCTTATAACCAGTGTTTTGAACTCTGTATTTGGTAAGTTGCTTGTCTCCATTTCATTGTTATTTTTCTGGAGTTTTCTCCAGTTCTTTCATCTGAGACATGTTTCTTTATTTCTTCTTTTTGGCTGCCTCTCTATGTTTGTTTCTATGTATTAGGTAGATCTGTTATGTCTCCCAGTCTTGGCCAGGTGGCCTTATGTAGTAGGTACCCTATGTGTCCCAGTGGCACAGTCTCCCTGATCACTTGCACCAGGTATTCCAGGCATGTCCCTTATTTGTGTTGTATGTGCCCTCCTGTTGTAGTTGACACTTGATTGCTGTTGGCAAGTCACTAAGTTGGATTGACCCTGAAGCTGACTTGCTGTGAGGATTGGCCATACCCACAGAGTATGAATTGCTGTGTGGGGGCTGACTCCATGGAGTGGGATTCTTCCCAGCAGGCTCGTGTAGCTGGTGAGACCACCCTTTGAGCGTGCCCTTTCTAGGGCTAATCCGGTGGTGCTCTGTTGTGGTCTGAAGCTGGCCTCCTGGTGTGTTGATTCTGGGGCCTCCTGGGAGGGGCTTCTGTGCAGGCCAAGGTCAGCCGCTGCCTGTGACTGGCCTGAGGCTACCTGGTAGGACCTACCAAACTGTTGGTGGTTGGTTACTGTGACAGACCCAGAAGCACTTGGAAGAGGCCAAGCTGAGAATTAAGGCTGGCTGCCACCAGTACCTGGCCTGCGGCAGCCCAGCAAAAATACCAAAAGGGACCCCGAGGCTTGATGCCATCTGCTGAGTGTCCAAAAGGCTTAGCCGCTGAAAGTGCTTCTGTTGTTGCGCAAGTTGGATGAGGCAGGGTCCCAGGTAGTTACCAGGGTGGGGCAAGTAGGGTTTACCAGATTAATGCAGATTCAGATTTGGCGCCATTGCTGAACCTGGAGACACTATGCAAAATGCCCAGCAGATGCCCATCTCGGGCCCACAGACCCCCGAGAAGTTGTCCAAGAAAGACTACAGCATGGGTCAGGGCTGGCTGCCCACCACCAAAAGTGTCTCTTGTGGCTTGTGAGTTTGGTAGGATAGGGTCCCAGGGAGTTACCGGGAGTGGAGCGAGTAGATATCACCTAGCCGAAGCAGATTCAGTTTTGTCCGTGTGGGGGGTGGGCTCAACACAGGCAAGATGGCGCCTGCCTGTAAGCTGCACAGGAGAACTCAACACAGGGCCAATGGCGGCTGTTCCTCCAGCTCTTGCCCCAAAGCCACACAGTTCAGTCTCTCCCTGTATGTCTCTGATACCTTCCAAGCCATCATCCCTTCGTCAAAGCTAAGGGTGACTGCCTACGAGTGAGTGAGTTTGTGTGCGATACCTTTAAGGAGATGTCGGTATTTCCAATAGCCTTCTGTTTCAACTGGGTGGATGGAATCCCTGCTGGTTTTTACAGTCAAATGTTGTGGGGGCTCTCCTTCCTGGCACTGGAACTCTGGGCTGGAAAGTCCATCATGGGGCTGGGGCCTCTTACTCCTCAGGAAGCACCATCCTCAGCTGAGATAGTCTTCTTAATTTTTAACCACCACACAGGAGTGTGAGACCAGCCCATTTTGTATCTCCATCCCTCCTATCAGTCTTGACATGACTTATTCTGTATGTTCTTAGTTATAGGAATTCTGTTCAGCTAGTCTTCAGATGATTCTCCAGGTTGATTGTTCTATAATTTAGTTGTAATATTATTGTGGTCATGAAAGGAGGCAAGCTCAGGTTTTACCTACTCCGCTGTCTTGCTCAGAAGTTGGAAATGTTTTATTTAAATTTTCATTATCTTTTTTTGTTTGTTTTTGGAGTCCTGGAAGGCATAGGAAAGAAAAAGAGAGGTAAAAATGAAGTGATTATTTAGTAATTCTCCCAATTTTTAACAGCCACATTGGGTGCAGAATCAGCTCACCCCGCATCTCTGCGCCTTCTACCTGTCTAGACATGGCTTCTATATTTCTTTAGTTATAGGACTTCCATTCAGCTAGACTTCAGGCAGTTCTCCATGATGGTTGTTCTGTAGTTTAGTTATAATATTGATGTGGTCATGGGAGTGCAGTGTTTATCTACTCTGCCATCTTAACCAGAACTATACTTGAATTAATTAGGTTTTTAAACCTAGTTCTCGAAGAGTTTGAGAAGCACTGTTGTAAGCCATTCCACACTTGGCCTTTAAAGACATCTTGTGCAATCCAGATCTTTCTTCATCACCTGTAGCCATCTTAGAAGCCATTAGACCTAGATGTCATAGCTACAAGATAGAAAAGGATCACTGGACCCACATCAGACTCTGACATGATGTGAGCTTTACATTTACTATATAAAGCTACAGAAATGTGGGCTTGTTATGGATGCATAGATATTTGACTTATACAAGTGATCATTGCCCTCATTCTTGAGACTGGGCCAGCTGGGGATGGAGGACCCACTTCCCAGCCACTTCGCTTCCATGTTTGGTGCCTTAAGTCAGGGATAGTTGCAAGGCTAGCTCAACTGGGACTGTATACCAGAATGCCTATATGAGGCTTCTTCAGAATGGTGGCCTCAGCATAGCTGGCTTCTTACATGAAGATTCAGTTCTAATAGCAAGTAGGCCAGTAAAAACAACAGAAACTGCATGACCTTTTATGCCTAGCCTTGGACATCACATAGCAAGACTCCTGCTGTAGGTCTGTTGGCCAAAGCAGTAACAAACCCACACAGATTCAAGAAAAGGGGACATGAACCTCTCTCTCTACAGGAGAAGTATTACAAAGTTTCTGGCCATATTTTAAAACTACTTCACTATGATTATAATTTGGTGTTCTACTTTCAGATATCTTGTATTCCCTTCAAAACATCTGACCCAGAGCTTTCTCCATAGCAGGCACCCACCAAGTGTGTGTTGATTTTAAAGAGAGTGAGGAGCCAGGAATATTGCTCCTGTTTTGAAGATAATTGAGTCTGTGGTCATGGAAATTTGAGTTTGTAATAGGTCATGGATTCTAGGGTGCA
Organism: Eidolon dupreanum; assembly: GCA_028627145.1. NCBI lineage: Eukaryota > Metazoa > Chordata > Mammalia > Chiroptera > Pteropodidae > Eidolon > Eidolon dupreanum. The sequence goes on from CM053505.1 coordinate 9,876,498, forward strand.
CATTTTTCACATTTTAACATCTCTGAAATTGGCATGTTAAAATTTATGGCATTTTAAAATGATGTTTAGCAGTGCTTTTTCTTTCTTTGGGGTACATAAGATGACGATGTATCATCCAACCAATAGCTTCTTAGATGAAATACACTAAATGCCTGGGACTAGAGATTTACTAGATGGATCCTTAGCAAATGAGAAGAATTGAAAGGAAAGTAAATGATGGGAAATGCCTGCTGCCTCTGAGCTGAAACTGATAAGCAAGCAAAGGGAGGCCAGATGGAGAACCTGCAGGCACTGCAGTAAGATATTCCTAATATTGTAAGGCAACCAAAGGGCATCATGTCTAAACTCTTGCCCACTGGCTGCCCTACCACCATACTTACTCCAAATTTTCAGTCTATACGCTCCCGTGCTGTAACAGAAGATGTCATAAGCCTTCGAAAGGGGCCAATTGGGGTTCAAATATGGGTTCTGCCATTTCTCTCACTGAATTTCAATTTATTTATCTGCAAAATAATTGGTATACTAATACCTACCACTAAGTGAGCTAGAGGAAATGCAGCACAAGGCTAGGCACATAGTAGATGATGACTGATGTTATTTTCCTTTTTCTGTGCTAAAATTTCACATTATTTCCAACTCGTCTATTTTCTTTGAGTCTTGAGATAACCCTCATTACTTTGTAGGCCTTGAGTCTCTGCTTTGTTAAACAAAACTGTTAAAAATGTTCTTGGACTATTTAGTATTCCAAGATCCTAATCCCAACAAAATGGCCCCATATTAACCTTAGGCATATTGCCATCAAGTCCCACATGGCCTGACATCCCACCCTACCTGGATGTTATCCTAGCTGTCTTAAGTCATTTTAAGCAGGAAGTGGGAGGGGGACATATTAAAGAGTCTCCTAATTCAAAGGAAAAAAGCCTAAATTCATTCATTTATTCATTCAATCTTCCTACAAATATTTTTGAGCACCTACTATGTGCCAGAAACTGTGCTAAACTATGAAAAGCACTGAACAAGAGAAACAAAAATCCTGTCCATATAGAGTTCATAGTCTATAAAGGAGACTGACATTAAATACAAAGTTACTACAAAGAGGGATAGATCCACTCAAGGTAGAGAAACATAATCTAGATGGGGAATCAGGGAAGGCATCTGTATTAAAAGCAGACCCTGAAAGGACTTGGGTGCAGGTAGTTGATTTGGAAAGTGATCTCCAGGAATAGGAACAAAGAAGTGAGGGGAGTGAAATGGAAAGACTTTTATAAAAGCCAATGAAGGGTGCCATAGTAAGCAATTTGCCTTTTCAGGCAACTGAGGCTCAGTCCTGATGGGGACCCTTCAAAAAACTGTGGAACACACTCAGAGTTGCCTTACCAGAGGACAGCGAGCCTCAGGCATTTACCCATTGGGTTCTCACATTTTTTGAGGGCTGCCTGCAGGAGTGTTAATACCCTCTACACACACACACACACACACACACACACACACACACACACACACACATTTCTGAGTTGTATAGACATCAAGGTTCCTCAACCTGGCACTACTGACATTTGGAGCAAGATCATTCTTTGTGATGGGAGCTGTCCTGTGCCTTATAGGTTGTTCAGCAGTGTCCCTGGTCTCTACCCACTGGATGCCAGTAGCACTTCCCCCACCCCAAGTGTGAAAACCAAAAACATCTTCCAGGCGCTGCCAAGCATCACCTTGTCTAATGCAGCTGAGCAAGGCTCCATGGTGCCAGTTAGAGAAGGAAAAAGATGCTAGAGAAGAGAGGCAGGCTGAGAGGTCATGGGGCAGAGCAGCAACAGCAGCTTCTACAGCAGCTTCTACAGCTTCTCTGAGGATACAAATCGTGGTTAAGCTGTGACTTCAGAAATGAGTAGGAATTCCCCTTTAAAAGTAGAAAACAATAAGACTGGAAGCACACCTATTTTGTTGCTTGGCGAATGGAACATACTTGGCTGGATTTCAGCCCCACTTGCCCCTTCGTTCAGCCCCATGGGCATCTGGCAGCCCTGCCATAGGCCCACTCTGCACAACACCCCTCCTTCCTTCCTGACCCCAAATCACCATGTACAAAAGCCCATGGTGTGTAAGGTGTGGGGGTAATGGAGGAGGGTTGTAGTATGGCACAGCTTAATAAACAACTTTAACCTGCTGTCCCAAATGTCCTTGGCTCCTCCTGCTGTGGTTGTCACAGCTATAAAGTGTCACTAGCTACCTTTCTCCCCAGGCTCTGCTCTCTGGCACACTGCTCTCTCTGACCTACTGTGCCAAGGTCTCTTTGTGGTTGTATCTATCTATCTGCACCTGTTTCTTTTTATCAGCCTTTATCTCTGTCTCTCTATCTGTCTCTGTTTCTCCTTTCCCTGCCCCCTGACTCTTTCTTCCAATTTCTTTGTCTCCCTCTTTATTATGTTCTCTCTCTACCCCAGGGCCCTTTGTCTCCACGTTAAAAAGTTTGGGGTGGCAGCTCTAATCCCTGGGACAAGAATGCTCATTTGCTGGGTCTCTCTCACCCCATTTCTTCCTGCACAGGTAGAAAGGTGTGGCCTTCCTCATTTAGGAAGGCTAAGACTAAACTTAGGTTTGGGCTTTGAAAAGAAGGCTGGGTTTTTTAGGTGAATCTGGCTGAGGTAAAGGAATTTTCCATGATGTCCATGAGTCGGCAGTGTGGTTGAAAGCCACTGCCCCAGGAAGCATTAGGGACTGGTTTGTTTCCTGTGTACATTTATTTCCCTTGACCATATCAAGGGGTGGGGTTGGAGAAAGAATGAGAAATAAAAGAATAATTTGAATATTCCTGAATCCCCTTAAAAACTTTCCCTTAAATTTATATTCTTAAAATTACCCCAGAACCAGGTGGAATCATAATAACTGTAAAGTTTTTCAGGTTGGTACATGCTTGGCATGCTGAACCAGATGGCTTTAGTGTAGAAATCCAGAGAGAAGAAGGAAAAATGTAACCACAGTTAGATCATTTAGAGCCTCAGAGAAACTTCTATGTGTTAAGTACAGTTCTAGGCACTGAAGGCACCTCAACAGACAAAACACAAGAATCTCTGCCTTCGTGGGTCTTATATTCTAGGAAGAACCCTCAGCTTTAGGCCTAAGCAGTCAGTGAATGGCGAGGTGGGGAATGGAGGACACTATGGGAGAAGCAGATTTGTGGATAGAAAACAAAGTTTTATTTAGATAATATTAAGTTCTTAATGCCTTTTAGATCTCTAAATGGAGACATCAAGAAGTTGGATATGCAAATACTGAGTTCAGGGAAGAGGTTCAGTCTGTGATCCAAATTTGGGGGTCACCATTGTGGAGATAGTATTGAACAGGGATTTGGAAGAGATCCCCTAGAGAAGGAGTGTAACCCTGAGCACAGATGGGGTCAAAGGACTGCACCCTGGAGAACGACAACATTTAGAAGTCAAAGAGAGATTTGGGAGTGTGGGGTAGGTTTGGGGGCTAGTGTTTCATAGGCACAGAGTTTCTCTTTATAAGGTTGAAAGAGTTCTGTGAATGGATGATGGTGATGGTAGCACAACAATATGAATGTACTTTAATGACACAGAACTGTATACTAACAAATGGTTAACATGGTAACTTTTGTTATATATGTTTTACCACTATTTAAGAGATAAATGGGTATAAGAACCCAAATGAAGGAAGTGTTTCCAGAAGGAAGGAGGGATCAACTATGTCAAATACTGCTGAGAAATCAACAAGGAGTTAACGTTGGTTTTGACAATGTGGTGACCTGGAGAGCAGAGTAGGTGGAGGCAAACACTTGCCTGAAGTAGGCTCCAAGACATCATGGGGGATGAGGAAGGAAAGATGGAGAGAATAGGTAACACTTCAGATGGCAGAAAAATGAGGACAGTTGTTAGAAGTGGTCACGGGAGGAGTATTGTTATAAGATGAAAGATAATGCTTCATATTTCATGGCTGAGGTTGGAATAATCCCACAGAGAAGGACACATTGATGAGGCAGGAAAGAGGGGACACTTGTCACAGCAGTGATAAGACCAGAGCAGCCACAAGCTGTGGGGATCCAATTTACACAGACTATGGGGCTGGTCTCCCTAGGAGCAAGGGCAGCTAACTACTGTGACAGGAGGGGAAAAGGCTTGTGGATGCAGAGGCCAGCAAGTTGGTCTGTTTGCCAGAGGGAGGATAAAGACGTGCTCTTTTGATGGAGAATAATATTTCAGTGAATTAAGAAGCAAGGTTGGCAGCTGAGAGTGAGATGTGAAGAAGAGGTTTTGGAGTTTGTGAAGGTTTAAAATAGCCCTCTCAGAGAGGGAGAGGGAATTACTCCAAAAACATAGTAGGAGTGTGCGGCAGCTCTTGGGGCCTAATTAAGGCTCGTGGTCATAAATTTCAAGTGAGACCAGTATCAATTTTCATCTGAATATGTATTATTTTTATTAATACTTTCTTAATAGTGTATAATTTCAGTTTTTAGTTCCTCTTTCATTTATTTATTATCAAGAATTTTAAAAAATATTTCTAGAATTAGTAGTATTTTCAAAATATAAATTCAAGCCACCAAAATATATCAGTTATGAATCTCTAAGTACTAACAACATTTTGTCAAAATATAGAGAACAGAGGCTATTATAAATACAAAAAAATCTTTTTGACAAAACTCTCCTTCAGAATTTGGGAAAATCATCTGGTTAAAAATAGATATAAAAATTATAATATTACAGTTATTAAAACTGATTGAATACATATACAGACATACATGATCACACATATTTATATGATAGATAATATATTATATATAATATATAAAATGTGTATGTTCATACATATATATACACACATAGACACCCATAAATTTTTAATTCAATATTTATTTCTTACTTCCATGAAATATTTACGAAAGTGTTCAAGGTACTATGAGACCGAGAAAATCTTAAATCCTCAAATTTAGAAATTACATATTCCACAATCTCTGACCCAGATGCTAAAAAACTAGAAATTAATAACAAAAAGAAAGAAATAGAGCTATTAGGAACACTTTCAAATACTCTTTTAAATAACTTGGGGGCCAAATAAAAAAATCAAAATTACAACCCCTTTATAAATTAACCACAGTGAAAAAAATGTACACTCAGAGGAAAATTCATAGCCCTGAAGTTCTACCTCTTGATGGAAAAAGCTGCAAAATAATGTGGCCATGTTTTCCAATCTACCACAAAGGCAAAAAATAGAAAGGCTTAGTGAGGTAACTAGGAAACTGCTGCAGTGTATATCTTCTTGTTTAGGTGATGCTTTTGAGATCCAATTTAGAGAGGTCAGATACTTCCTGCTTACGAATAAATGACTCAAAGTGGGGGCCAGCAGCAGCTACAACTTGATCCAAAAATGATCACTAACATCATATCCAGACCCTTCTTTTACATCACAAGGATATGGCCAGACCAAGATAGCATCTTACCTTGTTTCTGAGGTCAGGGGAATAACAGAATAGGAGATTCTGTCTTTTTTTCTTTGTCCACTGTGCTCACATGAATAGTCCTTGTTTCCTTTTTAAGTGTCTGGTGATGGATGCTCAATTAGGTTCATCCACATAGGCAGGTTAGATACGAGGAGGAAAAGTCTTGACTCCACCCAAATTCTTTAGGTCAACTGAAATATCTTTAGGAATATGTATAAATACCCAGTATAAATATGGAAAATCCAAATGTGTATAAGGATCACAGGAACAGCTGCTTGGAAGGGTAAAATGCATCATTGAGACAGGGAAAGTGAAGTAGGCAGGGCAATGCAATGCATGAGTTCAGTTCAGAGGAAATGAGTTGATTCACTATACACTGCTGGACACTGGAAAATAAGATATGTAACATGTCTTCAAGGAACTCACAGCTGATAGGGGCTTCATAAAAACATTTATTAAAGCTTTCCCCTCAGTGGTAGGAAGAGTTGAAATCTGGAGTGATCCAATAGAAAAATGTATGTGGAATTATTTGAAAGGTTATAAAGTACCAAACTCTATAATATTATTTTTACTATTACTTGATCATGATTATTTCCCTAATGGCATACACACACACACACACACACACACACACACACACACACACACACACACATACATATATATATATATATATGTGTATATATATATAAAGAATTGGCGAACTATGGCCTGCTGCCTGTGTTTGTAAATAAAGTTTTATTGGACCACAGCCAGGCCCATTCATTTACATACTACCTCTGGTTGCTTTCCTCCTACGAAGGCAGAGTGGAGTTGTTGCAACAGAAATGGCACAGCCTGCAAAGCCTAAAATATTTACTATCTGCCCTTTACAGCAAAAGTTTGCCAACTCTTGATTTATAGTGTCATTCAAATGTTCCTTGGGTCACTCAGTTCTCATGAATCTTCTTTCTTTTCCCTGTGAGGAATAACTGTGTTTGTTTTCGTGTGTGAAAACAATCACCATCGTTCAAAACAAATTCTTTATAATCATGTGGAAAAACATGGGATGATATGTTGTCAACTATTCTAACAATATATATAATTATATTTATATGGTAATATAATTAACAGAATTATAATTTTTATTTATATTTTACTGAATTATCGGGAATACATTTTTCCTTTTATAAATGAAAAAAATGTATTTTGCAATGTAGTAACTTGCTTTTTTCTAGATAAAAGCTTTTTTCCTTAAATTTTGACAATCTGTCTTGTAGAAGAAATAATTGCCTTGTGTTAAAGTGACTTGCTTTATTCTGTTTTATTATTGCCAAGCAACCTCATCTTAAATCTCAGAGTTCTAACTTCTTTTAATAGACATAGAGATATTATCTGAGTTCCAAGAATTTATATTAAGCTCTTACAAAGTGTATTATGAATGTAGCCCACACAAACACTGAAATATAACTCTAGGACAGCTGCATTAGACCCAAGGTTGGTTTCAGTTACCATTTAATCTTTGAATATAGCAGATATCTGGCAGCGAAAACCCCTTTGAGAAGCTAAGATATTAGTTCGCATTGGATTAATTCCACATATGCCTTTGTGATCATCAAAAAACTGCAGCCACAGCCATGCAGCCTAACCAAGATGACAGCATGAATGTTCTTCTTCCCTGCCAAGTAGTACTTCATATGTATTCTAAAAATATCACTTCACCTAGAACCAACAGGTTTGCTATTATTTGACATTTGAATTAGTTTTTAGGGGGAAAAAAGTCTTCAGCTTATTTTTGAACTAGACTGTAGGCCATAAAGATATAAGAGCTAGGCAAATGTCAGCTTTGAAAACCCCAAAGATTGTCATAATTAATATTCAAAGTCCGCTTCATTATTGCCATTTGGATACATCACTCCCCCAGTCCCTGACATCTCTCTAGCTTCTCCTAGTCACCATCTATTGAGTGTTTTGGGAGGTGTTAGGTTACCTGTTCCAATGGCTGATATTGTCCCAAAATAGAAGCAAAGAAGCAGCTTGGGCTAAGAATGTCCTTAGAAACATGCATTAACATGAGAAGAATTGGAAAGTAGATCAGAGGGATGTCTTCAGGCCAAACGAGAACAGAATCCCTTTTAGTTAGAGAAAAGTACTAGAAAGGTTCTTGCTAATTCTGAATATATTTTATGTTCACACTATCTGAAAGGTATACCCATTAGCAATCTACTTCTGAGTCATAGCCAAGCTTTAAAACCATAATTGGTACTTTTCCCATTAGTAGATGTTATAGATTGACTTGTATCCCCCCCAAAATTTATATGTTGAAGCCCTAACCCCTAATACTTCAGAACATGACCTTATTTGGAAATAGGATCATTGCAAATGTCATCACTTAAGATGGGGTCATACTGGAGTACAATGGGCCTCTGATCTAATATGATTGGTGTCCATATTAAAAGGGGAAATTTGGACAAAAACACGCAAAGGGAGACAGTCATGTGAAGGTAAAGGCTGAGATCGAAGTAATATATATCTATAAACCAAGTAAAGTCAAAGGTTGCCAGCAAACTACCAGAAGTTAGAGAGGCGTGAGATAGATTCTCCCTCACAGCCCTCAGAAAGAACCAACCCTTCTGACACCTTGATCTTGAACATCTAGCCTCCAGAACTGTGAGAAGAAATTTCTGTCATTTAAGCTCCATAGTTTGTGGCACTTCGTTACAGCAGCCCTAGCAAAATGATACAGTACAGTCCTCATCGGATTCTCAGTCAGCATCTACGTGCCTATAATAACACCACTCTAGATCATGGGGTCACTCCCCACACCCAGGTTCATTCCTTCTGCAGACCACCTTGGAGAAAACTCAGGTCAGCTGTATATAAGTTAGTGTTCTTATACATAGTAATGCTTAGTTCACTTTTCCATTCCTCCACTAAAACAGCTATTTCCCAGGTTATTAATTTTTCACTTCCGGCTTTCCAACTAAAGTTCTTTGGTAAATAAACAATGTATACATTCTTTCCTTGTCCCTAAATGAATTAGAATGAATATAATATCTAGAAAGAAAAGACACTAGTTTCAAAATACAAATAACCAGAATACTCACTTGATGCTTTTCTAAATTAGGATATGCATAATTACCTCTAGTGCATAATCTGGATTGCTGTTTCATTATTTTTCTCCAGATGAGCAGTAAATATACGAGGACTCACTAAATCTCTATATTTGAAGAGTTGTTTCACCAAGCCAAAGAAATCTCAGAATTATTCAAATTCTCTCTTAGAAAGTAAAATTAAGGTAATAAAAGAATCCTAATAAAAATATAGTTAACTTTGTAAGAGAAAAGCATTTGAAGATTTGGCTATGATCAAATCCATGAGACGTGAATAAAGTAAAAAGAATGTACACATAATAAAGCTAAAATATATCTAATGTTTTCTATGTTGAGTGTAGTAAGTGCTTTAGTGATATCAATTATTCAATTGCACAATCTTATAAGGTAGATAATACTATTATTTTCCTCATTTTATAAATGTAGAAACTCAAACACCAAGAAATTAAGTTTATTGCCCAAGGTCACAGAGTTTGTCTTGGACTAGGAGTAATGCTAAGGCAACCTGACTCCACAGTCCACACACTATCCACTCTGTGACACAGCCTCTGGACATTCCGACATACAGACACATTTATATTTTCTTTCTCTCCTTCTACAAGTGAGAAGTGAGAGGCAATATTTTTTTTAAAAAAGACAAAATAACTGTAGTCATTTAAAAACGTTGGGGGTCAAGATTTGAGGAAACTGATTTTAATGCTCTTAGAAGCACTCAATTATCATATTTTCTAATTATAGATCTGCCATTTTTTAAAATTCTTTTAACAGTTCTAAGAGGTAGGAGTTATTTGCTTTTTAAAGACAGGGAATCCAAAAGGAAAGATTTTATGTGTACTTAATATTAATAAGATCAGCTACCAAGGAAATCTATGACACAAGTAGGAGAGACTCATTACTTTTCAAGGCAACTGACAAACTTGTAGGCAAAGGCATTGATGACACGAAAATAGATTAATCCATGTTCCAAATCCAAGGCAAAATTGTGAAGCCAATGAAACTTGGGTTCTATGTCCTGATGCCTCTTGTTTTGAGCTCATATCTTTAATAAAATCACCCTTAAGAATTTAAAAAAAAAAAAAAAGAAAGAAAAATCTTGAAAAGTACAAATAAAGCACTTTAGGGAACATTTACACCTAAAATCCCCACAAATTTGGATATGAAAGTTCAGCTGTAGAAAATCATTTGCCGATACAGTGTGAACTAGGTGGTTTGCAAAATGTTAATTGCAGTTGGCACTTCTGAGGCTGGTGTAAGATGTGCTGTCCTCTATCTTAGAGTTGGTGCTGACCTGCTTTCTTCCTGACCACTCCACCAGATATAAGGAGGGAAAACTTTGAATTTTATAAGTATTTTCCTGAGTGGTTTTAATTAAAGTATTTTGAAGAATCATGTGCTTTCCTATAAAACTGTAATGGCAGTTTTCTTTAGAGCTCACACTTAATATCAGTGAGCAATTCTAACCTCCATTGAACAAAATTTGGTCTTGACTTAATTTTCTATTAATATAATAATAATCCCTCATGAATATTCATAACTTCTCCATTCTTACTGCTTTTATATATCTCCCTTAAATGGAAACATCTTAAAATTTCCATTTTGTCATGGAAGAAATAGGCACAGTAAATTTCAAACAGGTAATGTAAATTTTTACCAAACTTGGGGTATTTTTCATCATTGATTTTTGTGTAAACATATTTAATTCTCCATTGAAATTCAAGTCAAATGAGTCCCAATCCTTGAAGACTACCTAACACATCAGTTCTTTCTTCCCACTCCATAAGGTGTCTCTTCTAGTAAAAGCATTGTTTATTCAATCCTTAGCTGCTCAAATGTTCTAAACATCAATGAATTTTTTTTCAACAAATATCTACTGAGATCCTCTTCCATGATGGGCAATGAACTAGATCTGGGGATGCAATGATAAATAAGAAGTGTTCTGATTCCAAGGGTCTCAGAGTGAGAAAGACAAATAAACCTAACCAAATAGGTGGTATAACAGAGGCAGGAACTGAATGCTGTGGAAGTACTGAGGAATTCACTGTTAATCTGCTTAAGGAATTAAGGAAAGACTTCAAAGAGAAAATGATTCTTTGGATTAGGTCCTGAAGGATGAGTAGGAGTTTTTCAGATGGAGAAGACTGAAAGAAGATACTCCAGCTTTGAGATTACAGAATGCTCAGAAAAACAAAATTAATTAAAATTTTGAAATGTAAACCTAAATATCTTCGTTTAAAAATTGAATGAGAAGGATACATATTAAATACATGAAAATAACTGCCTCTAGGAAGAGGAGAAAAAATGGAGAGATTTCAAGTTTATCTATAATACTTCTATATATTAAAACAACAAATTTGATAAGATGTTACTCATTAGCAATTATGGCTTATAGGTACAAAGATAGTATATTGGTCTGTATTTTTTATATTTCTAAAATTTATTCAAAATTAAAAAAAATAAGTAACACCAAAAATAATAAAGGTGTTTATTTTTTTAAATCTAAAGTGGAAAAAGTTAAAGTAGCTAATAATTCAATTAGAAAAAAGGCAGAGATTATCTTTTATCTATTCCTTATATGGAGAGGTTCCCCAATTCATAAACTGTAGATCTACTAGGATACCCTGAAATTTTACCTGGTCCACCTTCAAACAATTTGCTAACACAATGCCTTCCCTCTCTGAACCCCTGCCCCCACCCCTCCAACTTCTACTTCCCAAATTACAAATATTAAAAATGTATAAAAATAGATACCAACTTAAGTAAAACGACATCTCAGTGAGGAAAAGTTTCATATTAAATTTCTAATGGATTGATGATTAAATCAGGGGGTCAAATTCAACAGGCAGAATTATAGGACAAGATTAAAATGAAAATAGCTTCATTTCAATGGAGACTCTGACTCAAATTACTTTGCTAGAGTTCTCCATTTACATCATTCTTTCAGTCAAGGACCCCCACCCCATACCTCTTTCTACCACTTCCACCTCATTGTTGTGTGGAAAGCTATTAGAACTCATGTAACTGGTGTTCCTTTGATTGATATTCTGTTGTTCATCATGCAGATGATAAACAGTAACAAACAAATTTTTCACTGACAATGATTCTAACATAATGAATATTCTCATTATTTGTTGTCCAAGATGTAGTTTGAGTATACAAAATTATATTTCCTCAAATTTCAGTCACTTCCTAACTTTTATCGTCACTCTACGGGTATCAGAACAATCCCTAAAATTCATTTCTAATGAAAACTTCTCTGACTAGATCCATTACATATGTCTTCCATAATGTGTTCATTAGCACACCTGCAAAATAATGTTTGTATTTGAAAACCAACTTTGACTCAATATGAATTTTGTTTAATCCTACAAATATTTTTGGAACACATATTTTCATAGAACATTACACTTGTGGAAGGAATACAAGAAAAAATAATTTCTATCTTCCTAAAATTCATGTTCTGGATGAGGAAACCAGCATATAAACAAACACTTATGATGTTCTGTGATGAGCACCATACTGTACCTAAGGTTGTCACACAGCATTATGACAGCACTGAGAAAAGAGGGATTAATTTGGCTTTACAGAGGAAGTGATATCTGAGCTAGGTATTGAAAGATGAGTTAGCCACATGCAAAATCTCGTAAAAGCATGAAGGGAAGAGAGGCTAGATCTTGACAAAGAGTTGGGAAAATGGCATGACCAAATATGTAGTTTGGAAACACATCAGTGTTTAGATTTAGTAGCAGTGTGAGTCATGCCCCTGCTCTCATTCTTTACTGTAATCCTAACCACCAGTGTGTCACATTTTCCCAGGAGGAAGAAGATCATAGCCTTAAACATCAAAGGAGAGTGCCAAACAGGAAAGAGGAAATATGAGAAAAGGGGAAGTATGAAGCATCATAGTATGAAATAAGATGATGAGAAAAAAAACAGAAGAAAGCTGTGGGAGAAGAGAGTAGATGCAGACAAGCAGTAGTTGAGAGCAAGAGTATGGTGTAGCTTAACTCTGATGTGTACTGGTCAGACTTCCAATCGTCAGAACCTGTAGCCCTTTGCATGAGGGCTTTCTCTGGCTTCTATAGTCCGCTCTGCATGGAGGCTAGAAGTAGCAGAGAATTAAGAGTCCCTTAGAGCAGTCCTTAACCAAAGACTGACAGGAATTGGTAGACCAATACCCCAGCTCCCTTTACCCTTGAATGGGACAGTTTTGAAGTCTGTGTTTTACATCCCCAACCAGATTAAGTTCTAGTTGTTCAGAGTGGGCACCCTTGATAATCCCTTCTTTATTGGCTGCCTTCCCTTCCCTGTCTTACTTTCCCACTCTCCAACTGGAATTTCATAGGGTTACCTTCTAAAGAAATGACTTGCACTTGAACCCTAGTCTCATATGTTGAATAGAAAGAAAGTAAATGGGAAGGAACAAATGAGAATAGAAAAATGAAAGATTGAAAAAGTCAATACGAAAAAGAAAACAACAAGAGGCAGGAAGGATAAAACTTGCCAAGTCCTGGAAGAAATGAAATAGAAGACTCTAACCATGAATTCCTTAAAACAGAGGTTTTTAACTTTGACTGCACATTAAAAACACCTGAGATTAAAAAACAAACCATTACCCAGCTCCCATGTGTAAATTTTGATTTAACTGGTCTGGATAGGGTTTGGGTATATAATAAAAATTTCCCATGTGATTCAAATGTGCAGTCAGGTTGAGAACCACTGTCTTGAAGGGACAAAGACACTGTAAAGACACTGTTTAAGAGGTTGTAGGGACATGATAATTATAAATATATAGTCTGTCTCCTGCCTCTTCGGGCCTCCAACCCCTATTTTGTGCTGCTCTGATATTTGGTGTTATGACCCGGAGAATAGGTAGAAACACATACTTGTAAGAACAAGTAGCTGAAAATGAATGGGAAAGCAGGGAGAAACAAAAGAAAATCTCACTGAGCATTAAATAAGGATCTGTATTACTCTTGAAGGCTTTAGAGTCAGACTGAGTTTTCCTTTTAAATGTATGGCCTCAGCATGATCTAGTATTTTTCAGATTCAAAACAATTTTTAAAAAAATGTTTTATGGTGACATTGGTTAAAGAACTCCAATAAGTTTCAGCTGTACATTATAATAGTAAGACATACATACATACATACATACATACATACATACATATATATATATACACACATGCACACACACACACACACACACACACACACTCTGCATTTACCACCCATAGTTAGGTTTCTTTCTGTCACCACATATTTGACACCCTTTACCCCGTCTACCTCCCTCTTCCCCCTCCCCCTTTAGTAACCACTAGCCCATTGTCCACGTCCATGAGTCTCTGTTTGTTTGTCCTGTTCATTTGTTGCTTTTAGGTCTATATCCCACATATAAGTGATATCACGTGATTTTCAACTTTGTCTGCCTTATTTCGCTTAGCATGAATATCTTGAGGTCTGTCCATGTTGTCACAATTGGCAGTATTTCATCTCTTCTTATGGTTGAGTAATATTCCATCATATATATTTACCACCACTTCTTTAGCCAATCATCTAGCGAAGGACACTTCGGTTGCTTCCATGTACTGGCCACTGTGAATAATGCTGCTATGAACATTGGTGTGTAAATATCTTTTTGGATATGGCTTATCAAGTCTTTGAGGTAAATACCTAGTAGTGGAATTGCTGGATCATATGGTAGATCAATTCTTAGTTTTTCAAGGAATCTCCGTACTGTTTTCCATAGTGGCTGTACCAAATTGCAGTCCCACCAGCAGTGTATGAGGGTTCCTTTTTCTCCGCATCCTCTCCAACATTTGTTATTACTTGTCCTGTTGATTATAGCTATTCTAACAGGAGCGAGATGGTATCTCATTGTGGTTTTGATTTGAATTTCCCTAATAGCTAGCGATGTTGACCATCTTTTCATATGTTTGTTGGCCATTTGTATGTCCTCTGTTCAGATCCTCTGCTCATTTTATGATTGGATCATTTGGTTTTTTGTTGTTATTGAGTTGTATGAGAACTTTGTATATTTTGGATATTAGGCGCTTATCGGAGGTATTGCTTGCAAATATATTTTCCCATTCAGATGGTTGTCTCTTTACCCTGTTGCATTAAATCTGTATAATGCTTTAGGTAATGAGGTCATTTTAACTATGTTGATTCTTCCAATCCAAGAACATGGAATATCTTTCCATTTCTTTGTATCTTCTTTGATTTCTTTTAATAAGGTCTTATAGTTTTAATTATATAGGTCCTTCACATGTTTTGTTAGACTTATTCCTAAATATTTTATTCTTGTTGTTGCAATTGCAAAAGGAATTATTTTTTCCACTTCTTTTTCTGACACTTCATTATTAGAGTATAGGAACGCTATAGATTTTTGAACATTGGTTTTATATCCAGAAACTTTACTGTATTTGCTTATTGTTTCTAGCAGTGTTTTCGTGGAGTCTTTAGGGTTTTCTATATAGAGAATCATGTCATCACAAATAGTGACAGTTTGACTTCTTCATTACATATTTGGATGCCTTATATCTTTCTTTTGCCTGATTGAACTCGCTAGGACCTCCAATGTTATATTGAATAAGAGTGGCGATACTGGACAGCCTTGCTTTGTTCGTGATATTAGAGGGAAGGTTTTTAGTTTTTCATCATAAAGTATAATGTTGGCTGAGGGTTTGTCATATGTGGGCTTTATTACGTTAAGGTACTTTCCTTCTATACTGATTTTGTTAAGTGTTTTGATCATAAATGGATGCTGTATCTTGTTGAAGGCTTTTTCTGCATCTATTGATATGATCATATGATTCTTATTTTTTAATTTGTTTATCTGGTGTATCACATTAATCAATTTGCATATGTTGAATGATCCTTGTGCCTTTGGGATTAAGCCCATTTGTTCATGGTATATATAATCTTTTTAATACATTGCTGTATTCAGTTTGCTAGTATCTTATTTAGAATTTTTGCATCTGTGTTCATGAGAGATATTGGTCTGTAGTTTTCTTTCTTTGTGTTATCTTTACCAGGTTTTGGTATCAGAGTAATATTGGCTTCATAAAATGAGTTGGGAAGTATTCTTTGGAAGAGTTTGAGGAGAATGGGTATTATATCTTCTTTGAATGTTTGGTAGAATACACTGGTGTAGCTATCTGGTCCTGGACTTTTACTTTTTGGTAGGTTTTTGATGATTGTTTCAATTTCCATACTGCTGATTGGTCAGATTTTCTAGTTCTTCTTGATTCAGTCTAGGAAGGTTGTATTTTTCTAAGTAGTGGTCCATTTCTTCTAGGTTATTGAATTTGGTGTTATATATTTTTTCATAGTGTTCTGTATGATCCTTTGTATTTCTGCAGTGTCTGTCATAATTTCCCCTCTTTTATCCCTAATTTTGTTTATTTGTGTCCTTTCTCTTTTTTCTTTAGTGAGTCTAGCCATGAATTTGTCAACTTTATTAATCTTCTCAAAGAAGCAGCTCTTCATTGCATTGATTTTTTTCTATTGTTTTTTTGTTTTCAATTTCATTTATTTCTGCTCTAATTTTGTTTGTTTCTTTCCTTCTGCTGACTTTAGGCTTCATTTGTTCTTCCCTTTCTAGTTTTTTAAGATGAAATGTTAAGTTGTTTATTTGGGTTCATTCTTGTTTTTTGAGATAGGCCTGTAATGATATAAACTTTTCTCTTAATTACCATTTTTGCCCTGTCCCAAAAGTTTTGATATGTTGTACCATCATCATCATTTGTTTCTATGTATCTCTTGATCTCTCTTTTTATTTCTTCTCTGATCTAGTTATTCTTCAGTAGCATATTGTTTAATCTCCATGTATTTGTGGTTCTTCCTGCTTTTTGCAGTTGATCTATAGTTTCAAAGCATTATGATCAGAGAATATTGTTGGTATGATTTTGTTGAGGCTCTCTCTGTGTCCCAGTATGTGGTCAATCCTTGAGAATGTTCTATGTACACTAAACAGCTGTTTTGGGATGAAAGGCTCTATAAATGTCAATTATGTCCAGTTGGTCTAATGTGTCATTTAAGGATGTTATTTCCTTATTGATTTCTGTTTGTATAAGCTGTCCATATCTGACAGTGGGGTATTTAGGTCCCGTACTATGATAGTATTTTGGTCTGTTTCTCCCTTTAGCTCTGTTAGTAACTGCTTTACATATTTTGGGGCTCCCTGATAGATATTAAGAAGTGTTATGTCTTCTTGGTACATGATTCCCTTTATCATTATGAAGTGTCCCTCAGTATATTTCTTTACCTTTTTATTTTGAAGTCTATTTCATCCAATATTAGTACCACTACTCTTGCTTTTCTTTGAATGCCATTTGCTTGAAATATCATTTTCCACCCTTTCACTTTGAGTCTATATTTGCCTTTGGAACTGAGATGTGTCTCCTGGAGGCAGTATATGGTTGGGTTTTGTTTTTTGATCCAATCTGCATTTCTGTACCTTTTTATTGGTGAGTTCAGTCTATTTACATTTAGGGTGATTATTGAAATTTGAGGTCTTCTCATAGCCATTTTATCTTTTGCTTTCTGGTAGCTTGGTGTTTCCATTGCTTCCTTGTCCTTATGTGTCTGTTTTGTTTTTTTTTTTAATTTTGGTTAGGTTTTGTGGGTTTTCCGTCTAGTCCTTCTTGTTTTATGTTATATACTTCAGTTCTGAATCTTTGGCGTGTGGTTAACGTTACAAATAAGTAAAGGATAGTTATATGTGTGTGTGTGTGTGTGTGTGTGTGTGTGTGTGTACATACATACATATATATACATATATATATATATATATACACATATCATCTTCAATTTTCTTTTGTGCGTGCCTTATTTCCATTATTCTTTGCAAATTTAGATCTTTGAATCCTCCCCTTTTCAGTCATTTTTGTCTCAATTTGTCTCTATGTATGCTGAACTTTCATTACTATCTTGCTATAGCAAATCTCATTGTTTAAGCTTAGAATGCCCTGTCAAAACAATTTTTATAAGCATTTGATCTACAAGATCTGCAAGAGAAATGAACAGAACAAATGTATGGAAGAGAATATATGGCTGGGGTTGGGAGTTACTTTCACTTTGCTGAGGACAAATCCAATAGATTAGATGACTCTTATTCATCCTGATCTCTGTTGTTTTGATTTAGGGTAGAAAATAATTTCCCATTCTATTTTGGACAAGCTTTTAAGGAAAATAATAACATTAGTCAATGTTTGCTGAGAGTTGGGTTGGCAGGGAGACTCAGGATGGGAATAGACTGAGGATTGGCCCCAACAATGGATCATCATTGAATGAGCCAAGTGTTTTATTTTAACAAATGGAATGGAAATAAACATTGTAACAAATGCAAGTCCCCCAAATTTTATCTCCTCAAAGAAGAGGACAAAATAAGTGGCATTTGTAACATAGTAGTATCCCCCCAAAAGAAATCTACATCAAATTTAGAACTAGAAGAAAAATTAAGTTATCTTTTATTCTTCAATTATTCCTCATTTATATCATTAAATTACTATTTTAGAGATAATTGGTGGTGAATGACACTGTGTGATGCAATGGAAAGAGTTAGACTTTGAAGTCAAACACACCTGGATGTGAATCTTAGGTGTGTGTTCTGGGCCTATTTCATTGAGTTGTTATCAGGATTAAATGAGATAAAGAAATATAGACCTTGTGCCCAGTACATAGCAATTGCTCAATAAAAGTAACCAGCAAGTCACTGTAGTAGCAGTAATATTAATATTAATTAATAGTCTTTCTGAGCCTCATCTTCTTCATTTGTAAATGAGTAAAAAAAAGACCCACTTTATAAAAGTTTTGAGAATGTTTCCAAATAAAATAATTTATTTAAAATACCGAGGCCAGTGTCTGGCTCAAAGTAGGCATTCAATTAATGTAGTAGTTGTTGTTATTGGTGTGCTTTTGTTTGTCCAGGACCTCATAACCTTTCCTTGCTGATCCCAGATCCCACTTTCTGGCTATGTCCTTAAAATCTCTGGGGGTTGGCTATTTGGTCAGTTTTTCTGTACCATAGTTATCGCCCTACCCCAGGGCATGAGACATGCAATTAGGTATGCATATCATGCTCTTAAAACAGCAGTTAGGAAAGTTGGTTTGGTTTGATCCTATTTTAAGTTCTCTTTCCCTGATTCCTTTGGCACTCTTTCCCCCACTGGCACTCTTTAACTGTTACCAATCTCCTTTAAATCACTGCTTAAATACAAGTATTTTTATCTGAGGGAAGGAAGCAGGATTATTGATTAAGACAAAGTACTCAGGGCAGTTGCATTCAGAAATTATGGTATGGCGAAATCTCTATTCTAGATAGGACTTGGCAGTGTTTTGCTTGGACAACGAAAGGAGCAGTCCAAGTAAGAGGTAAAATGGGGTAGAACCAAAATCCTGTTCTCATAGGATGAACCAAGTGGTATCAGGGATGGGGAAAAATGGAGACTGCTTCTTGTTTTTGCAGTCTATTTATAAACCCCAAATAATCTCCCTTTTGTTTGAAATGCAACAAAGCTCAGCTTTGATTATATACTTTTATTGTGAATTTATGAAGCATCTGAATTTATAAAATGTGGTTCTGGAAAATGCAAATGGTGCAGAGAAATCTGGCTCATGATGACAAACCCAAGCACAGAAGAAATAATAATTTCCTGTTCCAGTCAGGTTGTTGAGGTTGCTATCTTTCTGATTTATCTTGACTTTCATTTTGCTTTAATGTTAAGTGTTCCAAACAAGCAATGAATATAAAATGAATATGGCCTTACTTCTTAAAATTAACTATTAAATCCTATAGGACTTCCATCTTCCATTTCCTGTCTGTTGTCCTAATTAAATACAATTATGAAATGATATGGAGCTTGATTCAATCACCTCAGTTTTTTTTTAAAAAAAAGTTATATTTGTCTTTTTTTCTGGATAGTAAACTAATGAATGTTCATTGTAAAAGAACTGTAGAAATTTCACAAAGGCCAATGAAAAGAAAAATCACTCATAGCCCCACTAGAGAAATAAACACTATTAGCATGTTGGTGAAGATCGCTCCTGTACTTTTCTAGGCGTTTGTATGTTTTATTTAATCAGGATCACAGTACATATATTGCTTTTGTGTTCGCATTTTAAAGTCATTCAAAGTCTTTCTCAACATGATTTTTATGGCTGCATAGTTTTCCATCAAATGGTTAATCTAGATAGCCAATCTCAAATTGTTGACCATTTGGGTTTCTAGGTATTTTTGCTGTTTTAATACTTCAGGGAACATTCCTGTACATACATTTGGGTTCATCCATGATCATTTCTCTAGGATAAATTCCTAGGAGGGAAGTTTCTATGCAAATGGCATGTTTATTTTAAAATGATATTTTTTTTTATTTTGTAGAACCTACCACAAGTACAACAAAATGTCTCTTCTTATAATTATTTTTCAAATGACTGACTTCCCAAGTAGTCAGTAAATTACAACATTTTGGCTTCTAATCTATATCTCTCTCACTGTCTTTCATGTCTTAAAGAAATATAAAAATCTTCAGTCAAGAACATGTGTCTATGTTTTTAGTTTGGGAAACCTGGTAGCCATAACCATATGCCATGAAAGCAAAGTGTTCAGTAAAGTCCCAGATATTTGCATACCTAACACAGATGTTCCCTACTCATATCTACTTGCCTCTGTGTCTGCAGACACAGTCTAGCTTCTGGTACCTAGCTGAAACTCAAAAACTATTTGAATGAATGAACGAATGAATGGCCATCTGGTAAGGATTACATCAATTTGCATTCCCATCAATAATGAGAGGAGCTATATCTTATAACCTCAGTCAGCCAACTTTCAGGCAAAATTCCACCTATTGTATCAACACACAATTGTTTAAGAAAATATATTTGAATGGTTTAAGCAGATAAAATTAACAGTCACTCAGTCTCATCAAAAAGCATGTGATATTAATTTACCTACTTTATATGTCACTCTAGAGCAGCACTGTCCAATAAAAAGATGATATAAGCCACTTACTTGATTTAAAATTTTCTCATAACACATTAAAAAATAAAAAGAACTGAGTGAAATTAATTTCAATAATAAATTTTATTTAATCCAGTATATCTAAAATATCAGTTCAACATGTTGTAAACATAAAAATTTATTAATATGTTACATTCTCTTTTATACTGTCTTCAAAATCCGGTGTATTTTATACTTAGAGCACATTGCAACTCATACATTTTCATCAGAAATTTTTTACTTGTGTTTAGATTTCATAACATTTACAGTTATTCCATACTCAAAGTGTTCCAAAATACTCATACTCAGATTGTTCCAAATATACAACAAAGTTTTCCAATAACTGAGTCAAGTATCACTTGTTAAATTTCAATTCAAATAAAATTGAATTCCTCATTGTCACTAGTCATACTTCAAATGCTCAATAGCCGCATGTGGCTAGTGGCTGGTGTATTAGACAGCATTACAGAGGCCAGCCCTTTAAATGAGTATCTTTTATATGGCCCACTAGCATTTAACTAGTTAGCACATAAATCAGAGCCTGTTTTCAGGTGAGGACATGGAGAGTTTGAGAAGTTATCACTTATATAAGTTCACACAATTAGGACTTCGTTAAGGCTCAGTCTAGGCATTTAGACCCTAGAAGCTGAATCCTTTCTCCTGTCCCATTAGCTAAAAATAACAACAAAACATCTGTGTACAAATATCTGGGAACTTCCTAGTCTCTGCTTTCATGGCATATGGTTATGGCTACCACGTTGCCAAAATTAAAAACAAAGGCATGTGGTTTTAACAAAAGATTTTTGCACTTCTTTCAGGTGTGAAAGGCAGTGAGCGAGACATAGTTTGGAAACCAAAATGTTGGAATTTGAGGAAATTTCAATACTTTATGGCAATGGTTTCCAGTTTTTTTTTAAGCAGCAGAAATTTTTGTCTCTGAGATCTTAGAACCCCGAAATATAAAATTAACAAAAGTGAAGCTGCTCTGCCACATCATAGTAGGGGCTCCTGGAGTATTAATGATCAATCGACAGCCCCGTCGGCCACCTCCTTTCCTCACCATGGCAGCTCTGAAGTAACACTCCAGAACTGCACAATCCCATGAGGCAGCATTTAAAAACTCCTGTTTAGAAAGGGATTCTGCTTTCAGAAATATGGAGTCGATGTACTTTTCCCTATTTCACCCACTAAGTACAGCTAAAAACCCTGGACATTATATGTAAAACAAATATAAGACTCGGAAAGGTAGAGAAAAGAAGGCAGACAAGTTAGAGATCCTAGGGTCTGAAGAACAACATGGTGATGTGTTTCCGGTTTTATCTTTTTTTTCCCCAATAATTTTTGTTTTATTTTTCTATTACAGCTGGCATACAACGTTATATAAGTTTCAGGTGTACAATATAGTGATTAGACATTTATACAACTAAAATTGATCACCCTGATAAAAATAGAACCCATCTGACACCATACATAGTTATTACAATATTATTGACTATATTCCCTATACTGTACTTTGCATCCTCATGACTATTTTTAATTTTTATTGTTTTATTTTTTTAATTTATTATGGTGACATTGGTTAACAAAATCCAGTAAGTTTCAAGTGTACAATTTAACAGTAAGTCATATATATATTGCATTGTATGTTCACTGCCCACAGTTATATTTCTTTCTGTCACCACATATTTCACCCCTTTCACCTCATCTACCTCCCTCCTGCCCCCTTACTCTCTGGTAACCACTAGTCTGCTGTCCATGTACATGAGTCTCTGTCATATTTGTTTGTTGCTTTTAGATTTATATCCCACATGTAAATTATATCATGTAATTTTCAACTTGTTCTGTCTGGCTTATTTCACTTAGCGTGATTATCTCGAGGTCCATCCATGTTGTCACAAATGGCAGTATTTCATCTCTTCTTATAGCTGAGTAATATTCCATTGTGTAAATGTACCACATTTTCTTTATTCAATTATCTATTGTAGGATACATTGGTTGCTTCCATATCCTGGCCAATGTGAATAATGTTGCTATGAACATCAGTGTGACTATATCTTCATGGATATCAGTTTTCAAGTCTTTGGGGTAAATATCCAGTAGAGGGATTGCTGGATCATATGGTAGATCAATTCTTAGTTTTTTGAGGAACCTCCATAGTGTTTTCCATAGTGACTGTACCAATTTGCAGTCCCACCAGCAGTGTATGAGGGTTCCTTTTTCTCCACATCTTCTCCAACATTTGTTATTACTTGTCTTGTTGACTATAGCTATTCTAACAGGTATGAGATGGTATCTCACTGTGGTTTTGATTTGCATTTTCCTAATAGCTAGTGATGTTGAGCATCTTTTCATATATTTGTTGGCCATTTATATGTCTACTTCGGAGAAATGCCCATGACTATTTTTATAACTGGCAATTCACACATCTTAATCCCTTCCCCTTTTTCAACCAACCCTCCTCCCATCTGGCAACCTTCAATGTTCTCTGTATCTTTGAGTTTGTTTCTGTTTTGTTTGTTCATTTATTTTTATCTTTATTTTTATTTTTTTAGATTCCACATCTGAGTGACATCACATGGTATTTATCTTTCTCTATCTGACTTATTTTACTTATCATAATATCCTCTAGGTCCATCCATGTTGTAATCTGGTTTGTTTTTGTTTCATTTTGTTTTGTTTTGTTTTTGCTTTTCATTTTTACTTCAAATATCATAGTTTGAGTACTGGAGAAACTGGAAAACTAGGAACTCCAATGGGCACAAACAAGAAAAAGCCCCAAGAAAAGCCTGCCCTCACTAGCCAAAGAATTACAAAAGGGACAGCCTTGCCAAACAGAAAACTTTAAGACAATAACCATTCTATTCCAGCTAAACATCATAAACAATACTGCAGCCCCCACCCCCATCTTCATTAGCAAGAGCCAAGTGGGAAACCTACACTTCCACACTCACCAGGCTGTAACAAGGCACTGAAAGCCACCCGGCATGGTTTATCCAACAAGGCCAGGTGAGGAGCCAGGACTTTTATCTCCACCAGGTGGTAACAAGGCTCACCCACCTCCTGGTGTCAGTGGACACTATGGGGGAAACCTGGACTTCCTGTCCCACTTGGCAGTCACAAGGCACTATTGGAGTGATGTCGGAGGGGGCCTAGTAGAGAGTCAAAACCTTCACCACCACCCAGTGTTAATGAGGCCTCCCACCCACAGTGCCAGTGGAAGCTATGTGAGGAATGGTAAAGAGATACCCTGGTTTCTCCCAGCCAGGGTGGTGTTGGCAGAGGCCCAGTAGGGAAGGAAGCTGAATCCTACCTTATCCCAGCAGTCTAAGGAGTCCTCTCCAACTAGGTGTCAACGGAGCCCAAGGGAGAACCTAGATTTCTATTTCTACCTAGCAGTAACAAGGCAGCACCCCTCCCTCCTCCCTGCCAGAGTGATGTCAAAAGATACCAGCTAAAGCAGAAGCTTTAAATCAGATCCAGCATCTCATAACATAATACCAAATATGTCTAAGTTTCAACTGAAAATCATTTCTCACACCAAGAACTTGGAAAAATTCAAATGAGAAAAGACAATCAACAGATACCATCGCTGAGATGACAGGGGTGTTAGAACTATCTGACAAGGATTTTAAAGCATTCATCATAAAATGCTTCAATGAGAAATTATGAAATGAATGAAAATTAGAACCTCTCACCAAAATAACAGAAGATATAAAGAAGAATCAAATGGGAAATTTAGAAGTGAGAAATTAAAAATTCAATGGATGACCTCAACAGCAGAATGTAAAGGATGCACAGGAGAATTGGTCACCTGGAAGATAGAACAATAAAAATTACCTAATCTGGACAAGAGAGAAATTAGACTAAAAAAATAAATGAACAGAATTTCAGTGACCCGTGGGACTAAAACAAATAATCTAACATCTGTGTCATCAGAATCCCAAAATGAGAGTAGGAGGGTCATGTTTAGAAAGTATTTGAAGAAATAATGGCTAAAACATTTCCAAATTTGGCAAGAAATACAAACAGATTCAAGTAGCTAAGTAAATCCCAAATGGGATAAACCTAAGGCAACTCACACAAATATACATCATAACCAAACTTCTGAAAATAAACGGCAAAGGAAAATTCTTGAAAGCAGTGAGAGAAATGTGATACGTTACCTATAGGGGGAAGATAATTTGAACGACAGAGTTCTCATAAGAAACTAGGGAGGCCAGAAGGAAGCAGCATAAGATTTATCCAGTGCTAAAGAAAAAAAAGAACTGCCAACCTAGAATTCTACATCCAGTGAAAGGAAACTTCAAGAATAAAGGAGGAAATAAAGACATTCTCAAATGAAGGAAAAAATAAGGGAATCTGTCACTAGCAGACCTATGCTAAAATAATGGCTAAAAGGAAATTCTCTAAACAGGAAATGATAAAAGAAGGAAATCTTGGAACATTGGGGAAGAAGAAAGAATGGAAATTATCAAAATATGGTTAAGTATAAAAGACCATCCTCCTTCTGAGTTTTATAAATTATGCTTGATAGTTCAAGTAAAAATTATACTAGTGTCATGGAATAGTTCTCAATGTATATAGAGGAAATTTTTAAGACAATTATATTCTAAATGGTAGAGGATAAAGGGACATAAAGTGAAATATGATTTCTAAACTTCACTCAGGCTGATAAAGCATTGATACTAGTAGACTGTGATAAGATATATATTTGTAATATAGTAATTAGAGAAATCATTTTAAAATTTATTCAGAGACACATTCAGAAATACGATAAATCAAATAAACACAAATAAGTCACAAAAAAACACAAGTAAATCAACATAGAATTCTAAAGAATGTTCAAGTAACCCACAGGAAGAAAATAAAAAACAGAACAAACAGAAAATAAAAAATAGTGACAGCACCAACTTCTCTCAAGGATGTAGATAAAATGCTTTACTGTACATAAGTAAAACCTCAATAAAAAGAAAAAACAAGAAATGACAAACTAAACCACTGCTCTAGGGAGACTTTTCTGCAATGTCTGGTCTATTGGGTCACTTTGGGGCACAGAAGTGAGGAGCTGTCTGTGATAAACACAGATACACCTTCCTGCTCTTGGGGGCCGCCCTTGGTGGCAGCATTTAAACCCCAAATCTGGTGTCCCTGACTCCTTGCCCCAAGCAATGGTATGTTACACTATACATTTACTCACCTTTGTTAAAGTAGTTATCATTCCTTGGGAGGAATATCTGTTTACAAATATTTGTGGGGGGAAATGTATCATAGTACTAAGGTATGTGGGATATGAAGTCAGATTGCCTGGGTTTGATTCCCTATTCTGTCACTTACTAATGCTACTTTGGGCAAGACCTTAAGCTCTGTGGTTCTTCAGTTTCCACCTCACAGTGAGTTATGATATCTAGTAAACTCTAAATTACAATTAGGTAAGATAGGCACAACAATACACCATTCTTTCACACTCTGGGGCAAGAAGCAAATCTGATTCATTCCTGTGTCCCTAGCACTTAATACCATGCTTCCCACACAACAAACCACCAGTACAGCATAGTGATTAAAAGCAAGGACTCACACAGACCTGGGTTCAAAACCTGGCTCTACCACTTACTAGCTGTGTGGTATTAGGTATGTGACTTAAACTCTCTGATGTCAATCTCCTTGTTTATAAAATGAGAGAATTAAATGACATAATTCATAAGAAGTGCTTAGCACAGTGTCTGCTGCATAGTATAGAGGCTAAAATATAGTAACCTAAAAATAAATATCTCTTTAACTGAATTGAACTGTCAAGGGATTGTAGTTGAATATAGAAAGCAGACATCTGTACTTCTCTGAGTAATCCGAACCTAAAGTCTACATGGGGTTTTGAAGAAATTATTTGCTCCCAGAGGATCCATCATAACAAAAATGTATAATATACTATTTGAGAGAGCTAAATTTCTTTTACTTCAGACTCAGCCTCTGAGGGGAGAGAAGATGTGAAGTGCTTCCACTGGGGCAAAATGGGTGAGCCAGAGAGAGGGGAAGGAAAAGCTGTCCTCTCTATCCCCTCCTTCTCGATAAAGGCAAACTACTGCACAGAGCTGGTGTGTGGTGCTGGGCCCACTGAGGGGTATTGATTTGTTCTTTCCAGGAAGAAATGCACATTATTCATTTTTTAATAGGCTGTCTTGTTCTGGAAGGTAACTCCTGTGACTTTGAAATAACGCACTGTGTGTTTTAAGTATTGGCTGCTTTGGAGGGAAGGCAGGCTGTTTTGATTAAGTGGATACACAGGAGAGCTTTGTTCTGGGTACCATGATTAATGGAGGAAATGTCCTTAGTCCTGTTCTCTACCTGTTCTTCACAAGACTCTCATGGCACCTGATCTCCCCAGACCTCATTATGGCTAATAACTTGTTCTGCAGTGCTGTCTTCTCCCATACGGTCAAATGTGTAATTCTACACAGTGGTTTGAAAAGTTCCTAGTCCAATATCATTATGCCTGGCACCAGTCACTTTTCCAAACATTTCCACATCACTGTATAATTTTGTTCTCACAACAGCAACCTGGTGAGGTAACATACTGACCTATTTTGCTGCCAAGAAAACTTAGGCAGAAAATGGAGAACTAATGGAATGGGAGTTAGCCATCCTGAAGGAGGAGGAGCTGCAGAGGCATTTAGAACCTAATTAATCACTTAATTAATTAGTTAAGTAATACCATGTAGCAGATGGTGCTCTTTCTGCTAAGAAAAAGACAGGAAAAAAATAGATATATTGAAACACTGGGAACTTAAGTCAGTGAAACACTTAGGAATATGTCCCCCAAATATACTGGCAACACTTTATGGAATAGAGATTACAAAAAGTTGTACTAAATATAATTTGCTTCTATATTCGTGAGGTTACTCATTAATTATCTCTGTAAATATCTATGCCTCTTCAGTGCAAGATGTACTGGAGAAATGGAAAATGAAGAAAAAACATGACCTCAAGAAGTTTACCATATAGTAAAGGGGATTTTAAGTTACACAAATAAAACAGAATATGGAAAGTGACTCTAGGTTTTTGGAGGAGGGAGAGGCCCATCAGAGCAGCAAGCTATCCCAGGAAAGATTTCATCAAAGGCAACTCAGCCTGGGGGAGCGCAGATTGGCACAAACAGTGAGGGTACGGGACCCCACCAGAGGAAGGGGCTGGCATATATAAACACATCGGCATCCAGAAAGCATGAGGCTTTCTCAGAGTGTCAGAATGACTACAGTTGGGCCTATTACTATTGAGGCCTATTTTAGAATGCTTGAGGAAAGGAGCATGATCTAAATCCTCTTATAATGTGGATTCTCCCCACTTGGGGAATACATCATGCATCATACTAATTCAAAGCAGCATTTGTGTACTTTCTGGTAGCATTGGTGCAATTCTTTAGCTGGGATGTGGCAGAGGAGAGAAGCTTCCAGCCAAGCAGTTTTTGTATCATCCAAGATTTGTGCAGCTTTGTTCTGTGGTCCCAAACGTGAATAGCTGTGCAGTTCCAGGCTGAGAGCTCACCTACCCTGGCTTTGTCCCAGGCAGCTGTTCTCACAGCTGTCTTCACTAGATGATCTTTTATATTGTTGCCCCTTCTTGAGGGATAAACCTGGAGATGAGGTACAAACTCCCTTCCCAGCAGGATGTAGGACAGAGGGATTAGGATGCCACCTGGTTTGTGCCCTCATGGAATTACTGACCACAGTGCCCTGGAATGGCCTCTGCAGTTATTTTTAAGCCAAGTAGTTGGTAATTAGCCATCACTTAGAATTTAATATGTGTGTTTCTTGGTCCCCTAACAGAATAACTTTGCTCAGTTAACATGCAATATACCTACCCTTGTATGCCACATAGAATACAACTGTGCTGTTTTCTAATAGTTGCTCATATCAAAGTCTAGAATGGTGGATCATCTTGAGCTTTTAGCTGCTAATTTTAGTCTCCAGAATGGAATTGCTTCAGAGATCCTTTCTTTTAGGTAGGCTTGAGTCAATATCAGCCCTTATCTACATATTCTCCTTCACAAACCAACAGCATCAGGGTTTTCTATCAGCAGGAGGGATATAAGAGGCTTTCCAGCTTGGGATGAATGCCCAAAGGATCAAGGCTTGTTAGTTGCCAGGGTTCTATTGCTTCCTAGATGGGTAGTTTGGCCCCTGACCTGTAATCTATTCTGCTACATGGTTCTTATGGATTTGACTTCTTTACTGCATGGCTGCAACTTGACCCTCTCTCTGCCTCTCGCCTTTCTGGCTTCTCAGTCTCCCTATCTGTCTGCTCAGCTTGCCACTCCCTAGAACTCCTGCAAGTCCTTCAACGAAGAGACAGTTCCCCACCTCCAAGCCCCTGATTCTGCCTTCACCATGGGCCTGGCTGAATTGTAGCATCTTATAGGAGAACTGCATAGTGCATCCCTTCCAACCCATTCTTGTCCTTGCACTTGATTCTGATCCTTGACTCGGCCCTCCAGATGTGGCTATGTGTACTGTCTTTGCAAACCCTTTCTGCCTGTGTTGGTACTACTGATACCATGTCCACATGTAAAAACCATATGACTCAGCAGTCCTACTCCAGGTATATATCCAGAAGAACTGAAAGCGGAGACACAAACAGATCTCAGTACACGAATGTTCATAGAAGCACTTTTCAGAATAGGCAAAAGGTAGGAACAACCCAGGTGTCCATTGACAAATGAATGGCTAAACAAATGCGGTGTAGCCACACGATGGAATATTATTCAGCCATAAAAAGGGATGAAGTTCTCACACATGCTACGGCATGGATGAACCTTGAAAACATTATACTAAGTGCAAGAAGTCAGATACAAAAGGACAAATATTGTATGATTCCACTTATATGAAGTATCTAGAATAAGAAAATTCATACAGATAGAAAGCAGAATAGAGGTTACCATGGGCTGGGGTGAGGGAAGAAGGAGTGAGGAGCCATTGTTTAATTGGTATATTGAGGATGATAAAAAGTTTTGGGGTATAGATAGTGGTGATGGGTACATAGCATTGTGAATGTAATTAATGCCACTGAATTGTACACTTACAAATGATATACATGACAAATAGGTACATTTTACCACAATTTTAAAAACTGTTAAAGTGTCTATTACCAGTACAGTCTGAGTTACCCCAATAAGCTTTCTTCTTTTGGTGCCTGGCACACACTTCACCTCTCAGTACATCTGTGGACAGCAGTTGGCACATAGAAATGCTCAGATGTGAAAAACAGATGAGCTAACATAAGGATAGAACTGACTATACACTAAAGGCCTTGCCATTTCCAGCAGAGTTTAATCAGCAGGACTGCCACGGCCTTGAAAGGTTACAAAGACAAATATACTCATAAGGAAAAGAGTCAGAGACAGCGTTTGTTAAGATGGCAGAGAGAAGCAGCAGAGTAAATTGAAAAGCGGGGAGGGCACCTTGCATGTGCTAGGAAATGGAAACACTGAGCTCATCCCCCTCCCCAACCCCATTCCTCAAGCTTCTTTCTTGGATCAGCACAATCGTAGGAGAAACCTGGTTTCGGAACAGCCATTCTGTCCCTGGCATCATTGCTTCCCCAAGAGAACAGCGTCTCTGGAATTTGTCCAGGAACAAAATGGATTTTTAGGGATCAAAGACTTAATTCACATGAAAAGCAAGGTTTACAGCTGAGCAGAATTACTGTTTAGTGCTTTATTTTCTCCTTTCTGTAATTTATTTCTGGTGTGTTAGAAAACCCTAGGGAGAAATTAATGGGATTTTTAAAAATTTTAAGACTGGCTCAAGTGAAATTTCCATTATACTTCCCAAACCTCAAAATTAAAAAGGCATCATGAGAAATATCTCTCAATGTTCTAAATAATTTCTTTAAGGTGTACGCTATAATTTTTATTGTATTTCTAGTTTAAAATTCACTTCCTAAAATATGTAAATGGCAGTGTCAGGCAATTGCTAGATAGTCCATTCTGTGCACAGAAAATGGAAGCCCAGAGAGGAATAGCTGCATCCTACTTTGCTTTGTTTTGGGGACAGGTGGGACTAAAGCCAAACCACTCTAACTCTTAAAATCCATGCCTCTTTTCCAAAATACCATTCTGAACAGATGCAATGCAGGGATTAGTATCAGATTTCTTAGCCAAGGTCAAAATGACAAGTTAGCAGCATGAGAAAATTTGAGAAGTGAGGGATTAAGCACCTAGAACTCAAAATCTTTAGGAGTGAGAGGACCTTGTTCCTGGGCTTTAACCTTCCAGGCTGTATGGGTCCCAGCCAGGGTGGGCCCAGCTGCCAACCACACTGGGATATTGCCTCAGTGGAAGTCCTATTATGGAGGCATGAGTAAAGCAGAATTGGGTAGGCCTGGGACTAAGGGAACTGACCTTGCTTTGGGTAGCCTGTAGTTCAAATCGCAATGTTCCAAATATTATGGAAGCCTTGGATCTGGAAGGACATCAATACAGAAGGGGTTCAATTCAGTGAATGGGATACCATGGCAAGAATTTCTGGCCAGATTCTGCATCTGTGTGGCATCTGTGGGTCTCAGCCAGTGGCTGAGCATAGTCAACTCCAACACTTTGAAGAGAGAGAAATGCAAGAGCCTAGAAGGCTAGCTAGCTAAGCTTGGTCAAACAAGGGCCTGATTCCTGGCCAGAGGGTTTACAAATGTGGAGAAAGACAACAGTTCAGGTACACAAACTAGATACACTGGATGAGAAGTAAGGTATCATTTGACAATGCTTCTGGCTTAACAGAAAAACAGCTAACAGTAGCTTAAACCTTATGAGCATTGTTGTTTACTTAATAAAGAGTTCAGAGATAAGCAGTTCCAGGATTCGTTTAGCAGCTCAACAAGGGTACTGAGATGTCAGGTCTTTTTCATCCTTCCTTTCTGTCATTCTTCAGCATGCTGGCTTCTTTGCCCTTGGACTTGCTAGCTAATGGTCACAAATGATTGCCACAGCTATAAGCTTCATATCTTTACTTAACTGAACCAAAAGGCAGAAAGTAGGGGAAAATATTTCTCAGAAGAATTCTCCTTATGTCTCATTGGACAGAGCAGTGTCATATGACTACACAAGAACAAGTAGTATTTCACTTTGTACTTCTACAATGTAAGGTAGGCAAAGGAAAAAAGAGGAATGGTGGTAGGATAGACAGGTAATAGCATCTGCCACAGCACGGCAGGGAGGCTACAGCTTAATGGCATATGCTAGGGCTCAGGGTCTCCCCACCAAGAATCCCAGACACCAGGCTTGAGCAGCCAGACCCATTCCAGACACTCATTTCCTAGTGAGGATGGAGCTTCTAACACTCTTGTCCAGGTGGCTCAGGGTCTGTATGAGACTAAACCTTCAGTTGAAGGTCTTTAGCACAGACATGTTTTGGAACAATCTTCTTAACCTGAAACTGTGTGCATGAAATGCTCTCTCATACAAGCAATAGTGGCAAGGTCCATCATTATGCCCTCCCAGGAGCTTGGCTGCTGCCATGAGTCCACTGTCCATCTTTGCACAAATCTCAGGGACTGAAAGGCCTGGCTCCACTTAGATGAAAGGAGGCATTGCCATGCTGGGGCTGCCCAAGCCCCACCCAGTGACAAAGTTTAGTGAAACTGCCTCCTAAGATCCTGACCTCCTCAGGTGCTCTTGGGAGTCCAGGGCCCCAAAGTAGTTGCTGTGATAGGTGTCTTGGCAACTGAGTGTCCTGAAAAAACAGATGGACCCTCTCCTGACTGCTAAAATTCCAAATCGCAGCAACTGTAACCAGAGCCAGTAGTCACAGCTAACACATATAACATTTACTGTGCACCAAAAACATGTTCTATGCCATTTTTATGTCCAAATTTATTTAACACTCATAAGAATCCTGAGAGTCAGTACTGTTATCACTACAGCCACTTTACAGATGAGAAAACTGAGGCACAGACCTAAAATAGCTTTTGTCTTAAGGAACTTGCTCAAGGTCACACAGCTAGTAAATTGGAGAGCCAGGATGTGAAGCTGGACAGCCAGAATCCATGCTCTTAACCACGACACTGCCTCTTATTCAAGTAAAATTTGCAGTGCTTTGAACCGAACATTGCAAAAATGCAGCTCATGGAGGCAGTAGGAAGCACATGGATAATGAAAGAATGCTGGGCACTGTCATTCATTCACTCATTGGCCCCCAGGGTCTGGTGCCTTTAACCAGTGCTTTGGTGGTAAGTTGTGATGGCACCCACTAGGCAGTGAGGACCACTCCATCTGGACAGTGGCATGCTGTTAATATGAACCCTAAATGAAGAGCATCTAATCCAAATATTTGTGCAACTGCTCTGGGCCAGGCAAGATCAGACATATGTTAGGATGGAGTTGTCACTCGGGTTATACTTAACTATTCCTACATAATGAAGCTTCTATGAACTTTTTAAAATACATAAACAAAACACACAGTTACTTCAGAGAGATTTTATGGCTGCCTGCCTAATACTGACATAAAATAGCTTTTGTCTTAACCATCAGAGTCATGAAGCACCAATTTTGAAACACAAATTTTGCTCCTGTTTTAATTGCTTTGCGCCTTTTTTGTCTGTGAAGCACCCAATATAAAATTTATTTTAATAAGGCCTTTTACATATGTATATATATTTCCTTCAGGGCTCTTTTTAAAGGTTACTCATCACTTTATAAAATATATAAAATTAGGGCTAAAATATAAGGAATGTTTAATGACCTGGTGTTTTGAAGTTGTAATGATGAAAGTGAATCACCTTCTGACTTCGGAAACACCTTGAGGTAACTTGGCCTCTGTCAAGGGGAATGCTAACATTCTAAAAGTTCAAAAATAATGTTTCACCTAAGTTGGGTATTTGGTATTTGCTTCTAGATGACGTGTGAATCATAGGGCAGGTATATAATATTTTCAGCCAAAGGGTGACTCCCTAATGACATAATCCAGTGCTGGGGCCGCCGTTACCTCACTTTAAGCCGATTCACTTCAATGACACACATGAGTGATATTAATGACATAATGTGATAAATAATGACCAGTGACTACTCTAATTCAACCTGCTTGATCACGGAAAACTTGATGATGAAAAAATGAGCAATATAGAATGAAGACTTTGTTTTGGACTACTAAGATTGAGACAAAATTTAATATTTAGGATATAGTCCAAAAGCTGCCATCTTAAAATTTCCTTCTGCCCCTGATTAGATATAAAAAATGGCCTCCCATGAGAGAGTGGGCCACGTGGGATGGTACCAGGTAAGACAGAACTTTCTAAGGCTCAGGTACAGAGCTAATTCTCAAGATTGGCCCTACACAAAAATATGCAGTCAGGAAATTTTGCCTACCTGCAATCCCCCATGTCCCTTTTTTGGCCTGGCCCCTTCTCCTCATTGTCTCACCTCTTTCCCTTGCTTATCTTCTAGTGGAAGAAGGGATGGTCAGGGAAGTTCTCAAGGTCACCGTCTCTTTTCTAAACTCTTGGCTCTGATGTTCTAGTTATTTAGGGTGATCAGATCCATTCAGACACTGTTCAGGCAACCCAGACTCATAGGAAATTAATACTAGCAGCATTCCAAATTAATAGCTTACAATAGAAATGTAGTTTCCAGGCAGAACAATGGATAAGAAATCCCCCACCCACCGCTTGCAAGATGGCCTGCTTACATAAGGTAGAAGAAAACTGTAATAGTCAGATAGGCTAAGTTAGCCTGTAGTAACGAACTACTCCAACACTTCAGTAGTTTACAGCCAGCAAAGGGTATTTCTTATACAACATGTCTAGCATAGTTCTGCTCATATGTTGAGGCAAAAGGAAAAGAGAGATCATGAATCACAGGGGAGGAGTACTGAAAGGAGATAAAAAAGGGAATATTCAGGGGAATGGTAACACAAGTACATGGAATCATTTCTCAGAAGAGCCCTAAGCTTAGAGTCAAAATACAGGGTTTTCCTTCCTGCTCTGATGTTTAACCAACTCTTGACCTTGAACAAACCATTTCACCTCTCTGAGCTTTATTTTCACAATCAGGAAAATAAGGGGACTGGATTCCATGACTCTCAAGGTGCCTTCCACCTTGGAGACCAAAGTTCCTGATGGCTAGACTAGGGACCCTCATACCTGCCAAGGCCTGGAGTACACCACCAAAATTTCTCCCTAAAAACTCTAAAACTCTTTTGACTTTATCAGAAAATACTTTATTTGGGCCATAAAAAGCCTGACATCTCAACTGGGGTTCTATGTCTGAACCCCAGAACACAGAAGGTGATTAAAGTGACTTCTCAATTCTCCCAGGGAGAATTGATAACAAGTACCAATCTAGATGCACAGAAAAGAGTTAATTCATTACATACAGTG
Organism: Eidolon dupreanum; assembly: GCA_028627145.1. Taxonomy (NCBI): domain Eukaryota; kingdom Metazoa; phylum Chordata; class Mammalia; order Chiroptera; family Pteropodidae; genus Eidolon; species Eidolon dupreanum. The sequence continues at coordinate 9,911,395 of CM053505.1, forward strand.
GTTGCCCGTAGCACACCAGGGTCTAATTCTCTCTTATAATTGTCACCTATTTCTGTTCTTTGGCTTTGAAGGAGCTAAGCTCAGGCCTCCCCAAACCTTGTGAGAATATCGGTGCTGTCCCCAAATGCTTGCAAATTCCTAGGAGCCCATAATTTCCTGACCACTTCTTGAGAAGATTTCCAGCTCTTGCTGAATCACACTCACAGATTTCCTATTCTGTTCTCTTGTCTCTGTCCAGGTGGGAAATTCAGCCCTTCATCCTTCATCTAGTTGAGGGAAATCAGCTATCCCAAAAGCAAAAGAACTAAGTCATGTGTCCTAAAATTCAAAAGCCCAACAAAATAGATCCATAATGCTTTGTTCCCTCAACATTTAATCCCTCTATTCTTCTGAGTGAACACTGTAATTCTTTCTTTTTAAATAGTCACCTTTTTCCAGATGAATATTCATTCTATTTCCTTTGACTCCCTTTGTTTTCAAAATGTACACTTGAATTTCTTTTCAAAGTATACATTTGTTTATGAATAAGAGAGTCTCCCATTCCTTGTGAATTCCAACGCAATTTCTGGAAATAGATGGGAGGACAGGGTGAGGCATCTTAGATTACACTCATGAATAAGAGAAATGGTAAAACCGATGTGTTAAGAACTGAGGCAAATTTACATTTGGCTCGGTCTTGTAGTTGCTCTTCTCCTTTCTTCTCACATGAATATTTTTTAGTACATGTCAAATGTTTCTATTTCAAAAATTTTTGAATCTGTGGTCTCATTTCCATGTCAATTTCAACAGAATACCTTCCAAAAATGTATAAGTTTATACAAATGCGAAGTACTGGATAACCTTGTTCTACAAGTCCTCCACCCTCCCACCACTGAGAATTACCCAAGAGTCTGCCCTCCGGCCCTCTTGCCTGTACACCTGCCTGCTCTCATTCTCAGCTTCACTCTCACCCTAGACCTTGCTTATTTGCTCACTTGCTCACTTGCTAACTTACTCTCTACTTCTCCTTCTCCTCTTTCCTGTCTTCACTCATTCCAGCAATTTCTATCCATTTCTAGGTAGGCAACTCTGCCTATATTTTTATTGTCTCCTTCCATTCAGTGTCCAAATGCTCCATCTTCCATCTCCCAAGCAGCCTATCAAAGGATTTTAGACTCTCTGGTGGCAGCTGATGTAATCAAATTTTCACCCTGCTGTGCTAGCTTAAAAAGAATTATCTAGTAAAGGTACAAATACTACTGCTGGGATGGTTTTCACCAACCTTAGTAACCATGTCAACAAGTTTTTTATCAGTGATCTTAGCCACCCAGTGTCTGTTTTGGTTCTCTCTTGTTGTATAAAACACACTTCAAAACCTAGGGGCTTAAACAACCATTTCATTGTCTTTCATCAGTCCCTTGGTTGTCTGAGCTCAGCTGGGTGTTTCTCCTGATTCACATGATGTGAGCTGGGACTGCAGTCATCTGGGGCCCAACTGATCTGAAATATTCAATATGGCTCACTCACAGGGCTGGCAATAAATGCTAGCTGTCCATTGGGATCGCAGCTGGGGCTGTTGACCTGCATACCTCAGTTCTGCTTTATGTGCCATTTCTGTGTAGCTAGGGCTTCTTATAGCATGGTGACTGGGTTATAAGAGGAAATGTCTCAAAAATGAGCAATCCGAGAGCAAGAATCAGGCTGTCAGTCCTCTTAATGACTGGGCTCAGAATTCTTAGAATGTCAGCCTCAAGCCAGTCATAAGGCCAGCATAGGTTCACAGGAAAGGGAAATAAGTTCTACCCTTCATGTAAAGAGTGATGTGTGTAGAGAGAGGGAAGGAATTATCAAGGCCATCTTTGGAGACTAGCTAGCACACTGTGTGTAACTCCTAGGCACTTAGTGCCTACTTCCCCAATACCTGCTGTCAGATCACTCTGCTAACTAGATTTTGGAAAATCTTCTAATAATCTAATACAGGCCTGCCATACTGACATTTTAGATTTTGAGCTATCCAAAAATAATCATGTTCTACTAGTCTATTCCTTGTAAACTAATCTTTTGGTTTGAAATTTTCTTTGTAAAGCTCTTAGAATAAGTTTTTCTGCTTCTGTACTTAATTTTCGATCCTGGCTGTATCATTTAGCATCCATTCTGGAAAACAGAAGCCAGACCAGTTATTTTAACAGAGAAAATTTAATATAGTGGTTTAATAAATCAGGTGTTAGAGGGTCAGAAAAGCAAAAGGGGGACACTGAGGTAACACTAAGATAGTAACTGCAAGAATCAGCTACCAACCCTAGGGCTGTAGAAACAAAGGAAAGAAGTCAGTTTCCAGAGCCCAGAAGCTCAGAGGAAGGGACCCAAGGAGTGGGACCCAGACCTCTGAGGGGGTTGTTGCTTGGCTGGTGCTGGTGTCTCAGAAGCATAAGAATATGGCTTCATGGAACTGGGACCCACACCTCTGAGAACATGATGAGGCTAGTTCTAAGAGTGCTAAAGCAACTTGAAAAGCAGAACGGATTGGTGCTGGATCCCTCTGCTGCTGATAGTGTAGTTGCTGTTTGGTGCTGGACACAGGAAACAATAGTCCCTTCTCCTTCTCTGGCCTGGCTGTCTCTTTCCAGTGCCCCTCTAGGCAGAAGCTAACAGGGACAACTGGCAAAGCAGAAATGTTTGCAGACTCCCTGCCCCAGCATCACAGAGTTTGGAATTGAGAAACAGTGGCTTAATAACCTGCACACTGTTTTACTCTGAGTGGCAGGGATTTTACTGAGTTATTTTATTTCCATGCATGATGTTTGTAATATCATTTATGGGGATTCCTGGGGGTAGAAGAGCATAGGAATTGCTAAATCTGGGAGTAAAAATGTACACCCCAGGGGCAGTTAGTGAACACTGAAAGGCTCAAATCAGTACTCCACATTCCAGGGTAGCTATGTAAACATGGCCATTTGAATCTACCCTGGGGCTTTTATATTAACTTAAGGGGGTGTTAGAAATTATTTCTCATTTGTGAAATGAGTGGTGTTCGAGATATATGATGGGCCGGAAAGACTGCATGAGCCTAACAGCTCTTGCATAAATGAGAAAATAGGAATCCAGCCTACGCAGCAGCCTAACATGTAGGCACAGCATGCCATTTGACCTAGTGTCTTGTTTCCTTCATAAAGTACAATGGGGCCTGATCTGACCAAAAGGCCTGCGCACTTGTCTTCAGAATAGTGCTGAGTCCACTTTGGATTAAACCTTTGGGGCCAGGTGCTTGCCAAAAAGCTTAAGGAGTTGCCAGTAGGGTCGCTAAACTCACAGGCACAGGTTGCCTCTTTGGTGACTGTTCACTCTAAGTAATTGTGTGTTTGGCAGAATTTGGTCTGTGACTTGCTTTTACAGTGGTATCCCACCTGGTTATGGGGAAGGAGATCCATACAGGTCTCATATGTCTCTGAATGTTAAGGATTTCCATATATTAACTAAAGAACTTGGTGATGACCGAGCAGCCACACTGGCTTAGGTTCATTTACAAGAGCTCTAAGATTGCTGCTGGTGGTGGCAGCATCACCTGTGAGAGAATCCCAAGGAGAAGGTTATATTTAGGAGGCTGTTAAAAGAATGTGGTCATCAGATCATCCATCCATGAAAATTGTCCTTCCAGAGTTTCTCCCTGGAACTCTGGAGATATGTCCTTTAAGAAGCCATTTCCTCACCTTACAGTTCCTGATCCTCCCGTACCCCAGCTCCTGGAACAGCACCCTCCCTCCATCCCTCAGCCCTGTCTCCCTCACTGCCACCCCTCACCCAGGCCCCGTCCTGCTGGGCTCCTCTCTATGGCCACTGGAATAATTCCTACCTGTACTTTGAGAGGTTCACTGTCCTGTGTGTGAGGAACAGGCAGAAGGGAAGTCCTCAAGTCCATTGTTACATTCAAGCAGCGATGCTGAGAATTTCATGGCAACTTTTGAAATAATTGGAAGATGAAGGGTCATAAGACAAAAGATGAGACATCTTATATACTTAGGAAAAGGCTAATCATACACTCTCTAGTTCTCCACATCCCTGCTCAGACAGTAAAGTGTCATTTCCAAAGTCTCTTCATCGCTGTATCCCACCATTCCCCTACACACACACACACACATCTCTCTCTCTCTCTCTCTCTCTCTCTCTCTCTCTCTCTCTCTCCCCCCCCCAAAGGGATTACTGATCTCATCTGAAAAATAAGCCATTCAATGTTGCCAAGCATGCCTTTAGGTTAGCCAGGAAAATCAGGCCACATTTAAAAAGGATCAGGCTTCATATAAGAAATTCGGAAAATAAAAAATCAATAAATGTATGAGACTATACTATGACCAAGAAGGTTGGGGTCTTTGGAGGAAAATGGAAGCTATTTGGCACCTTTGGTAGTGGTTTCTGTTCTACTGTTTGGCCAGGATGGGATTCTCCAAGGCATTCACGCAGTTCATTAAATATGTTATTATGTTGGCTTTATTTCTCTCTCAATTTAAGAACTCAGCTCTTAGAAAACATTGCCTGAAATGAGTCCAAGTAGTTCAGGCCTCAGAAGCAAATCCATTTTGACTAATAAAACACTAATTCTCTAAATAAGCAAGATGGCATTTCTTAAATGAGAATCTAATTGTGAAATCCTATATCCTTAAATCTAGCAAATTATTATATTCTTAAATCTAGCAAATTATTAGCATAGACATTCTAAGCCTATATGACTTGAATCAGATTTCTCATCATCAGAAAAAGGAATAATTTCTCTATCATCAGAATTCAAAATTAGCTACAAGAACACTGGCCTCAGCTGGCAATTATCTCTCATAATCAACAAATCCACATTCTAAGACCCTGGAAAATTTGGGTCTCTTTAATGACTTTTCCCATCCTACCTATGTAGGCCCCCATCCTTACCACCCCCACCCCACATCACCCACCAGCTTATCACTTTCAAATCTTTAACCCGCCTTCTTGTTTGCTCTTACTGGAGACTAGAAATGGCTCCTATCTTTAATGAAATTTTCTTCCTCAAATTCCAGAGACAAAATATTATTGCCCATATTTTAATGTAAAGCATCTGTTCAGGTGTGACTGATGGACTCTCCCAGCCCTCAAGCCAGAATTGCGTAAACTGACACACTCTAAAAAAGAAAATTAGCATGTAACATCTGGGTCTCTTTACTCAGAAATGCATCGACAAGAATTAGTCTTCTGGCTATAAATGAGTAACTTGGAGCAGAATATCTCACAAAAGCAGATCTCACAATTCTCTCCTGGGGGCAGGGGTGGGAGGGATGCCTTTGTCCCTTAGCATCTAGTCAGCCCTGAGAGCTGATCATTATTCAAATCATCCTTTCAATTGTTGCGAACATTATCAGCCCAGTCTGTCTTTTTTATTATAGCCACAGATTAAAGTCTCTCTTCAAACTACTAGGGTCGCCTGTAGGCTGTCATGTAATGTAGTATGTGCATGACAAAAGTCTAACAAAGGGAGATTTGTGTAATGAAAATCAACAGCAGAGAATCAGAGAGGACTTTGAGAAATGCAAAGGCGATGCACATACTTCATTGCCATGTGTCTTTTGGACATGTCTATATACCAGACTTTTCTAAATAAGCTACTTTGAGCAGATCCCAAACCAAATTGTATTCTCAGTTGTTTGTTCTCACTCATGTATATATTCATTAAATAAAAACAAAATGAGTCCTATCTATCTATAAGCAAGGCACTGACTATATTAGGTTCTGGGGATGAGATGGTAAAATAGAGTCACAGCTTCCAACTTCATGAAGGTAGAGAGTCAAATAAGAAAACACAATACCTTGTGCTAAAGGCTCTGATAAAATCAAGTGCTAGAGCTTTGCCAATGCAGAGAAGGAGCAACTGACTACGTCCTGCAGCAGGTGACATTTACACTGATGACTGAGAGAGGTAAATACCCTGGGCTGAGTGGGGGTGGGAAAACAGAGGAAGGGAAGGGAAAGGAAAGACTGTCAGAAGACAACAGCATGGATGAAGATTTAAAAATGAGAGACAGCATGAGCAAAATAGACTAAAGAGAATTCAGTGAGTGAGGCAAAGAAGCTGCAAAATAATAGGGAAAGTGAAAAAAAGAAACAAATTGCAAAGGATTTTGGACTTGTCTCTAAGGCCAAGGAAAAGTGGGTTGACTGGATTGTTCCCAATTCTTTAGTCCCTTTGTGTTATAGAACTGACCATGGCTTCATGGTGGGCAGAGTATATGTCTCTGCCCTTTGACTTTGGGTTTAACAATGTGACTTGATTTGGCCAATGGAAAGTTAGCAGAGAAGGCCAGCAGAAGCTATGCATGAGCTCACTTGTTTGGCTCATCCTCTTGCACCCCAGAAATCAGCTAGGAAAAGGATATTCTTCATGTAGCTGCTGCCCCTTCAGTCTAGGCCCTAGAACGACAGTTCGTGGACTAGACCTAAACCCAACCAGAAGCTTGGGGTCCTAACCCAGCCTCAGTGAGCAGAGCAACCACCAACCCACAGACCTGAGAGCATGAAAATAAGTATTTTGGTGTGCCACTGAGATTTGGGAGCTTTTATACAGCAACAATGGACTAAAATACAAAGTCATGACAGAATTTTCCAGAGGGGAGTGACATGGTCATAATTGTATTTTAAAACACTCCCTGGCTCCATTATGGAGAACAGATTGAAGTAGAGAAGACCATTTGAAAGATGTGCAGAGACCAGTTGGGAGATGGTTTTGTTAATTCAGAGAGAAATAATGACAGCCTTGCCCAGGATGTCAGTGGTAGGGGACAGAAAGAAGCACCGGTTCCTGTTTAGTATTTCTTTAGTACACTGTTCTTATTTTGTAGGATTCTTTTTTCATCTTCATTTAAAACTTATTTTCCTCTAAGGCAAAGATAAACATAATCTCTCTAAGACATTAGGACTCAACAGGCTGTTTAGTAGTCTACTTCATTTGTCTACCCTACTGCCATTTACTGAATGCCTGCCATCCCAAAGCCCACAGTCTAGGAAGGAGAGACAGACATGTAAAGCAATAAGTGAAATAATGTTGGAAGTACTGTAATAAAAGTGAGAATAAAATCTACAGGAACATAAAAGAGAATATGACCCTTCATTAATGTTCTTGGAGACCTTTATATTAGTTCATGTGGGCAGGGGTCTTTGTTTTATTCACTGACATATCTTAGGTGCCTAAAAGAAAATGTCTAGCACCTATAATTAGTAGAAGCCTAATACACATTTGGGTTTTGTGCTTAATTTTTCGAACTTTGGCTCAGACTCACCCTTCTGTCTCTTTCTAGTCTGAACTGCCTCAGATAGGTTTCCCATGAACTGAGATGATGGTCAATAGTTTCAAGTCACTCAGAGATTGTAAGGTGAAGAATGAGAAGACATTGCATTGGGCCACCAGAACATTGCTCTTGACTTCTGAGGGCAGAGTTTCAATAGAGTGCTGAGGTAAGAAACCACACTGCTAACACAGCTTCCTCATCCTGCTTCTTTTGGTTTTAAGTTCTCCATCACTGAGGGTTAGAATATTCACCATAGGCACTGTAGATATGGAAAGGAAGGTACACAGCCAAGATAGGCTAGCAGGATGGCCACTATCTAAGTGGTCTTTACCTTTATGGACTCATCCTGGTCTAAGTCTGCCCCTCAGTTGTTACTGTCTATGAGCTTTATCTCAGAAATCCTCATTCCCACTAACCTACAAAGGAATAAATATTACATACCAATATGCTTCATGATGAATTTCAACTGAGAAATACAACTATTGTGTGAACTTTTTATTCTTATCTGTCTAACCAGTACATTTTTTTCCTTTAAACAAGCTATATTGGATATCTAATATTCAAAGGTGACTTGAAGATGGCTTGAGGTATATGGAATTAGGGCAAAGAAAGAGGGTGTCAATGTTTAAATGGAATCAGGTTTTCTTAGCCTGACATAACTTTAGCATTTGAAGTGTCAGGCATTTTGGATATTTACTGAGCCTCGCAGGGAACCCTCTCCTCAGGACAGTGCTTAGAAAGGCACTGCCCATGTTTATCTAGCTTGCCTTGCTTTTCTCTAGGGCTCCATTGCTGGCCAATCCTTGTTTCTGACTGACACTTGGGTTTCCTCAAAGCTTCTGAAGGCAATTTCCTGCATCAGGGCCATGGGGCTCTCCCATGTGGAATGTTTCAATATGAAATGTTTTAAAAAATCAGCAAGCGAAGTAGTGCTAAAGAAATTAAAATTTGGCTGGCTCTTCTTATAAAGCTGGTCGTACTACAGTGCTGGCACGCTGATTCTAACTGTGGGTTACACATCCGTAACAAGGGATTAGGGAAAATTTCACAACAGTTTGTTTGAACAATCTTTGGTCTTCCAATGAACTACTAAGTAATAAATCATTCTGTCAGTGGTGTGTTCACCTTTACATCTCCCCCAGCTAACCCCTAATCAACTAAGCAGTTTTTCAAGATGAAATTACATGGCACTGAATAAAAAGTAAGCACAGGCATGTAAACAATATCACTGTAGATCATCATTCTTGTCACACTTAGCCTGTGGACATTTACCCATGCAAGTACTGCTATACAGGTTATTGGAACAGTTTCAATGGGCAGTTACTTTAGAATCACCTGGGAGGGTGAGAATGACAGTCTTGTAACTTTTTACTTCCTAACTAGAAGGGGAGGTCCTTGCCTATTTATTTAAAATCCTTGGTTGGTTTGTTAGTATTTCTACTACAGTTGGTACACAGTTTCCAGTTTGTCATTTTTCTTTTGAGGTATCTGTCCCCTTCAGATGTCTGATTATTTTAGCCTATGAACTCACATTCCCTTGGAGGTACTGGTTGCTTGGCCTCATGATATCTACGGGTAATGGCTGAAGGCCAGCCCCTAATCTGGGTCAATTCCAAAGTTCAAGGGAAGCAGTGAAAAGTACTCCCAAGTCTGTATGCAATGAACTAACTATATCAAGTGCTGAGGACCAGACAGTGAAATAGAGCTGTTTACTCTTGTCCCACTGAGCAAGTTCTCAGGTCAGGTACTTTGAACCCACAGAAAGAAGCAGCTCTTGGGGAAAGTGGTCTCCATCAGCTCAGAGGGATCTGCAGAGAGTGGGGTGATTGCCCAAGGTCAGGCAGTCCACCCCTTCTTCAGCCACTCCACAGCCCAGGAGTGCTTGGGCTCTACTTAAATTATTCCCCACAGCCCCCTGCGACCACAGTTGCATCTGCCTTGAAAGTGTGTCCCTCAAGAGAAGTCTTACATCTGCTTTTGCCAGGAGTCTGGAAAGTGTCCCAGCCTGGGACCATTTCTTATACTAATTTCTCAGTTCAGGTCTGCCAGATTACCTAAGTAATAGACATTCAGACTGAATATCACCTGAGAAAAGGTGGTGATTATTTTCATGGAAATACAGATATATATTTTTTGTTTTGTTTCGTTTACCTCAGCTGATTGGATGGCTTTGCTTTCTACTCCATGGTGGCCCAATCAGGGTTCCAAGTTTGTACAAGGTTCTTAATTCCAATTCCCCATCGTGTCTATGCCTAGAGAATTTTCTGATAAAACCCAAGCACAAAGATAGGAGTACTTGATTACAGAGATTAGAGTACTCTCTTGCTCTTCCAGGGGAAACAAAGTGTCAGCAGCTGCTTATCATGTGGAACTGTAGGTCCTGCCTTGATTTTGGCCTTGAAGTATTTCCTTACTATTCTAACTATGGGTTTAAAAAGCTGCTTGCCTAATTTTATCCAGTACTTCTAGGTGTCCTGTAGCGGAAGGGCTTTCAGGTTATCCAAACAGCCACATGGCCCAAACGGAAGTCCTACTGAAACCTAGGGAGCACATAAGCATGAACATGTCCCAACTTTGCTTCCAGCTGGGGGCCAGAACCAGGGGTATTTTAAAGACGCATGCACGCCAAGTGATTCTGATGTGTGTATCCACTTAAGAACCACTGGAACAGAAAATAAGCCTGGGTCATTATATCATGCAAGGAGACTGTTTATATTTTGCAGGAAAATAATCTCTGCCTATTTTTAAAAGGAAATGAAACCTTTATTGGCATCTATAAGATAAAATGCCTTGCTACAGATAATTGCTTTTTGATGGTTAGTTCTTTTTATAGGTAATTGGATGCAGACCAGTTTGCTGGAATTATGTATTATTATATAGTGGGCAATTCCATTTTCTAAAAGGGTAAGGAAAAAATAGATGTTTACATCATGTTTCCTTTATGGAAACTTTCCTTGGCCACAATTTTGCTAGGCTCTGAAAACATTTTAAAACATTTGCATCATTTGCTTCAGCCTGTCAATATGCTGAAGACCATTATAGATATATGTGTATATTTTTTCCTGAGATATCTTAGATAGTTCTTTATTATTTTTTTTACGGTGACATTGGTTAACGAAATCCAATAAGTTTCAGCTGTACACTTTAACAGTAAGGCATATATATGTTTACACTGTGTGTTCACCTCCCATAGTTAGATTTCTTTCTATCACCACATATTTGACCCCATTTACCCTGTCTACCTTCCCCCTCCCTCCTTCCCCCTCCCAGTATAGATATTTTGACCTTTGGCAGTTTTTTTGGCTGACAAGATAATAATTTGGAGATTTTTATTTATGTTACTGATAAGATAACTAAATAAGTAGATGAGATTTTTCAAGTGACAAGTACAGTTGCCATCTAGTTTGCAGTTCTCACCAAAACCCATTAAATCCAAATGGACAAAATGTCCATTGTGAACATTGTATAGCATATTTTGCAGAATTTGTGTAGAAGGTACAAACTAAAATTTTCAAGCCACTTATCAGAATTATTGTTGATTCAATTTGTTTGGTGTAAACGTAATAAAACTTGAAATTTAAAAATTAGTTTTCTGCAAATTTTCTTATAAAATTAGAAAATAAATGCAGAATTTTCTTCTCAGTTATTTTACTTTGACAATCTTCATCATCATATCTAAGCAGTGTGTTCTTATCCCAAATTGAACCAATCAGAAATCCATATTCTATGTACTGTAATAAGTGTTTTTATGAGATATCTCATTTATTCCTTGCAAGAACTCCCTGCTCATATTATCCACATTTTACAAATGAGAAATAAATTCACAAGACTTCACAATAGATAAGTAGTAAAGTTGCAAACTAAACGCAGGCCAACTCTAGAGCCTGTATGTTTAACAACAAACCTGCATGGCCCTTATATTTAAAAAACTAAAAAGCAAATACATGACAAATAAGAAACCTACTTAAGGAACATTCTAGGATCACAATGTTTAACATCAAATTCTATTGACTAGACCCCTTTAAATATATCCCAAATCCGGCTGCCTTTCCCCTTCTTCACCACTGCCTCTCACTGGTACATTGCAATAAGGGACCTCAGTGGTTCTCACAGCACAGGGTGGCCTCAGGATCAAGAGTATGGGCGTCACCTGGGAACTCGTTAGAAATACAGATTCTCTGTCCCTCATCTCCCAGAACTGCTGACTCAGAAAGTCTTGGGGTGAGACTGGTGAGCTATGTTTTAACAAGCCCTCCAGGAGATTCTGATACACACTCAAGTTTAACAACTGGCCTAACAGAAAGATGCATTCGTCCAGTCTTCAGACAGCTTTGCCAACTCTATCTAGTATCTGCTGAACTATCTATCTTTTAAGAGCCACTCTTGTATCTTTATAGAATCAAGTTTTGCCTTCAAGAACACAGTGATCTGCAATTCTTATCAAATATGTGCTTCCTTCAACTGCTGAACTGGATCTGCACAAATCCAAAACCTCAGATCTCCTGTGACCCCGGTAATTTCCAAGTCTTCAGATACCAAGCCTATACATAGAATTGTTTATATTGAAGCAGAGTTTAAAAACAAAAATAATTAAAAAGGTTTTCTAATCTCTGCTTGTGCCCCTCAAAGAATGTTAAAGGTGACTAAAATTAAAGGACCGAAAACAGTAAGTCCTTGTATGTCAATAATATCTCAATAAAGCTGGAAAAAGTTAAAAATTTTTAAAACTATCAAGTGCAGGCAAGGATATAGACCAATAGGAACTCTCTTGCATTGTTGGTGAGACTGTACATTGATACATCTGCTTTGGAAGACTATTTGACAGCAATCACTAAAGATGCAAATATGTGCACTCTGTGACCCACACTTGGACATACATCCAACAGAAATGAGTGATTATGTCCATTAGCACAAATTTACAAGTATGTTGATGGCATTGCTATTCATAATAGCCAAATGCTAGAAACACCCAAATGTCTGTCAAATATAGAACAGATAATTATGAAATACTATACAGTGGCAAAACAAACAAACAAACAAACAAACAAAAACAACCAACCAACCACTGTTTTTGCTACCTACAACAATATTGATCCATCTTACAGGTATAATGTTGAGTGAAAGAAGGCAGACAGAAAAGAGTACATACCATATGATTTCATTTTTATGAAGTTAAATAAATATATAAAAACTAATCTATGGTGATAGAAACCAAAAGAGTAATTACTTCGGGGCGGGGGAAACTAGGAAGGGTATGAGAAGGACATGTGGGATGCTGGAATGTTCTGTATCTTGATCTGGGCGGTGGTTACATAGGTATAGACATGTAAAAAAATTCATTAAGCTCCATCTCTAAGATTTGTGCACTTGACTGTATGTGAGTAACATCTCAAAATTTTTATTGTTATTTTAAATTTTTTTCTCTTCAGCTAAGACAACTGTACATGTTACATTCAGCCACAACTGAGAATAGAACTAGTCCAGAATGTCACAGGTCCAGGGCAAAAGAACTGTTGTTTTTGTACGAGCAAAGCATGTCTCTCAAAAGGCGGTCACAACAATCAGATGGCAATGAATGTTCTAGATCCATTGAGAAGATCTAGACAGCAGGCATGTAGTCCAGCAATTTGTATCAGTGTCCCTGGCCTCTGGCTTTCCTTATTTCTGCTATGGTTTCCACCAGTGCACAAGCTAGCAAGTTTACTTAGACTTCTGCCTCATCTTTCTTCTTTTGGGCTTCAGCCTGAGCATTCGCTTCTTCCTCCACTTGGCTCTCATGGTGAGGAAGTTTCTAAGAAAATGGCGCTAAGGCCAAGAGAGCTCAAAATTTTTAAAAAACAAAATCTATTTAAAGAATATTAGTGGGGATCCAGATCATAATTGACAGCATCAGCCCTGAAGCCAGCTTTCCTCTCCTCCCCAATTCCCATGCATGCTTAGCTGCTGCAGTACCTCTCACCAACCAAACACCCAAACTCTCTGTAACATCCAGCAGGTAGCTTTTCCTTTATCTCTCTTTTCTTTCAACCTGAACCCTAGATTTGACTTGGCTTTTTACTAAATCCTTTGCTCTTGCCCACCACCTCTCAGGTCTACCTCTTTCTAAATCCATCTTATTCTCCCAATTCTGCATCCCGAAACATCTGGAATAGGATAGCAAAGACAAAATTTTCTTTGCTAGTTATAGGGAGAGAAGTAGAGAATACTCAGCCAGTATTTTATCTTGTCCTCTCACACACTCTCAGTGATGAAGTTAATTGAACTTTCCTAGGGAAAAGACAGCACTGAGTAGTTATTTCTTTTTAATGATAGTGGGTACCAGTACAAACAACTGACCTCTCACCTACAATGTAATAAGCTTTTGTCTTGCTCTCCTTAGCAATATCTACTAGCCTATACCAGGAATTCCATGCATCATGGTTTTTTTTTTCCTTTCTGAAGTTTGTAATGGTAAAACTGGGAAGCACCATGGCTTCTAGAGAATGGCAGACGTGCTAAATTGCACTTTTTAAAAATGTAAATATTGGCAGTACATGTCAACTTTAAAAGGAACTGGCCATAGGCACAAAGAACAGAGGTAATCAATCAATAGTGCTTCCCGATATAAATCTCCAATGTTAAATTTAGAGTCTTTGACCATTTTTTCTCAACCTGGGGTCTGAGACTATCTGGGGTTCAGCAGATATATTTTCAAAGATCTACAGTAATGTATCCCTTTAGAATAGGCCCATAGGAGGTTACCAGGGGCTGGGGGCAATGGGGAATAAGAAGTTATTATGTAATGAGTTCAAAGTTTCTGTTTGGGATTAGAAAAAATTCTGGAAATAGATAGTGGTGATGGTTACATACCATTGTGAATGTCCTTAATGTCAATGAATTGTACACTTTTAAATGGCTAAAATGGTAATTTTTATGTTCTGTATATTTTACTAGTTTTTTTAAAAAACAGATACATACAGACTTCCATTTTCAGCAATATGGCATATTAGAACCCTGAAAAAAACTTCCTAGGAAAAAATACATAAAATATTGGGTAAAGTATTTTAAATATTTCATAAATGCATAATGGAGGTAGTAGAAAGGGAAATCCTATTGCACTGATAAAAAATGCAGGATGAGAAAACAAATCCAGAGAGGTGAGTGAGCTCTAAAGCTGGTGTCTGCCCTGATGTCATCTGCTGACCTTAGCTATTTTAATAGGCCTTCAATAAGGACAGAAGATAAAGCCCAGAGACTTAGAAACTGGCCCCTCAATAAGTGAACTACAACAGACCAACCACCTGCTGAGTGTAACCGGAACAAAACTTGCTTCTGTTGGCCTTGGCTAAAGATGGAGAGAAGAAAAAGTCTCCCATGAAATTTCAGATTTGAAGCCTGTAGGTCTTGGTAAATCCTGTTGCTCCTAGAGCAGGCTTCTTTTCCACGTTCTTTTTTAAATGTGAAAAATCATCATTGATCAATGTTTCAAGTAGAACACACCTAATTCATTCACTTGTTTTTCATATGACATATTTTCCAGATCTCTTATCACCTTTTGGGTACTTTCTGGCTTGTTCCAGTATTGTCTTAAGAAATGAGGGCTATCATGGAAAACAGTAACACAGATTCAGCTCAACCTGTACTGAGTGGAATGGGACTATTACCACTTGTGATTGCTGTATTTTTAAGAAACAGCCACAGAGAAGCTCTGAAAACTGAAGAGAAGTTGCCCTTTTTTTAAAAAAAAAAAATTTATTTAAATTAGTTTTAAGTCTACAGTACATTGGTTAGACATCTATGTAGTTCATAAAACGATCCTTGCTACTGCTCCCCTTTTGTAAGAGACATTTACATGTATAAGGGAAATCTCCATCTGTAAGGATGTTTGTGCCAGGAAGGGAAGGATGACTAAATCTCTAGAAACTTAATCCATGCAGAAGGGCACAGCTTAAATCTGCATAACAACCTTACCTTTAATGTGTTGACTATGCTTTTCCTGGTAACCTCCATAACTGCCTTCTCCCACCTCTTCCACCCCTCTCCTGCCCAGCATCTTTTTTTCTTTTTACAGAAATTGACCTTTATTTATTGTACTAAAGCCTGTTTAACTTTTGATACAAAGTAAGGTTTTAGTACAGAAAATCCAAGTCTGTCAGAACAGTATCTGTGCACACTGTACCATCACAGTCCCACACCGTCTGCAACTCAGAGAAACAACCTAGAGGGTAGGCGAATAAGACTTTGAGACAGCCGACACTTTTTGTCTTAGTTGTCTGAGCTAGAAAACTTGTACCTGTAAAACAAAGGGCAGCACTGAGGACTGAAACTTGTCTCTTTTTAAGCAACTGTCCAAGAACTATATCCCTTTTTTAGAAATGTCAGTATGGCTTAACTATAATCTAGTGTCTAGAATTACAAAGAATAAAATGAATTCAAAGATTTCTTACTAGTAAAATGAAATGTTAGCAGTAGTATTAAAATATAGGTCCTGCCCCCGTGACACTTACACAGAGCCTGGTACAGCACCTATTAACAGGATGTACAGTGTAGGGAGGAACCACATGAAATCTTCAGCCAGAGACATCTAGCATCAGAAGTGTAAAATGACAATAAACAAACAAACAAATAACAAAGAGATCCTCATGGAGTACTGTTCATGCTGAGTGAGGGCTGCAGCCAAGACTAAAAGATCTCACGCTCTTCTTATATTTTTGACAGTGACAACACTAATCATTATGCTTCCCTGAAGACTCAATTCAAAGTTTGAAACACAATGTTTTCATATCCAAAAGAGCTGAAGTGTCTGTCCCACTCCACAGAGTGTATGAACTACCTTGCAAACATTGCACTGATAAAGGCTGTCACTATTTACAGAACCTAAAGAGGATCCAGTGGCATGCATCAGCCCTAACTTAACATCCTGCCTGGAACTAGTGTCTTTGTACATCCATGAGGCTCCAAAAGACCAGCCAAAATGCTGAAATGATAAATGCAGGTGGAGAAGAAATGAGAGGACATGGAAGGCAGGAGGGAAAGTCTGAGAGTCAAGTTTGTAAGACTGCCAAAGTTGCCTTCCCTGGTGCAGGAGGGAAAAACACTGCCACTGGTGAGACAGCCCCAAGAAGGCACTGGTTCTGCCAACCACAGATATCTAAGGATCTGCAGTTGTGATATACTTCCAGGAGAGGTGCCATCGAGAGGCAGAAAGTTGTCAAGAGCTCTGGTCCCACTAAGAAACTTCTAAAGCAAAGTAGCCCCATTGAGGTTCCAGCGTCGTTTAGCTGAAAAGGGAACAAAACCAACACCAAAGCAATACGGGGATCAACAGAGGGACACCAAACCCAGCATCTTTTGTCTTTAGCTGGAGACGCTATTTAAGATAGAGGCTCAGGCCATTTCAGGGAGTTAGTCTTCTTGGATCCCTCCAATGTATACAGAACATATACAAGTTATCAAATTTTGACTGTTTTTCTCCTGTTAATCTATCTTTTTATTACAGATGAATCTCAACCAAGAACCTAGAAGGGTAAAAGGAAAATATTTTTCCTCCTTATACGGCCAAATGCCTACTTCAACATCATTATGGCATCCCTGAAAATTTATGCAACCAGTGATGATATGATGGAGTAGGCATCATCATATATAATTAGTGAAACAATGTCAATAATATGAATAAAGTGTGCCACTTGAATGTTTTGAAAACATTTTAAATTCACTTTCAAATATATGTAAGAATTCTAAAATAACTGACTGAAATTTTTCTTTACTTGTTCTATGTGTAAATCCATTGCTTGAATATCAAATATATACCTATTACTGAAGAGTAAAATGCTGCCATAATTATGATTTTTCGAACTATTAAGTTTATGTAGAAAACCAATTAAGAATCTGCACTGCTCAGCTTTTGCTAGGTATGTTGTGGCGACAAACTCTAAAAAAAGAACTGTATTTAATTTTTTGTTATTTACTTCCACTTAGGTCATAAACTTTACAAGAAAAAGTCTCACTAGGGAGTTCTTCGCATCTTGCAACGGTAAATTGATGGCAGAATGTCAGTTTGCCACCTGAAAATTTCATAAGCAGGAAAAATTCCAACATCCTGTTCAACAACATCCTTGATAAATCATCTTCAATTTAGATATAATAAAGAATGTAAAGTATAAGATTAAAATAAAGTATTAGAGCAAAACAAGGTATCAAAACCACATTTTATTCCCACTTATCAAACTTCAAAATAATAGCATTTATGAGAAAGCTTTAAGAAGAGAATTCCTTATAGTAGTAGTTTTATGTCTAGGGAAGCTAAAAGTTAAAAATAAAAAAATCTTATTGACGATATTACTATAGACCACAAGTTAGCATGCTTTTTAAGGGCCAGATAGTTAACATTTTAGGCTCTGCAAGCCATTAGGTCTCTGCTACAACTACTCAACTCTGTTGTTGTGGTGCAAAGCTGCCATAGATAATACAAAGAAGCATGACTGGGTTCCAATAAAATCGTATTTACAAAACAGGCAGAGAGCTGGATTTGATACTTAGGCCATAATTTGACAACTCCTGCCTTAGACCATGAACTATTTTCAGTAGTTAAAGATGAAGGAATTTTCATATTTGCTGAAGCTATAAATCCTAGCCATTAACTTTCTTCTACAAAAATTGTCATCTAAACACGTCTCGAATTGTATTCTGCTGTGTACTTGAAGGCTATGATATTACTAAATGTGGTACTTTATCTTGAACATCAGATTTAGATATGCAGAAACAACTACAAGTCATGTTTAAGTCCAATGATGACTTCAACTCTGCTTCTGTTCAGTTGTTGAGAGATTGCTGAGGTCTCACATAGCTATCAACATAATACATTCTGATTGAAGAACTATTTATAGGGTGGAAAATCAGTCTTAAAACTTGTCAATTGTTATTGATTATAGAACAAACATGGTAAAGGCTAAGAATGATTTAGAAATCATAAGTATACAATGTTTTGTTCATACACCTTTCAGTACTGTAATCAGAAAGCACTTATAACTAACTGTCCATAAGCAGAAAGATAATAGGCTACTTCATCATACTTCGGTCAAAAACAAAAATACACGAGGTCCAAAGATTTTGGAATTGCCTTGTCATATATTTAACAAGATGTTTAAACAAGATAGACTAGCAGCCACTACGTTTAAAAGTCATCTTGAACAAAATCAAAATAATATGCTTTTTAGATGAAAATATATCTTATTAAAACTGCTTGTAGAAAAAGTACTTTGCTTGCTGGAACCTGAGGATGAAGTAACTAAACCAATGTTCTCAGAGTTTAAGTATTTCTTACATGATAGCTGCTGAAAAGATTCTCTTATCATTCTAGTCCAGGAAGTTGCTGATTCTAGTATATATGAAGTGAAACTGAAATGCAGATGGAAAAACCAAGACAATAGATTTCTTGAAAGCCAATTATATTGCTCCTTTACCACATTTTTAGAACCAAGGTTTAAGGACAGATTTATATGACTATGTAAAACAGCAATTGTCAGCAAAACATAAATATATTAGGAATAAAAAATATAAGTGGACAACACTTTCGAAGAAGATTCAGAAAATATTTTCTTCAACTGGTACTAGAAGCTTTCATTTGAGGGGCTGCTTTAATCAAACTGCACTATCATCAGCAACCACAGGAAGACTAGGATTTAAAATAGAAATAAGTCTTTATTTCAGTCAGTTCCTATTAAAGAGAAAGGAAAGCTTAATAATTTTGCGGCAGCATCAACATTAGCAGTATCCCATAACAGCAGCATTAGCCAAACATTATCTGCTACTGTGCCCTCTGTGGTGAAAGTGTGGGGGAGGAAGAAATTTTCCTGTCCTTCTAGATTCTTTCGACTGGTCTAATAATTAACAAAAGAAAATAACCCAATTAAATTACATGCATATGCATGGGAACCCCACATCCATAAGAGAATCAGAAACTCCTCATCTGCGAGAGGTCCAGAGACAGAGAGACAAAGTGAGGTATATGTGACATTCTGAGCTAAGGATGAGATAAGAAGCCTTGGGGTTTCAGAGGGGAGGAAGGTCATTCACAGGACAATAAGAACAGTTGTTCATTAATTAGAAGTTTGCCCTGCCTTACAGATAGGCCATAGAAAGTTATTTCTGGAAATAGCTCTTATGGGAAAGATTCCTAATTTAAATTCTTTAAGGGAGAGGTAAAAGATTCTCATGAGCCTGCAGAATCTCTATTGCCTTCAGCTCAAATAATACACAGGCCAAAGTGGCACATTATGGTAAGGCCTGTTTTGAACGCCTTCAAAAGAGGGCATCAAATAAATGTGTCTAATCACTATGTTGCACATATGAAACTAATGTCAATTGTAATTAAAAATTTTTTAAATTTTAATAAAATTTTTAAAAATAATAAAAAAGACAGCATCAATTTATGTGGTAAATAACACCACTGTTTGTCTCCAGGTATATTTTCTTTACTCCTAAATATACAGAGGATTATACTACTTCTGCCCTTAAGGGCACAGCTATTTGACAACTTTGGGCTCATGAAATGTGAGTCAAAGTAAACTGTGCATATCTGGAACATAACATTTTGCTGCCAGTGGTAAACACTCTAGTCCTCTCTTTCTCTGCTGCAGTGAACCCTGAGCCTCATTTTGAGATGTGGGCATGATAAAATAGTGGAGTCTCCATCCATTTGCCAGCCCATGATGGATGCATAGAACAAAAATCTTTGTTGTCTTAGGCCACTGGGATTTTAGGGTTTATTTCCCAAGTATAACCTAGCTTATCCTTACTGGTATAATTTAATGTCATAAATGTAAGCTATAATGAGCCCAGAAGCAAACTACCAGCTTACATTAATGAGAAATAAATACTCCTGAATGGAATGTCAAACTTTAAAGGTCTGAATATTAACATTTCCATAGTAAAATTGCAATGTTTTTAAATTAATAATATCTAATTTTTATATTTCATGTTGATTCTGGTATCTTAGAAGTTTATTATATAATGATGATATTCTGTTACAGCCAAATATTGATTTTTAAGTTATTTTGCATTTTTGTGCCTTTCTAAAAATATATATACTAAATAAAAATTATATGAATAAAAGCTTGGCTCTGTGCCCTTTATTTAAAATAGCTACTTGACAGAAACCCAAAACAATTTGTAAATTAGGTTGCAAATTTATTCTCAGGAAGAATACTTTGATCTTCTAGAATTCAGGAGTTTTTTTTTTTCCTCTGCCATCTTGCATCCTCTATCTTGTCTCTTCTGCTGCCACCAGCTGGCTTCCCCTATGATAAATTTCCGAAACCAGCAGGATTCAATTCAGTGTTTTGTTTTGACTTCTGGGTCCCTGATGAGAACACCAAGTTCGTTAAATAAGTAAATCTTCAGGTTGGGAACAGAAAAACAATCATTTCCTACATATTTTGCATAATCAGGTAGCCACACAGTAGCTGGTACTTGTCCTAGCAAGTGGTCCAGACAAGACTTAAGGCTAACAAAAGAGAAGACATTTCAATTTTTAAGTTAGTATTCTCACAAATTGGTACTTACAACATAGTCATGAAGATGTAAAGTACAGCATAAGGAATATAGTCAATAATGTTGTAATAATTATGTACAGTGTCAGATGGGTACTAGATTTATTAGGTGATCACTTCATAAGTTATATAACTAACAAATATATTGTACACCTGAAACTAATATAATATTGTATGTGAACTGTAATTGAAAAATAAAAAAAATATTAAGAAGGAAAAAAATCTCCTCTTAGGAAAGAACACTATTACAAACTACAGGAATTATATAAGAGCAAAGGTGAGTTCAAATACAATAGTTTACCAACAGTCTTGCTGTTGTTTTAGGTTTAATACCTTCAGAAATATAAAATCTACAAACTTACACAAAACATCATTTGAAAATAAAATTATTTAAATTTCTTTCATGGTTATTTGGTCCTGGGAATTTTTGAACAGTAAACGTATTTCAATTTTTGTTTCAGTCAATATTTGCCATCTTCAATTAGGGAAACTAAAAAATTTTAAATTATTCAAAACTCACAAAACGAATATGTAAAAAATTTAAATGAACATTCAAGTGATGTTTATTGCAAGTGTGTAGCATTTATACTTCTGAAATTATCAAAACCTAAAACTGCACTCAGACTTGTGATACCTGTACATGGAAAATTGTGGAGTCACAGGGTGCTCAAATATATTTTATAATTTACACCCAGCTATGTCCAAAATAAGTTGAAACATTTTATAACACATATACACACATATATACAAGATGAGTCATAAGGTTTCTTGAAGCTCGAGAGATATGGTGCTAAATTATTAAAAGTTTAAGAAAAGTATGGAGAATGAGACAAACTAGTAGAAATATCTGTAATATAGGTATCTAGTATTACACTTTATTTTTACTTCAGCGGGGGTTGAGGGTACATTTTTATTTGGGATACTTTTTAAGATAGTATTATGTTTTCAATATTTGGGTATTAGTAATTTTACTGTTAATGATGCTTTTCCAGGAAACTAACTTTTAAAGATTTTAACATTAAGAGAATGCAGAAAACACTCCATAAATATTAGTTTTCCTTCTCATTAGAGATCGTCTAGTTCAGTGGTTCTCAATATTGGCTGAACACTGGGATGACCTAAGGAGCTTAAAAAAATACTAATGCTTGGGTCAAACGCTAACATTGATTCAATTGGTCTGGTCCACAGAATTTTAAAAAGAATTTTAAAAGCCCCCTAGTGAACCTGATGTACAGCCAAGGTTGAGAACCACTGCTCCAGGTCAATATATAATCAGAACTATGTCAACATAAAAATATATGCAGATGTTAAGTGTTCCAATTTTTTTTTTAAGCCATAGAACTAATCTCAAATTTTGTAATGGAAGAAGTGGAGAAAATAACTTAATTTAATAAAAAACATGTGTAAATCTCTGTTGAGGTGGAAAAATTTCTCTTCCCTTCTAGGTTCTTCTGGCTGGTGTAAGAATTAAATTGACATGAGACAGGCTAACAGGAGAAAAGCAAAAGTTTAATTGTGTGTATATCTTCTGTATACGCGGTAGAGACCCAGGAAAACTCAGTAACTCTGAAAAGGTGGAAGCCATCACTTTAAATACCATCTTCGGCTAAAGACAAAAGATATTTGGGGTGGGGAGGAGGCCAATTATGGGCAGTTATCAGGAAAAGCACAGTAAACAAGGGTAAGGAGGTTGTTATGTATATTTGTCTTTGCCTTCGCCATTGATAAGTTTCTAGAGATTTATTCATCCTGCTATTCCTGGTACAGAGAGGGAGTCACCTTAACATATGGAGATTCTCTTTATAAATGTTAAGCGTTTCTTATAAAAGGGCAACTTCTACTTGGTTTTCAGAGATTCTCTTATGTCTACTGGGTTTTTGTTGTTTTGTTTTTTTAAAAAACAGTTTAGAATAAGCAACAAGCCAAATAGGAATACTTTGGGGTGGCATATTTTCCTCCCCTACAACTTTAAAATATTGTGTTGAGCGGAATATGCCAGATACAAAAGAGTTCTGTGTACTGTATGACTCTATTTACATAAATGTTAAGTAAATTAGACGGGGGGTGGGGCTGACTGGAAAGTACATTCCTCAGAGGGAAATATTACTTTGACCAGGGTACACAGGTACTGAACCTCATCGAAATGGACAGTTAAGATCTTTATTGTGATTTCGCTATATGTAAATTAACTTCAATAAAAATAATTTAAATCTGGATACCTATGACAAGGTGTGGGAGGCAGAGACGATTATTACTTCAGCTGACCGCAAAACCTCACTAGATTAAAAGAAACAGCAAACCTCAGACCAGAACCAGAGAGAATGGAGAGCAAACAGCAGGGAGGGCCAAAGCCTCAGAAATCGCTACAGGGCTGGCAGCTGCAGCCAAGCTGATGCCAGGGCACGGCGCTCGAGAGCCCCACAAAAATAAGCCCCGCACACTATTCCGGTGCCCGCACACTATTCCGGTGCCCGCACGTCCCTACGTTTGTGTCCCACCGTAAGAGTCCGGAGGGAAACAGCGCCACCACAAGAAAGGAGCCGGCAGCACGTTGGTTCCTGCGCGGATGCTGTGGTTGTAGGCGCCGTTTGGTTGGCTGGTAGCGGCTCTCAGGGAGGAGGACGCCAGGGATCGCTTTCCGTCCGCTGCCTCAGCCGCTATGATTCCGGTGTCGCTGCTGGTGGTGGTGGTGGGCGGCTGGACTGCTGTGTACCTGACCGACTTGGTGCTGAAGGTGAGGGCCTCGGGCTGTTGGCCCAAGCCCGCGGTACCCAGGGCCCGAGGCCTTTCCCCCTACCTCGCGCCTTCCCGGATGGAAGCCGCGCAGCGGGTAGCCACGTGCAGCCTTCCGCGTGGCGCCCGGGCCCCTGGAGTAAATAAAGCATGGCGGGCTACGGGAGGGGTGTGGCGGTCTGCGCAGCAGCCGCAGTCACGTTGCGGGGTGCGTAGCCTTCCGATCCTGCCCGGGAGGCGCCGGTTGTGGTTTTGCGAGGGCCGCAGCAGTGCCTCAGGAAAATAAAATGTCCGCCTAGGAAAGGCATTGTTTTCTTTTATTGTCTTTAAGGCCACGACCCTCAAGAGATCTGGCATTGGAATCAGTGGAAATAAAGCTGTGATTTAGATCAGTGGTCTCAAACTGTGAAATGCATAGGATCATCTGGGGTTCCGGTTAAAATGCACATTCTGATTCAGCAGGTCCGGGGCGGGGCCTAAGATTCCGCGTTTCTAACCAGTTCACAAGTGCTACCAATGCTGTGTGCTGGACTACAGACCATCCTTCGAAGTAGCATCCTCAGTAGCAAGGATTTAAGATAACTAGTTTCTGACGTCTCGAATGCTGATTTGCATACTGCATTCTATTCTTCACATTAACACCCCCCCCCCGCCTGCCCCCCTCTCTCTCTCTCTCTCTCTCTCTCTCTCTCTCTCTCTCTCTCTCTCTCTCTCGTACTGTCCATTCTCCAATTATTTGGGAAGGGAAGTAAAAATTATGAACATTTGACCACATGGTTCAAGCAATCTTTTGTAAGTGAGTATTGGAGGGCATGTGGAATAAAATATAAATTCTCAATGGTTTAAATAAAAACAATTATAGATAGTAAAACCATGTTATGAATACCGTTTTAAATAGAATACTATAGTTCAGTATTGTGTGTTTTAGGTTTAACAGTAAAATGAAATAATAGTTGTCCTTTTTGCATTTAAAACTGTAAAGTGAGGAGGTTATACAGCGGAGTCCTTAGAGCAAGGGCTAGGCTGTTGTGACTTTGGGCAAATAACTCTCTTGTGCCTTGGTTTCTTCATCTTTAAAATAGAGGTAAAAATAGTAAGGGCTTCCTGATACTGTAGAGAGGATTACATTATGTCATCCACATAAAGCCTTGTTCCTCAGCCTGAGGTTCAAGGACCTGCAGCACTTGAATCACCTGGGAGCTTTTTAAAAATGTGGAACCTCAGTCTTCATCCCTGACCTATAGAATTAGACTCTGCAGCTTCCACAAGATCCCCCAGGTGCTTCTGCACATAATTGGCATAGCGCTTAGCATGTCATAAGCAGTACAGGCCACTGCTTCTTTAAACAGTGATTTTGTTGTTTAGGAAAAAACAAAGCCACATGATTTCTTCGTGTTGTACATGTGACAAAAGTCCAAAAGAGGATGAACTTTTCAAACCTCCACAGTCTATGGTCAAGTATGTGAGGTGATCAGGGTGGTCCTTTAATTTCAGTAACAGCCCTTGGCTCCCTAAGAGAGCACTATTCCTTGAGCAAAAGACCTAAGTCTCATTCCGAGTATCTGCCTGGAGAAAGGAGAGACCTTAGAGTTTTCAGAGTCTGCACCTTCAACTTTTCTGTTTCCAACATGGTCTGCTGTTCCACCCTTGGTTCTTCTAAGATTTCCTCAGTAGACATCTGCTGAAGGGATATGTCACTCTTCCAAGTCCTGGGGAACAGGCAGCTTTAAGTAACATCACCTGATGATTGAGAGCAGAGGACATTACAGATCCAAAGGCAAACACATACCTGTGTTCAGACTTAGGTCGTTTTTATGTGATAGGGCTGAAATATCCAGGGACGGAAAAGTTTCTCAAATGGACACTGATATGACAAAATACTTACTGTACTTACTGTAGCTGAGGTAATAGGGGTCAGTGTATATAAAACAGCCTTATGTATCCAAGATCCTTACTCAAGGACTTCAAACTTACCTAAAGATAAAACTCTTGTTAGCAGCTATCCCCCTCCAACACTGAAGAATGTAAGAGAAGTTACTGAGACCAAGTTAGCTTTAGATAAATACTTTTAGCTGATCAAAGTCACCTAATTTCTTAGGGTTGTTGCTCGGAATAGGATAGCACTGATCCCCTCTGTTGGATTGATTATGGATCTTTTAAAATTACAACAACTCTTTCTATGGTAACAAGGCTTTTAGGCCTGCATTGTCCAGTATGGTAGCTACTAACTACACATGGCCATTGAACATGTGAAGGGTGGCTAGTCTGAACTGAGATGTGCTGTAAGTGTGGAGTCGATACCAGATTTCAAAGATTTAGTGCATGAATGAATGAATGGGGTTGTAAATTATTTCAATAATGTTTTATATTGATTTCATGTCAAAATGATATCTTGGATACTTTTAGTTAAAATATATTTAAATTAATCTGTTTCCATTTATGAAATTTGGCTACTGAAGATTTTAAATTACATATGTGGCTAGCATGTGTCGACGTTAAGAAATGTCCAAACCTGTAGGGAATGTCAGTGAGTTTATTTGAGCCAGACTGACGACAATTGCCGGGAAGCAAAATCTCAACAGATTGCGACAATGCTCCGGCTAGTGGCAGTTTTGCAGCTTATTTTATACATTAGAATCAAAGGTGGAGACATAAGGAGGGTTACATGAAACCCATTGATGGTAGAAGGTACAGAGAATTAATAATTAACATTTTTAGCACATAGAGGTGGTGTGCAGGGGGCAAGATCACAATGAGGGGTTCTGTGGTCTCCTGCTCTGGTGCAGAGGGTTGTGCTCTGAGGGGTCTGGGAAAAAGGGATTGCTCTGACATTCCAGGGATATGTTATCTTAGATGCAAAAAGACATTAGATGGGCTCGCTTAAGATATTGATTGACCTTTGTCAAGAAAGCTACAGGCCCAGGATGTGACTACCCACCCTGACCTGCTTTAAGTTAGAAATTTTTATGTTCAGACCATCCTATGTGGTTACTTTTGGTCTCTTGAGTTTTTAGGGCCCGCCATGCTGTTCTTCCATGAGCTTGTCAGGTTTAGTATGTGGCCCCTTTTTTGTCCACACTTCCCCTTTTTGGTCATAAATCGATCTAAAGGATGCATTGATGACTAGCCTCTTGGTTGAATAATGTGGTCCCACAGTGCTAGGAAGGCTCATTCATAGGAAGCCTTAGTGTCATCATTTGTCTTGCTGAAACAATGTACCATTGGGGATGGGACAAAACCGTAACCCTGGATGGAAATCAAGGCTGAATTTTTTTTCTCAAAAGGGAATGGTAGGCAGTCAGGTCTTATGGCCCTTCATTAAGAAAAAAACACACTGGATCATTTCTAACCTAAAGGTTAGATCTAAGTTTTGCTATCTATCTCACTTTTCTGGATTTTGCATCTAATATAACATTTATGTATAGTTTGAGGGCACACCAATACATCTCTTCAGTTTTCACAATCTGACCATGAGATGGGTTTCCACTTACTGGTGGTGGTAGTAGTGGTGTTATTATTTTAATATGGCCCATCTACTGCCCATTGGAAGGACTCAGATGTCATTTGTTATTTATTTTGTTCCTGCTAGTTGTACAATTGGGAACTGTAATGTTACGGTTTAATCAGGGCCAACGCTGTAAGAACATAATGGTGTGAATTACAATTACCATCTAAAAATTTCCAGAGGCCTGAACAGTAAGAGTTTTGTAAGTAAATGTGTGCCTCAGTAGCTGTTACAGAAGGCCATTTTTTAAATATAGCTACTTCAGCTTCCATCTTAATTAACATAGTTATTGGTCTTTGTTGGGTTAGAGATAAGCGTGTTCCCATAACTGGGTTCTAGTGTTTATACATAAAATTTTCTCAAGATTCCTTTTCCACTAACCTACAACTTTCTTTTTCCTCAGTTTGTCTCTTTTTCCTCATTCAGAAATAACAAACTTATTATGACAAACTATGTTTTAACTTCTCTCAGAAACACATACACATCCCTTTCCTTCCTTCTACAGTAACATTCCTTCTAAATTTCAAAAGAGTAACCATAAAAAGAGTATTATTGATAATATAAAAGTTATACACCTTCAGCAATTATTAACAATTAGGCTATATAAGAACAAGGTTTGAGAAAAGTCCAAAGAACAAGTATAACTATTATGACAATATTATTAGCAGACAATCAAACAAATGGTTTTATAAGTTCAAGATCAATTATGAAGGTATGTACAGGCCACCTCGATGTCTTGAGATAGCTGTCTACCACTGATGTCAGCAACTTCTCATCCTCAAGGAGTCTTTGATGTCCACTGTAGGCAGAGGCAAATGTCAGACAGGGGCAGATGTCCATTTGCTCTTAGGAGCCCTTTTTTTTTTTTTTTTGGATCAGACTGCATTTATTTATTTGTTTAATATTGTTTTAGCATTTTTTATTAGTTTCAAGTATATAGTATATTACTTAGACATTTATATAGTTTATGAAACGATCCCCCTGATTGCTCTTTTCTCTGGCTCTCCACTTAGCTATTCATTACTGCTGACTGCATTCCCTATGCCATGCTCCCCATCCCTGTGACCCTCTATCAACTACTGATTTGTACTTCTTTAACCCTTTACCCCATTCTCCCGGTCCCCTATCCTCCCTCCCCTCTGGCCATCACCAGATTGTCCTCTATATTTGTGAGTCTCTTTTTGATTAGTTTGTTCTTTTTGTTCCTTAGATTCCGCGTATACATGAAATCATATGGTATTTATCTTTCTCTGTCTGACTTATTTCATTCAGCATAATAACCTTGAGGTCTGTTCATGTCATTGCAAATGGTAGGATTTCATTTTTTTGATGGCTGAGTGATATTCCATTGTATATATGAACCATAACTTCTTTATCTAATTGTCTGTTGATGGGCATTTAGGTTGCTTTCGTATCTTGGTTATTGTAAATTGTGCTGCCATGAACCTAGGGGTGCATAGATCTTTATGAATTATTGTTTGGGTTTCCTTTGGGTAAATACCCAGAAGTGCAATTGCTGGGTCAAAATGTATATCATTTTTAATTTTTTGAGAAACCTCCAGACTGTTTTACATAGTGGCTGTACCAATTTGCAATCCCACCAACAATGTATGAGAGTTCCCTTTTCTCCCTGCCCTCACCAACACTTGTTCTTTGATATATTCTGACAGGTGTCAGGTGATATCTCATTGTGGTTTAATTTGCATTTCTCTGACGATTAATGACCTTGAGCATCTTTTCATGTCTATTGGCTATCTGTATTTCCTCTTTGGAGAAATATCTATTCAGGTCTTCTGCCTATTTTTAAATGGATTTTTTTTTTTTTTTGATTAGGCACCTTTTTTAAATGAGAAATTTAAATCCACGAGTTAGTTCCTTTAAGTTTGGCTGCACATGGATTAGTTGGTTATACCTGATAAGGTCCTTTCCAGTGAGGTTGGAAAGTTTTTAATTGCTGTCTCTTTGGACAAAGTCTGGTTATAATCGTGGTCTTTTAAGTCTTCATCTCCCAGGAGCACACTGTGAAGTGAATCAGTTACTAATTTATCAATTTCTTTAACCTGGCTAATAAGTTCTTGCTAGTAATGTAGAATGTCTCCCTTCAGTAAGGTTGGTTCATATGCCCTTTCATCCAGATGCATAAGGTGACCAGTGACTATTTAATGAGGAGAAAGGCTGTGTTTACCCAAAAGAGTAGATCTCAGGTTAACAAGAACTATAGGAAGAGAGAGCTTTCAGCCAAAGGAAAATAAAAGCTTTTGAAAATTTACCTAGTTGCATTTGAATGGTACCACTTGTATGTTTCACCAATCCCGAGGACTGGGGTGATAAGCATAGTGAAAATGCTGTAGAATAGGCCAAATATTACAAATGGATTGTATTATTTGCCCAGCGAAATGAGTCCCTCAATCACTACGTAACTCAGAGGGAATTCCCCAATTGGGGATTATTTTTTCCAATAATAATAATTTGCCTACCATTAAGGCTGTTGCTCTCCTGCAAGGGAGTGCCTCCACCCAGTGAGACAACATACAAATCATAATTAGCAAATATCTGTATCCTTGAGGTGGCGGCATTTGGATAAAATTGAATTGTCGTACCTCAAATGGGCTTAAAGGAAGTGGGAAATGTCCATGGGATCTGTGGAGTGATTTTCCAGGGCTTTATTTTGGATGGATAGAACATCTGATATACACTTTATGAGCTATAGTAGGAGAAGCTTTTCAGTAATATTGTTTACTCCATGAAATCATCTTTTCAGGACCCCAATGTTAGCTCGTGTACATGTTGGAGTATAGGCAATTGAGTCCCTATGGGTAAAATAGGTTTCTGATTGTGTCCAAACTGTATCTGTTTGAGTCAAGGTCCCCCCTTTTTGTTGCTGTTTCCTCTTTTTCTTCTGTGGCTGTCCGTTGGAACTGTGAAAGAGTTTTTTATTGCTTTAATAGGAAGAAGAAACATTGTCAGGTCTAGATAATTTGGCTGCTTATTGCCGTTTGTCTAGCTGCATTGTCAGCTAAATTATTTCCTTTTTTTCCCATGGTGGCAGCTTTAGACTGTCCTGGAATTTTGATAATTACCAATTGTTTTGGTTGCTGTATGGCTCTAATAATTCTGCAACCTGTTTTCCATCCTTTATGGGCTGCCCTGAGGGAATTAGGGCGCCTCGCTCATTCCACAACTTTCCAAAGTTGTGAGCCACACCAAAGGCATAGCAACTGTCAGTGTAAATATTGGCTATTTGATCTTTGGCCAATTCTCAAAGTGCAGTTAGAGCAATTAATTCAGGTTGTTGGGGGCAGATCTTATTCAGGTAAATAAGAACCTTCAATTATGTCCACCATGGAAGTTTTTGCCTATCGGTAATGTCCCTGTTCATTTTTCAGATAAGAGCCACCTGTAAACCAAATTAAGTTAGCATTATCCGTAACAGTTTCCTGTAAACCATTCCTGAGAACCAGATGGTCAGTAAGCAAAACACAATCATGGGTGTCTTCATCCTGCAAAGAAGGTAGCAAAGTTGCTAGGTTAAGACTGTTATATCCAGTTAAAGCAATATTAGGTGCAGAAAGCAAGAGTACTTCATAAGAAGCCAGTCAACTGACAGAGAAGTGTTGAGTGTGAAGAGAGTTCAGTAAAGATTCAACAGAATGAGGAACATAGAGGAAAGCCTGTATTTTTTTCTTTTTGTTTGCATAATGTGGCTGTCCTGCAGGGAGGGAGCGCTTTGGCTACTGAGTTTAATTGCTGACTATAATCTCCTATAGGTCTATGATAATCTCTATGTTTTTTAGTTAATATTCCTAAAGCATTTCCTTTATTTTCATGTGTAAAAAGGAAGAAAGTTTATAATTAGGGTGTCCCAAGGCGGGAGCTTTAGATAGTACTTCCTCTGGAACTTCTTCAGCTTATTTCCTTTTGGGGTTTCATTGAATGGGATCAAGTTGATCTGATTTTAATAAGACATATGGAGACTGAGCCATTAATAAAAAATTTGGAACTCAATTGTGACAGTATCTAGTTATACCCAGGAATCCTCTAAGCTGTTGGTTGTTGTTTTTAAAAGAAAAGGATATTATTCCTCTGAGTCTTTCAGGGTTAATTAGTAGGGTGTCTTTAGATATTAGATAACCAAGGTATTTTACTTGGAGTGAACAGAATCAAAGCTTGTCGTCTGATACCCTATGTCTCTTTATGGCTAGCTATTGTAATAGGTCAATTGTGTACTCTTGGGGTCTAATATGTCTTAGAGCAGTAGTCCCCAACCTTTTTGGCACCAGGAATTGGTGCTCCTATGACAATCTAATGCCAGATGATCTGAGGTGGAGCTGAGGCAGTGATGCTAGCGCTAGGGAATGGCTGCAAATACAGATGAAGCTTTGCTAGCTTGCCCACCCACAGCTCACCTACCCACAGCTCACCTCCTGTTGTGTAGCCTGGTTCCTAACAGGCCATGGACTGGTACAGGTCTGCAGCCTGGGGGTTGGGAACCCCTATCCTGGAGCATAAAAGTAAATCATCCACATACTGGATTAGAGTGGAATCTGGTCAATTCAGGATCATTCAAATCAGCTTTTAGTTTTAGTGTCTGAGAGAAATAGGTGGGACTCTCCCGTATACTTCTGGGGCATTACTGTCCAAGTAAACTCATGATCTTCCCAGGTAGAAAGCAAAGAAGTATTTCCTGTCCTCTTTTACAGGAATGCTAAAAAGGCACTACATAAATCTATCAATGAAAAATATCAACAGTCCACAGCAATATCTGATAATAAGATAAGTGGATTTGGATCCACAGGTTGTCTTTTTTATAGCTGTGAGATCCTGTGCAAATCTCCATACTTTCCCATTGGATTTCTTTACTGGAAGGATAGGACAATTACCGGGGCTCATACATGGAATTATAAGCCCCCCCTTTTTAGTAATCTTGTATAATGGACTAAATCCAGCTAGTGCATCAGGTCTTAAAAAAATATTGGTGAATATTAGGTAGAGACGAAGAATTGTCAATAGTTATTTTAAGAGGAATGGTTGGCTTAATCTTGCCAATACCTGTACTGGAAAAGGCTCAAAGTTGCACTGGAACATCCTGTAATGAACGTTCATTCAGTTCCAAGATTAGTTTCCTTTTGTGGAGGGTCTTTAAAAATCATTTTTTTTCCTAATTGGTTCAGTGTCTGTTTCATTTAGTTCTCAATACATTTCAACTTTCTGGGAAAAGGATAGGTGGGCATAATTGATTTAAAAAAAAAATCTCACCCTATCAGGTGAATTGGGACAGATTTGACTAGTAAAAAATGTTTCCCTATAACATTCCCTAGCTGGAAGGGAACAGGTTCTGAATTAAAAACAGACATTGGTAGATTAGATGTCCCCACCATTTGTACAGAAGCCTAGTTCAAGGAAGAAGGCAACTTGGGTAGGGTTAAGAAAGGATAAAGTAGCCCCAATATCTACAAGGGCCTTAGTAGCTTCCCCTTTTATGGTAATTTCAGTTTCTTCTAAAGTATAAATAAGGAGAAGGAAATGACCTCACATAGCCCTTGGGGCAGCCCTATACTTGCTTCTATTTTTTTTTTCTTTTTCTAAATCCCATTTCAGTTGTCTGTAATCCTTCTTAAGGTGACCTGACTTTTTACAATAAAAGCAGACTCCACTACAGAAGTTTCCCAGCAAACCTTAGTAATTCTGCTGCTTTGCTTTAAGAAATGAGTAGTTGTATTAATTGGAATAAGTCAGAATAACCAGGATCATATGTTCTAACAGTTAAATCAAATTCCTTTGACAACTCATCACTGTCCCAGAGTGGGTTGCGGGACTCTTTAGTAGATTCCTTAGTTCTGTTCTAGTCCAAGGAACATATACAACCATTGGTTCCCCTCTGCCTGACACTGGCTTTTTCTAAAGGAAGCTGCTGAATTTCTGATTTTTTTTTTCTAGTCTATCCTAGTCCGGGTTTCTTTCCTGAGTGCTAGGTTAGTAGGAAGCTGCAGTGGAGGAGCTGTCGAAGAGGGAGGACAAGGAGGAAAGGAGACTAAGTCTGTACAACAAAGTAAAGGGTACAGTTAGACAGTTGGAGAAGAGGGAAAAGTGGGGTGCTAGCATTGAACAGCTTTGGAAGCCTTCTTTGGTTCAGAGGTAGTCTCTGAAATGTTCTTATTAACTTCCTGGAGAGAAAGTCTCTTATGCTCAATTTCAGAAGCTTCTGTTACCTAATTGAGGTGATCCTCCCATTCATTCAGTTTGATTTTAGAGCTGGCTTTTTCTAACTACACACAAATAATTTAGGTGTCAAAAGAACCCCATTTTTGCCATCTTAAGTTGATATCACTTCTAGTTAAATCCTCCCATTTCTGTAAGTACTTGTGAGTAAAATTTCCTTAGGAATTGTACATCTGCAGGAGTGTTAACGGGGTCTGGGGCTGGGAGCTTGTTAGCCTTGCAGACATGATCTCTTTGTTAATTTTAGGGGGTTTTTTTGAGACCTGCAGAGTTTGAACAAATTTCTAGGGATATTGTATAGTGGGTTGAAGTGTGCCGCTTACGAGTTTAGCTCCAAGGGGCTGTCACCTCCAGAGTCACCTTAACCCTCTTACGTGTTTCTGTTTCTCTCCCCAGCTGTCTAATACAACTGTGAGGACTCAGAGCGCTAGGTAACCAGCCTTCATGTGTGCATCCCCAGATGAGTCAGTTATTTAATTACAGTTGTGTTGGGATTCCCTATGGGGCCAGTGCTCGCTTTGAGGGGTACCCTCAAACACCTGCACATAGATTCCTAGTTACCTAAGAATGCTCTAAATTCTAGCTAGAGGAAGTAAATGCCCCTTATCTGTGGAGCTGAAACCTGAGTTCAGATTCTCATTTATCTAGCAAGGGTTTTGTTGAGATTCCCAGTAAACAGTTCCAATTAAAAAGCCAAAATCAAAGCTCAGACACCCATTTTTTTCTCCTGTCCCTGAGTTATCTTGAGTCCTTATCCTTAGCATGGATTATCTCAACTGTTAACTTCTAATGCCACGGGAGGATTTTAAAAAACAGCTCAAAGTCAGGGGCTCTTACCTTAAAACAGGGAGATCCAGAATTCCAAGAAAAACTCACCCAAGTTCACCCAATTTAAAGCGAGGAGCTGGTGGGGCTCAATGGGCCCCTGCTGGTACTTAGCACCAGGTCCAAGTCTGCAGGGTGGTCCTGGGTAGGCTTCTTTGGAATCCTGCCAACTACACCAGGTAAATGTCGCTGTAAGAAATGTCCAAACCTGTAGAGAATTTTAGTGAGTTTATTTGAGCCAGACTGATGACAATTGCCAGGAAGCAAAATCTCAACGGATTAAGAAAATACTCTAGAGAATGGCATTTTTGCAGCTTATTTTACACATTAAAATCAAAGAAGGAAAAATAAGGAGGGTTTCGTTAAATCCGTTGGTATTAGATGAGGGAGGTGGGAGAAAGCAAAGCGGGGAAATCTCTGGGATTGGATAAAAGTAACATGGAGAGACACACACTTCTTTTACTTTGTTGGGTACAGGAGAGTTAATTAACATTTATAGTGCATAGAGGTGGTGTGCAGGGGACAAGATCACAATGAGGGGTTCTGTAGTCTCCTTCTCTGGTGCAGTGGGTTGTACCCTGAGGGGTCTGGGAAAAAGGGATTGCTCTGACATTCCAGGGATATGTTATCTTAGATGCAAAAAGATAATAGATAGGCTCACTTAAGATAGTGATTAACCTTCCTCAAGAAAGCTACAGGCCCAGGATGTGACTACCCACCCTGACCTGCTTTAAGTTAGAAATTTTTATGTTCAGACCATCCTGTGTGGTTACTTTTGGTCTCTTGAGTTTATAGGGCCCACCATCTTCCCTGAGCTTGTCAGGTTTAGTCCATGGCCCCTTTTTCAATCACACAAGTGTGGCTCACATAATATTTCTACTGGACAACACCATTCTAAACAGAGGTCAGCAAACTTGTTAAAGGGCCAGATAGTATTTTAGGCTTTATGGGCCACACATGTTCTCTGTTACTTATCCTTGTTTTTTGTTGTCATTTTACAATCTCTTAAAAATGTAAAAATTATCCTTAGCTCATAGACAGGTTGTAGGCGAGATTTGGCCCATAGGCCGTAGTTTGCTGGACCTAATCTCAGCACACAAGCTAGTCTGAGACCTTTACTTTAATATCCTGAAGAATAAACATAAAGCTTCAAAATAATAAGCATTCGGGCAATCAGTATGTTGCTTTCCTGTAGAAAATACTTCTTTTTGATTTTCAAACATTAGAAATTGTTCTTCAAAACTGAGTGATGTGGAACTTTTCTTTCTCTCTTAGTCATCTGTGTATTTTAAGCATTCCTATGAAGACTGGCTGGAAAACAATGGATTGAGCATCTCCCCTTTTCACATAAGATGGCAAACTGCTATTTTCAATCGTGCCTTTTACAGTTGGGGACGGCGGAAAGCAAGGATGCTTTACCAGTGGTATGCTTCATTTTCTCTTTTTGTTTTAAATTAGTCATTGTGATCATGAGAAATGCTTGATATATGAACTGTTTCTATCATTTCCAATCTACTGAGTTTAAAATGTTGACAGTATAAAAACTTTCTGGTTCTTATATAAACTGAAATTGCCTCATTGTGCCTTTGCATACCTTAAAAATCAAGGTTCTGTATATTCATCTGGGTGGTGGGTACATGCCATATGTAAAAATTCAGTGAGCTGTACACTTCAGACTTGTGCACTGTACTCTGTATATTATACACTAATGGAAAAGTAAAAAACATATGGAGCATTTTCCATCAGGAAAATAATCCTGGAAAATTCTCTCCCCCATCATCACACATAGAAGCAAGAGTCCTAGGAGTCATAGGACATCCAATAGTCTAAAGGCTTTCCCCTAAACTTTTGTGATACTCTTCCAGGGGAAGGATATTTAAAATATTTAACAATACTAAGGCATATATGCAAACCAAGTGAGAAAATGGCCAGCCACACTGCAGCATTGGGATCCTGGAGCCCCCTTGCCATATAAGGCATACCTCTTTGGTTTAACAACAACAAAAAAAAATCAAGGAGTTTATGGTATTTATGTGTAGGGGGTTAACAATGATCTCTGGTACACCCTAGGGACTGACAGTTTCTGTAGTTGAGAGAATTCCTAGTATGGGAGTAGGAGACCTATGTATAAATTCCTTTTTGTTAAAAATTTAGCTCCAAATGGAGTAGAGCTAAATGAAAATAATCAGATCATCAAAAAGCAGAAAATGCAGTAGCAAATCAAAGCAAACATAATAGAAAGAAGGAAATAATAAAGAGCAGAAATCAGTGAAATAGAAAGTTTATAGAAGAGCAAATCATCAAAGCCAAAAGTTGTTTCTTTGAAAAGATTAATAACATTGATAAACCCATATTATGACTGATCAAGAAAAAAGACAACACGAGTAACTAAAAATCAGAATTGAAGAGGGGAACATTAATACAGATTCTATAGACATTTAAAAAATGAAACTATTGTGAACAATTCTGTGCCTATAAATTTGACAATTTAGATGAAATAGACAAGTTCCTTGAAAAACACAACTTATCAAAAAGTTAGAAAATATAATAGATTATTCCAACTAGAGAAGGGTGACTGCTAATTACTAAAACAGTAAAAAAAAAAAAAAGAAACTATCATTAAACTTTACTATGTTAATATTTAAGCTCAAACTACAGCTAAAATAAGATGCAAATAATAGAATGGATAGATGAAAAAGAATAGATGCCGGTAACATCAAAAGAACTTTCAAAACTATATGAGAACAGGATCAAAACAATGCTATGTAAATGAGCAAAAGACATGAGAGGAAACAAATTTCTTACTGGGAAGAATATTCAGCCTCTAGTTATGAGAGTAAGTTATTAGAACTGCTTAACGAGACTGGTCCCTGTGCTTCAGTCACAGATCTGAAGTTCAGGTAGGAAAAAGAGACAGGTATTGAAATTTTTAGACGTTATTTTGAAGTTATGAAATGTGGCTGGTTGATAACTTTTTTAGTCCATGAATTGTGAAGAACTGTACATTTATGCAATTTTTTCCTCTTAACAGGTTCAATTTTGGAATGGTGTTTGGAGTAATTGCCATGTTTAGCTCTTTTTTTCTCCTGGGGAAAACACTGATGCAGACTTTAGCACAAATGATGGCTGACTCTTCTGCTTCTTATTCTTCCTCCTCTTCTTCCTCCTCTTCTTCCTCCTCCTCCTCTTCTTCTTCCTCCTCCTCTTCTTCCTCTTCCTACTCACTTCACAACGAACAGGTGCTACAGGTTGTGGTAAGTACCCTCTTTTTTGCTTTAAATTACTTTGTTGAAACAAATATAAGATGTTTCTTCTGGATAGCATAACTCCTATCCATAATATAAATATGAAAATAAATGATCAGTCTCACGATTTCTTAAATTACTTGCTTAAAGAAAAACATTAGTAAGAATATAGCAAGGAATTGCTCCACTATGTAGTAGTCGTGTAGTAGTAATAGTAGGAATAGAACAAGTAGACCATCATCAAGACTGACAACAATTACATGGTATTTGACTTAATACATGTCTTTTTGAGATGTTAAGTGATTGTTACTGTCAAAGAATAAGCATGCTGGTTTAAGATCTCTATAATGATAAATTACAGTTTTCTCTGCAAAGTGTTCCCCTTTCCTCTGAAGGGCTTTCATACTCTAACCAATAATATCTTTTTAATTAAAAGTATACGACCTTTTTGAGTGGTCACTGTGATTTTTTGATGTAAAGAATAATGTGCTGAGTTGCACTCTTTTAACAATGACTATTTATAATAATTCTCGCTTTAAAGCACGTACATATACCTTTACCTTATCCATTTATGTCTCTAGAGTTTGGAAGGGTGCTTTACCATTAACTAACTTGTATTTCAGATTTTTTATATTTATAGTTTCTATTTCCAGGAGGCATGGATGTTTTGTTTTTAATCATATTCTTATTAATAGAATAGACTATTTAAGAGTTAGTGACAGATTTTTTTTAAGTCATCACTTTGTGGCCTCTACTAGACTGGGTCACTATGGGAAGATTTAGAAGCCATTTGTAGAGAACAATAATCTCCCCTATGGTAATAACTCTTCTTAGAGGTTAAAAGGATTCTCCAGGTGAGGCCTCTGAGGAGATTATTTATTTCTTTGACAAACATTTACTGAGCATATTCTGACAATTGGCCCTGTGTTGAGTCCTGCTTATACTGGGAACAAAATCCAATCCTGGCAGTCATGGAGCTTTTAGTTTAGAGGCAGAGCTACTATGATTGTGCTACAGTTGCATAGGGTATCAGATGCTGAGCACAGAGAGAAGGCCTGCTGAGATGTGCCTAGCACTGGCGGGAGAGGAGAGGAGAGCTTCAGGGGAAGAGTGAGGAGAGTCCACGTAGCCTAGGAAAGGAAGATGGCAATTGAACATCCAAGTAACAGAGGGAACCATATAACATGGTAAGGTGGAAGGAATAATAATAATAACAATAAAACCTAGTTAATATGCAGTGCTTCCCATGTGAGGTTTTTGTGCCCATTTTATTTTATTCTTGCAACAATCTGGAGGTACGATTCTCAGATGAGAAAACAAAGGCACAGAGATCTTAAGTCACTTGCCTGTGGTCACAGCTAGTATGTGGTGGATTCGTCATTCATCTCTCACTATCCTCAGAGCTATTAAGAAATATGGAGAGTTATGCTTTGGAACCAATAAGAAGTCAGCTGCCTTCTGTAGTCCATTGTGCATATTTATGTATATGTTTAGGAATGTTAGGTCTCTTGACTTTGATATGAGCTCTTGTAGCTTAGAGAACATACTTTCTATTTACTCTATAATTCCCTGCAATCTCATTCAGTATTAATTCCCAAAAACCTGGCACTCTATTATTGAGAGATCAGCATTCTGGTACATCTGATACCTCAGTGATCATGGCTGAGACAGATGGGCAGTCGCATACTGTTGCCAGCAAATAAGACCTGCCATCTGTTGGTGTAGTCACATGCTCAAATCCTTACCTTAATTCATTATTACATCCATGAAATAATAAAGAGAAAGAACTAATGTCCTGTTGGGTCAAGACTACTGATTTATTTGACATAAAGATAAAGTAACCAGAATACTTTGTAATATAGAGGGAATATATGAGAATTAATCTTAAGTACGTAAATTTAGAGAGTGGTCAGAGAAAGGGAAACTACTGATCTGAACAGAAAGACGCCTGACAAAATGGGAATGGAGCAGGTATGCAGAAAAAGATACACTGATGTTCTTGAAAAGAGTTGCTTAGTAGGCTCTGGGTAAAGAGAACTTTATATAATGAGCATCATAAAAATGTCCCAAATATAGAATAAATAGAATTCATCAACCTCCTTTTCTTAACATTATTAATGTGAAGAATTGGAAACAACCACCTGTGTAATTGAGAAATGGTTAAATTATG
The DNA here is from genome assembly GCA_028627145.1 of Eidolon dupreanum. Lineage (NCBI taxonomy): Eukaryota > Metazoa > Chordata > Mammalia > Chiroptera > Pteropodidae > Eidolon > Eidolon dupreanum. The sequence continues at coordinate 9,950,898 of CM053505.1, forward strand.
GAGTTATTCAATGTAATAGTATATATACATTAAAAATGATAATTAGGGAAAGGACACTTGGAATTACTAATGAATTTAGAAAGCAGTCCAAGCAGCATGGTCTGAATCTCTTCAGTTACTAAAGTGAGATTCCTCTGTTGTGCACAAAATAAATTCTAATTGAATTAAAATTAAAACATGAATTCATAAAAGACCTTGAAAGAAATAAATAGGTTTCTGCTTATATGAATACAGAATGGGGAAGATGTTAGCATAAAACTAATGGCAGAAACCATGAATACTGATAAATTTGACTACATAAAATTTTTTATATATCGAAAAACTAAAAGCAAAATAAAATTAAATGGCAGAAATAAAACTTGGAAATACATCTGTGACATGTATTACAGAGGACAGATAATTGATATTTGAAGTGATCTTAAAGATCAATAAGAAAAATGTGAACACCTAGGAATAAAAAGAAAGACAAGTCATGAACTGGCTACTCTCAAAAGGTCCATCAGTGGTCAAAAGTAGGGAGAAGGTTCAGCTTTAATAATGATCAAAGAAATATAAATCAAACAGTGGGCTGCTTTTTATATCTCTCAAATTGCAGATTTGAATGAAATGAGCTTACCCAAGGTTATGGAAGGGTCTGCTTTAAGAGCAGTTTGATATGTATAAAAGTCCTTTAGTATAAGCATTTTTTACCCCCTCCGTGAGGCATAATATTAAACATTGGACAAGGATTATCTCATGTAATCCTCAAAATTATTCTTTTATGTAAATGTAGTTGTTTCCATTTTAATAATGAAGAAATTGAAGTGTTGGAATAATACAAACTTCCTAGTTAGTTATGGGGCCAGAACATCAAACCCAAGTGAAATTTCTCTGGAGCCTGAACCAACCATGCTTGTCTAAGAATTTATCTCCCCAAAATATTTGGGTACGTGTGTTCAAATATGTTTGTTATAGTATTTATAAGAACAGAAACTCTTAAAACAATTAAGTGTCCAACAGTCTCTTCCATAGAATACAATGCAGCTATTAAAAATCATGTTGAACCAGAAACTACTCAAGGGAAAATGTTTGTGATACTACTAAGTGAAAGGGTCAGATTTTAAAACCACATTTATAATAAAAGTATAATTTTAAAAATGTGTACATGAAAAGACTAGAAGGATATGCTTGAAAACATTAAGAATGTTTTTTTGTTGTGTTTTGGGAGCAGTATTATAGGCTTCTATTTTCCTTTGATTTTTTAAAAGTTTTCCTGCTTTAAACACTGTATAATTAATTTAAAATAATAATCAAAGGAAGTAGGAATTTCCTCCAGAAGGATACCTTTAGGGTCCCAACTCCTGGACTGGAAGAAATAGATGCTCAATATGTAAATAGTATTAATGATGCCTGGTGTGCCCCACTACTTAGCCTAATTTATAGAATCTCTCCTTAACAGATGACATGACTTGGGAGCAGTTTATCTTACAAGCAGATTCTTGTGTATGTAAAAAAAAAAAAAATTATGCAGCCCTTACAATATAGCAAAGTTCCTTTGTGAATGCAAGATAATTCCTGATTCTTCATAGGTCCTTAACATGTCTGCATGTTCCAAATGCTTTACTTTTTGCATTAAATTTCAATTTTAATATAATATTTATGTATCACTTTGAAACTACCAATATACTGGACTAACGGATGGGATCAGAAATGGAGGGCATGATATTCCTATACCAACAAAGTGCTTTGTTGGGCTACCTTTAATTACCAACTCTCATATAATTTGAGAATAGTAAAATGAAATTCATTGATGGGAGGTGGGGATATCCTGTATTACTCACATAAGTACTTGGGACCTTAGAATAACAATACAGAGGAAGGACTAGGAATTCTAACAGGAATTCCCAAATCAGACTTCCAGCCCTTGAGGGCAAATCAGCTGCAGACTCCTTCAGTGTCACTTTGCATTCCTTGGCACTTTGCCAGGCTCCCTAATTCTTTCCTGTGTTGTAGATCAGGAAGCTAAAATTTTAATTTTTTAACCCGGCGTTTCCTGTTCTCTTTAGATTGGTGTTGTACTTATTTCAAAAACTGCCCAGTTCAAAAAAACTGGTGTCTTTACTTCTTCATTTCTATCATGAAGAAGTGAACCATTGATACTCATATTACTTTTAGTATATAGAACTTTCAGATTGGAAGTTAAAGCTTTAATAAAGCATAAACATTATCTCTCTCTTGGTGTCCAAGTGTATATTTATCATTGTGTCTATGAACAGGTTCCTGGTATAAATTTACCTGTCAACCAGCTGACCTATTTCTTTGCTGCAGTCCTCATTAGTGGTGTTGTACATGAAATTGGACATGGGATAGCAGCTATTAGGTAATGATATTTACCTTTTTCTTTCTACTACATGTAAAGAAGCTTTTCATTTATAGGGCTTTATCACTAAAATCTGCTATATTTGACAGTATTTATTCCTGTGGGTATTACTCACTGTATATCCATCATTATTGAGTTACCTCCTCTTTTGCACAGGCAATTTATATATTGAATATGCTCAGTTAACCATGTGCATACAAACTGGGTCTTTCTATCCTTTGCTGACATGGTTATATCCTAATGGTACTTCAAGATTTTCATCCAGTCCTGAAACTTAATCTTTCTATTCACCATGTCAAATGATAACCTCTGCACTAAAGCCCTCTGCACCTGCCTTTTTTGGCTTATCAGCTGAAATACTCTTCTGCTTCTACTCATGGCCTCTGATAGATAGCTAGAGCAAAGACACTGAAAGCTCTGGATTTATGAACAAATATCATAGCCTATCTAGACACCCAAGTGGAAGATAAGGGAGGATGAGACTTGGGATTCGCTTCAAGTATTATGCCCTCTTCTTATCATGACTACCCAAATGAATCGTTATAATTATACCTGAGCATTTAAAGGCTCCTGAACTTACAAAATCATAAGGGAGGAGAAGGTGAGTCATACTCCCCTTCACTCTCACTGATAATTACTGTCATAAGGAACACACATACTGATGGGAGTGTGTTTTATCCTTTGTGTGTGTGTACCAGATAAAAGGTTTTAGATGAAAAGATTTAATTACTTAATACTTTCCAGTTGCTTATAAATAAGAGTCTTTTGACTGGTAATAAGCCCTCATCTTGACAGAGCACATACTATTACAGAAGTGTGCCATGTAGTGGTTTAAGTGGGTGGCTACTTTTTTTTTAACCTCTTTCACCTTTGCTTCCACATTTTTATTTTAGCATTGCAACCTTTAGGATTTTACATATAAAAGCATGATTATTAACAACAGTTTAATAATTCACAGTATGTTTGTGAAATAATATGGGTCTTTTTTTTTTATAAAAGCCCACCAAGAAAAGGTGAATTTTACAGTCATTGTTAAATATATTTAGTACTAAGTGACAGTACAATATGTTTAGGTGATGCTTTTTTTAGAGTAGCTATTTTGTCTTATGAGGCTATTATGTGTAATTTCATTTTTAGAGAATTAATTGATTAAAAAAAATAGTTCTAAGGATAGTCTGAACATTATGCATTTTCAAATGCCCTTACTTAGATATTAATTCGATAGGAATACACTTAAACCTCCACCTTCATTTAGAATAGCTAAGACAAATATAAATATTTAGATAATTTATTTGAATTGTATTTTCTACTGTGTCCTCTGAAAATAATTCAGAGTAAACCATAAAAATGTTTTTCATTTAGTTTCTCATAGAAATCTAAACCATTTCTTTATGTATGTGTGACTGATTTCAAGTTATTTGCTCAGCATATTGGTTTCTAAAAATTTTGAAGGTGTAGGTCTGTTTTTTTGTACGTGTATTTTTTTTAAATTATGGTTAAGAAATCCAGTTTCAAGTTTACAATTCAACAGTGAGTCATATATATTTTGCACTGTATGTTCACTACTCATAGATTTCTTTTTGTCACCACATATTTGACCTCTTTTATCCCATCTACCTACCTCCTACCCCCTGCCCTCTGGTAACCACTAGTCTATTGTCCATGTCCATGAGTCTCTGTTTATCATGTTTGTTGCTTTTAGGTTTATATCCCACATATAAGTGACATCATGTGGTTTTCAACTTTTTCTGTCTGCTTATTTCACTTAGTATGATTATCTCAAGGTCCATCCATGTTGTCACAAATGGCAGTATTTCATCTATACTTATAGCTGAGTAATCACAATGCCATTTTACAAAATGTAATTTCATGGATGACCAACCAAACCTGTACACTACTGTAAAATTATGAGATGTATATCACATATGTAGGTATAACTTTTTTGACTGTTCAGAGAACTGTTTTTTAAACAAGAATTTGAAGTATAGTGGGAAGTTTTAAGATTATATATATTATTAATTTGAAAAATGCAATACTAGTAGTAAATTCCTTTTTCTTATGTGATTTCTTAGGGAACAAGTTCGATTTAATGGCTTTGGGATTTTTCTCTTCATTATTTATCCTGGAGCATTTGTTGATCTGTTCACCACTCATTTGCAACTTATATCACCAGTCCAGCAGCTAAGGATATTTTGTGCAGGTAACAGACAAATTTCTCTATTCATCTATGTGTCGTTAGTGGTTTTATGGAAAGTACATCACAAATGAAAACATCATATCTTTCGGTTGATAAATTCAACATCTAAGACTCTCAGTTAAAAGTAGTAGAACAAAATAATTTATATTCCAGTTTCTTCATTAAAAATAACTAAAACGAACAAATTGCTTTTACAAGATTAAAAGTAAAACAAGCAGAACATACAATGCAAATGTGAACAGAAAACATCACTAAAGTATTAAATGACACGGGGCCACTTAATAATCATATGGAGTATAATCCACAATGAAAATGTAATCATTGTGAATCTTACTACATCAAGTAACAAGCCATCAAAACAAAAATGGAAAAAAGCAGATGTAATAATGGAGACTCATCTCTCTCAACACACAGCATATAAGTATGAAGAAGTCGTCAGATCATCGAAGCTCTTAATAAGGTAAAATTCAATAAATATGTCAAACTCTGTATCATAATTTCTTTTCAAGTTCCCAGGAAATATAAAAATTGTATAATTTCATTCAAAACCATAATTGCAGTATATTTAAAAATGGTAATGAAATGTGTAAAGTTTTGCTAAAAGGAAAATCCACGGCCTTAGGTAGTTATGAAGTAAATGAAAGTAAATCAGTTAAGCATTCAACTGAAGTGAGAAAAAAACTATAAAATAGTTAAGAAATGATATAATTAGTAAGGATGTAGGCAGAAAATAATAAATTAGAAAACAGAAAAATAGAACTGTTAAATCCAAGAATTGGTTCTTTGAAGAAAAAGATTAAACAATGGGAGAAAACTTATAGACAGAATTAGCAGTCAGATTGGGGAATGATAACTGATACAGAGAAAATTAAAACAATTATAAAAGCGTTCTTTGTTCATCTCCACAAAAAAATTTTTCAAAAACCTGGATGATTATAAAAAAATAAATATTCTAAATAAACCCCAGAGGAGATAGAAAATATATATATACATGGGCTAATTACAAAGGGAGAAATTAAGAAAGTTGAAGAATACCCTTGAAAGTTTCATGAGTGGAATTCTTTCAAATCTTAAAAGATTTTTCTTTAAAATTCCAACTTAGTGTAAACTTTCCAGATGTCACAGAAAAGGAAACTAATATTTTTGTTAAAGCCAATGTAATACAGATATAATATCTCTTAAAGCACCATAAACCTCTACAGACACGTGGTGTATTGAACCAAAGCAAGGATGGTTCAATATTAGAAAAGCTGTTTGAATGTGGTAAACATTAACCATTGGGGGGAAAAACATCCTCATCTCAGCATATTCAAGCAGGTATTTAACAAAATTCAACATCCCTTAATGGCTAAAAAACAAAAATTGGTAAAAGTAGAAATAGCTAAATATTTTCTAATGCTATAACACTGAGAAGCATTCCTATTAAAGGACAAGACAACCCTACTATCAACTATCACTGATACTATTAAATGGTCTGTAAACCCGTCAGTACATTTAATTAAGAGGGAACAAAGCATAAATACTAGAAAGGAGGCCTCTTTTTTTTTTCAGGTACTGTTATACATCTTGGGGGGGGGGGCACAATAAAATCAACGGAAATGAAATGTAGAAAAATTCAGTAAAGAGCCTGATTACTAAATTAATATTCAGAAAGCCTGGTGGGTGAGCACGGAGTGAAGAGTCGCGAGAGCTAGCGCGTGCATGAGTGCGTGGGGATGAGCGTGGGCGCGCACGTGCGTGAGTGTGTGGGGCTGAGCACAGGCATGCACTTACTGGGGTGCTGGAGAACGCATGCGCCAGGTGCCCGGGTACCCCACCCCCCAGAAGTCGGGAAGCGCATGCGCCAGGCGTGCCCAGAAGCCCATGCGCCAGACGTGCCCAGAAGCCACCGCGGTTTCCGCATTTTTCCCCTTAACCGCCTGCGAGGTTCTCCGGTGCTCGCGCCTTTTTTCAGAGCTCGCGCCTTCGTCTCGAACTCGTCGTCTCGAACTCGAGCTTCTCTCCCGGTTTTTTCCCCTGCGGACTTCCACTCACCCACCCGCTGCCCCGTAGCCAAGGCCTCTTCAGAACTTTCAGCCATGGCCTCAAACGACACCATCTACATCTCCACAGAGAACTCGGAGATGCCTACGGAGATTGTGCAGCTGCACCAGATCCACGTGGAGACTGTTCCTGTGGAGACCTTGGCGTTAGAAACTATTCAGTACGAGGATCTCAGCGGCAATTGGGTTCACGGTGGCCATCACTATCCACCTCTGATTGCGCTGCAGCCACTCATTGTTAACCCAAACGACGGGGACCAGGAAATGATCATGGTGCAGACGCAGGAGGAAGTCGTGGGCTACTACGAGTCAGACAGCCTGCAAACTAACTTAGGAGACCAGATGGTCATCCCGGTCGACGAAGACCACTACTTCCAGCAGACTCTGGCTTCTCTGACAGCCTCCGCGTCGTCATCGACCTACAACCACGCCAAGAAACGCCGAAACCGCAACAGAAAGCCCAGCGGTAAGAGAAGTTACTCCAGCGCGGTGGGCGGCGGGGCGGTAAGCAGCAGCAGCTCTGAGGCAGGCAGCAAGAAGTGGGAGCAGAAGCAGGTGCAGATCAAAACCCTGGAGGGTGAGTTCTCTGTCACCATGTGGTCCCCAAGCAATAAAGGTGACCATGAGACAGAGGAACAGGTTGAGGTTAACCCAACTCCTGATTATTCAGAGTACATGAAAGGAAAGAAACTTCCTCCTGAAGGAATACCTGGTATCGACCTCTCAGATCCCAAACAGCTGGCAGAATTTGCTAGAATTAAGCAAAGGAAAACCAAAGAAGAGGTTCCAAGGACTGTAGCTTGTCCTCATACAGGCTGTGCGAAGATGTTCAGGGATAACTCTGCTATGAGAAAACATCTGCACACCCACGGCCCCAGAGTCCACGTTTGTGCGGAATGCGGCAAAGCTTTTGTTGAGAGCTCAAAGCTAAAACGGCATCAGCTGGTGCATACGGGAGAGAAGCCCTTTCAGTGCACATTTGAAGGCTGCGGAAAACGCTTTTCCCTGGATTTCAATCTGCGTACCCATGTGCGAATCCATACCGGCGACAGGCCCTATGTGTGCCCCTTTGATAGTTGTGATAGGATGTTTGCTCAGTCAACTAACCTGAAATCTCATATCTTAACACATGCTAAGAACAAAAGTAGCCAGTAAAAAGGAAAGAAGACTCTTCTCAAACTAGGGAAGGATCTTCCAGGAGTGTAATTGGAAATAAATATGCCTCTCTCTTGTGTATCGTTTCTAGAAAAGAATTTTTTTTGATTCTTGCGTACCTAAGGGTCATGTTTTGATAGATTAGTGAAAATAACAAGTGGAAAAAAAAAGGTTAAAAATATAAATGTAATAAGATTACATTGTTAATATGTTTTATCTTGTTCTGTAATACAAAAATCATTTTGGAAAACATGATTTTGTAAAGTTTGATCCAAACAGGAGGATAATTCATGGACTTCATATCAAAAGACTGTTCTTTATAAAACTGTTGAAGATGGGACTTTTCATGTTCAAGTTAACCTTTGCTTACAAGTTTACAAAGTTCTGTGTTTTCCAAATGTTCATATTTATACTTTTAAGAATATGGTTAACAATATGGTTAGTAATTCTATTTGTCATTTTTCTGGAAGTTGATAACTTTGCGAGATTTTCTTTAAAAGAATGAACAATTACATGCATAAAGTATTGTTTGAAAAAAGGTTATATAGGTTTTGTTTGCTATCTTAATTTTGGTTGTATCCTTTGATGCTAACACATTTTGCCTATCTTTTAGCTGCATTAAATTATATAGTATTGAAAGATGTAATTTAATAGTATTAAGTCAATTTAAACCTATTTTAGTCATTTTATTTCCCCCAAATAATGCCAAGTACTGTTTTTTAGTGTAATTTCTTTGCCTTTTCAGTTAGAGTGGTACTCAGTTGTAGTTGTATTGCTTATACATTGACTTTTTATACTTAAATATGTACACCCTGTGTAATAGAAAAAGCAAAAATAAAGTACCTGTTCTAAAGAAAGTTAAAAACTTGCCTATATGAATACCATAGCTAGAAAATAGGGAACATAGAGTGCTTCTTGCATCTGGGGATAGAGGACAGGGTTGCTGCTAAACATTTTACAGTGCACCAGACAATCCCACACAACAAAAAATTATCTGCCCCAAAATGCCAATAGTGAGAAACCTTGCTCTAGAGAAAGTAAAAGTTATAGCAAAGATTCTTTTGATGTAATTATAAACAAATTGTTAACAGATGAGGTTGTTTAAATAAAGGAAATGTATGTATTCTACCATCCTCATTGCTGATTAGTCATCATGGGCAAATCTGGGCTCTAGAGGGATAATCAGGTACCACCCTAAAGAGATAGGAAGCTGCCAAGAGAATCGAGGAATTAGTGCTGCTGTGTGCTCCCCTGACTATGTTTGGATAGGAAAAGCCATAGTCACGTGGTGGTATTCTGAGAGGTAGTGAGGATACAAGCATCCAGGCAGTCCTGGTAGACTGTTCCATTCTGAATGGGGGTGGGGGCTGAATTTAGTACATGGTAATAGTGGCAAATCTAATCGGTGGGGATGGATTATTTTGTAAAATTGTGTTGGGACTAGCAACTTGGTGAGGGGTTGGGGTGGAAAGTGGGATGATAGCTGTATTCCTAAATTAGTTTCATTAAATTCCAATAGATCAAAGAATTGATGGGGTGGGGGTTTTTTATTTAATTTTGTTTTTTAAATGAAGCTAAGAAAACAATGTAAGAAAACAGGTGAGTATCATATTATCTTGAACTGGGAAAGATTATTACAAAGGAGCCATTTGACCACACCAAAATTTAAAACGTCTACATAGGCAAAACTATAAACCAAGCCAAACAACACACATATCTTAACACATACTCAGTTAAAGAAAGAATTATAATACTTCTTTAAAAAGACCAAGTTCCTTAATGTATATATGATATAATATATACAAAGTAGTTAAAAAAAAAAAAAACAGTCGAAAAATGTAGACAGTATGGATGGAAATAGTTCTCAGACAAAGGAAATAGAAATAGCCTTTTAAAAACAGGAAAATGTTTAGACTTATTCATAATTAAAGAAATAGAAATTAAAACAAAAGAGATTTTATTTTTCACCAAGCAGATGACAAAGTCTAAAATGATAGCATCCAGTATTATTTAGAAGGTGGGGAAATATGGCAATTATGAGAAAACAATGCAAACTCATTGGAGATAATTTTAGTGCAAATACTTTTTTGATCCTACAATTCCATTTCCATGTAATTTTCCATGCCCTCACAGGTGCATATTTAGATGCATAAAAATATGAGCAAAACTTTGTTGCAGCATTGTATAAAGTTAAAACAGACTAAGTGATCATTAGTAGGAACAATTTTGTAAACATTGGCTTATAAATAATCATTCAACTGAATACTTCCCTTATACTCTGTAATGGATATAAGAAATAGGATATGAATGTGTAGAGAAGGGAAAAGTCCAAAATATATAAATGAAAAGCAAAATATAGTTTCTGAGAGTTCGATACTATTGTTGTTTTTTGAAGATCTCTCTGTGTATAGAACAGAAAAGATTTTTTACCCAGCATGTCCTGGACTAGAGTTCCTCTGGATACTTCTGGAAGTTAACAACTTATAACACTCAGAAGGATGGGGGGCATCTTACAATGCAAATATGATATGTGGAACATGTATTAGCTAGATATTTAGCTGCTGTAATAGCTAAAAATAAACTCAAACTCTCGAAACTCAAACTGTCCAAATATAAGTAGTGCAGTGCTGATACGATAAGTCTATAATTTGAAGAGCTCAGGCCTTTTCTGTCTTGTTAGCTATTTGCTATTCCCAATATGTAGCTTCTATGTTTATAGACTCAGGTTTAGCTCCATCATATAGTTGCATTGACAGGGCTTGTCTCCATCACATCCACTCTCATCCTGTTCGCCAAAACAGTCGTATGATCATAGTCGGCTTCTTGCAGTAGTAATACAGTGCTGATATGATAATTCTGTGATTTGAAGGACTCAGGCCTTTTGTCTCGTTAGCTATCTACTATTCCCAATATGTAGCTTCTATATTAAAGATTCAGGTTTAGCTCCATCATATAGTTACATTGACAGAGCTGTCTCCATCATTTCCACTCTCATCCTGTTGGCCAAAACCATCATATGACCATACTTAGCTTCCTGCGAATCTGGGAAATGTCTTTAGGTTACATTTCTCATTATAGAACATTGGTTCTCAACCACTGGTGCTATCACTCTCCTGGGAATATCTGGAATTTTTTTTTGGGGGGGGCATTCTTTTTCGTTGTCTCATGACTGAAGAGTACTAATGGCATTTAGTGGATGGAGCCAGGAATGCTAAGTATCTTGTAATGTAAGGGACAGCCTTACTAAGAATCCCACTTCTCAGAGTGCCAGTAGTGCCCCCATTCTGCCTTTCAAGAAAACTGGTAGAAGGGAAGTTTAGGTATTGGGGGAGGGGTTACATAGTGGCATGCTAGTGTGTATTTACCACCTGGCTCTGGGGTGGGGCGGGGGCGGAGGTGGCGAGCTCTGATGTGTAGCACTTGCTGGTTTCTGTCTTGTAAATGTGTAGTCCCACCGTGGCCAATTTCAAGGTGCCAGCCCTAAGTCCCTGAAGAAGGAATTGGTAAAGCATGTACATAGCTCTGGCTGGCTCCGGCACACCACTGGGTTCACCTAACAGTCTCTGTATATATGGCGGAGATGGTTATAATCTGATGATGTAAGATACGTACTCTACTTAATACACTAATAATGCTCTCCATAATACTTTAATTCTTAAAACAATCTCTCTCCAAATACCATTTGAATTTCAATGCCCCAGTTCAGCGAAAATGTTTTTTTATTTTATCTTAGCTTTCATTTGAATAGCTCTGAAGTTCTTTTCAAAGATCACAAGTATGTTTACATTAATAATGTATATATTTTCTGAAAAGAGGGTAAAGAAAATATTCTATTTATTACATATATATCAAAGGTAAGTGTATAATAGAATATACTTTATTAGTGTTAAATTATATTAGCATGAGGTCTTCCTAATATATTAACATGCTTATTTTACATTTTAATATCTAAAATGGAAGAGGCCTTTAACTGAACATCTGCCTTCTGTACTAATAAATAGCTGTATCTGCCTCACAGCTTTTTCTTGTTACTTCTAATTTATCAGAATGCCCAGGTGTTGTGAAATCCAGATACCTATATCATTCCAGTCCCTGGTTGAGCTTATTCCTTTTTTTCCCTTACAGGTATCTGGCATAATTTTGTCCTTGCACTCCTGGGTATTTTAGCTCTTGTTCTCCTCCCTGTAATTCTCTTGCCCTTTTACTACACTGGAGTCGGAGTGCTTATCACTGAAGTTGCTGAGGTAAATAATGGATTATTTGGACATTCACCAGATTTTGTGATGTAACACTTAGCATCTTATTTTATTTTTTAAAATTAAATTTATTGAGGTGACATTGATTAATAAAATTATATAAGTTTCAAGTGTACAGTTCAATAATATATCATCTTTATATTGCATTGTGTGTTTACCACCCAAAGTCAAATCTCCTTCTGTCACCATATGTTTGACCTCCTTTACTATATGTACCTTCCTCCTTCCCCTTTCCCTTTCCCTCTGATGACAACTAAATTTTTATCTGTGTCTTTGGGTTTTTGTTTCTTTGTCTTGTTCATTTGTTGCTTTCAGTTTTATATTCCACATATAAGTGAAATCATATGGTTTTCAACTTTTTCTGTCTGACTTATTTCACTTAGTGTAATTATATCAAGATTCGTTCATGTTGTAAATGGCAGTATTTCATCTTTTCTTAAGGCTGAGTAATATTCCATTGTATGTATGTACCACATCATTATCCAGTCATCCATCAGAGGGCACTTTGGTTGTTTCCATGTCTTGGCCACTCTGAATAATGCTGCAGTGAACATCGGAGTGCATACATCTTTTATGGATAAATGTTTTCAAATTTTCAAGGTAGATGCCCAAAAGAGGGATTGCTTGGTCATATGGTAATAATATTCTTAATTTTTTAGGAACCTCCATATTGTTTTCCATAGTGGCTGTATTAATTTATATTTCCACCAGCAACACTTAGCATTTTATGTCAGAAACTTTTATTCAGGATTTCCTCATATATAGAATGCCTAGTTTCTCCTGAAGAAATTATTGGTAATCCTTTCTAGTCGAAAAAATTGTTTTGTAAAAAAATATTAGCTTTTTTTAAAATACAAAAAATTGTTTCTGTTCTGAGTTACAAAGATAATATCAAGATTTTCTACCTGTAGTTTGTTGATAAACAGTAAACATAAATAATGCATTTTTTATAAATATAAAAAACATATCTGACTGCTTTTAAGTCAAATATCTTTACTCCTAAGGAGTAAGAAAGATGAAACCTAGGCTAGACAGCCAGAACATTTCGTGGGATCTTATGTCTTGAACTCTGTATTTCACTCCCTTAGACAGTAACTACTGTAATAGCATCAATCCTTCTATTCAGACTTGGGGAAGAGGAAAATTACCTTGTGAGCATCTGGCTCACATATTCATTGTGCAGACAGTCTTGTGTGCGTATTTGGACTCTGTCTAGATACAGACTTGTCTTACAGTTTTATCCACTGAAGATATAGAAAAATGAAGGCATTCTGATGACTACTTTCACAAAAAATTAATGGTTTTTGAAAAACTATCATTTTAATCTTAACAATTGGCTGTTAAGACTAAAAGTGTGTTTTTCAGTTGCAAAAAACATCTTGGAGAAGTAGTAAAAGCAATTATAAGTGTTCAGTTTTGTTAATTTTCTAGGACTATACATTTTAGATTCAAAGCTTTTCGTATTTAAAATATTCTACTTAATTCAGTGTCTTTAACTGTTATTTACTCAAATTAATCATCGCTTATCTTCACATGTTATCTGATTTGGTTTTGCTCTCTTCCCAAGGACTCACCTGCCATTGGACCCAGAGGCCTTTTTGTGGGAGACCTTGTCACCCATCTACAGGATTGTCCTGTTACTAATGTACAAGATTGGAACGAATGTCTAGATACCATCGCCTATGAACCCCAAATTGGTTACTGCATAAGTGCGTCAACTTTACAACAGTTAAGCTTCCCAGTTAGAGGTGTGTATATTTACTCAGTATAATATAATGCTTCAAGCAGCAGTACTTGCCATACACCAATTCTTAGATTATGTCTATAGATTGGTTTTGTTCCAATTTCTTTAAAACAAATCAGTAAAATACTAATAGGCCCTAATTAGTAAACATTCTTGGTAAGTTGTATACTAATATACATGTTGCCTTTATTACATATTGTTGTTGAACTTCTAATTTCATAATATATTTGACTTTCAGGATTCTAATATTTTATTCTTTCTACATTAAAAAAAAAAAAAAACATGTTAAGTCAGCACTCAAGCTCAACCATAACCAATTGACTAAATTCCAGTAATTAAATACCCCTGTGCTGTGTGGATGGTGGCATGTCCAACACTATTTGGGATCGAATTGTTTTATGTGGCAGGCACCCAAAGGAAGTAATCTTGGCTTCTGAAAATACCCCCTGAAGTCAAGTCTGTTGTTCTGTGTAGCAGGTGGCAGGGCACAGCAAGGTTATTCTCAGAAGCTGCCAAATTTATTTTGAGTTTTTTCAGCTCTGAAAAATCAGCTTCTCTATACAAAATTATGAGGGCTCAAATTATTGAAAGGCTTGGAAAATACAAATTATGCTCACAGACTATATCTTTAAGTTAAGAAATGTCCTGGATACTTGTCCACATCTACTAGGCTTAGAAAGTATGATTAATCATCAAGAATAACTTTACTAAAGTACTGTGTACACTGATGGCAAAGCAGTACTGATTTTTTGAATTTTTTTCAAATGTAATTTTGCACGTTTAACCCATTTTTAAGAACTTTTTATTGTTAAATTTTTTAAAAGTACATAAAAGTCAAGAGAGTAGTATACATGAAACCTCATACATCCTTCTCCCAGCTTTAGCAATTGTCAATATTTTGCCAATTTTTTCATTCAATCAGCTCACTTTTGGGGAGAGTATTTTGAAATATATCCCAGGCATCCTAGCATTTTCATCCTTAAACTTCAGCATGTCTTTAATAGATGGTGGCTTTTAAAACATGACCACAGTACTGTTATCACACCTAACAAAATCAGTGATAATTTCTAATATCTAGTTGGTTTTCCCTGTTTTTTTCCTTGTTTTGTTTTGTTCTCTAATCATTTTTCCTTAGTTGGTTTGTTTCAGTTGGATGATATGTCTCTTAAGTTTCAATTTTAACTTCTAACAATTCCTCCTGACTTTTTTTTTTTTAACTATCCCTTGTTTGTTGAAGAAACTGAGTCATCTGTTTTGTCAGATTTCCCATATTCTGGATTTGTCTGGTTTTATCTTATCTTTGTGATGTCATTAACATGTTCAGACATTCCTCCAAATATCCTATAAATGGTAATTAGGTCTAGAGGCTTGATTAGATTCAGGATCCATTTGGGGAGCAGGGGAAATACTTCTAGGTAGCACTCAGTACTTCCTTCCACATCATGTCAGGAGGCACACAGTGTCTGGTCATCTCCCTTGTGGTAATATGAAGACTGTTCAGTGGGCTAATCTGATTCTTTAAGATTAGAACACTTGTTATCTTTTCCTACTCTCAAGAGCCACTTAACTATCTTCTAGATGACAGAAGGTTGGTACGTAACCCACAATGCGTTCTTCTCTAAGAGAAATAATTCATTATTGCATACTTCTTAAGTCCTTTATCATTTTCCTCCAGTTTCTCTAAATTTGGTATAATCTGTATTGAATTACAAAAGCCAAAATGACACAGTAATAAAATAAGGTTCTCTCCAATGAGATTGTTTTGTTTAGGATATCTGCATTTCACATGTTTAAGGTTTTGTACTTTTCCTGTCAGAATGGAATGAAAATTTTCCCTGAAATACTCTGAAATGCTTCCCTTATTAACTTTTTGAGTATTTCACTATTATGGGTCATATGCTATATTTTGTAGATCTTTGTTTAACCGATTTCCTGTTTGTCCCAAGAATACTCACTGACAGCCTTTGTGGCTGCAGCGTTTACTCCGAGATAACTCACGGATTACAGTCCTAACCTTACCCCCAAAGTTTGTGGTGATGTTTTTGTGTGGAATGAATGTTCCGCTTGTGTTGGTCCATGCTTTAGAATTTACCACGTGAAAAAAATTATTAAATACTGACTACCATATACATTTCTGTTACATTAGGATTAGAGATGTCCTGTTTAGAAATAACTCCAAGAACAGTTTTTACGTTTTATTTTCATATTGAAAACCAGTCAGATTTACTTCAGCCTCAAAGAGCATGTTTATGTAAAATTAACACTGGTAGTGAGCTGCACTTTTTTTTTCTAGATGGGAAATGGGTTAAAAACCTAAAGCGGATATTACTTTTCCACACTAATAAAAAATCAATCCCAAAGCAATTCTTCTTCAATATCTATTTCATCTCCTTATAAGCGACTATATTACATGTTGATTTTACATAATCACTATATTTGATGAACTTGTGCCTCTGTTTAACCATTTTTAAATTGAGTGCATATACTTAGCCAGTTTACAGGGATCTTAACGACTGTAAATGTAATTGAAAATATATACTAGATTAATTTTAATGGCATATGTGACCACTGGGGCTATTGACATTTAAGAAAGCTACGGACCAACAGTATTTTATATATATTGCTAGTATATATTGCTACCTTTTTTGTCCTTCATTATGAATGGAGGAGAAAGATAGAGCTAAATATAGTAATACAAAGTGACCAATAATCCAGAAGAGATTCATGTTTAATTTAGAATGGAATTCAGTATACATAATTAAAATTCTAAGAATTTACAGCACTTCAAAACAATAAAACCATCTCGGAAAGTTCCGACTCTGGGAGTGCTCGTAAGCTAACTTAACCAATCATTTCTGGTCTCTTATTTCATACCCTGACTTTCTCAGGAGTATTGTTAAATTTGTAAAGATATTCTCTAAGATATTAATTAAGCAGACTAGATGTTCTCCATAAAATATTAACAAGTAGATTTCTGGCAAATTAGAAAAATGTGGTTAATCTACCTGAAATGACTACATTTTACAACATTGTTGAGACCTGTTTTTTTCTTCTGTTAATGCTTTCCTTTTAGATTTTTAAACATTAACCTGCTAAATTAGGAATGTCACCAACAGACAAAGCTGGTTTAATTCCAGCTCTGCCCTTGGTGCATGGGTCAAGACTAAGGAGCTTACCCCATCCACTTGTTAGAGAATGAATGGCCTTTTCAGAAGCCACAAAAAAGATACTGGGTGAGCCCTTTGTACCTGGAATAGATCTCTGGTCTCATTCCTGCCCAGAACAGAAAACAAAAACTTTTCCCCCATTCACATTCAAGACTCTGCTTTTAGGATTGCCAGGTGTCCATACGCCACTTAGTGATTTGAAGGAACCCAAAGTTACAGACAAGAACTAGTCTGAAAAAAGAAAAAAAAATTTTTTTCTGAAAGCATTACCTTGAGTAAGGAAGACTTGCACTCAGTTTTAGCCTGGATCAATTTTTAAAAAAATTCTAAACAACTTTTTACTTTATACTTTATCATTAAGGCTGATGAGTGATTATAGGCACAGGTTTGTCAGTGCCATTAGGTATTCACAGTTTGCTTTCACATTTTAAATATGACTTGTCACTCACAATTTAATACCTATTCAGTTATGATAAGGAAACAAAACTACCCATACAGCCAACCAATGCAGAGGATAAATCAACTGATTGGTTAGTTTGCTTCACCTCTGTTTTATTCTTCACTTTCTGTTGGCCAAGGAGAGAGAGCAACGGTGTCTAGAGGAGATCCCATGTAGCTAATACAAAATATCTTCCTCAAAAAATGTAGTAAAAAAAACTATTTCAAAATAAACGAAAACCTTTGACTGAAATACAAAGTTCTCATAAAAATACATTGCATATCAACTAAAATTTTCATGCTTGTACTCCTGAAGACACTCTTGTAATAGAAAGGCTTTTTGTAGTACTGGAAAGCACTTTTTTGTGTGTGTGGTACTGTAGTAACTTTGCTCTTGAGTCTGTCTTTCTCAGCACATCTGAGTATGGTTGTATGAATATAAGATTCTAAGCTTAATGGGTCCTTGACATACATCAGTTTATGCTGTACAAGTTTGATGTGCTGAATGCAAGTAACCTTCCAAAATACACAGAAATAATTTTTTGTTCCACCTATACCAGTGATTTAGCCTCCATATTCTGCTCCAGATATCAGTGAAGCAGTCTACCAAAGAACTTTAAAAAATAAATGCATAGTGGGAATAAACAGTTGTCCCGTTTCTATTGTCTTCCAAAAATGGTAACCAGATTATTGGTATGCAGGCAAATATGTGCCCATCTGTGGGGTTAAATCAGGCTGCCCTGGTTCTGTGAGGAAAGCCCTAACGTAAGCCTGGATAGGTATTTGATATCATAAGGATTTCCTTAAGGATGAGAGTCTCTTAGGCATCCTCTGACCCACTCTGTTTGCTAACACCACAGCACAGGAACTCAATTAGTGATATTGGATCAGTGGCATTAGGACAGCTAGTAGTGGCTCATTAAATATTTGTGCTTGACCATTTGGAATTATTGCAAAACCTACTGAGACTCTGGAGCTCCAGCTTTATGAGTGGGTAAGTTTATATGAAGACAGCTAACCCAGGGTAAGTGCTGCTTCTTGATTTCAAATTGGACATAATATATTTTTGTAATGTAAAATCAAACTCTGCAGTGAGTAACCATCAAGCTGAACTCTGAATTATAATGTTGTTCCTGAATTCATATACATTTCGCTTACCATTTTTATCTTGAAAGCAAAATTTTTATTGTAGACGTACTTCTATATAACAGATTCTAATAAACTATTTCTCTTTAGCATACAAACGGCTAGATGGTTCAACTGAATGCTGTAACAATCAAAGCCTCACAGATGTGTGCTTTTCCTACAGAAATAGTTTTAATAAGCGTTTGGTAAGTTGTCTCTCCTGCTTGTCTGATATAATTATTATGAAATAAGCAGATAGAGCTAAAATGGAACCTATGAAAACTTCTCCCTTTTGCTTTATATCATTTTATTAAAGTCTCTACATTTGACATGTCACATTTCATCTAAGAATCTTCAAAAATTTATAGTGGTAAGATCTTATTAAGCCAAAGTGAAGTGAATACTTAAATCTAATTTCTATTAGGTGCACATAAATGGCATTTCTTTTACATGAACTTCTTTGCTAATATGCTAGGTGACATGAATAATATTGAAGGACTGTAACTTGTTGTTTTTCTTGTTAATAAATAATTTTTAGTATTGACTAATTAATATTTTATTTTTAGCATACATGTCTACCTGCACGGAAAGCAATTGAAGCCACCCAAGTTTGTAGAACCAATAAAGATTGTAAATCAAGCTCAAGTTCAAGTTTCTGCATAGTACCTTCTTTGGAAACTCATACTCGCTTAATAAAAGTGAAACACCCTCCTCAGATCGATATGTTGTATGTGGGACATCCATTGCACCTTCACTACACAGGTGGGTATTATAGTAGACCCTCAGAAAACCATTAACATGACATGTGTTCTCAGTGGTAGAAACTCAGCATAAATCCATGCATTAATTTTATTTATTAAAAATTTGGTCATGTTTCAAAGTCTTATTGACTTGCTTTTAAACATTAAATAAAATTTAGGCTATAGGAAAATAATCTGAACTTATGAAGCAAGATCGAGCCGAATCCCATGTCTGCTTTTGGATAGTAATGCGTTTTTCCTTCTCCCCCCATTTATGCCCAAGTCACAGAAATAATCTCTCAGATATTTTGTGAGACTTTATTAAATTTATCCAAGCTCCCAAAACAGTTGCAAGAGCAGCATACCCCAGAGAATGCCAGGAATCATAGGGATATGACTATCAAGTAATTTGTGCATGGCACATGAATTTTATATGAATATAACTTCAAAACCAGGCCAGCATAATTGTTTTGCTGCAACATGATTGGGCTAAATATATAGGTTCTCTAAATGGCTGAAGATCGTGTAGTCTAACTCATTTTATTATATAAGATTTTTTTATGTTTTGTTTTTAAATAACTTATTGAAATATAATTCATATACAATTCGCCCTTTTAAAGCATATAATTCAATAGTTTTTAATATATTCAGAGTTGTGCAACCATCACCACAGTCTAGTTCTAAAATATTTTCACCCCAAAAAGGAACACCATACCCATTAAGCAGTCAGTCCTTATTTCTCCTCAATATCCCCCAGCCTTTGGCACTCACTAATCTACTTTCTGTTTCTATAAATTTGCCTGTTCTTCACATTTCATATAAATAGAATATTTTGTAACTGGCTTCTTTCACTTAGTATAATGTTTTTAAGGTTCATGTTGTAGCATGTTCCAGTACATCATTTTTATGGCCAAATAATACTCTATTGTATGGACATAGCACATTTTCTTTATTCATTAGTTAATGGTCATGTAGGTTTTCTATTACTCTTCAAAAGGCTCTCATTGCTTCATAGTCATATCTTGAGATACAACCTGGGTCATTCTTATTTTTGAGTTTCACACTGAGTGACTCTAGTGCACAAATATTAAATACATCAACAAAGGAAGAAATGTCCCATTTGAGAGTAATTCAGAAATGGGTGCTGTGGGTTCAACTTAGTACAGGAAAATTTTTAAATGTTTTGAACAAAAATAGGATTATGGAATCCACAGAGTGAAAGAGACCATAAAAATTCTCTAGCCTTAAGCTTTGTTTTAGCAATGAAGGAAAAAAACCAAGACCAGGAAGAGGTTAAATGGCATAATAATTGGAGTGAATGTGATTTTAAGGTTTATACCTCTTTGAAAGGGTAAGAGTGCTTTTGATGTAAATTCTATATTTTTAAAGTCAGTCTCTGTATTTGATATTCATACGTGTTATGCAGTCAGTTTAACTTATTCTCACCTTAAAATATAAGTACACTGGGACATGAATTTCTGTATTACACTATTTTTATTAGATGTTCTAGAATAATCGATTGTTTTTATGTGTGGGTTGTGGCCTGCCCACATATGCTTGGGAAGGGCTTTCTCAACCAATTTAATAGGCTAGCCCAATTTTTGACCATATGGTAAAATTCATAATGTAATTGTTTATCTGTATAACTAATGTCATTATTCTTTATTTTTCTTTTTTAGTGAGCATCACCAGTTTTATTCCACGTTTTAACTTTCTAAGCATAGATCTGCCTGTGGTTGTGGAGACATTTGTCAAGTATCCTTTCTGGTGTGGAAAATGTTTTACAAGTATGTTATTTGGAACTTGATCAGACTTATCTTGAATAGAGCATGCATAGACCTTAACAACTATCAATTAATTTCTAATAACTAAAAAAGAGACTTTAAAGTTGAAAAAGATCAGATTTTACCTAGGAGGAAAGAAGTCAAAGTAGAGAGATTGATCAGAGAGGGAGAAAGGTTAAGATACGAAAGGGAAGAAACCCAGGATACAAATTGAGAGTTGAATCGACAGATCTAAAAGCTCCTAGTAAGTTCATAGATGAAAACTTTGGTTACTAGTGAGGTGAGGTGATGAATTCTCCCCCTTCTGAGCCTGTTGGCTCTGAACAAATGGAGGAATGCACAAGGGAAATCAAACTGTTTCCACTACTAATACAGGGATTCAGAGGATGAAATATCGTATGTTCTTTAGCATGTTATCATATAGCATATACAAGATGAAAAATTTTTTGTGATTATTATTTAGAAATTGAAGAAACTAAGCAGTTTGGAAGGGCTCTTTATTTTCATCACTTTAAAATCTTTTTTAATTTCCTCAATGATTTGCAAAAAAATGAAATTGAAAACAAATGAACAGTTACTAAAAACTGCCTATAATCAAGATTATATCTTGTAGATTGCATCTTTGTCTCAGAGATTTACACTATAACCTTATAGATGATGATAAAATAGAGTTCACAGGGCCAAAATCTTTATTTTCTAATATAGAGTAATACTTTGTAAGGGTCAAAAAATAATTTTCCTTTATTTCTTATTCCTTTCACATTTCTTTTCTTGTATCATTAAAGAATTAGAAAGATTTAAGTCTCCCTAGGAGTTCATTATATATAGATTGCCTTAGTTTGCAAATGATTGGCCTTTAGTTTTCTAGTCAAGGTTTTTGAACTTCAAAATAATATAGATAATTTGTTTTAAATACTAGAGATCTAAGGACGAATAGCCTGTACTGGTCAGCAGAGATTCAGAAAAAGGAGGAAAGTCAACTGTAATCTCAAATCCAGCCCTAGTCAAATATCTTCTGACTCCCAGTGTTTTCCACTTAGTGTTTTCCGCTAAGAATATGGTTTCCACGGTTTCCACTGTCAGTTTCTTAACTGATTTTAACCAGGTACCTCATTTCCCTCTCCGGAGCTCTGGCTATTGTGAATGCAGTGCCCTGCTTTGCTTTGGATGGACAGTGGATTTTAAACTCTTTCCTGGATGCTACCCTTACCTCAGTGATTGGAGACAATGATGTCAAAGATCTGATAGGATTTTTCATCTTGCTTGGTGGCAGTGTACTTTTGGCTGCCAACGTGACCCTGGGACTCTGGATGGTTACAGCACGGTAATATTAGCACTCATCTGACAGAATCTCCAAGTTACAATAGGCAATATAGAAAACCATTACTTGATATGAAATATAAAGTGTTTCCTTAAAAATTACATTTTAGCCAACAACTTGAATGAAGCTCCTCCTATATCCATAGTATCCAAACTCTGGGTTGGGGGATAAACAGAAGAAATGCAAGGTATAGTTCTTGAATCCATTCTAGTTTTAAAGACTGAACTTACAAACTTCAGATGTTTGTAAAACAGTTTCTAAACAAGTACAGATTCATGTAACCATTTTGTGTGACTATCATGTCACAATAGTTTAAAGGAGAACAGAATTGATTGGAATTAATTGGGGAAATTTTCTTGAAAAAGCATCATTAATCCAGATTTGAAGAAGACCAGGCTTTGGCCAAGTAGAAGGATGAGCATTTTCTTGGCCTATATCTCTTCCACTTTGTCTTGTTTGAAAAGTATTTTAAAATTTAATGGTAAAGTATTTTGTACTCTGACAACTGAGGTCTGATTACAATGAATAAACATCTATAAAAGAATCTGCTGGCACAAAAGGGAAAATCTTTGTTAAATGATGCCAAATAAGTAAATAAAGTAGGAAGTAGAGCCTGCAATATCTTCAGACACATTTTGCCCCGTAAGAGTTACTTCTTTGATGACATGTCCCTATTCCTTCATAAAGGAGCATTTAGCTTGACATTTAAAGTAAGCTGCAGAAAGTGTCTCCCATTTGCAGCATGTGAGCTGAGACAATTAGGATCAAACCTTAGAACTGAACTGGGTCTTCTGATAGATCACATCACAGGACCTTTGCAGTCCTGGTGACTATTCTCTACAGGGTTTGGGTAGACATTTTCTCTTGTGGTGCTAGGGCTAACTGGAGCCACAGCCCCTGGGATTCTGTCTTCAAGAAGTAACTACCTTAAGCCCTGAATCATACTTTGTCCTTACCAGCAGTTCCCATGTTTGTTTCTCTGTGTTGCGTAATAAAACGTCTAGTCCTTGCTTTCCGTCTTTCCCCTAAGCTACCTCTTTGGGTCCACAGAAGACTTGGTAGTGCAGTGAGAATGGCAACACATGAGTACTTACATGGATTTGCCAGAGCCTGGGAACTGACTCTTGTGCCCAGAAAAGCCTAGTTGAAGGTCTTTTGGACTAGAGAAGCAGCCCTGGAAATCTGGGAAGTCCGCAGGCCGCTGTGAAGCAATTGGTCTCAGAAACATATGAGCATCCTTCTCTCTGATGACAAATGCATGCTTCTTCATACAGTCAAGAACACTAACAGTCATGTATCCACTTCTTCACTAAGTGAGGAATTCCATGGGGTTCACCTTTTTTAGAGCATTGAGTTACTGTTCAGGCACTAAAACTTTTAAATCGTTTTTAATAAACTTTTTAGATTGTATTACAAGTTTGCCTGCCTTCTTAAACAGAAATTGAATGTAATTTTAACATTTGATTAATGACTCATCAGTTATTACCACTACTTAAACCATACAAAATATTGGTTTATCTCAGGAAAAAGACATTCTTTCTATTTATAGGCAGTCATTCAGGATCAAAGTGTGTTAGCACAGTTATGTTCGGACCTGTTCAGGTAGAACTTGAGGAATACCATCAAATACATGAACTAAGCAGTTTACTAATGAAAATGTATATGTGTAGGTCGGTTTTTTAAAAACTGAGAAAAAATTTAATAGAAGAAATCCTACCCATTAACATATTTTTCTGGATGAAAAAAAGAAAAACCCAAACACATCATTTTCTTGTAGCTTTTAAACACCTTGGTCTGTTGCTCCACAGGCTCAGGATTTGGGAACCGCTCTATTAGAATATTGAGCAGATTCGTCCTGTCTGTATAAAAATGGCCTTACCACATAAGAAAGGAAGGAATGTTACGTGTTCTCTTCAGTTTGATTGTGGGCACTTCTAGAGCAAGGACCATGTCATACTCATCTTTGCATCCCTGACACACTGCATGAGAGATCATAAATACTTAATAAATGTGGTTGAATAGATGATGATTAGTGTTATTTATGGATTAGAAAAGCATGTTTCTATTTAAGTAAGCTATAACAAGTATTGACTACTGTAAATATATGTTAACTTAAAAAAAAAACTTGGAAGGTCTGTGTGTCCCAAGTATATTATCATCTTTATGAAAATAATCCATTTGAGTTTCTGTAGAGCAATTAGAAAAATGAATTATTTTGAGAATTTGAAAAAAATGTTCATTCTTTGTTGTCACTTGTTCAACAGTAAAACTTTATTTTCAGTGTTCCTACTCTGCATTGTTTACACTTTGGAGGATTTTTTAAAAATCACCTACGATCTGTAAAGAGTGTATATATTCTTTTCAGCATCTCAGTTTGAAAAGACTTGCGGTTAAACTTGATCTTTCGATAATCACCTTTACAGGTCATTGTTCTAATAGTAAATTGTAAATGTGCTTCATGGATATATGGCTTTCAGTCATCAGTTGTCCTGTGGTATTTATGGAATGTCCATATACTAATGGTGCACAGATACTTTTTTCTATAAACCTTTTAACTGTGCTGTAATTCATTCTTAGGATTTAACTTGAGGATACCATAGTTGCTGGCATTTGATGTTTAGCAATAAAAGAATAAATGTGTACCAGCATTCTATGTTTTATCATCTGTGTGTTGTCTTTTTAAAACATATTTGTTCCCTTTACATACAGTGTAATCTTAGTTGTTTTTAAATTCTTGATTCTAAAAGCAGCTTTCCATTTTCACTCAAGCAATCTGTGAAAGTTATTGCAGGTCGTGGAAAGAAGTCTTTTTTGAATGAGATTCCTGTGCTCTTGCTACTGTTTTGGATATAGCCTGTTTATAGATGAAGAAAGAGGACTATCATGTTTCCTTTCCTTAGTGTCTTATGGAAGCCTTCTTTAAGTTAGTCTATGTTTTTAGAAATTCGTGGAAGAAAAGTATTTCAGCTGTGACATTTGGTTCTTTTTGACCTTTTGCCCTAGTGTCTCCTCCCTTGTCCACAGAGCCTACCTCTCTTATTAATTCTCTGTTACTAAGGGCCACGTAAAGGAGGCCGGCCTAACATCTACTCCTTCCTCTTGCCTCTGATCTCATTGTACTATAGTTAAGAGCCGTAAAACTAGATGACTGCATATCTAAATCACCTTTTTTTTTTTTTAGCAGCTTTATTGAGGTATAATTAAATACCACAAAGTTCATGTGTTTAAAAGGTACAATTCAATGTAAGCTATTTTTTTTTAAATGAGTAACCAAACAGTATGCTTTAAGTAAATGAACATGTGATAAATGTGATAAATGAACATGTGATAAATGACTGGGAAGAAAAGTGTTTCAGTTATTTCACAGCTATTTTAACTGAAATAGTTTTTAGCACTGGAATAGAGTTGAATAACAAATTTATTTTTGAGGTAACACATGCGATATACTTTCTTGTAGAAAATAACCTTTTTTTATTCAGTGCATTTGCAAGCTACTCTGTTTATGCCATGCTAATTTGAATGATCCATTGTATATTTTATCAGACCATGACAAGTGAATTCAATGAAAGGAAAGTATTTCATAACCTAATGCTACAATAGATTATACTTAGAGTGGAGGTATAAAAAAGTAGCTAAAGGAAGCTGCAATTTTAATTACCAAGCAGGTATATTATGTAATTTAATTTCTCATTAAAGAGAGAAAAACACCCTTGTATCTTAGTCTTCTTTAGCTAAAAATTGATGGATGTTTAATAATTGTCCCTTATTTTTAACTTACTATTTTTCAAATTTTCCTACTGAACAGCTCCTGCCATTGTTTAGCCATTTGGATTTTTTATTCTGCTAATTGCTTATTGATATTCTTTCCCCGGTTTTCCATTGAGTGTCCTAAATTTTTCTTATTGATGCATAGGAATTTCTTGTATATTCTAGATTAGGGGTGGACAAACTACAGCCTGTAGACTGAATCCTGCTCACCACCTATTTTTGTAAATAAGGTTTTGTTGGAACATAGTCATATTCATTCAGCTGTGTGTTGTCTGTGGCTGCTTTCATGCTACAACAACAGAGTTAAGCAGTTGCAACAAAGACCACCTGGTCCTCAAAACCTAAAATCTTTACTAATTAACTATTTACAGAAAGACCCATATTCTAGATATCTATCTCTTGTCCATTTTAGATATTGCGAATAATTTTTCGCAGTCCATTGCCCATCTATAAATTTTATTTATTAGGTCCTTTGTTGAATAGGATCGTTAGCTTGCTGTAGTCAAATCCATTAATTTTTTGATTCATTGTTTGTATTTTGTGGATCTTAACTAAAAAAGTCCTGACCTATCCCAAAGTCACAATAATATTCTACACCTCTATTTGCTTTAGAGTTGTACTTTCACAATGAGCCCTTTAATTTCTAGACTATATGGTGTGAGGTAGGAAATCCAGGTTTATTTTTCTATGTAGAGTGAACTCTCTTTAAAACGGACATAATAGTATTTCCCTTTGAAAATTGTTCAATAAAAGTTTACAAAAAGTTCTTAATATGGTACCTGGCATGCTCCAGTTATTATTACTTATTTTCTGAATGAGGAATTATGACATAAATTTGCCCTGATATTTCAGTCTATGTGAGTGTTAGATCTTGCCTCCTTTTGTTATGTCTTCTTTGCTTCTAGTGCCTTCTAGCTAGCTCTTGTTGTCCACTGTATCTCCAAAGCCTTGACTCTTTTAAACATTTCTTTCCCCTAACAAAAGGAACCTAAAATCATAATATTTAAGATGTTGGCTAAGGTTTTTGCTCAAAATAACCTGTGTTCACAGGTGTGTTCACTGATAGTAACATAGGCATTTAAATCTGGTCTTACCAAACAGTATCTTAATTCAGAAAGAGGCACCATGACAAACCAATATAGGAGCAAATTTAGGGTAGGGTGGATTTCGAGGACTAAATCAGACAGTACTCTGTGTACAGTCTGGGATATTGTATTTCAAAATAAGCTCTTTTTAACACGTTTATTTGAACTTGTATTTTTTTTAATTAGAAAGGAGGCTAAACTTTTTTTTTAAATGTGCATTCTTTTATAGATTTTTTAAATATGCATCCTTGCCCATACTTCCCTACAGTGATAATCACCTTCTTACTACTTTTCAACATTCAGGACTCATATTTTTACAAAGGGTTTGCAAACACATTTGACCATACCTTAGCTTCTTTTACAGATTCCTGACTTTCATACTTTATTCCTAGCATTCTTTTCTTCTTTTCAGCCACTTTCTTTCCATCTTTTAATTGCTTCTATTTTTCTTTCTGGGCTTTACATATCACCAGTAATCTACAATGGTAAGTAATATTTTGGAGTTTCCAGTATGTTAACTTCTCCAGTTCAGGACATTCCTTTTCTGTTGCGTACATACCTAGGAAAAAAGGGTTCATAATCAGGACACTTTTTTTGCTTGGAGACTACAGAATTGGAACAGGAGATAGATAATGTAATTTTTTGGCCTTTATAGAAAAACTTTCTTACTAGAAAATAAATATGCTTTCATTATAGAAAACACGTTAGATGAAAGTAAATTGTAATGTATTGGAAAAAATAAAATTATAGATAAGCTGGTAAGCTGCTTTTTAAACTTGACAGTGTATTACAAGCATTTTTCAATGTTATTAATCTAGTGTTATTTTAATGGCTATATAATATTGCAGTGTTAAATATGCCATAAGTTAATCAATCCCTATTATTTCCAGTTTTACAATATTAGAAACAAAGCTGTAAGGAATAATATCCTTATAGCTAAATCTTTTTTTGTATCTATGATTTTTTTTGATAATTCTAGAAATTCAAGATAATCCTAAAAGAAAAACTGGTGTCTTGAAATGTGAACAAAGTTTTATATATACATATTGTCTTGTTGTGTCCATTTTTTTCTGATAATTGGGTATGCAAAAGTAGTGTCTCATTTTAATTTGCATTTCTTTTGATTAGAAAAAAAGATTGAACATTTTTAAGTGTATTAGCCATTTTGTTCTTTTTATTTATCCCCATCCTTTGCCCAATTTTCATAGGAGTGATTATTATTGCTTTTCATCATAAGCTCAGCTCTACCATTTGATTTGTTACATGGAAATATATTAAAATTAAGTATAATGCTTATTTTATATTTTTATATATTATGATCTGTCACTCTTTGCCTTATGTTGTTCACCTTTGGTGATATGTTTTGAAAGTCTCAAGATTTTATAAATATTCACAAACATTTTCTTATAATTTTATGATTTCATTTTTTTTAACATTCAAATCTTTTAATCTACATGCAATGTATTTTGATGTTGGTGCACAGTAGGGATATAACTTTCTGTTTTGTTATCCCCAAATGATTAATCAGTCAAATCAAAGGAGACAGTTAGTCTTAAGAGATATTTCATACCAGCCAGGAAGAGGCATAAATTTAGATTCTTTGAAGAAAATAGATATAAGTGAAATTATCCCTCATTTGATAAGTCATCCTTATTTATATAGGAGGCAACTCAGTTTACTTTTTCAACTCAGTAATACAGTGAATTGAGAATATATCTCGTGTTTTAATTGAATAGTTTTTTAATTATTTTTTTTTCCTTAAAGTGGTTTTATTTTTATTGAGATGGCATTTCTCATTTCTAAATAATTATTAGCAATCTGGAGATTATCCTTATATATCGTTATCTAAAGGTACTGTTTTCAGCAACTTAATTAAAATATTTTTTTGCCTCTTAGATTTTCAAGCTTTAATTCTCTCTGTGGATTGTTTTATTAGTCTTTAAAGGTTAAAAAAAGTGTCTTTGGAATAGATGTCCTGATTTTAAAGTAAGTATCTCATCTTCATCTGATTTAGTTATATAATGATTAAGTATAGAACACAGCATTCCTTTATTACTTGTTCAAATGTATGCATTAATTTTTGTCATAATTTAAAATAATGAAAATAAGAGATAATGAGGACACCATGAATTTGTATTTTATTCCTTGTTAAATTTTAACAACTTTTCCTATTCATAATAAATGATCAGTTTCAAAAAAAGTTAACTGCTTTTTTTCCCCTCTATTTAAAATACTTTCCGAGATCAGCGTATTTGGTTTTTAAACTCGCCAACTTTTAGAGTATGACTTTTGTAAATATCCTACTCTAAGACATGCTTATTGAATTAAAAAGGTTCCATTTTTATTGCTCATCCCCATTCTGCAGTCACTAGAACTGATAAATATATTCTTTTACTCATTTAGGAAATATTTATTGTACATCTACTGTGTTCTGTTCACTGTTCCGGGCTCTGAGAACATAGCAGTAAGACAATTTTTTCTTTTGCATTTTGTAAGAAAAAAATACCATTTATTTTTAAAACAATAAATATATGCTGAACACTACTAAGTGTTGTAAGCATGGACTGGCAAGAGATTAAGTTAAGAATGTTAGCGGAGGCGGAGTCTTAGAAATACATTAAGAAGGATGTAGACTTTAGCCTAATCACAAATAGGAAGTCATTGAAAGTTTCAAGCAAGAGAGGGCCATAATCAGATTTGCATTTTGGATGGCTCACCTTGGCTGAAGGTAAAGCATGGATTAGAGAGAAGCAAGTCTGGAAGCAATGAAATTGGTTAGGAGACTATTTCAGTCATCTCAGCAAGAGATGCTGGTGATATAGAATAGGATGGTGGCAGTAGAAATCAAAAGAATAGAAGACAAACTCAAAAGTACAATCCACTGTACTTGATGGTTATATGTACTTTAGGTTCAGGAAGGACTCAAGAAGACTTTAGGTGTCTGGCTTGGACAATTAAATGATGGCAGTGCCATTAATGGTGCAAGAGGACATCAGAAAAGAAGCAGTTCAGTTTGGAACTCATGAGTTTGAATGCCTGGGAGGAATTCAGGTGGGACATTGGATGTACAGGTCTGGAACTCAGGAGAAATTAGTTGGCAATACCATGTACAAGCTGATGCACCACAAATATGTAGTTGAACCCATGAGGGTGGATAGATAGTCCGGGGAGAATGTAGAAGAATGAAAAGGAAAGAGGTGTCTTAGGATAGAGCTCTTAAGAACACCTGCATTTAGGTAAAAAGAGTACAAGGAAGATGAAACAGAAGCAAACTTCAGAAAATTAGAAAACCATGAGAGTCTCTCTCTTACCTATTCTCCTAAGGGCCCTTTTATCTTTCCAAAAAGTCATTTGTTTTTCCATAAGTGCCCTGCCTTATGTTCTCCCAGAAGGGTCCCTCTGACTCTCCTCATCCCCTGTTAGATGGTAGATAAGCCCCAAATTCTAAGGCCTCCTTGGGTCACATTTCTTTGTGAACCTCTGTGCTATGTATGTAATTAAATGTGTTTTTTTTTCCCTTGCTAATCTGTCTTGTTAGTTTAATTTGCGGGCCCCAAATCATTCACCCAAGAGGGCAGAGGAAAAGTTTTTTCTCCATGACATAGTAGAGGAGCATGATGTTTGAAACTTACTCTTAGATGGCTGAGAGATAACAGCAAATATGACAAAATGTTAACAGTTATTCAATCTTGATGAAGGGTATGAGGAAGTTCTTCGTATGCTTCTGGAAACATGTTTGAAATTATTTCAAAATGATTTCTAAAAAGAGAACTCGCTTCTGCATTTATTGATGAGCTCAACTTTTTTATTTTCTACTCTATTTCTAATTTCAACACCTTTTTATTTCACAACTTCCTATAAGTGGAAAGAATGAGGAATTTGAAAGACAGAGGTGCTTTTTGAGTTTGGATAAATTATATCTCCATGTCTTAATTTCATCTATTTAAGGATAATGCCTTCAAAACTTTGCTGTGTAAACCGAGAGGCACACAGTAGGCACTCAATAAATGTTACTCCCTACCCTTCCAGGACCAGTTCAAATCCCATTGCCCTTTTGAAACCTTCCTCATTACCACCACAGTAACAACTTTTTTGCACCGCACCACATATTTAGCTACGTGGCTTTTTCATACGTTACCTCTTTGAATTCTCCCAATAACCTTACAGTTATTTTTGCTGCCTTATAGGTTAGGACATTTAATGAAACGAAACGGCTTAGCTACGATCACACAGGAGAAATGCAAGCATGAGAACCTGGATTCTTTTAGACCAAGACATATTCTTTATGCTACACCATAATTTGATATTTCTCCTCAGGTTTTTTTTTAATTGTGGTCAAATACACATAACATAAAATTTACCATTTTAACCATTTTAAATATGCAATCCGGGGGCATTAAGTGCATTGATATTGTTGTGCAACCATCATCAACATCCATCTCCAGAACTCTTCATCTTGCAAAACTGAAACTCTGTACTCATTAAACACTATACCCTCTATTCCCCTACATCCCAGCCCCTGACAACCACCATTTTACTTTCTGCATCTGAGTTTAACTACCCTAGGCACTTCATTTAAGTGGAAGCATGCAGTTTTTGTCCTTTTGTGACTGTTGTATTTAACTTAGCATAATGTCTTCTCAGTTTATCTATGTTGTAGCATGTGTCCTTAAGTTTTATAAACATTTGTTCCCATGACATTCACCTATGATCTCATGTGTCCTATTTCCTGGATTATAAACTTGAGGGCCATGACCCTGTGCTGTATGGCCACCCCTATAATACATAGTTCGTAACGGTGCTAAAAGAGCTCTCATGGGTGGATATGGGCCACTCTAAAGTAGAAAATTATCTTCTTTTGTACCCTCCAATTTCATTTCTATTCTCAGCTATAGGAGACCAGGAGATGATGAGCATAATTGTTTCTTCTGCAATTGAAATGGGAGCCAGACATGAGACATTTCCCTGGGCTAGAAGCATGGCAGGCACATGAATTTTAGGTATGAAGAGTTAGCTCCCTGCTCACTGTAAAAAATGTATGTGCAGTATTCTTTAAAGAGAGGAAAAGGTCTTGCGTTTTAGTAATATGAGCTGAGAGGGAGTTTGGTAATTTTTTTCCTCCTCTGAGAAAATAAAAGTGACTCTTCACATGGCAAGAATGAACTTTTCAGATGCTTGGTCATCAATCTTTGGTGTCATCTGAGTGTGCTAGAGACACATTTGCCTTGTCATGCTATTTTATTATTACATAATTCATATAAACATTAAAGGATAAAAGGAGGAGAAATAGAAAAAGAAATATTCTGGGTCCAGGTTTTAGCTCTGCCGCCTACTAGTGACTTTGAGAAGGTGAAGACTTTCAAGTCCCTTCTCACTAGCATTCCCAGACCTCTACCCCTATGTAGCAGTAAAATTTCAAAGGCAAACCTTTGGAGCCCAGCAGGGAATATAGCCAAGTTATGAGCAGCCCCAGAAAACAGAAAGGTCTTCCTCCTTCTCTGGCAAGAGCTGCTCCTGGTCCACATGCCACAGGCCCCACTCCTGAAGCAGAACATTAAAGGAGTTTGCCCAAAAAGCAGAGGCCACCTGTTCCTAGATGCTACTCTTCGATTGACCTAAGTCTCCTTCAAGCAAGGCACCCAGAAGAGATGCAGACTGAGGGATTTGTCCCAGAGGAGTTCTGAGCCACAGCCTTTAGCACACTTTTGGAGAGTGATGGCATGTAATAACTGGATGCAACCTAAAAAGTAAAGTTGTAGACAGTACTAAATGATTTTCCTTAATGGTTCTGCAAGAACACCATTGGCACATCTTTTGAACACTGCAAGATCTGCGCACATAAAGCAACACACAGGATTTCAGAAGATCTCCCTTAGTAAAGGGAAATCAA
>CM053505.1:9984468-10013620 GCA_028627145.1 Eidolon dupreanum
TGAAGTACCTGCCATCCATGGATGATCAGAATGAATGCTGCTGAGACAGGCGAATGGGACAGGATTAGACTTTGGTTCTAGATAGGGGTTTGGTTCTTGAGAGATTTTCGTTAGGATCTTCTTGTTTTAAGGAGGTTTTTTGTTTTGTTTTTTTGTTTTGTTTTGTTTTGTTTTTTCAAATGGAGCGGTGATAGGGAATTTAAGCATTGAC
Source organism: Eidolon dupreanum (assembly GCA_028627145.1). Classification (NCBI taxonomy): domain Eukaryota; kingdom Metazoa; phylum Chordata; class Mammalia; order Chiroptera; family Pteropodidae; genus Eidolon; species Eidolon dupreanum. Next base: position 9,984,680 of record CM053505.1, read on the forward strand.
CAAATTCCCACTGGGACATATGTTCAGCTTTCTTCTGCTTTAACTGAACTTTAAACAAAAATTAAATCAAATTCTCTGAATACCTATTGCTAAGAGGGCTGGGTTAGGCTTTAGGGCAAAATTTCTCAAACTTAAGTCTTCATAATTATAAGCCGAGAACCTATCAAAGGCACATATTTCTGGGTTTTTGTGCCATTGATTCTTAATGAAATCTGAGATGGCAGCCCAGACATAGAATCTTGATTTTTAACAAGCATGTGCTGCACATGGTTTTATGGACTCCATCTTGAGAAACACTGTTCTAGGAATTATAAAGAAGTAACACTTTCAATTTTAGTAACAGCACACTAGCTAATTCAGATCAAACTTTCTGCTGAACATAATGTATTAAACATCTTTTTTAAAGCATCAGAAATCTAACAAAATACTAATGGATTACTGGGATGAGATCTGGCAAAGAATGAAAACCCATAAAGGATGGGCCTGGCACTCTGGACCATTTCTGCTTTGGAGTCATTAGCTGATCTTGAAGAGACAATTGAGAGGGTAAACTGTCTTTTTCGGGACCTCATTGGATTAGGGGAATAAGACTCAGATCAGGACCTGCCAAAGGTAGAGAACTAGTAAAGCATTCTGCATCCCCTATGCACACACCTGTTAGGAGTAAGGGTGAACTGGAAGTGGCTCCTTTAGAAAGTTTCAAATCTTGAACTTGGACTAAGGTAATCCTGGAAAAAACAAAAAAACATCTTTTTTAGTGCAAGAAAACATCAACCTAAACATTAAGTTATTTCTATAAATTGTTTTTCATATACAGTTTCCAGCACACAAAGATAACTAAGCCTCACTAAGAAACAGAAAAGCATGAGCAAAAATGAGGAAAAATAAACAACAAAACAGACTTAAAGGGACTCCATCCAGATACTGGGTAAATCTCCCATAAAGGTAGGCGTGGTCACATGACCAAACCTGGTCCATTGAGATGTGAACATAAATGATGTGTATTTATTTTCATAAAGATGAAGCTGCTTGCCCTGATTTTTTTCCCCACCAGTTGGAAAATGGAAACGATTGGAAAAATTCCTTCGATTCCAACAGAGGTGCTGAGGATAGCAGAGCTGCTCACCAGCCAAGGTTCCTATGTGTCCTCATGGAACAGAGCTGCCCTGCAAGCTGTGGGCTATTATAAGAATAAAATAAACTCCTATCCTATATAAGCTATTGTACTTTGGGGTTCTTTTGCAACAACTTTGCCTGTACCCTAAGTAATGCAGAGAAGTATAGTAGAATAACACAAAGGTCTGTTGGAAAGGTGGGAGTGAGGGGGAAGCAGTTGTTATGAGCCTTAATAGCAGGGTCCAGAATCAGGATCTGAGGTACTTGGTAAAGTGAAGCACTGCAGAGGGACCAGGCAGGTAGTGGTGCCATTGGTGGTGATGGGGAAGCTGATGAAATGGCTTCAATTACCTTGTGTGTTGTTAATAATGCTATATCTCCAGGCATACCTTTCTCCAGAATTCCATGCCCGTATATTCCAAGACCTGGTCAGAATTTCTCTCTGGAGGTCAAATAGCCTCCTCAAACTCAACATTTGAAAACTTAGCATTCTTCCCCAGAGAACCTTTCTTTCTCTTGTATTTCCTATTCTGGTTAATAACTGTACCCTTCAATATCATCTTTCACCCAGTTGTACTTACTAGAAATTGGGATCCTCCTTGATGCCTCCTTTATGATCACATTGAATTTCTCAAAAAGATCGCCTCCTTCTATTCTTTCTGTTTCTCTATTCCTGTTGCCAGTGCCTTGATGTGGATCTCCATTGTCTCTTATCTTGAATGTTGCTTATCCTCCTTTCTCACTTATCTTTCTGATTTCAATTCCCCTCATGCTTCACATTGCTCCTGGGGCTGTTTTTTGAAAACACAAACTTGACCATGTCACTCCACCTATTTCTACACTTCCTCCCATTTTCTATAAGCAAAAGAGCCCAGACTCAGTACAGATCTGGTACCCTTTGTCCCCTATCAAGCCCCTCAGTGTGCTGTGGGCTCTGAGCCCACTGGGCCTTGGCAGCGTCCTCTCTGCATGGAATGTCCTTGTCCTCTCTTCAATTAATGGACTCCCTACTCAGCATTCAAAACCAGCTTAAATATGAGGCATTGGAAAATTTCTCTAAAATCCTCTAGCTTGGTTGATTAGTTATTGATATATCAATATCTGATAAATGAATGAATGAATTAAAGTACTAAGAACTGAATCCCAAAGTTCACACACCCGGAAGAAATGTAGAAATTTTCAAAAGTAGAGGATTTTACAACTGGAAAGGGAACTTATGGATTTTAAAGATCATCTAAGTGTGTTTATAGATGAGGTTCAGAGGAGTTAAATGACTTTCCCAGAATTAGACAACAGAATTGGGAGTAAGACATGGGTTTTATGGTTCAGCTTCTGCTGTTTTCCTACATTTTGCTATGAAAGTATTAGAGAATAATTTCTATAGAAGGGTTTGTTTGAAAGGTTGAGTTTAAAGGTTTGGCCATTTCAGCTTGTGGACTAGGCAGCACTTCAGGGCAGATAGAGAATGATCAAAATGTCAGTGTAACCTTGCCACAGAGATAATTATCTAAGTTATGAGTTGTTTTCCAAGAGGGATAGATAGAGATCCTGTGTATATACCAATGTAGACATTGGTAATCTGCGAGTATCGAGTTCAAGGACTCTAACATATGTTTTTTTGAAAAGCCCAGGGGCCCTTTCAGTTTGGTTTCTCAAAGTGTTTTTGAATGCATAAAACATCACATATAGGCATACAAAGGAAAGGAATTACATTGAAAATATGGTTATTAAGGTATTTAATATTATAAATGTGTGATATATATACTTCTTTATTTAATATATTACATAACAGGATCTAGCAGCCAGCTAATAACTACCATGGTTTTTAGGTGGCAATGAGGGTAAATGATATTTCAAAAACCTGCATGCAACAACTGTCATGTGATATAAAATATTTGTAATTTCTATTAGTGACAAGTCATAGGTCCAGCCAACACGACTATGGTTTGATACTCATATTCTCAGTTGAAGGAAACACTTCCATTAGAGATCAATGAAAATGAAGAAGAAATGTTTTTCGAGTTCACTGATCTGCTAAACCCCAGATTGAGCATCCCTGGTTAGTCCAGTCTCTTCATTTTAAAGGTGAGGAATCTTTTATCTTAAATATGTAGGTGGGTTCAATGAAAATTAATTCAAAGAAAACCATTGACAGAGTCTACGAAGTTGGCCTCTCTAAAGTCAGCACACTTCCTTCAAGGAGCTTGGCCTAAAAAGCAGACAAAGACTTGAAAAAGGGAGGTTTCTTTTAAACCATTTCTGCTTTCTGCTCAATGTTCCTGGTCCCTAAGGCCTGCTTGGTGCAAAGTCCCTCAGGGAAGGGAGATATAAGAACAAAACCCAAATTAGCATCACAAGAAATTATACTGCACCATACTGAGAGTAAGAAGGATGACATAATTAATTTTTTAATAAGTGCCAATAATAAGAAGTACCCATGCAATATATACAAATATAAAATCATTATGTTGTGCACCTGCAACTAATACAATATTGTATGTCAGTTATATCTCAATTTAAAAAAAGAATAACATTGACTATTGGTTTGGGATAAAAATTCACCTGAATTGTATTCTGGTTATTTTTAAAGTGACTTAAAAAAAAAAAACAAAAAAAACCATACATTTTGAAGGGTGTGGAATAAGAAGGATCTAAATATTTTTTAAACCAAATAATTGACTAAATATGGCAAAAAAACTTATTGAATTCATTCTCTATCACTGATTTATGATGTCTCCTTTGTCATATATTAGATTATTAAATTTACTAGTGTCTATTTCTTGAGTGTTTTTTAAATTATTTTATGGACTTTTCTGTTTTTGTGTTTTATTTGATAAGGAAAATAGTAAGGAAAAAACAAAATAAACTGAAAAAATAATCGCATTTTGATTCTTTTTAATATTTATACTTTATACCCATTTGTTTCTTGTCCTATTGTAATAGGTAGGGCGCCAGAACAATGTTCAATAATAATATCCTGTTTTGTTCCAGGCTTAAATGAGAATGTTTCTAGTGTTTCAAATTAGAATTATATCTGATATAGATCTCATATTAATGAAGTTTTCTTCTATTTTACACTATAAAGGGGTTTTTCTTAGAAGTAGATGTTAAAGTTTATCAAATGAATTGTTGGCATTTACTGAAATGATCACATAGCTCTTTTAAAAAACAATCTATTAAGGTAGTGAATTGCATTGAAAGATTCCCTAATATTAAACCATCCTTCAATTTGTTAGATAAACTCAAGTTGGTCATAATGGGATTTTTAAATATATATTTTTATGTATCTTTTAATATGGTGCTGAATATTATTTCCAGGTACTTTGTCTAGAACTATTACATCCTTGAGTATATAATTCTTTAGTTCTTGTGCCTCTTCACTTATATGCTATACTGAGATTCATTTAGTTACATTTCTGAAATATGAGGCATTTGAATAATAACAATAACAACAACAACAACAATAAAATTATATATATATAATATAACCAAAAATGGCCTGTTGAAGAACAGAATATCTAGCCTTTAATTGAGTTGATATTGTCCAGAGGTCTTAGACAGTTGAATCTTTTCAACCTTTTTGAGCACGACCCATGGTAAAAAATAGATTTCTTCATTGGAACTCATTGTATGTGATTCAAACATAAGTTGCCCCAAACAGATTTTTCTGAAGAAGTGGTAGGAAAAAAATAATACGTGATGGGGCCCACTGCTGTTTATGACAAAGGACTGAGTTACAACCCATAGTTTGATAAACACTGGGCTGGATGAACTCCAAGGATTCTCAGATGCTAAGATTCTATGATATATGTGTGGATCATTTAAATAGGAACTATTATGTCCCACCATCTTGGTAGAGTGGGCTTATGTAGTAGGTGTCCTCTAAGGCCCAGTGGCATAGTCTCTCTGTTCACCTGAGCTAGGTGCTGCAGATGTGTCCCTTGTGTGTATTGTGTGTGCCTTCTTGTAGTTAAGCCTCAATTGCTGTTTGCATGTCAATAGGAAGGACTGACCCTCAGTTTAATTGGTTGTGAGGACTGGCTGTGACTACAGTGGAGGAGCTATTGTGCAGGGACTGAGCCTATGGAGCAGGATTTGCTTTAACAGGGCTCTGAGGCCTGCCCAGTCTGCCCTTTGGAAGTGTCATTTGTGGAAGCGGTTGGGTGGTGCTCCGGTGTGGTCCGAAGCTGGGCACCAGTGTGCTGTTTCTGGGGCCTCTTGTGCAGGTCAAGGTCAGCTGCTGCTTGTGTCCTGCCCAAGGTTACTTGGTATGAGCTACAAAGTGATCTGCAGATGGTTGCCACTTTTGCTGGGCCTGAAGGTGCCTGGGAGAGGTCAAGTCTTAAACTGAGGTTGGCTTCCACTAGTGCCAGTCCTGGGGCTGCTTAGCAAGAGGTATGGAGCATGCCAAGGCCCAAAGAAGCTTGCTTGGGGTTTGTGAACCTTTAAGAGATTTAAAGAAAGTCCATAGCATGAGCCAAGACAGGCAGTTTGTATAAAGCCACTAGAAGCAGTTTGGGTGGGCCCACAAGTTGGATGGAGCAGGGTCTCAGGGAATCACCAGGACAGGGTGACCAGTGTTAGCCAGGTTGATAGAAACGCAGATATGGTGGCTGCCTGCATCTGCAGGCTGAGCACGGGGAGGGCTCAACAAAGGAATAGTGACTTCTGCCAGTACTTCTGTCCGGGAAAATGGTGCCCCTTCAGCCCTTGCCTTGAAGCCAGACAATTCAGTTCCTCCCTGGCGCCTTTCCAGCTGCTGCCCCAGTGCTGGAGCTCAGGGTGAGTGAGTCCCTTTGTGAGTAAGGCCAGGCACAGGCTTCTTATGAGGAATGCCTGCGACTCCTGCCACCCTCCATCCCACTCAGTCACAATCTTGGCTAGTTTTCACAGCCAGAAGTTGTGGGAACTTCTAGGCACTGGAACCCTGGGCTGGGGAGCCTGGTTTGGGACTGGGACTCTTCACTCCTCATGGAGGACCTTTGCAGCCAAGGTAGCCCTCCTGACTTTGAACCCCTACACTCAGGTGTGAGATCAGCCCAATTTGCATCTCCGCCCCTTCTACCACTCTTGGCATCGCCCCTTCTGTATGTTCTTAGTTGCAGGATTTCTGTTCAGTTGGACTTCAGGTGGTTCTCAGTGATGGTTGTTCTGTAGTTAAGTTGTAATTTTCTTTAACCTAAGGGCATGTGATTTAAATTCTGGTTGTTAAAGTTACTTGTATTAATGCTGCCTCCCCAATGTGATTGTTTTTTATTTGAAGAATACTTCAGTTCATTTGTTTGTTTGTATTCAATTTTAAGGTCCCCTCAATTATTATTTTAAGCCAGTAAATTCTCAGGTGGTTTATTATAACCCAGACACCATGGCATCGCATCACGAGGCATATGATGTCAGTTTGTCCCATTATCAATGACGAAAAGTTGAATCATTTGGTTAAGGTCCTGTCTACCAGATCGCTCCTTTATAATGAATAAGTCATTCGTGGGGTGTCTCGTCTTTTTTTCTTTAGTAACTCTTGCTACATGAACTTAAACCCACCATAGCAACAACGATGGAGGGAACTTGCTTCAGAGTTACATTTTCTCTGTGAAATACCTGCCTATTGACTGATTACCCAGCAGGTGGGCTCCACAGCTGGCAGAGAAGGTAGAAATCCAGCTGCGATGAAAACACTTGATTCTATTTGTAGTTTAACAGACTCTGTGCTTAAAACAGAATGCTACAAACTCTGTGGGTTTGCCAACTTGTGATTCTGATCCCAAATTATGAAATTTGTAGAAAGAAAAAAGCAAAGAGCAGTCTTTTTATTTTAAGCTTTTCATATGGAGTTAGGATCAAGTGCGCACTGAGAAAGAAGTCTATTAAGGACACTGCTTCTCACTTTCACAGTAATGCAATTGTTTCCTAGTTAGGATGAATGTCCCAGTATATAAAACTAGTCGGGTCTGTGTTGCCTTCTTGTTTCCATGTCTTTTAATTTCTACTTTCAAATATATTACTTCATTATATTTAAACAAAGCACTGTTCTCTTATAGATGCTCGTGACTATGTCACTAATGCCTACGATGCACATAGTCGGGGGCTGAGTGTGTATATGTATGAAAAAAACGAATACATGGGGATTCCCATTTTTTTCACTCATTCCTCACAGATTTATAGCATGCCCACTCTCCTGTCACATGCCAGGATTTATCCTAGGCATTGAGCCATAGAGATTAATAAACACAGCCCCTGCTTCAAGGGCTCATAGGCTAGAGGGAAAGAGAGAAGGATAAACAATGAATTCTAAAACTCGAGGTAGAGGGTAGGCACTGATAGAAATATGCATTTGGTTTGTTATTGTTGTCATTATATTTATAAGGCATTGTTAGTTTATTCACAATTTAGGCACATTGAAATATTATTAACAGGAAAGTGCAAAAAAGCACAGCATCTCAGTAAGCAGCGGAAAGAACACAGCATAGTTATAGAAAAGACATGATTATTTTAGGTTATAGAAAAGAAATTATTTCAGGTAGAGGACTCTATAGTCTTGTATACAAATTTATCAATGTCATCACTATCATCATTTTCTTATGTCTGATCTTATTTATTTGTTACTCTTGCAAAATCTCATTTTTGACTGGACTCCGACTTAAAGGTAGAAGCTCAGAGAGGACAGTCTACGCCTCTTGGCAATCTGTTCCTGGAGCTTTTCTTTGGCGTCCTTCACTCTCTTGATCAAAATTTTAGCATATTCTGCAGCCTCTACCTTGGTGGACATCATCTTCTTTAAACAGATTGAAAAGTTTGTGGATTCTGCTTGCTGTTTTGGGCTCCAGGCAATGAGGCACAGTAGTATCAGTGAGACCAGGAAGATCTTTCTCCCCTTTTTCTATAATGAGTAAGTTGAAAACATTCAGATAGGCATCCACAATGCAACCCCAAACAGATCTGTGTTTTCTTTCTCCAGCCCTCCTTGGTGTATAACAGGAATGCCCCTTACTCAATAGCAGGTGGACATGGCCGTGGATCAAGATACCCAGCTTCACAAATGAACAAGACAAACAAATAGGGACTCATGGACATGGACTACAGACTAGTGGTTACCAGAGGGTAGAAGGGAGGTAGACAGGGTAAAGAGGGTTAAATATGTGGTGACAGAAAGAAATCTAACTATGGGAGGTGAACACACAGTGTAATACACACACACACACACACACACACACACACACACACACATACGCACACCTTATTGTTAAAGTGTACAGCTGAAACTTATTGGATTTTGTTAACCAATGTCACCATAAAAAAATAAATTTATTTTTTTAAAAAAGAAATTTATTTTTTTTAAAAAAAGATACCCTGCTTCACTGGGAAACCTTGTCGTCCCCACCACTGATTCGAACCACATAACCCTTCCATTCTTCACCCAGAGCATCAGCAGCAACTTCTGTGGCCATATGCTTCTTGTAAAAGGTACGGAGTTTATGTTCGTTATCCACTTCAATGAGATTCTGGCAGCCAGGGGCTGGGAGAGAGACGTTTATCTTCATCCTGGAGCTGGCAACCGCCTCCGAGGTACCACAACAGAGAGCTGTCATCATCATTTTTTAAAAGTAGTACTTGAATTAGGTGAGATGTACCTGGGATTACTAGTGTTGCTAAACTATTTCAGAGTAGTGCACTGGATTGTATAGGAACAGAGAAAAGGGAGGTGAGAAAAGGGCTCATGAAGTTAACCTGAGTTAAAGTTATAAAATATTTTTACGAGCGTTTTCTTAGTACAAACTGTAGTTTTAAAAATAAAGACAGTCAAAGAAAGAAAATTATTTTAAAATCATGCACAAGTCCACCCATAGGTAATGGAAAACATCTGTTTAAATCCTTCCTATTTTATTATAACACAAATACTTAAACGTATATGAAAATAGAACCAATCTGTCTATTTTCTTTGTGATCTGCTTTTTCCCACTTTACAATACTTTATGAATATCTTTCTACATTATCAAATGTTCTGCTATGATATCAAATTTAAGGGCAACACTATATGAAAAGAGAGACTTGGAATACAATTGCTGACTAAGCTACAAGGATTCAAATATAACTATTAAAGTTTTCATTTTTCAGTCAGAAATCATTTGTATTTCTACTAGACAAAAACAAATCACTCATAAGCTTACCAATATTTTCTGCAAGTTAACATGTAAGTATGTAATTTCACAGAGTCTGGGCCCTAATCGATGGTTAGTTGATAGCAAGTTAAAGTTAAATTTCTCTAGATCTCCACTATCCCATATGGCAGCCACTAGCCACAAGGGGCTACTAAGCATTTGAAAGGCTAGTGTGACTGAGTAACTAAAGTTTTTATTTAATTTTACTCGATTTTAATTTTAATTTAAAACTGAAGCAGTGTAAAATATTTTTCCATTAAATTTAACTTTACTGTTTAGGTTGGACTGCATTTCACTTTAACTGCTGAGTCTCATAGATATTGCTTAGTGTACTTCACTGTGTGTGTTGATGCGTGAGTCATCTTTAGTATTATACAGAAAATCATTCTCTCTCTAGGTAATGTCAATGGATTGAGCCAATTCAGTTTTTTTCTATGCACTAATTTAACATGGAAATGTGTTTATTAGAACATTTTATACAGACAGAACCATTTATAGTGATACCCGTGTATCTCGTAATTGGTAACTAAATTGAAATACTTTTTATATTTTAAATTATAATATTAAATTATAATATTATAACTATTTTGCAAATGAAAAACAATTATGAACTAGATTTTAAATTTAAATGGGAAGCATACTACTGATGCAGAATTGAGTAGAGATGTGGATACTAATATTGAATCAGAAGAGGAAGAAAAATAGAGATTGGAAGAAAGTATGATGTAAATTTCATATAATTTGTTGCAGCAGACCAAAACAAAAAAGCTATTATATAAAAATCTTTTAAAGATAATAAAGTGGACAATATTAAGGAACATTTTCAGCAAATACAGAGTGAATTTGATGAGAACAGTAAATGAAGAATAAAATTAGTTGCCTGTATTCAAAATTGAATTTCCAATGAAAATTGTTTAAAAAATGATAACAGGCTCTGAACTTGTAACTTCGGCCAGCCTTATTAAGGCTTGGATTCCTGCACATAAAAGAAAACCAGTGTTAGATGGCAATAGTAAAATAAATTATTATTTTACTTATGGAAATCTTGTTTAAAAATTATAAGGAAAAGACTAAAATTGATATTTTACTAAAAGTGAAAGATCTTCAATTAAATTACAAAATAATTGTCTGTAAAGTACAAGACCTTTCTAACAGTAACCAAGATTAATTGATTCAAAACTGAAAAAATTAGAAGAACTTTTCTTTAGCTTTAGATAATTTGTATGATACAGGACACTGTCTAATTAGTATTTGGGGTATTTTTGTCTCAAAGGACTGAAATACTTGCAAAGAAATGCCACTTCATAGCCTAAAAAACTACGGCATAGATATTTTTAAGAGTTTACATTTGTCAAAGAAAACTTCAGTTAGATATGAAAAACATATTATGATGGATGGTCCTCCAGCTGTTAGATTGATTCTGGATTTGTTGGAATTTTAAAACAAGAGATTAATGTTTTTCTGGTGACTTCATATCACTTATGATACACCCTGAAAATATTTGTGCTCAGTTCTCTGAAACAGACCCTATGAAACAGCTGTTAAAACTGCTCAGGATGTACGTGCAAATGCTGTGACTCATCGCCACTTTATGGAACCATTGATAGAAAGAGACAATGAATTTAATGATCTTGTGTTTATTACCAGTGCTCGTTTGTCGAGCCACAAAGGGTTTTACAAAGTTTTACTATCCTGTTAACTCCAATTCAAGATTTTCTTGAAACAAAAGGAATGCCTACCAAATGTTCATTAATTAAAAAAAATAACAATGTGATTTACATATTTTCTCATAAATTTCATACTGCACATAAACAAGGTAAATTTGAAGCTCCAAGGAAAGGAAAAGCTTTTTTGTGATTTAGCTAGACAGGTATAAAAGTTTATATTGAAATTGTAACTTTTCATGATTTAAATCAATACTTATGATTTTATACATTTTTCTAGCATGAAACAATATGCAGAAGATTTTAATTATAATAGAGAGCATTATGTAAATTGACTGTAAAGTTGTAAGAAAAATTTGAAGAATGCTTTGTTTATATTGATAAATCTAGAATTGCTTCTCAAATAGTACAATACCCTTTTGACTATAACATTAAGAATACTGAGTTGACCCAAATTTGTGAATTTACTTAACTTGGACAGATGTGGTTTTGAAACTGGCATGCTTTTGCTTCAAAGTCAAATCAATCATTCTGAAAAAATAAACTAGTTTTGCTAATGTGGATGTAAATATTAAAGGAAAATGATTTTTGGTACTCAATTCAGTTTACTGGAAGTTAAAAAAATTTTTTATGTCAAATGGGTAATGTGTTGATGTCATAACAAGGTTTGAGGGAGGTACATCTCACATAACAGCATGAACACCCAATCATCATGAACTACAAAAGGATCAGTTACTAGAAAAATTTTAAGAATGTTAAAATAACTTGGGTATGTAAACTTTTTTCCAGCTGTAAATTGCATGAAATCTAAATACAGAATAAATACTTTCATGAAAATGTAGCATCCTAAAATGTGCTCTAAGGGTAAAATACATACTGGATTTCAAAGATTTAGGATAAAAAAGAGAATCTACAATATCTCATTAATAATTTTTTTACATATTGAAAGGATAATATTTGGGATATATTGGGTAAAGTAATATATATTATTAACACCAATTTCCCCTTTCTTTTTACTTCTTTTTTTGAAAATTTTACTAGAAAATTTTACTAGAAAATTTTATATGCATACTTCATTTTAAATGAAGTACTGTTGTACTTCAGGTAACATAGGAATATGTGTTTGAGAATATTCCACTACGTTATTGAAAGAGCACGGAGTAATCTTTTTATTATTTAATAAATAATCTTAGTCTCAAATTTTATATAATTTTCTTAACATTATTGGGTTGTAAAAGACCGATGTGTCTGAGACTTGCAGTAACTTAGCAGGTTTAGAACCTGTGTCTTTGGAGGAATAATAGGAGTTGAGTGAGAAAAGGAAAATTAAAGCTAGATTGTAAAAAGTGTTTAAGCCATACACAGCACTTGATCTTTATTCTGTAGGCAATTGACAGTCATTGAAGAGTTTTAGCAAGGGAGTTGTTATATCATTAGAATCGTATTTTGGAAAGATAACTATTGAAGCCTGTGGGGCATGAATTGCAGGGAGTCAATTATTACTGTGCAAAACGGAAAGAATAAAGGTCCAAATTTAAGTAATGGTAGATAGAGGGTCAGGGAAGTGATGAATGGATTTAAGAAAGATTTAGTAATTGGTGGAGTATGAGAAGTGAAGGGAAAGAGCCAAGAGTGAGTCCAAAGTTTCTGATGTTGTCAGCTCAGTGGATGATGGTACAGGGTCTGCTTTTATTCACTATTTACTAACGTGTAAATATCAAATTTGAGATTATATGAAAGAGATCAAGTTGGAGAGGAAGGTAAAGTGTTCGGTTTGATCATTTGACTTTGACTTTGTAGAGAGTGAATATAACCTACAGGTCCGAAGCTCAGGAGAAGAGGTGGGGTGCCAAGGATGGAGATCTAGGAATCTTCTGCATACGCGTGGCTGGAATTGTAGGAGTCCAATGAGATTACCTGGAGAAAGAAGTTCTTCACCTTGGCTGCACCTTACAATACGTGGAGAGACTTACATCTTCCAATGCCCAGGCCATACCACCGATCAATCCAATCACGATGGGACCCAGGCATGATGATTTTTTAAAGCTTCTGTGATTCTAATATGCAGCTAGAATTGAGAACCACTGGTAAGAAAGACCAAGCAATAAAAGAACCAAGGAAAGGTAAACAAAGTTGGCCAGATGGGGTGCAAGGCCAGTCATACTGGGGAGAATATACCTGAGCATGAAGAGGCAACAAGCTGACTTGATCCAGGGTGAGGAGTTTGCAGGGACAAAGGTTGAGGGGTAGAGGGGTCAAGGACGTGATGACTGACCATGAAGAGTGAACGAAAATGAGGTGAGTGATAAAGTGAGGAGGAAATAGGGTCCAGGGACTGAAGGTCTTGATATGATCAAAGAACTGAAACCCCACTAGGATGATGCAGGTATTGAATTGAAGTGACTCAGGTGTCAAAGTTGCCAGTGAAGGTGAGCTGTGACCTGGAGGCCTAGTAGAGAGTGAGGGGCTGGATGATGTGTTAACTTCCTGGAGTTTTTAATTAAGTCTGTGAACAATGGCCTGAAAGTATCAAAAAGGCAACCTCCTGTTTTACTCAACCCTGCACTTTAAGACAGGAGTCCCCAAATCCCTGGTACCAGTCCGTGGCCTGTTAGGAACCACAGGAGGTGAGCAGGAGAGCAAGTAAAGCTTCATCTGTATTTTCAGCTGCTCCCCCACGCTAGCATCACCACCTCAGCTCCACCGCAGATCATCAGGCATTAGATTCTCATAGGAGCACTGGTCCCTGGTGCTAAAAATGTTAGGGATCACTGCTTTAAAAGGCAGACTGTTTCCCTTAAGTCAAGCTTGCCTGTTACTAAGGCATTGAAACATGGCTTAGAAGCTGCTGTATCATATACACTTTAGGAGCATTGTTTTTTTTCCTTCTTTTTAATATTCTTGTATTTCCTGTACATACACTCTTCTTGATAACTTTTCATTTTGATATAACTTTAAATGCACACACAGAAAAGTTGTAAAGAAAGTGCAAGGAACTCTTGTACACTCTCTACCCAGATTCAACCATTGTTGACATTTTGCCCTAGTTGCTTTGTCAGTCTATTTCTATTTAAGTATGCATATATATTTCCCAAACAATGAATTAATTGGATACTATGTCCCTTCACCCAAAATGCTTCAGGGTGTAATTCCGAAGAACAAGAACATTCTCTTTATGTAATCACAGTACAATGATCGAAGTCAGGAAATTTAACGTTGTTACAAAGCTATTGTTTAATCCACAGACCTTGTTCCTCTTTTGTCAATTGTTCCAATAATGTCTCCTATGGCCATTTTTCTTTCCTGGTCCAGGATCCAATTCAGAATCACACATTGTGATTTAGTTGTAATATCTCCTTAGTTTCTTTTCATCTGGAACAGTTCCTCAGCTTTTCTTTGTATTTATTGACCTTGAATTTTTAAAAAATATAGGCCATTCATTTTGTGGAACATCTGTTAGTTTGAGTTTGTCTGATGTTTCCTCATAATTAGATTCAGGTTGTGCATTTTTGGCAGGAAGATGACAACAGGGATTTTGGGTCCTTCACAGTACATCACAGCAACAGGCACATGATGTCGGTTTGGCCCAATTGGAGATCTTACCAATTGTACAGCAACTGAACATTCTTTAGCATTATTTTTTTTTTTCATTTAGCAGGCATCTTGCATTGCAGTACAATTTTCTCTTTTGCACAAGCATGATAATACGAAGTTTCTAAATTATTTTTGATTAATTGCAAAATAGTCAAAGTGCAATAACCTGGTGTTTTTTAAGGAAGCAAGTTTAAAATAATATATGTTCATGTTTATTTATGGAGTTTTCATGTCAATAGGTATACTTAGTTTGAAACAAAATCTATTTTGGACAAAAATGAGAAAACAATATTTGTAAATAATTTTGAAAAATGCAATTTAAGACTATTAAAGGACAAACTTCCTGATGCAATGAACATATTTTTATTTTTTTATTAATTTTTTCAAGATCTAATTTGCTTTATTAAGCAGTTCATGAATTGGGCAGCATCCCATCTAGCAACTAGAAACATGCTCCTCAATGAACATATTTTAAAAATATTAATATACTCTTAAAGTGCAAGACCCTTATGATTAACATGGTGATATGCCAAGAAATATACTATAAAACCAGAAGAAAGCTATGGCTTATTGGGGAGGTCTGAATTATCATTCATGTGTGGATCTTAATGGTAACTGCTGCAAAACGATTTTAGACAGATTCTCAGAGCCTAACAGAAGGGAGTCATTGGAACTGGTTATGCCAAGGGGAAGCAGCTGAAAAGTGAGCCAAAGAAGATTTTAAAATAAGAGCTGTGTCAACATGTATAAATTCACTTGCTTTGAAGAAGCTGCAGTGAGATCCAGGAACAGGAAAAAAAATATTTATTGTTTTGCCTTTGCATGCCAAAATGTAATCTCTCCTTTTAGTTCTACCCTTTCCTTAAAATAACAATAGTCTGCCTGTACAATGAGTGTGTTTTAAATGAACCATTCAGTGCTTTTTCCTACTCTCATTTCCAGTGCTGAGCAGCAGCAGCATGATAGACTAGAAATTCTCCTGACTTTGGAGTCAGACTGACCCACACTCCAAACCTTTGCTCTACCAGACTGGCATGTGGCCTTGAGCAAGTCACTTAGGCCTCGGTGTATATGTCTTTAAACAGGGAATAAACTTTGATTGGGAAGATTAGAAACTCACAGAAAAGAAAAAGAACTCACAGTACTTTACATATACTTTGGCCCATAGCGGACATTCCATAATGGAAGTTGGATGTAGGACAATGTAGTTTTAAAAAAGAGCCCTGGCCTGGGAACTGGGGCACCAGGGTCCTGGTCCTTGAGCCTTCATTTCACCAACAAGTACTTGACCTTGGAATGATCCCTCAAACTTTCTGGATTTTAGTTCCATTGAGGAAGGAGTGTTGGCTACAGAGAAACATAGGTCAAGTTCGAGGGGCGCTAGCATGCTGCCACTAATGCAAAGTGGAAAATTCTTCACTGGAGAGCTAGCTGACTGCTGTGCAGTGGAAACAGAAATGAGCGAGTGAACGAGCAATCAGCTCTGCCTGGGCACTTTGATCTGGACCTTGAATGTTCACATGTGGGCTTTTCCGTTGGAGAAAGGAGGTATTTCAGGTGAGGACAAAGACCCAAGGGTCCAGCAGGTGAAAGGGTATGGTGCTGCCACGTTGTGAAATGGCAGCTTACATCCAATCCCACTGCAATCAGCTTCTGGGACTATCTCTGACTGTTGAGTTGTATCAGATATATTTTAAGAAAAGTGGACACTCTGTGGGCTTTGGAAATCTTTTAGCTCTGCTGTAGGGAAATGGTAACTGAAATGGGAGTTGCCCTGTGAACCCCCAGGTACCTACCATGTGGACTGGGGCAAAGGAAAGTACCAGTCTTAACTCATTAATAATAATAACTAATCCTTCCATAGGGCTTTCTACATGCCAGGCACTGTTTTAAGTGCTGTACTTCTATTAATTTATTTAATCCTCAGAACAATTGTGTGAAAGAGGTGCTGTTATGTTACCTCCTTCACAAACAAAGAAACTTAGAAAGATGAGATCATTTGCTAAAGGTTATCTGCAAGCAAAAGGAAGAATCAAGATTAGGATCCAGTTGGGCCAACAAAAAGCTCTGATCCTAATCATTCTGTGAATTGCCTTCTTAGAGACCATGGAAGAAAAGAATCAATCTTACAGAAAAATGTATATTTAACTAGCACTAACAGTTGAGAATTTAGTCACATGTTTGAGCATAGCTATAGTAAATGCTGCATTCAGACAAGAAGCCAGGGCACTACTTTTTGGACCCAAATGTGCTTTGTTATTTCCTTTAGTAACAATTTTGGTTTTGTCATTAATTGGGGCACTTAGGTAATGCATTACAACAATTAGTCTCCTTTCCCTTTAACGTACCATTTTTTGTTGGAAATGAGAAGAAAGGAAAGGAGGAAGTGGGGTGGGCTGGAAAGCATTTCACGTGGAGAAATGAGGGCTTTGTAAAGAGTCTCATCTGGAGGTTCTCTTAAGAAAGGTTGCCCTGGTGTCTTCTCAAGGCTGAGTGACAGAGCCTCAGGCTGCTAATCTTCACTCTAAGTCAGGCTTTCTCAAGCTGGAGGAAGCCTATGGGGGTGGGGACATGTCTCAGGGCACTGTGAGTCTGCAGGGGTGAGGAAAGCAGCTGTAGGGTAATAGCAGGAACCGACTTCTTATCCTATTGTGTCCTACATGCTAGTTCTAAAAGGGTCAGTGGGAACACAAATGAGGATTATGTCTGGTACTGGGAGAGGTGGCTTGAAATCTCTTAAAGAAAACCATTTTTGTCATTTACTTTTCTTAATCATCCAGAAAGTTCTACCAATGAATTCTTTTCTAAAAAATTAATTTACTTAGTTTAATTAGTTTCAAGTACACAGTACATTAGTTAGACATCTATATAGTTCATAAGATGATCCCTCCAATTGCTCCCTCCCTCCCCTGACCCTCCACCTAGCCAATGTATTAATGCTGACTGCATTCCCTATGCCGTGCTCCCCATCTCCATGACCATCCATCAGCTACTAATTTGTACTTCTTTAACCCTTCACCCCATTCTCCTAGCCCCCCAACGCCCCTCCCCTCTGTCCGTCACCAGATTGTCCTCTATATTTGTGAGTCTGTTTTTGATTAGTTTGTTCCCTTTATTCCTTAGATTCCACATATAAGTGAAATCATATAGTACCTAGAAGGTATTTAAGTCAGACAGAGAAAGATAAATACCAATGAATTCTTAAAGAGCTTCTGAATGGGCTGACTGCCTGGCACCCTGAAGGTCAGGAATATGCATCTGATGATGGGGAACAGAGTGGGGAAGTCACATGGGTTGGCCATCACTCCTTCCCCAACACTTGGTCTCCGCTTGGGGTCCTTTGGGGTGTTGAGCATGATGTTCTATTACTCAGTTCATTTCAAAAGACAAAGATATTCAGAGCCTACTGTGTGACAGGCATGGCGACAAGCACTGGGAGTGCAAGGGTGAAAGGTCAGGAGTCCTGAAGGAGCTTGGTGTGCCTTAATAATAATATCAGCTTTGTCACCATCATAAGTACCTCCCATTTATTGAATATGTGTCATATGTCAGATACTGTCCTCTGAGCTTATCATTTATTTATTCATTTAATCCTCGCAACAGGTCTATGAGGTGAGTACTATTATTAGGTCCATTTTACAGAGCAGGGAAGGAGGCACAGAGAGGTTGATGTCCACTGTCACACAGCTAGTAAGAGGTAAGGTAAGAATTAACCTCAGAAATTGTTTGGTGGAGACAGACAATAGCTCCAGAGAGGAGAAAGGCATGACACCTTCTCCAGCGACACACTCCCTGATGGGGAGAGGGTCCCTGCTGGTAGGAGGCAGGCAGACTCACACACCTTGGCTTTGGGGAGTTGTAAGAAGAGTGGGAACACTTTGAGACAACAGGTAGGGCAATCAGAGGCAGCACCATGAAGAGGTGAGGAGCCCGACTCTGGAGCCATGTGCCTGGGTTCGAGATCTGACGCTATCACTTTCTAACTACTTAACCTCTTTGTGCCTCAGTTAACTTGTTTGTAAAATGGGGATAATTGCACCTACGTCTTAGGGCTATTGTAAGGATGAAATAAGTTAGCAAAATAATAAGGCTGAAAAACGCTTTTCTCTGGGAAAACCTCAACCATGAGGCCGGTTGTCCAGAAACCTTTGATTTTGCTATTTTATTTATTTATTTTTTTGTAAACACCTCATTTCAACTCTCTCTCATTAGGCATTTACTTGAAATTTGCTTCAGGTAATGAAGTTCACTTAACAAAAAATTTTATACAGCGTTACCTTAAAAACTTGCTTTGGCTACAAGCTTTTTTTTTTTTGAAATTATTTTAATTTAGAAATAGGAAACATCTTGGAAGGAAAAAATGAGAAAAACAAAATATGTAGGCAAACTTTTACTCCATAAGCTTCTCAAATCCTCACTTGTTCACCAATCCCCAAGACGAAAAACCCTCCTCTAATAAGGTATTCAGCCACCAACAATGATGTTATTAATAGGGATATGGATCGATTTCACAAAAAAGCCAATAAATCCCATTACAGCAAAGCCTATTGCTGTTGCCATAGCAACCTTCTGGAATTCTTTTCTATTAGGTTTGTTGCATCTTTTAACCAGCTGAATCGAGTTCTTCACAAACTGCCGACTTGGCTTAACGAACTGCATTACCTGATCCATGATGCTGCCCACCGACACCTCGGATGTCAGGGACACGTAGCAGAAGTGGCTACAAGTTTTCTAAAAAATTGAGGTAAAATTCACATAACATAGAATTAGCCATTTTACACTGAAAAATTCACAGGCATTTAGTACATTTACAATGTTGGGCAATCACCACCTGTATCTAATTCCAAGACATTTTCATTCCCATCAAGCAGTCACCACCTTTCTCTCCTCCCCAGCCTCTGGCAACCGCTAACCCAATTGCCAGCTCTGGATTTGCCTCTTTTGAATATTTTAAATGGATTTATACAGTATTTATCCTTTTGCTTTCAAAGTTCATCTGTGTTTTAGCATTTATCAGTACTTTGTTCCTTTTTATGGCTGAATAATATTTTGCTTATGCATCTATTTATTGACAGACATTTGACTGTTAACATCTATGGCAATTGTAAATAGTGTGGCTATAGATATTTGTGTACAAGTTTTTGTTTAAACACTTGTTTTCCTTTCTCTTGTTTATATACCCAAGAGTGGAGTTGCTGGGTCATATGGTAACTTTGTTTAACATTTCGAAGAACCTCCAGACTTTTCCACAGAAGCTGAATTATTTTTCATTCCCACCAGCAATGTATGAGGGGTCCAATTTTTCTACATCCTCACTGACCCTTGTTATTTTTTTTAATTAAGTTTATTGGGGTGGCATTGGTTAATAAAATTATATAGGTTTCAAGTGTACATTTCAATAATTTATCATATGTATATTGCATTGTCTGTTCACCACTCAAAGTCAAATCCTCTTTCGTCACCATGTATATGACCCCCTGTACCCTTATCTACCTCCCTCCTTCCCTCTGTTAACCACTAAACTGTTGCCTGTGTCTATGAGCTGTTGTTTGTCTTGTTCATTTGTTGCTTTCAGTTTTATATCCCACATATCAGTGAGATTCTCAACTTTTTCTGACTTATTTGACTTTGCATAATAATCTCAAGATCCATCCATGTTGTCGCAAATGGCACTATTTCATATTTTCTTATAACAGAGTAATATTCCATCATATATATGTACCACAGCTTCTTTATCCAGTCATCTATCAAAGGACACTTCAGTTTTTTCCATGGTTTGGCTACTGTGAATAATGCTGCAGTGAACATCGGGGTTCATATAGCTTTATGGATAAAAGTTTTCAAATTTTGGGGGGTAGATACCCAGAAGTGGGATTGCTGGATCATATGGTAATTCTATTCTTAATTTTTTGAAGAATCTCCATACTCTTTTCCATAGTGACTGTACCAATTTACATTCCCATCAGCCATGTATGAGGGTTCCTTTTCCCAACACCTCTCCAAAACTTATTATTACTGGCCTTGTTGATAATAGCCCTTCTTACAAGTATGAGGTGGTATCTCATTGTGGTTTTGATTTGCATTTCCCTAATAGCTAGTAAAGTTGAGCATCTTTTCATATGTCTCTTGGCCATTTGTGTGTCTTCTTGGGAGAGTGTCTGTTCAGGTTCTTCCCATTTTTTTTATTGGATTGTTTGTTATTTTGTTGTTGAGTTGTATGAGTTCTTTATATATTTTGGATATTAGCCTCTTATCGGAGGCATTGTTTGCAAATATCTTTTCTGGGCTCTCAATTCTGTTCCATTGGTCTGTGTCTGTTTTTCTGTCAATACCATTTTGTTTTCATTATTGTCGCTTAGTAGTATAATTTGAACAGGCAGTGTGCTACCTCTGGCCTTGTTCTTTTTTCTCAGGATTGTTTGACTATTTGGGGTCTTTTGTTATTCCATACAAATCTGATGTTTTTTTTTTGTTGTTGTTCTATTTCCTAAAAAAAATGTCATTGGGATTTTGATGGGGATTGCATTAAATCTATATGTTGCTTTGGGTAATATGGACATTTTAACTATGTTGATTCTTCTCATCCATGAACACGGACTATCTTTCCATTTCTTTGTGTCTTGTTCAATTTCTTTTAATAATATCTTGTAGTTGTCAGTGTATAGGTCCTTCACATGCTTTGTTAATTTTATTCCTAGGTATTTTATTCTTTTTGTTGCAATTATAAGAATAATTCTTTTTTCACTTCTTTTTATGAAATTTCATTGTTAGTATATAGGAACGCAATGAATTTTTGTACATTGATTGGTTTTAAATTTCTACTTATTTATGTATATTAGAGCCATCCTCTTGGGTGTGGAGTTGTATCTGTTGTGGTTCCTGCTGCATCTTGATTTGGCAGTTGGTTTTACATTGGAACCTCCTGGGTTTTATTTATTTGCTTAACAAGCCCAATGCCCGGGGCTGCATGTGGGCCAGGGCTCAGGCAGGTGCAGGTTTTAACGCTCAGCAGGTGATTCCAGTGCGCAGCTAAGTTGAGAAATACCATGTAAAGGATTCCCCTCTTGGTTACAAACTCTTTTTAATCAGAAACTTAACTGTGTTTAACTAGCTGGGTGAGGCCCACATTCATCTGAAAAATGGCAGGGGAGTCATGCAGATATCTGTCAGCCATTCTAATGCTGATAGCTTGCATATGCCAGGTTGTTTAAAGAGAGGAAGTGCTTTCATCACAGCTGCAGACAGCGGGCAGGGAGGCGGAATGTCTCCAATGGTCCCAAGTGGACTAGTGAAAAAGCAAAAAACAAAACAAAAGGTACTGGCTTTGATGACAGGTGCAGCTGCTAAGGGCTGCCAGCACCCCCGCCCCCCCCCCCTTCACAAGGAAGGTTTGGAACAGCAGCACAATGGTTGGCTTCCAGGTTTTTACAGCCTGGGGAGGTGTCCAGTTAGTATCCTGCATGCCACCACAGCTACCACCATCTTCTCCTTTTTAATGGAGGATTCTTTGCCATTTCAACATCCTTTTTCCTGGTTGATAGTTACCATTGCTAACTATGCAGGACAGAGCAGCTCTTCCTCAGAGTGTGTAAAAACTCTTGCAGATGTTCCAGTTGGCCTGACTGAATAAGCAGATGGGTCCACGTGAATGTGAGTTTTGGATAAGAATAACACCTGACACTAAGTAGGGTTTTGCTAAGAGAGTCACCTATCGTTTATTCATTCCAAGCATTAACTTTATCTTATTATCACTATTATCATTGCCCTCTAGCCACACACCCCCAGGAACACACCTGGAGTGGAATAAGCAGGTTTTCTTCTCTTTGCAGTGAAGGAGAACCTTGGGGCAGTGTGGGGCATCGCAGCAAGAGGGGGTCAGAAAGGACCACACACAGGACTGGGCCTGTGTCAGGGGTTTTGGGGAAGCGTTTAAGGAAGCCAGGCGTTGCTCTGGACTGGATGCAATCAAGGATAATCCTATAATTGGGCATCTTAAAATATGTTATCTAGAAGCAGGGAAGACTAGACAGAGGCTATGATGGGTAAAGAAGCAGCAGTCACTCATTAGCCAGGATTGGGGGATGTTTGGTGACGTCTATGATTTAGACAAGGTTCATGCTGTGTCCGTGTTCAGATGTGATTACAGAGTGGTCTTGTTTTCGTCTTTCCCATTCCGATCAGAGCGGCCTTGTCTGATCTTAGTGTTCTGGGAAATTATGTTCAACAGGAAAAGCGCCTGGCCAGCTCCTGGATAGCCTCGACAGCTTTTCTGTTTCGGGCCTCCATTTTGGCCAAAAGCAGATGAGGTTGGTCCAGAGGACGTTAATGCATAATATCCATAGTTTTGGCACTGCCAAGATTTTATTGATTAGGAGGTTGCTTCCAGAATCGCAGGCTGTAGTTGGGTAAGTCTATCCTGCTTTTTTGTTGCAGGATTCTTGCAAGTCCCAAAAACTGTAATACAAGCAGTTCCTACAAAGTGATTATTCATCCCTGGCCTTAAAGCCAGGGGCCTAGATTATAAAACCCAGGCAATGATAACATGTTCCAGAATCCAAACTCATAGCCCAGTTAGAGATGTTTAAAGAGTCCTCAAGCCCTTGGTTCCTGTACATGTCCTACCTTTAATAATTTTTCCAGGATTCTGTCATGGGTAGGTGATGTAAGCATTGAGAACATTCTTTCAATAACTCCTAAAACTACCCCAACAATGTAGGCTCCATGTTCTGCTAACATCATGAAGCATTTCTGTTAAACTTCACTTTTGTTATGGCTATCTGATTATTTCATGGCAAAGCAGCTCAAGGATTTTCATCTGCATGTATTTTGTACCTCACAGAAGCAAGGTGAGGCATTAGCACCTGCCACTGCTTCCTGCACAGCAGGACACAAGCTGTTGAGCAGGAGTGGTTACTTAATTTGCAGGTCCAAGGCAAAACAAAGACAGGGCTCCTAGTTCAAAAACTATTAAGAATTTCAAGACAGAGCAGAGCATTAAACCAAGTGCAGGGCTTTTCTGAGCACTTGACACTATGCCACTGCACAGGTGACATGCCCCAGACGCCCACCCTGCTTCTGAGTGGGAAGAGGCACACTTGAGACCTATGAAGGCCCACTGTCCCTGCAATGTGGCCAAGGAAGACATCTTGCGTTCCCAGTGATGTGACTCCAGAGGAATGGCAAGAGCTGGAGACTATCCCAGGAAGAAAGCAGGAGCTGCAGTCTGAAGTATAGGAAATTGAGAACTTGGGAACCACAGAAGAAAAACATGCACAGCAGCAAAGAGGTGGCCGTGGGTAGGAAAAAAATAATGCAGGTACTAAAAAGGGGATCCAGTTCTTAACAGGACGGGTTTGTTGAAGAACGCTTGTGAAGACAAAGCCCAGTTCTTGTAGAAAGGTGAAGGACTCAGCAAAACAGCAGTAGGGGCTGCCTGTGGGTGAGATGAATTTCATATTTTGGTTCTTCCGTTTTTGTGGAGGTGCATAAGTCCAGTGATCTAAACTTTGTCCAGCCAGTGCAGCAATTCCTGTGGGAGCTTCTGAATGCGGAGAGAGGCACAAAAGACTGATGGGATGATGAGGCAGTTGCCCAGTGATATTGTCAGTGTAATAAAGGAGGGCTTTAATGCACAGACACTGAATGTTCTTTTGCCACATCTTGTTGACTACCAGCCATAACCTCAAAGTCAAAGACAAGCGCACAGCGGGAAGGTTGACTGCCACGAAGAGGCATCGGTGATGGAGGAGCAGTTCTAGATTCTCTAATTTCTTAAATCAACGTTAACGTTAACCCTCATTTGCTTCTCCCCCATTCCAATTTTTCTTGAAATGTAGGTAACTTAAATACCCACGAGGTTTCTATTCGGTCCTGAAATGCAAAGACGACCCTTGCTAGTAATTAATAATGGTGATATTAATTCTAATGAGTTTAACTGTAGCATTTGCAGAGTTAAGAAAAAGGCGGCAGTACAGCACTATTAGACTACAGGGTGGATCCTAGCATTTTATTTTTTTTTGACTTGGCCAGGAAATAAGAGGGGCCTTGGCTTGCGGGGGGGGTTGGTGTGGAGGAAAATACAGGGGATGGACCCCCCGGAAGTCGTACTGCGCTGTTTAAACCTAGGGTGACCTAACGGATGGCGGGAGCGCCCGCCCGATCCTGGGCGCGGGGCGCGGCCATTGGTGACGCACGCCAGGGAGCACGGCGCCCACGTTTCCACCATTGCATTCGCGAGGCCTCACCCCCCCTACGCTCTAAGTTCGGGGCTGCGGGCATCCGCGCTTCCTCCCTCCCGGAGGCGGGCCCGACCCCGCCCCTGCGCCCCGGGTGGCTCCCGGCGGTCCCTCCCACCTCTTATCCTCGGCCTCCCCGGCGCGGCGCAGTCCCCTCTGGCCGTAGCCTGACCCGCGCGCGGTCCCCCAGTCTTCCCGTGGCCGGCTCCCCCAGGCATGGCCCAGGGCCTCTCCTCACTATGGCAGCAGCACGGCACAGCACACTCGACTTCAAGCTCGGCGCCAAAGGTGAGGGCGCGCGGCCGCCACCTGCCCGGCCTCCGCTGCCGCCCAGAGGGCTGGGGACGGCGGGGGACGGGCGGGGCGTGCGCCGCGGGGCGAACAATGCGCGCTGCGGGACCGCGTGCACCGGCGGCCCGGCGGAGGCCGCGCTCCAGTTTGCGCCGCGCTCCGTTCCGGCCGCACTGCGGAGCCTGGAGGGGCCCTGCCGGGCTCCCCTCTCGGCTGAACCGCCCTTCGGGGCTCAGGTCACCCACCCGCGCCCCACGCGGTCTTCGCTCTCTCCGTCGGAGTCCCCTTTGCGCCGCTGGGCGCGGGAAGACCGCCCCCCCACGTCCACGGACCCCCTCCCATGGGGCGGGTGTGCAGGGGCGCCGGCGGAGCAAGGCGTGGATCGCGCGTGGCCGCCCGCGTGACCTTTTCCCGTTTACCGAGGCGGGTAAATCCCCGCCCCGGGGACGGGGGCTCCCCTCACGGAACTCGGGTTGGGGAAGGACCGCGCGGTGTTTGCAGAATTCTTAGGCGACTGCGTAGGAAACGGATCCCCCGGAAAGGGACGAGGGACGGGAAAAGGAAACGATTATTATGGGGGTGGGGGATGAAGTCTGGGCGCGGGAGCGAGAACTCCCCGAATCCGGGAGGCTCGGAAGACTGAGAGGCGATGTAAACAGAAGGCTGGGGGAGTTGGAACTGTGTGCGGGAATTATCGGGGGAGGGCTATTTTGTATGCTTTTCTCTGGGTTCTTAAAACATGGGTGGGGGAGAATTGGACTGCGGGTCTTTTCTGGTGGCTTTTAAACCTGAGTGCTGCAGACTTGAGTCTGCACTTTCCGTACGTCCCGCTGGGAGCATCTCATCCATATCCTACTTGTTCCTTGAATTGGATGCATTTGCCTTTTTAGTTACTATTTAAAACATCTACTTTGTCACTTTCTCTTCTCATTTTCCTTTTTTTTTTTGAACTTCTGATTACTTACTTTGTATTTTCTTAAACTAAAAGGATCTCGGAGGCACAAGACTTAATAAAGACTGAGGATCGGAGCAAGGTTTACGCCCTGTCTTATTTGATTGGCTCTGTGACTTTGGCCTTATTTCTCAGCCTGAGTTTCTTCCCTGTGGCAAAAAAAGCGGGGGGAGAACACTGCACACTTCATATAGTGCTTTTAATGTTAAGGGAGTTGCTGTAGAACATTGCAAGGTTATTAAGTAATATCAGTGTGTTTGTGTGGTCGGAAGTGACTTGGAAAAAACAGCATTTTTTAGTTCTCAAATTTCTTAGGTGAGGATGGAGGGAAGGGTGACTGCTGGGAAGAATCAGGAGCTAAAATGGTGATTGGGGTGTGCAGCTGGTGGGGTGTGGGATAAGTAAGGTTTTATTAAGTATTACCCTGCCAGCTAAAGCTGGTAGTGGTTAATGAAGGTTCTAGCACACTCAATTTAGAGGTGAAGGAGAGTGAGGCTTGAGGAAGGAATAGTGGTTCAGGGTCACCTAGCTGCTGAGATGGGAGTGTAGGAAGTAACCCTGGTGGTAAGCACCTGTGAACACTCACCTATACTTGTCCTGAGTTTCTAAGGAGGGTAATCTGTGGATGAGGCCAGAAGGTTCTGGCACTTTTCTCAGTTTGAATGTCCTTGCCTGAAGTCTAATAGCTTTCAGCTTAATTCAGATGTTGCCTATTGAAATGATGGAACACATGGGCCTACTTTTCGTTCCCTTGTAAAAGTGGAGGAAACCTTCACATAACTGAAGAAAAAGCAGGAGAATTTGAACTCTTTGGGCTGACACTGGCCAGAGAGAGACGAAACCATGGATGTCCAGTTTGGAAGCGAGCAGGAGAAACTAGCAGGTTCAGAGTCGGCAAGGTATAGAAGTGATATCTAAATAATTTAGTTGTGCAAAGAGAAAGTGAAGAAGATTGAGGATTCCCAGCCAGTTATTTTTATTTCCCAGCCTGTTATTTTTAAAGATGAGAAAGTTTTGATGGCAAAGTAAAGAACATTCTAGAAGAAATCCTACTAAGGAGTGGGATGTGTATGTATGTATGCATCTATGTTAGCTCTCGAGTCCCTATTAAAGTGTTTTGGGAGTAAGAGAAGTCTCGTTATTACTGTATTTCCCCATCATTTGATTTGGGGGGGGAAGGCATGTCACCCTCACTTGTCAGTAGGCATCCTGTAAAATAAGGGGACCCGGCTAGACTAGGCTCTTCTAAGTTCTTTTGGTTTTCAGTAAGGGGCACTTGGCGAGAAATCTACCACCTGTGAGGTCTTCAGAAACATTTATTTTAATAATAATGAGTCAAAAAAGCATTACTCTTGGCATGTGAGTATTGGATGTGACTCAAGGGTGAGTCAAATGCCTGTGGATCCTGGATTCATGTACTTTTTCTCATTTGTCAGTAAACCTTCCTAATGCAGTTCTATGATGTGATTTTAATGGAATTAAACTTGAAACAGTTATGTTATTATGCTGTAATTCCATATAACTAGTTACTCATGCAAGCCAACTAGTACCCAGGAGTCACTGGGCCACTAAGGAGAGTTATAAGTTGGGCCCAGTGGTGCCTTTGTAATGTACTGGCTGATAAGGTAACCTGGGGATTTAAATTTTTGCTTAAAAAAAAAAAAACAAACAAAAAAACCTCTGGTCATCTTGTAAGTGAGGCATTGGACTCAGGATCCTTGTGTATAGAAAACATTTTGTAATTTCTCAGCTGGAGGCTAACAAGAATAAACACGTCCTGTGTTTGTAGAGTTTAAGAATCTCTGGGCTGGTGGAGGACATATTTCTAGTCGTATATGCTAGGCAGTGAGCGTGCTGGGTGTACAGAGGTGAGTGAGGTACACGTGGTCTCTACCTGCCTGTTAGAGCATAGTCTCTAGTTGACCAGGTAGCATTGGAAAAGTCTAGCAATCTCATTTTGATGTCCATTTCTTTCTTCCCTTGTGCTGGGAATATCTTTGAAGGCAGACCTCCAGGGTCTGTGTCCTGGACACAGTTCTGGTACAGCATGAATGTTTGATAAGTGTTGGTTAAATGGATCCAATTGATGTTATGGTAAAGGTGGGATCCTAATTCAAGTCCACTAGGGGAAAACGAGGGACGTATTCACCTTTAGAATTAAGAGAATGGGTTCTGAGTGGGGAAACTGGCTAATACTGTTATGTCCATCTTTTGGACCACTGATCCCTATTTTACATAGTAAGGAAACGGAGTGTAAAATGCACGAATTAGTTTCAACAACAAAAATCTTGTTTAATAAGTTAACCGAAGGCCGCATGGGAATTCTGGGCTTAGCGGAAAGGTTTAGGATATGGGTTCTTAAATTCTTTGGTGCCTTTGACCCTCATCAGGGAAGCCTATGGAGCTCTTAGAATAAGAATTTTAAATGCAGAAAATAACCCAATTATTTAAACTGCAGTTTTCAAATTAAAAACCAAACACGTGGCATAGTAATATGTGCTTCTTTAGTAACATTAAATAACATGATCTAGCAGCAGGCCTAATGACTTCATAATTTCGAAGCAGAGCTGAGAAAATCAGTATTTCAGCTGTGATGTGATAAGGAAAAGCTATGCTTTTATTGGTGACAGTGGCCAGGTATACCTGATAATGTGGTTTTACAAGCATACTTGAAGAAAATGCTTTATTTCAATTAGTAAAAATAAAGATCTATGTTTTTTTTCCCATCCAGGTTCCTAGACTCCCTGAATTGTATCCACTGGCCCCAGGCTCAGACCCCCTAGGAGCTGGAGAGAAAACCGGGACTGCCATTTCTGTATATTGTTTTTTAGGAGGAGTAAGTTTCCACAGACGGCCAAGAACCCTAAGCAGATATACCTGGTTGTTCTTTAAAACAATGCTTTGAAGATGTAAAAAAAAAAAGGGGGGGGGGA
>CM053505.1:10013720-10305303 GCA_028627145.1 Eidolon dupreanum
CCCCCCCCCCCCCGGAAATTTGGTAATATCTGGAGACATTTTTGGTTGTCACAGCTGGGGATGCCACTGGCATCTGATAGGCCAGAGTTGCTGCTAAACATCCTGCAGTGCACAGGACAAGCCTCCACAGCATTGGGAGCCAGAATGTCAAGAGTTTTAGGGCAAAGAAACCCCAACGTAAGTTCTAATTAGGTGGTGGTAGTAAATGGAATGACAATCAGCAAAATTGCCCAGGTCTTTTTTGGAAGTCTCCAATAGGCACAAGTCGATAGGCATGGAGGGAGAATGGCTTCCTCCGAGGTTTGCACTGTGGTTGGTTAGGAGCAGATGGCTTGGCCAGCATTCCCAACCCAGCTGAGCCTGTGGCTTCAGGTGACCCTCCCCAATTTCCTGAACCTTTGGCCCATCGTCCAGGTTCCCACTCTCTGGTTTAGTTGTTGAGCTGCCTTTGTGTGTTTGAAATAGCGTTAACTAAAAGCTTAAAACATAAACAATCCAGTTTTAATTGCATCGGGTGTTTTTGCTGTTCAAAAGTAGC
Source organism: Eidolon dupreanum (assembly GCA_028627145.1). Classification (NCBI taxonomy): domain Eukaryota; kingdom Metazoa; phylum Chordata; class Mammalia; order Chiroptera; family Pteropodidae; genus Eidolon; species Eidolon dupreanum. The sequence goes on from CM053505.1 coordinate 10,014,259, forward strand.
TTTCCCTTTACCCTCTCAGCATTATTATCCTTTGTCCATGGTGATAAACAACTCACACCCCCACTTTAACAATGGAGCCTGGGAGTGCTGATGACTGGGAGTGGGAAAATGCCACTTGGGCCCCATTTTAGAGGGGCTGAATCACAGTCTGGGAGGGGAGAGTTCCCGGAATTTGCATTTTTTAGCAGTCTTCCCAGTAATTCTAATGCTGATTAAGTATGCCAACCACTATAATAGGGTCCAGCTTTAAAAAAAAAAAAAATTGTATCAGAAGCCTTTGGGGCACCTTCCCACCACAGCCCTAATCTGCAAGTCATTAAGCTCCAATACACTTTCAAATTCCTTGCTCACCTTTTTCCTGGCCACAGTCTATTTGTCTCCATTTTGGGGAAGGGCTCCATCTTCAGGATCCTGTTCCCTTTTTGATTTTTAAAACCCTCCTGTGGGTCCTCATTGTGCCCTCTGGGTAAAGTTGAACTTATCAGCATTTACAAAGTCCATTTCTACCCGATTCTAATCCCTCAACACACACACTTAAGTCTCATGCTACTTGTGCTTCCAAGTAGCCTGGAAGCATATGGACTCACTTGAACAGCCTTGAGGAAGGTATTTTTTGACCTTAAGGTATTCTCTGATACCTTCATTGTGTTTAAAAATGTATTATGGACTGCTTTAAGGAGGTCCTCATTGGAGTCAGCCTTCATTCGGCTTTTGCTTTGTTAGGATTTTTTTAAAGCTCCCATTCCCCCAACTCTGCAGTAATTTCTTAATTGCACTCTCAGCTCTATTTGACTCCAGGTTGAATAATTACACATTACCAGACCCACTTCTTTAAAACTACAGAGGTCGCATATGGTAAAATTAGTTCGAGTTCTTGGTAGTTCTCCATTGTTTTACATACTTTAGAAGGGATGACAGCTGTTTATGAAATTGACTCCATAATCCAGGCATTTGGGAATGATCTCCACCCCAACTATGAAGAGAGTTTTTCAAGTAATCTGAAGCCTTGCATGTGATGTTTCTGAAGCAGAGTGTTTTCCAGTTTAATAACCAACAGGTAGACAATTCACCCTGTATGTGTTTTGTTTTTTTTTTTTTTTCCCTGAGGAGGGAAAGCCAGTTTTGTTTTGCAGTAGAGGAGTTAGCTATTTGGAATCTTCTTTGCATCCCCTTAATTGTATAATGCGATTAGCTGTGTTTGAATTGGCCCTCGCAGGCCTTCGCTACCTTTTTAGGAGGTAAACTGAAGTCTCTCAACAGCTTTGAAAAGTTAGAGCTTTTGCTGCTGGACTTGGTACCTGGGTAAGACTTTATGATTTGAATTGAGACCACCATGGTTATACTAATTTGATACGTAAGGATTAGTTAGAAAGTTCCTGGACTGTGGTTGGTGTGTTTAAATATATGTTCATTAAAGTTGTTATTGAGTTTAGATTTTGGAGTCAGAATATTCCCGGGCATTTTAAGCCACCATTTCACTGCAGTTGTAACCTAAGCCTGTTGGTGTGCACTGTGGCTCCAACCACCATTTCATGGTAGTTTAATTACAGGGTCAGTTCTTTTGAGAAGCTGGGAAACCTCCTCAATTGAATCTGCAAACCAAGTATGTAAACTATTGCACAACTGTTCTTTTAAACCCTTATAACTAGGCACTTTTCCAGACCCCAGGAAGAAAAACTGTGGGGCCCTAAGTTGTGGTGGGCCTGGATTTCATTGAATTGATACTTTCCTTTGTGTTCTGGACAGAGCCACTGAGCTAGTACATACTTGTGATTAAATTCATTTATGTGCTAAGCCACAGGCTCAAAAGGAGCCAGTGAAAGCTAGCAGCAGGTAACATGTTCTAGATTCCTGAGCTGACTTAATCCTCCGGGTAGTTTCACATGCACCTTAATTTCTCCCTCCGCATGAAGGTGCTAATCGTACCAAAATCCCACACACTGTGTTGTTAGGTGGGATGTCCAATAAAATGTTTGGAAGAGCATCAAATGATACACAGAATACTTAGCACTAATTGCAATAGGGCTGAGTACTTTGAAATTGTGCCAGAGGATAAAGATGCTCAGTTATAAAGAGGTGTGAATTTAATGTACTGAAAGATAAGGAGAGTTCTGCTGGCAAAGGAAGAGGCAGAAAATAATGGGTTGGCATGTGATTTGAAGGTCAGTCTACTTTATATAAAGGAACTCTGAGTCAGTAAAGGAAAATTTTTAAAATACACTGTATTTTAAAATAACACTTCCATTGATTTGTGTTGCATGATTACATTTTCCCTAGAATGAAAATTTTCCCAGGGAGAACACTTATATTTTACTAAATTTTTGCTTCTGAAAGACTGCAGATCATAGTGATCAAATAAGACTGAGATATGCTAAGGGGCATTCTAAATTTCTAGAGGTGAATATAGAATGTATCTCAAACTTGGTTTAACATGGAACACTTAATTTTCAGGACTGGTGCTGTGGAACACACTTTGGGAAACAGTAATGGTCTAGGTTTTAGAAATGGTTTAACACTGAATCTTCAAACCGCATAGCTGCAGCTGAGAAGCCCAGTTGGTTTGGGGGTTTTGAGGAAGAGGATCATGAGCTTATTTGTCCAAGTGTTTGCTCTTTCTAAGTGGAGTTTGTCTAGGTTGGAGAGAGAGAGAAAAGAGCTTGCCATTAACTGATTCCCTTTGGTATGAGGTAAGAATATGATTATGACTTTTATTTAAAACAGCACTTTGTGAATGCTGATGGTTAACTGAGTTCCTGTGCATATTTTTTTTTTCTTTGAATAAAGGGATCTGGCTGTTTACTTGAAGAAACTGCAGAAGCTGTTTAAGTAATGGTTTATGCATTTGTCTTCTTACATATTTTTTTTGCTTTAAAAGCTATTTGCTCATTTTAGACTATGGATATGGTATGGGGAAGTATAAAGAAAGGGGGAAAGGAACCTTGATCTGTAATCCCATCACAAGTAGATAACCACTGTTGATGTTTTTGGTGTATGGGACAAGTGGCTTGTCTCTGTAACTAAGGAAGGGCAACACAGTGAAGATTAAAAGCACTGGGTTTTGGAGTCCAGTTGCTTGAGTTCTCTTTGCCTATTTTTCTGTACATTTTTATTTTGATTGGGTGTTGAATTTGTAAAATACTTTTCTTGCATCAATATCAAGTGATTTTTATTCTGTATTAATATGGTGCATTACATTGATTTTTTTTTTTTAAATATTGAACCAGGCTTGCATACCTAGAATAAATCCTGCTTGGTCATGATATTTAATTTTTATATATTGCTGAATTCTTGCTAAGGATTTTAAGAAATTGCCAAGGATTTGTTAAAGATGTTTGTGTTTATATTCATGAGGGATATTGGTCTGGTCTGTAGGTTTCTTTCCGGACTTTTTTGGCTTTGTGTTAGGATAACGGTTTCATAAAATGAATTGGGAGTTCTCTCCTTTTTCTATTTTCTGGAAGAGATTATGTAGAATTAGTGTTAATTCTTTAAATATTTGGTAGAATTCTTCAGTGAAACCATCTGGGTGTCCAGATTCCACCCCCCCTTTTTTTGTTTTTGTTTTTTAGTTTTAAAATTACAGGTTCCATTTCCTTAATATTTATAGGGCTATTCAGATTATTTCATATTGGTTAGGGTAGTTTGTGTTTTTTGAAGAATTGGCCCATTTATTTCCTTTATAAGTTGTCAGATTTGTGTAGTGTTGTTTGTAGGATTCCCTCATCCTTTTGGTGTCTGTAAAGGTCTGTAATGATATCTTGTTTTATTCCTATTATTGGTAATCTGTGTCTTCTCTCTCTCTTTTTGTCAGCCTTGTTAGAGTTTGTCAATTGATTTTTTTCAAAGAAACAGCATTTTGCTTAATTGATTTTTCTCTATAATTTTATGGTTTTCAGTTTCACTGATGTATCCTTATTTCTTTCCTACGCTTGCTTTGGGTTTACTTTTTCTAGGTTCTTGAAGAGACAGCATAGATTAGTGATTTGAGACTTTATTCTCATTCTCTAGTGTGAGGGTTCTTTTAACTGCTAATGTCACTTCCATGTATCCCTAAAAAAATCAGGAGTCTTAATTATGTAGGTTATTATCTGTCCCCCCCCCCCACGTTTAATAAGTTGCTAACTTGAATGTATGAAATATTCCTCAGATTATTTTAGTCTCAAATTCTAAGAATATCACTTTTGGAAAATTAGGTCATAGAATTACAGCTGAGTGTCCCCGTTGGTTAGGTTAGGAATTTAGAGCTAAGAAAACCTGAGACCAAGAGTCAAACTGAGGCAGGCCCTCGAACTAAATTCTGCTCTCTGGCCTCTTTGAGTATGGCCCTCCAGCTAAGAATGATTTTGCATTTTTAAAGGGTGGCAAAACACGCCATCAGAGGCAGAGACCCGATTTGGCCTACAAAACCTGAACTCTTTCCTGTGTGGCCCTTTGCAAAACAATTTTGCTCACCCCTGCCTTTAGACTTAAGTCCAGCGGCTGACTTCAGAGCCATCTGGGAAAATGTATAAGTACAGATTCCCAGGCTCCCCACATGGGCTTTTTCTCATCTGGAATTCATCATTACACACACCCCTTCCAGTGTCAGGGGAGTTTTGACTTGTCCTTTGTCTTTCATCTCTATCCTATTCTGTAGTCACACTTAGTTTTCCAGTGCCTCCTAGGTGCTGAGTAGTCTCCGGGGGTAGGTGGGGGTGTCCATTCCAAATGGGACAGACCTGCATGTCTTCTTCTCCCAGCCTGCCCTGGCCAAGGCCAGAGGAAGGGAAGGTGCCGCGGCCACCTCGGGGACAGTTATGACATAAAGGTGGTTTTTGACATCACAAAGCCCAAACTGCTTTATCTCTGAAAATGCTATTTTATTTGTGCTTCTAAACCTGGCATAGGAGTGTGGGCAGACACCCTAGAATTATTTACGGAAACACCAAGTGATAATAGGTCTGACCTGTAAAGGAGTCTGCCCACCTAAAGGTAGTGAAGACAGCTGGATAGTGCTGGATAATAGGAGTGGCAATCCCACAGTTTCCCGTTAGGGAAAGAAGTCTTGTTCTTCTGGGTGGAGCTGAAAGAAACCATTTCTGTCTAACCTCGGGCCAGCCTGGAACCGGTTCTCATTCCATTGCTCTGTGAGATAACGGGGAAGGGGCAGGTGACAGGAGGCACTCTTTTCACATCTTAAGTGGATTGTGGGCAGCGGTTTTGAACTAAAGGTAAGGCTTGGTCATTTTTCCTGGCCCAGGTATCTTAAGTTTTCTGTCCTCTAACCTCAAACTCTCTTAAGTCCCCTCTTGCAAACTGGCTTGTCCCCTTTATGATGATGCTGGGCCTGCTTTCGCCTCACTCCTTTAACTCATTCTTGGGTTCGCAGCCCCCAGAGAGGGCTCTTTGTGGTCCTGACCCCACTCTGTGCCCTGTGTTGGTGGTCTTCTCTGATCTCCACAGCTCTGGCCCCAGTTTACTCCTCTCTCTCCTCTGAAAACACATTGCATGAGTCCTCGGAGTCCTAGTTAGGATGCCTCGTGTTGCTCAAATGATTAATCACTTCTGGGAGAGGTCAGGTGGGCTTTCTGTCTCTTGTTTTATAACTTGGTTAGCCTCCTGTGTGGAGATGGGCTTAAAGGAAGAAGAAGGGATGATACTGCATGAGTGTTCGGGTTCCAAACTAAAGAGCGATTTGGTTTGTGTCTCATAAATTAGATTGTTATAAACCTGCCTTTACTTTCATAAAGAAATTGGCTCCTGAGAGACCTGGGTTGGTGTTATTTTAAAGTAGAGCGAGCCTCCTGCCACCATTCCAGTAGGTGTTGGGGTGATGGGAAATGCCTCTTTAACTCTTGTGCAGTGGGAAAGGAAGGCAGGGCAATGAAAGAGTTAGCAGCACGTTTGTAGTTTGCCAAGTGTACTGAAATGTGAGTTTTAAGAAGTAGTCATTGTGGCTGGAACTGTAAACAGTCCCATATGGTTTTCCTTAATGAATATTTGCCTGGAAAGAGCTTGGGTGTTATTTCTGTGTTGTGTTATATGGCTGTCAATCTAACTCCAGTGGGTCTTTTTCTTTCTGTAGTTATTTTTTCCTGGTTTGGTTCCTCTTCTCTATGAACAGGAGAAACTGCTTTGAAAATAAGATCTTCAAATTATTTGTCATTGTCCCTTTCTGTATTTTGTAGCCTCATCCCATTGCTGTAATGTTCTATTTTTTTGAGATATAATTGACATATAACATTGTTTTAGGTGTATAACATTCAATATTTGTATATATTACAAAAAGATCACGGTAAGTCTAATTAGCATCCATCACTACACAGTTACAATTTTTTTCTTCTGATGAGAACTTTTAAGGTCTGCTTGCCCAGCAACTTTCAAATATACAATGCAGTATTATTAGCTGTAGTCACTGTGCTGCGCATAGCTGCTGTGATTGACCCGAGGCATTGAGATTGGCCGCAGGTGCACTCTAGTGGCAGGAAAGTCATCTCCAGGGCTGGGGACAGTGCCTGCACTCAGCCACTCAGCCACTTTCTATTCGGTGGAAGTTCATTAGGCTTGTGTGTGTCTGCGAAATCTCCCGATGCACAGATCCTTTGTTAAAAATTTAAAATTGAAAAGAATCACTATTTTAAATTTAAGGGTTCTTTTGTGAAATATGAAGGCCCTTTCTGTATATCACTCGATTTCAGTAATCTGGACTTACTGCCTGCCAACATTTACATTTTTAGTTACACCTGTACTCTGAGTTCGAAAGATGATCTCAAACCTTAGGCTGTTGGAGGCAACCACTTGGGTGAGAGGGGGCCCATGAGGAATTCTGTGCTCTTTTTTACCCTCTTCTGGAGTTAAGCCCGTGGTGGTGGTAACTGGAACAGACTTTTTCTTAACTTGATGTAATACACATATAGCGTACATTTTAGTGTACAGTTCTGAATTTCAACCAATGCGTATAGTCATGTGTAACCACCACCATTGTCGAGATTAGGCCATCTGAGCAGATTTTAAAGCAGATACTAGAATGATTTCAAACTGTATCGGAGTCCAGTTTCCCTTTCTTCCTCATTTAGGTTTTTAGGAGTCTGTCAGGAAAACCAGAAAGCTGGTTTATGTGGGAGGGGAAACTGCACAACCCAAACCTGGCTCTTAGGTGTTCCGACATCAGTGTCGGGTTTAGGGGAAGGATTCCTGTGTTTATACTTCCCCTTGCAGGGAGCTGCACATTGACCTGCTGCCAGCCAGTTACCAGGCAAACCTACAAAGAGTACAGATCTCTATACAGTGGGGGTGGACCCTGCCCACAGGACTGCCCTCTGACCCGACTTAAAAGGGAAGTGTGGGTAGGGGAGGAAGACCAGAGGGAGCGAGAATCAAGTAGAAGTAAGGGCTTGAGGCTCTGGAAACATCAGAGTCTGAGGAGTAGGAGGCTGGCTGGCAGGATGCTGGGCTTGGGGCCTCCCCACTTGGAGGAGCTTAAATAGCTTGAGTTGCTGTGGGAGAGACACCAGGGAGGCAAAACAATGGCGGGGGGACTTGACAGTGGAATTTCCAGGCTGCGTAATTAAAGATATTCTTGGCAAGAATAAAATTCATCTTCTAATCTCATAAGTCAGGGGCTGCTCGAATATGAGAGAGAGCAGGAATGCGGCTGCAAATCACTTGTTCCAACCACTTAACTTCTCAGGGGTGACAAGTGTGGCTCTGGCCCCTAGTTCATTTTCACATGAGTGTAGAGCATCTAACAGTTTTCCAGGGATTCTGTCCCTGGGCATTTGGGGTGTGAGGTCTTCTGTTCCACAAGGCTGAGGGGACTACTTACATTTAATGGCTTTGGCTGGGATTACCAAAGTACTGCGAGGGACAGGACAGCCATTTATATTGCCCACCGCGCCAAGTACATGTTGCTTGGTCACGTTACATGCTCCTTACTAGACAGATGGGCATGCAGGTTGAAATTGGATAATAACTGCAAAGCGTTTTCTGGGGCATGTCATGGGTTACCTGTGGCTACAGTTAGCAAGGAGTTTGGACTTTTTTTCAGACCTGTTTTGTTGAATATTTTCTATAACCTTTTGGCTACCTGAGCGTAATTAGTTTGGAAGATAGTGGGGCTTGCTTTTTCCTTTTTGTGTCTGGTGCTTTAGATCAGTGGTAGCAACTGTGACTGCATGTTGGAATTGCCCAGGTAGCTTTAAGGAATATTGATGCCTGGGTCTCACCCCCAGATTTTCATTTAATTGGTCTAATATGTGGCGTCAGAATTTTTAAAAGTCCGATGATTATAATGTGTAGCTAGGATTGAAAACCACTGGTCTAGCTGTTCTTTAAAACCATGATTTTGGAAAAGAGATGCTGAGCAGCCATTTCAGCTCCGACTCCCCTTTCTGGAGTTTTCTCCAAGGGCTGGGAATAGCATGGGTTACAGAGGAGCTCCCAGGTTAGGCGAATATGAAGTGAGGCAGTGGGCAAAATGACATGGTCTCTGTATTTGCAGGGCTGACACACTCATTGTTCATGGGGGTCAGCTGGTGGCAACAGCCAGCAATAACATCTGGCATATTTCAGCTGAATGGTGGGAGTGGGGGGTGGGGGGAGTAAGCCCCCAGTATAGAAATAAGTAACACTTCAGATTGGGTTTATTTTGTACTGTGTTTTTCTTCAGCTTGAAACCTGGCCAGAGGGCCTCCATTAGCCACTTGGTGCCCTTCTAACTGTGCTAGATAGAAAAAGGAGACAGTCTCCATGGTGGGCTTGGCCAGCAGTCAAGGACTTTGCGTTGCGTGTATCAGATAAAGACACCCCCTTTCTCTGACCCAAGGGCCAGACTTTGCTCCAGCTTAGTCCCTGGGCCAGGGTCTTCTGGTCCTACCTGGATTGTTCCCTTTACCAGCATGGGGGATTCATGTCCTGTTTTGTAATGTGCCAAGAGAACGCAGTCTTGAGGCCATTTACCAGGAGTGGTGACTTGTTTTACACACTTTCAAAGCAGAAAACATCTGTTCTAGCTAAGGAGGATTGAATAATTACATAGTAGCTTTTCTCCTCTTCAGGGTAAGTACTGCTGGGCTGTGTGGGGCTCGGGCGTGCTGGGCACACTTGTCTTTACCACCCTGCCAATCATTCACTTTCACAGTGGCCTGACTCCAGCAGGATTCCATGACAAACACAAGCTGAACAAGGTTAGTTCTTTCCAACAAGTTTGAAATCAGAACTTTTTTAGGGGGCAAAATCAGTTTTAAAACCACAGTTCCGGGGATATAATGCAAGCCTTCTCTTTTTAATTTCCTGAACCCAATTTCACAATAGTGAAGCCAGCTAGATTATTTTCTGCCAAATGACTTTCCAAAAGGCACAGTTTTGCTGGGAATGAGCGAGACATCAGTGAGACTGCTTGTGTTCCCATGGTTGCCTGGTGTGGATCCCGCTGGCTAGTCTCTCCCCAACGTGGGGCTTTTTCTTGGGAGTGGTTTCAGTTCATTTTGGCCTTCTAAAGGGCTCGACCACCCAGGCACTTTCCTCCCTGCCCAGGTCCCCTGCTCTCCCTCTCGTGGCCTGCTGGGTGCTGCCTTCTCAAACAGGGAAGAACCCTTCCTTGTGGGTGAACCTGTTGGTGTGTAATGGGAGAGTTGGACATCCCTTCGCTTTCTCAACTTCTTCCACTCAAAACTGCTGGTACCAAGCAGGTCTCTGAGCCGTGACCCACTTGTCTTCACCTACTCCTATTTTGGGGTTCGAGAGGTACAGTCTGTCATCTAGTTTTGTTCTAAATCTTGGTGTCTAAGTTTGGCTTGTGCTATCCTAATTGCTGTGTTTGGGGATTCAGAAGATTACACAGTCATGTTTTGACTGCCATTTTTGCTAATCTATTTACTACTGTTTACGCGAAGTTGAAAATATGAATTTCCATTCCATGGTTGTATTAGTTTGTTAGGGCTGCTGTAACAAAGTATTACAAATGGGTGGCTTAAAATGGAAGCTTATTCTTTGTCTGGAGGCCAGAGATCTGAACACACAGTTTTGGCAGGGCCACCCTCCCTCCGAAGGCCCTAGAGGAGGCTCCTTGCTTGCCTTCCACCTTTTCCGGTTATTCTTGGCTTGTGTCCGTATCACTACAATCTCTCCTTTTCCCTTTTTATCGCCCGCGCCTCTTTCTCCCCATGCCTTCTGTTCTGTTTCTTATAAGGAATCATCTGGATTTAGGACCCATCTGTACAAATCAAAGTGACCTCATCTATAGATCCTAACATTAAATACATCTAAAAACACCTTTTTCTAATAAGGTCTCACCTCCAGGGTCTGGGCGTTCGCGTGTGGAGATATCTTTTGGGGGGCCACCATTGCACCCACTACAGTGTCAGTGGGTGAAATCTGTTTTTAAAATGGCAACTTACACTCTTTAAAAAGTACGTGCAAGGCCAGAATAAAACACATCTGCTATCCAGTTTGGTGTCTGAATCCATTTTGTGGCTTTCATTCTTACTGTGCACTGGAGGGTCATAGGAGCATAGTTCGATTGTCACCAGAGGTACAGTTCAGAGTGAAAAAATCCTTAATTTACAGTCCAAGTTTTGTTACTCCTTAAAGGTTTGTGGAAGGAATTCCTATATAATTTTTTGTGAAACCACAGTATGGTCAGTTTTGAATCTTTTTGTTTCCTGTTGCCTCTGTTCCGGTCACAAGAATGCTTAGTTTTGGTGCTTTGCAGCCTGTAGTATTTTCCTTTGTGTGGAAAAAGTGGCCTGCAGAGGGCTTGTGTGGGACAGTATAGAGAATTCCTTTGATCTCATCTTGGTTATCTTACCCTCTATTAAGTGTGCAATAGCATTATGTCTTTAAAATGTACATACGTTAATTAAAAAACACTTCATAGCTAAAAAAAAAAAAGGCGCTAAGCAATTAAGCCTCCAATGAGTCAATCTTTTTGCTGGTGGAGGGTCTTCTCGATATTGATGAAAACAATTAACTGCGAAACAGTGAAATGAGGTGTGCCTGTACCCATCAACAGTAGTTGGACATCCCCTTTCTAGTACTGTATATCCTCATTAATTTATTTAACTTAAAATGGAATCTTACTTGCATTTCTTTGATTTCTGGTTAGGCTGGATATTTCGTCAGTGCTGTTTCTGGTTGGCTGAATATCTTTCCGCATTCTTGCCACAGCTATTTTGTGGTCTGTGTTTGTATTATTGTGTTAACCTGCTAATCTGTGTAGCCTCTCTTGGCAGGATTGAGACTGTTTAGAGCTCATGACAAAGGGGATACGTGACGCTGGCCACTCTTTGCTCAAGTTTTCTTGTAAAGTTCGATCGTCAAACTATGCCTTCTTGGCTTTCCTTCTGAGTGTGATGCATTCCTGACTGTCTCGCCTTCTCCCCACCCCCTGTTCTCTAGCTGATGGTGAGACCATTCTAAAAGGCCTCCAGTCCATTTTCCAGGAGGAGGGGATGACTGAGTCGGTGCACACCTGGCAGGACCACGGCTATTTAGCGACCTACATAAACAAAAATGGCAGGTGAGGCGGCCTTGAGTGTTCCTCTTCAGATTTGAGCACTTCCTGAGATGGGGGAGCTGCGGTGTGTGTGTGTCTGTCTGTCTGTCTCTCTCTGTCTCTGTCTCTCTCTCCGGGTACTTTTTCTTTCACAATTTTTAGGAGGGGACTAAAATTCAGTGCTTTGGGGCCCAAGCTGGGAGCACTTTCACAGAATCCAATGGCCAGACATTCTCCCCAGAAATCAAGTTCATTGGGCACCAGTACTTCTCCAAAGCTCCCCAGGTGGTCTACTGTGTCTCCGAATCCTTGGGCAGCATAAGCAGTGTGAAGTGGCGGCCAGTGATCTGGAGTTGGTTAAAACACAGATTCCTGGGCTCCACTCCAAGAGTTTCTGATGTGGTAGCTCTGGAGCAGCGCTACTAGAAGAGTATTTCTTTTTTTTAATTTTATTAAATTTGTTGGGGTGACATTGGTTAATAAAATTGTGTTACTTTCAAGTGTATAATTCCATAATCCATCATCTGTATATTGCATTGTGTGTTCACCACCCAAAGTCAAAACTCCTCCCATCCTCATGTTTAAATAGCATTTCCAGCAAGCTTCCCAGGGAGACTGATGCTGCTGGTCAGCCGACACCCCCCTCCTCCATGAGTAACGCTATTATAAATGATTATCCATTAATGCAGACCACAGTCAAATGCAGGATGGGAATGGCTACGAGTAGCTTGTCAAGAAGCTAAGGGGATCCAGGAGTTCAAGTTTTTCTTTTTCCTTAACACTTTATGGACTATTTAGACTTTACATAATCAAAATGTAGGTGAAAGTCAATGTTTTCTGAGAATAGGAAAGGAAACCTAAATTTAAAAATGACCAATACCAGAAAATGCCAGTGCATTGAGCTGTTTTGTATTTTCCTACCTGTAGGTTTGTACAGTATCTACACTGGTTTCGAATGTGGAACTATTACGATTCTTAGTAATTTGCAGTATTACTCTAAAAATCTGAACTCCTGGGCACAAAGTTCTAAAATCCCACATGGCTTCATTAAATGTCCCACATTCTCTCCCTTGTTTTTCTGTTAAAAGCCCCCCACCGCAAAGTCTTACAGATGCCCTGCAGTCTGTTCTGTGAGATGAGGGAAACTTTTACTTTTGAGTCCACCTCCCTTCCATTATCATCTTTTATAAGTCTACATGGTCCACCTCTATGGTGGTGGTGGGTGTTCCCGCTCCTGATGGCCTCTCAAAGACATCTTCACCCCCTCTCCCCAAGCCTAGATTGGCATTTTTAACCAGGTAGCAAAGCTCCATGTATGTGTTCAGCAGATAGCTCACGTGTATCTAAAATTATTTCTTCCTCAAGGGTGATGGAAAATCAGTACCGGCACCCAGTCCTCTGCCCTCCATCATCCCCCAGGCTCTAGCCCAGTTAATAGCAAGTCTCCTGGAAGTAGAGGCCTGAGCTGTCCTTTGACCCCTCCAGCTCCTGCAGGCTCGCATTCAGTACCTCTCTTCTTCAGCCTCTCTTTTCTACCCTTCCTGCACTGTCTCGACTGTCCTGGCTGTATGTAGACCATCCTTTGGGCACCACAGCAAATCAGACCATGACACTCTGCCACCTTGGTAGGCCCCTCGTCCACTCTAGGTGGAGCCTCGCATCTCTTACCATCTGGTACATGGACACATGCAGCCTGGCCCCACCTACCTCTCTGTGGCAGTTCTTGAATCTTCACTAGATATCAATTCTAGTCCTCCAGAGAGAGGGCTTAGAATTCTTCCTGGAAGAGAGTTTTTGAGTGGTGAGCTGTTTGGAAATTGCTTCTGAAAGCTGAAAAAAATAAAATTAACATGCTTAATTTAAAAACTTATTTTCCACGTTGGTCTCCCTCTTCTTTCATTTGGTCGACTGGGACCCATCCCCTTGGTGCCTGTCCTGAAACCTGACTTTTCCTGCCCAGGCACAGGTTTGAGGAATGCACTACAGCTCCACACACCACTTCCGGCTTCTGGTTAATTCCATTCCCCTTTGGGATGCCGAGGTGTGGTCCTCAGCCACCTTTTTTTCACATTCTCCATATTCTGCCCGGTAACTTTTCCTTTTTGTTTCTGGTACTTGACCCTATCTTCCAGCATTCTGTGTGTTCCTGTGGTTCTCTGGCAGAGGACTTCATGCTAGAACCACCCAGGTAGTTAAGGGGTGGCAATCTCTATCCTTCCTTCACCCCAAGACACCCCTCTCTTTTGTGTCACTGGTGGTGGATGGGAAGGGAAAGCTAATCAGCCGATTCAGGTGTAGATGAGTTTGTGGTCTCCTGGACATAAACTTGTTTTTGATGCCATCTAAGGGCTGAAGGTAAAAACTAGTTGTATTTATTTTTTAATCCAAGCACACTGCCCATATTCTCTGAACAGAATTCATCTTCTAATTTAGTGTATTTCAAATGTTTCTTTAGCCACGACTTAGAATAAGAAGTAACTTTATGTCATTAAATACACATCTGTGTATAAATAATACAAATACATGAATTTGAATAATTGAAATAAAAATTTCTTCAAATAACTCTTAATACATGTGATACTCATTTTTATTTTATTTAAAAAAAGCTGGTCAGGTCCACTAAATTAAGGGTCAAGCCTTTTTTGTAGGGAGCCATATAAAGTGTCACATTCTCCTTTTATTAAAAAACAACTCTTTAAAAATGTAAAAACTATTTTTAGAGTATGGGCTTTACAAAACCTGCTGTAGGCTGGATCTGGCTCGCAGACTGAGGGCTGGAGTTTGCTGACCCATATCAATGAATTTAACCACCATCTGCCCACAGTCAGAAAAACCCAGCTCTGTTTTGAGCTCTGAAGGTTCATTGGGAGAACAGTTGGCTCTTCCCCGTCCTCCCTTCTACTGGATGAATCACCTGTTGGGCAACTTTCTTAAAAATCAAGATTCTTGGAACTTGCTACTGAATGACTTTCTGGGCCCAAGAACCTGTTTTGAAAACCTTAGCATTTGATGACTCTCTAAATCCTCCCTGAATGATTGGTGACTTCCCTGTTTCCAAGATGAGGCTCTAATAAGAAAGCAACAGGACTAACTAGGTAATTTTTGGGGAAAAAGAACAGTGTTCTTTCCTCTTGATATGGTTGGCATCTTTTTTTCTGTTGAGTGCCCTTATACAGTTGCTAACATTAAAATTGTGCTTTCCTTTGTAGCTTTGTCAATTTGAGAATTTACCCTCATGGATTGGTGTTACTGGACCTTCAGAGTTACGACGGTGATACAGAAGGCAAAGAAGTTGACAGTGTCGGTTTTTCACTTTTATTTACTCCAGTATTCGAGGATCACAAAATCTGCTGAGTTTAATAGTGTTAAACAGTTTTTTCACTTAAATTGCTGACTTCCCAGTTACCTTTAGAATTTCTTCCAGATAAGTGATTTTAGAAGAAAAATAGTTGTTCATCAGTTGTTTTTAAGAACTTGGCTATCATTTCTCCCTTGACTGCTTGAGTACTTTCCACTTTTGCTTTCCACTGGAGGGAATGGAATGTAAATGTTTAACCAGGATGTTATATCCTCATTATCCTTGAACCTTCCCCTTGCCCATTAATTTGTTGGTACTGAGACTGACATTAGGTCAGCACCATGAGGGCTAGCTGGCATGGGGGTGTGGAACTGGGCCAGGCCTGGAGGCTGCTGTAGGGATGGGGGAGGACAGGTGTATTCGGGTATCTTCTAGTATCACACAGTTCTGACAACACGGCTTCAACCTTATGTTCTGTAATTTAGCTAGTCCACTCAGCCTATTCTATAAGCCCGTTGATTTCATTTCTGTTCATTATAGCTTTTGAACAAAGTAGAAGAAAGAATGAAAGAACTGACTCAGGACAGTACTGGGCAGGTAAAGCGGTAAGTCTACTCCTGAATGTCTTTATATTTGGGTAATCGATAAGATAATCAGAATGGTGGTGTCCCTGAGTAGTATCTGCTCAAGATGTTGAAAAAAATCAGTCTGTTTCTATTTCTGGCACCATAGTTAGACTGAGCTAGTAGGCACCTCACACTGACAGGAGATAAAATGTATGAAAACACATACGTACAGAGAGAAAGGGAGAGAAATCTTGGATAAAATGAAACAGGAGATGTGGAATGAGTCTATGGAACTGGAACTTTGTAAAGCAGAGAGCAAGGTGTGTTGCCACCTCAGTCAAAGGTCACCTGTCTCTGCTCTGCTCAGAGTTCTGGGCCTCAGTGTGGAATTAGCAATTAAAAAAATTTATGACAGGATGGGGTGACAGAAAATTTGCCTTGAAGCCTTCATGTAAGAAAACTGTAAGGTACTAAGAATCAAGAGGCTACACACCTTGAGCAGTCACACATGGGTTCTTGTCAAATAGCAAAGAAGACAGTTAAGTTTTCTCTATTCAGAACTGTAGCCACTATCCTACATGTGGCTATTGAAAATTAATAAAAATAAACCGTTCAGTTCCTCGGTCTCACTAGCCTCATGTCAGTAGCTAATGGCTAGTGACTGCCACATTGGACAGCACAGATATAGAACGTTTCTGTTGCCACAGAAAGTTCTACTGGACAGCACAGAGATATTTACCAGTGGTGTCAGACATGAAAAAGGCTTCAAGAGAAGTAACAGTTTTGACATTTGTTGAGAAAGGGGTAGAGTCTGGCAGGTCCTGGGAATTAAGAATGAGAATTAATCATGGATTCACAGCAAGTATTTCTCAGCAGTTTGTTATTGCCCTGCTTAGGTGGCTCCTTATCAGGCCACCCAAAACAGTAGCCTTGTCCCTTGGCCCTACAGGCACACATAGACGCAGAGAAACAGGAGGTCTTTACCAAGGTCACACCGTCACGGATGGGAGAGTCTGGATTGTAGATTTCTCCAGTTCTTGGCTGTTTCCAGAAGAGGGAATCCTCATTGGCAAGAGCTAGGATGTTTGAGTACTTAATGGTTCCACGTGCTAAATTCAGTCAGTCCATAGGAAAGTTCCAGGGTGATGTAATATAACTAGAAAGTTGTTTAACCTCTGATGGGGCAGAACAGTAAACTGCAAGTGAAAAAAACATGACAGTGTGGAACCTGCCCAATTGTTGATTTCTGTCGGGGCACCCAGATGCGTTTACCCCACCCAAGTTCAGTTTAGACATGTTCTCAGTCCCTTCCCCATCCTTTAAAAGCACATCCACACCCATGTCCTTTTCTGGATTTTTTATGTTTTCCTGCTTGCAAGAGTTTTCTTTATCTGCGCCCATTTGAATTGAACAGGTTCCCACTGTATTGTAAAATGTCTAAACTCAGGGAAAATGAATTGGCCAACATCGATATTCCTGAGTTTTATTGGTTTGATTTTTACTGGAGTTGCTTCTAGGAGTGAGGAAACAGATGGAATGTATTTATGGGCTTCAGATTTTACGAGAAGTCTGGTTTGTGTTATTTGGATTTTTTTTTTTTTTGGTATAGATTTCTAAGTGAGAGTAGAGAGTTAAGCTTTAAATTTTTAGTTCAAAATTCCTTGGTTTTGGCTTTTCACTTTTTAATATATATTTTCATAAAATCAAGGTGGAGGGGGCAAGAGGTGGTTGGAAATACTTTGTTGTAGGCCCTTTGTTATTTATTGGTGTCAAAAAGACGAGGATGGTGCCACTTTGCTGTCTGGGGAATGACATTAGAGATTCAGTCATCAATGAATAACTCAGTAATATCTGAAATTATTATTGTCCTGTGGCTGATGAATTAAATGTGAAATTTTGTCTAAGAAGTCAAGGGATTTACTAGAAAAATTATTTTTGTATTCTGCTTTTCAAAAGAAAAGGGATAGGAGAACAAGCTCACATCACTTAGGTCTGTTGAGAAAAATTCTTGCAACTTTCACTGTACCCGAGGCCCAGGACATATTCTGTCTGACTTTCTCTCTACGATCCAGTTTTGATTTTCAGCAGTGAAAGATCGAAATGAGTTGTTTAGGGTTCCAGAATGTCTCCCCTAGCCCATTACAGGGAGATGCACGTCATGTTAGCATGAATACTTCCTCAAAGTAATGGCTTCCCCATCCTGTTTTAGATCCTTGTTTCTTTGCCAGTCTTTACAAACCATTGTGTTGCAATCGAGGAAAGAGCTCTTAACCTTAGCCAAGGTACTCTGGACACAACTGAGAATAGGCATTGTTTATTTTCAGCGGGTTTGTGCATAGTTCATTAATAGCCTATAGCTAGCTGGCTGTCAACTAGGAAGTAGGTTTCTGCCCTTGAAAACTGTAACTTGATATTTTTCACCCTCATCTAGTGCCACAGGTGACTCACTCTCCCACCTCACTCCACTCCCCACTCATCAGCCAGGGGTGGGAGAGGCTTCCCGCAAGTCCTCTTTGCCTGCCTGGGGTGGGGGATTTCCTGTTTGGGGCTCCACATTTTACAAGAAAAACCTCTGGTCTGCCTAAGATTTCAACATGCGAATTCGTTAACCTGGAGGATAAAGAAGAGGTTAAACTGGGAGTTGTTAGGATTAAATGAGATGAGATTTATGGAAACATGCTTTGTAAACCTCAGTGCTCTATATATATGTTAGTACTATTTCCTTATAGGAAACCTCATTAACTTAAACAGGTCTAGACTGTGCTCTGGGAAGCAGATGAGCGGGAAGGGGAAATGAACTCATCAGAGCAAGTCAGAAGTAGAGTCTCCCAGCATTTCAGGTGTCTGCAGCTGTTTTGCTATCTAATAGCACTGTGTCCAAGAACAGATGACTTGAGGCCATTGTGTTATGTGTGCAATGAGTTCTCATTTTGTGTTCAGGTTAGATTTGCCAAGCCCCTTTTCCAGGTCTGTTTTTCCCTGTCCTTTAGTGTCCTCTGCTGGTAGCTTCTAGTATACTCACTCTATCTAAAATACTGAGAACTTACAGAAGAATGGAATCAGAAAAGCATCAGTTTATAGCCACTGTAGTAAATAATTGGTTCAGGCAAGAATATTCTAGATGTCAAAGCCCCTGGTGAAGGTTCGTTGGGAGATCAGGACCTTCACTCGCTTTGAAGAGGACTCTACTTCACAGCCAGCTTAGTAATTCCAAGGGAAACCAAAAAGGTACGTTTCCCAATGGAGAGATCCGGTGGCATCTACTTTAACCAAGTGGTCACACTTTCGCATCACCAGTAAGAGGACGAGCACACATCTGTGCCCCTGATACGATGCCTGTATAATACATGTGCACTTACATGAATGTGATAATGACAATGTGGTCATGTGGGCAGTCTTAAGAAATCCCTGGTGAAGTATTTATGCATGAAGGCAATGTCTGCAGTGGCCATTTTCTCCTTTAACTTTTTATTAGAAAAATTTAAATCATGCCAGGGAGGTTTTTAAAAAGTACTATAAATAGCAGTTGTTGAGATGTGGTGGTGCCCATGTTTGCTAAACCTAAAAAGCCAAGCTTTAGATTCGTTGGACACTATTCAGGAGTTGGCCTGGGGTCCATGTGGCTTACTTATGCACACTCTTGCTCTCGGGTCCACTTTGAAGGTAGCCTCACCTTAAGGAGCTTCTCCTAAGGAGCATTCCTATTTTCCATTTTTCCTAGATTACCACCCCTAGTTCGAGGAGGAGCTATTGACAGATACTGGCCCACTGCTGATGGCCGCCTGGTTGAGTACGACATAGATGAAGTGGTATATGATGAAGATTCACCTTATCAGAACATTAAAATTCTACACTCGAAGCAATTCGGAAATATTCTCATCCTTAATGGAGATGTCAGTAAGTATTCCATCCCTACGCCAATGGTACAACAAAGTGACGATGTTGGACTGTGCTGTTTTCCAGACAAATACCACACTGTTGTGGATTTGCCTGGGTTTGTCCTTGGCACTGTTTTTTGAAATGAACATTTACATACTAACCTGTAGATTGTCTGGGTTTTTGTGTTTTATATAAGCAGAGCCACAAAAACTTCGTCTTGATATTCTCTTAATTTCTTAGTGATAAGTATTTGGATTATATTTAAAAAATCATGTAATTGCTTATTTAAAAAAATCTTTTTGTAATGGAAAACTCCAAACTTTAGTAGACAAAATAGTATGAACTAGCATATACTCTCCGGTGAGTGTCAACAATTTATCGACTCCTCACCAGTCTCATTTCCCCTAAATGCTGGTCCACTTTCTCCTTCATATTTTGAAGTATCTCTTACACGTCATATTATTTTGTCTGGAAAAGCAATTGCTTTTAATGATACACATCAGTACATTCTTAAGAGTGTATTCTTCCTAATGACTAATGCATACATGTATGTAACTTATTAGCTTTCCAGATGGGCAGGGTTGATGAAAATTCCATAATCCAAGGGGAAAAAAAAAACTTTGTACATTGTTGACAGTTTTTAAAGATTTAAAGTGAAACATTTTAGGCTAGATTCCAGCACTTTTTAGTGTGATGACTCAAGTTCTATGTGGGTTTGGGTCAACTCACCATTTTGGATCTGTTTCTCTTCCCTAGACCTGGCGGAGAGTGATCTGGCATATACCCGAGCCATCATGGGCAGTGGCAAAGAAGATTACACTGGCAAAGATGTACTGATTCTGGGAGGCGGAGATGGCGGCATATTATGTGAAATAGTCAAACTGAAACCAAAGATGGTCACTATGGTAGAGATATCCTTTGTTGTATGAGGTCAAGTTCAGTGGGCTGCTTTTTTCTTTGTCCTTTTTTCTCTTAAGACTTCAGTTAATGTTATGAGACAAATGTGTTATAAACAGTGCCTTGAACAGACACATTCCAGTTTGGTACCAATAGCCTTTTTATGTGGCCACCAACAAAGAAGCAGAGATAATCTAGTTGTGAATTAAAGAGCAAGCAGCTTTGGTACCATGTCTGTCGCTCAGCATTTACTGAAATGACTTTTTCATGAGAAGAAAAGAAAATTCAGTTTCTTTTGAGTGTCCTTGGTGCAACAATAAATTTATTGTCTCGTTCACCTTTTTTTAACTTGTGATAACCAAATTAGTGTTATAAAACTTTAGTTTGTCTTCTTAATCTTTAAAGTATTATTATTTCAGAATTCGATACATCCAAATTCAGGGTAAAATTCTCCTTAACCTGTTTCGAACATCGACCAGATGGTGATTGATGGATGTAAGAAATACATGCGAAAAACATGTGGTGATGTCTTAGACAATCTTAAAGGAGACTGCTATCAGGTAATTATGTTTTCTGGATACTGTTTTTAAGTCAACTGACAGTATGATAGTGGCATTACTGACCTGAATTGTGCCTTCCTAAAACAACTTAAAATATAATTGGTTAAGAAGAAAAAAGATAATTTTATAGTGGAGAAACAAATTTTCCCTCTGCCCTTCTAGGTCTTGGTTTAGACTCCTATAATCAAAGACAGATTAACAAGACAAAAACAAAAGTTTTTAACATGTATATGTGGGAGATATCAGAGAAAAATCAGTAATTCAGAGGTAGCTTTAAAGTTTAGGCTTAAATGTCATATTAATAGGGGAAGGGGACAGAGGTGTGTTAGGGGAGAGTAATTGACTTAGGAAAGATGAACAGGCCCTTAGAAGCATAGACAGGAGGAGGTAGGATAGTTTGTGACGAAGTTTGTCTGGGTCCACGTGGTGTCAGTCTTATCTCCTGTGATAAGAGGCAATCTTCCTGGGTTGACTCTGTCTTTAGGTAGATAAAGGCTAGTTCGGAGAAAGCCTCTCCCTAACATTGGCTGTTTTTCAAGTGCCTACAGCTCAAAATAGTATGCCAAAGTGGCATATTTTTAGATGGCATGTCTGCTACCCTTCAGTCTCTTTGTGAGCTATACATAGATTTATATTTAGGACAAATATGTGCATATAATAAGAACTCTAGATTCTCTGAATCTAATAGTATTCATTCATTCTTGTATGAAAGATGTCATGTACCTTTTTATGACCTGGCAACCACCGCCTTTGGTCTCTGTTCCCTGTATAATTGGTCTGTGTTCTGGGTCTTTCAAAGGGAATTCAGGTATTTAATTTGAAAATGTAGATGGTTAAAATGTTTGACGTAGGAACAGTTGCTTTTTGCTAAGCAAATTAGTTTCCATCCTGAATTCTACTGTGCTTACGAGTTGACCAATCACTACAGTTTGTAGGATGCATCTTGTATTGTGTTTCAAGGATGCATATGTTTGATGTCTATCCCTGCGGTACTTGCTAGAGCCAGGTAATCAAGCAAATATGTGTTTTATTTGCACAGAATCTTGTGTATCTCCAGATGTATAGACAGTTTAGATGAATGCTTTAATTTGTTCAAATGTAATTATTTTACTCCTATCCCATCTTCCCTTAATTTATGTGCATCCAAATTTGATTTCATGGTACATGCATGTTAATTTTTTAAGCCGAGAGGAGTTATATCTACATTAAAATACAGTTGTGATTGTTTTGTGGGCAAAAGGGAAAGAAAAATAAATATTTCACTTGTACTATTCCAAAGTTTCAAAAGGGCCAGGGGGGATTAGGTTCTCCAGAGCATGTCAGATTTGTTTCACAATGAGCTAATGGTTAACATTGTTTGCAAATAATGTTTGTATTGTTAGCCAGACTGGCCGCCTCTGGGGTATTTTTACATTTAATTCTGGCACCTGTACCAAGTGGGTATTATTTCTATTTTATGGATGAAGAAGATTAAGCTCAAAGTTTAAAGGACATTTATTCAAGGTTATAGGGTAACTTTAGAGGAATTCACATTCAGACTCCTGGCTCTTTATATGACTTCTTTATGTAGAATAAGAAAAAATATGTAAGCAGAACCCAAACCTGTAGTACTGGGGAGTTGTGGACTGTTATAATTAAAGGCCATTAAGTTGGAAGATTTACAAATGGCCCGAGAAACCAGCCTCACTCAAGAGTCCATCTGAAGGCAGAGCACCAAAGGCAGATGGTGACATAAACAGTCGGACATTTTGGGAAAGGAAAAGGTATTTTATTTGAAATGGCTTGACTCTTGAGGAAGTTGGTTGCTGGAATGCATCCTTTTTCCTCTGCCTTCTTTCTGGAACAGAACAACCACCAGGGGGAGCCTGGAAAATTCTTCTGAGGCTGAGCATTTTCCCCAAGCTCTCAAAGGGTTGAGGGGTTCCTGGTTTGTGGGGCAGCAGCAGGCAAGCCCCTTAGCCATTAAAATGCTATTACCATTAACAAAACACCAGGTCTTTGCAACTGTTTATCATTTGAAAAACAAAATTGCTCCGTTAACCTTTTTAGAAAATAGAAAATGTTCCTAAGCACTCTCCATTCCTTTTATAATGGTAGAATAATTTTAGGACTAAAATCATTAAGGTAGTACAAAAAGAAAACAAAAGATCAATTTTTATGTATGTACAATATGTCTAAGTAAAATAGTAAATTCAGTCTAGCAGTTTATTTAAAGAGTTATATATTATGCCCAAGGAAGTTTTAGTTCATAAATATCAGGGTATGACTCTTAAAACATAATTCATACGAATAATTTAAAAGAGGAAATAACACTAATAGATAAAGCATTTGAGAATATTTAATCATTCTTAATGAAAACTCTTCAGGTAAAACAAAATTGCAAAAGAAGGAAAACTACCTAAACATATTAGAAGCAATCAGAGACCCAAAGATAATATTATATTAAATGGCAGAATACATAAGGCATTTACACTAAAGGTAGGAACAAGATGAGGATGCTTATTACCTTTATTCAGGACTGTTTTTGAGGCATTAGCTAATTCAGTAAGGTAAGAAAATGAAAACAGTATACATACAGAAATTTTTTGCAGATAATATGAATGTTTAGAAAATATAGGAAACTTCTAGAAAGCTAGTTGAATTCATGAGAATTTAGTAAAGTGACTGGATAAAGGCAGACTAAAGATATTTTCACTATGCTAAATGCAAAACTGTTTGGCACTTGAGGGTGGAGGGTAGGCCGGAAATCCTATTCAGAGTAATGACCAATTGTTAAATACCCAAGAATACGTTTAACAAGAATCATATGTATTGTGACACTGATAAGAATCATGTTAAGATGTTATTTGAAAGACAGCAACTAAAGTTTAGATGGAGAGATATACTGCATTCTCTGATGAAAATCTCAAAACAATGTCTGTTTCTCCCTAATTATAAGTAATTCTAATCAGAATCCCAAAGGAGTTTTTAGAATTAGACCAAATGATTTTGAAGTTCATTTGTAACAAATTTCTAAGAATAGCCAAGAAAAAAATTGTAAATAGTCATAGTGAAGGAAGATTTGCCCTCTTGCTTATTAATTTACTATAAAGCATAGTAATCAAATAGGAAGTATGACGTTGACATAGAAATAGATTAGAGGAATGGCACAGAGACTTGAACACAAGGAGCTAATATTGTGGCCTAAGGTATGTCAACTCAAAAGAGTCAGGAGGCTTTGGCTAGAAATAAATAACAAAGATTTATTTATTCAAGAGTCTTAGGATTTGTAAAACAGAAACACAACTAGGCAATATCAAGAACATTCCGAATGGAATAAGAAAAGCTGAAGGTTTTTATAGTAAAAAGTACATTCTTGAGAAGAATCAGTCCTGCATTCTTAGCCCCTGGATTGGTCCAGGCTGGTAATCTTCAGATGTCTCGTGGTCTGGACAGTGGAACAATTTCTTCTTGAGGTATTTCAGATGCTCATCTCGAGGGTGTGATATAGGTCTAGGCATTGACGTATAGCCATTGGATGTGGATCCAGGCGTTGATGCAGGACCGGAAAGTTCAGAAGTTTAAGTTCCTAGGCTAGTTAAGGCAAGAAGAGAATTGTTTCTTCATGCCTCAGCCTACTTTATTTTAATAATTGAACAGTTTGACCATAGTGACTCCATTTTATTTCTTCACTCTATTCCTTCACTCTATTACTCATTTCACTTGGGAAAAACAAATTCAGTTAATAATTGATGCTAGTATAATGGACTGTCCGTCTGCGTGAGAACAAAGTTAACTAACCCTAAAAGCCATAGAAAAATTAATTTCAGATGGTTTAAGCTCTAAATATAAAAACTAATACATTCAGGAAAATTTAAGAGTTGGGAAACCTTTTAAAGAAAGAGCAAGAAACTCAAACTGTAAGGACAGTATAATACCATAAAGCCAAAAGGCAGACTGAAAAAATACTACCAACAAAACATGACAGGGAGTTAATCCCTTTAATGATACAAAGAATCCCTGCAACTTAAATTTAAAAATTAAAAAAGGTGTAAAGGATATGAACTGGTACTTCTCAGAAGATGAAAGCCAAATAATTTAGGAGAAGATGCTCACCCTTGCCAGTGGCCTAGGAAATTCATGTGAAAACATTAGTAAGGGACTTGACAAAATATAAGACAGACGACATCCAGTGCTAGGAAGGATGCAAGGAAACAGTTGCTCCCGTACATTACTGGTTGGAGCATGAGTTGCCAAGTTGCCATCAAAACTAAAAAACACATGCCTTTTGTCTAGGCAACCCAGTGTTTGAGCGCCCAGCCCACAGACACAAAGGCTCTATTTGTAGGGGCCAGGGGCCAAGGCATGAAGATGATAAGAGTAGAACATTTTGTGGAATGGTATAGTTTTAAAAAATATCTTTACCTTGGAGTGGTGTTAGTTAAATATTTCCAAGCTCAGAATGATCCCAGTGCTTGATCCCAGTTTTACAAAAGAGAACAAGAACTTGAGTATATTTGTGTGTGAGTGTTTGTAAGAGTCTACATAAGCATAGAGGGAAAAACCTGATCATATCAAATGGAATTTATAAATAGATTGAACACAGCTGGGGTGTTAATGCCTTCTATATCTTTTCATGGTTACACTTGAATGACACGTTAAGTGAAACAAATTATAAAGCAGGATGGTAAGATTCAGTTTCTTAAAAAAATTGTGACTTTGAAACTATGCATAAGAACATTCATAGGAGAAAATCTGGGATAGATTATTTTAGAGAATTGTGACAGACTTGATTTCTGATTCATTACGTGTGAAATTTTCTTTAAATTTATTGGAGTGACATTGGTTAATAAAATTATAGGTTTCAAGTGTATAGTTTAATACATCATGTATATTGCATTGTGTGCTCAGTGATATCTGATTTTTTTTTTACATGAACATGTACTTTGTAACTAGAAAAAGACAAGGTAAATAACTCCTACCTAGTTCAGGATGTTGTCTAGAACCAGATGGGTCCCCAGCATATAGCTTCAATAGTTCAAAGATAAGGCAAAGCAAACCCCACATTCAGTTCTTGAATTTACTGTGAAGGATCTGTATGAGAATTCCAGCTCTAACTGTGGTACTCCCTCCCCCCCTTGGTGACTCATTGTGGGAGCTGGTGTTTGTTTCATGGCTTTATTATTGGTAGTACCAGTACTCATAGTGTTAGAGGATATTGAAAAACCATACGTTAAGTTTTTGAAATAGGGTGCAAAAAGACCATCAGTAAGCGATGAAATCATTCAGTACTCCATGCAAAAGAAAAACTAAAAGTAGAAGAAAATACAGCTAGTTGGAGAGACAATGTAGATTACAGTTAAAAACATGAACCTGACTT
This sequence comes from Eidolon dupreanum, assembly GCA_028627145.1. Lineage (NCBI taxonomy): Eukaryota > Metazoa > Chordata > Mammalia > Chiroptera > Pteropodidae > Eidolon > Eidolon dupreanum. The sequence goes on from CM053505.1 coordinate 10,040,291, forward strand.
TCAGATACCTCTTAGGTATACTTCGTGGCTCTGTTTCTTATTGGGTGTTTTGGCAAACTAATCTCTCAAATTTGTTTATCCACTTGTAGAATGGGGCTAATTATATAGCACCTATAGAATTTGAATTAAATGAGAAAGCATAAAACGCATGTGTAGTAAGCACTGAATTTTAGTCCTTACAGGCATGGGTGGAAGTCATTTTTGTTTGTGTGTCAGGTGCTATGGATCTCAGCCCCAGCTTGCATTTTTCCCCTTCCTCAACAAGTATTTAACTACTTCCACATGTGTTGGCTCACGTGCATCTATTCCTGTTCTCTCTGGAAGGTTCTAATAGAAGACTGTATTCCAGTACTGAAGAGGTATGCCAAAGAAGGGAGAGAATTTGATTATGTGATTAATGATTTGACAGCTGTTCCAATCTCCACATCTCCAGAAGAAGGTAGATTTTTTGTTTTTAACCAAAATAATATTCATGGAAATGTTTTCCTTGGCATCATATGAGAATGAAAGAATCTTAGAGATTGTCTAGTTAAGTTCCTTCATTTTTTAAAGGTAATTAAGCTGAGGCCCACGGTGGAATCCTTTTCTGCCACTAAATGAGCAAAAAACTCAGTCATTTGAAACAAAGGAAAAGATTCATAATCCTATCATCGAGACGACAGCTCGACTGATAATTTATTTATAATATACGATTTTTAAGCTGCAATGAGACAAACCGGTGACCTGTCTAAGCAAAACCAGAGACAGTTCCCTGTCTCAAAACACACACTCGAAATCACTGCTGGGTTGGGATTGCAGTGTTAAGGATTTTTCTGTAACCTTGTATTCCTGCTGAGTTTGCAGACTCAGTCCCTACCTAATGACTTTTGCAATTTCTCTCTCGGGATATTGCTGCTTTCCCCCTTACTTACAGTTGTCATCTTGCATATTTCAACCCCTGCCTTTGCGTAGGATCTTTATTGGTGTTGTGAGAGCAGTGCTAAGTACATGCACATTTGCTTTTGACCTTGCTTGTGCACATGTGTGAAACACCCAGTTTGTGACAATACAGTATCATTTCTGAATAAGCTCCTAAGTATTGGGACTTATGTTCATAGCTCTTTGTTTTCTTTTGCTGTCATTTAATATTAACGTGAGTGACTTTAGCTGTTGTTTCTAATGCATACAATCCCATATTTATAAAACTTAAAATTTCTTCAACATCCAGATTCCACCTGGGAGTTTCTGAGACTGATTCTTGACCTCTCCGTGAAAGTGCTGAAACAGGATGGGAAATATTTTACACAGGTAGGCTACTTACCTGTTTTTTATTACCTCCCAAACTTTCAATAAGAATATTCTATTTTGACATTTGAATGCATGTTCTTGACATTTATAACTGTGGAAGCTGGAAGAGCATAATTGGATTGTTTTTTGAAGCAGTAACTTTATAAATAGCTGACCCGGCATCTGTTGGGAATTAATCGGTTCTGTTGTGTCCTGTTACCTTAATGTACCCATCTATCAACCTTGGGCTTTGGTTGTAGTATGAGCTGATGCCACCAGATGGAGACACAGATTGTGATTTTTGCTCCTTCTAGGAGATTCTTAATTGAAAAGCCAATTTATCAACGTAAATTTCCTACACTGCTTAGGCTGTAGTATGAGCTCCTGCCACCAGATGGAAGAAAACTGTGCTATTTTTCTCATTCCCTTGGGGATTCTTAATTTAAAGTTTGAAGTTTATATTTTTTTGATATATATAAACATATTTAATGTAGTAAAGCCCTTAACAAAATTTTGAAATTGACAGCAAAAGCAGCTAATGGACGATCCAGTCGCTTTCCTTGGTACAGAAACTTTTTGATTCATAACCAGAAAATAAGCACTTAACTTAGGTAGTAGCACACTCTGGTCCCTGTAATTCTTCAGTGTGTTCAGGAGGACCTCTCCACCCCCCTTTTAAAAAGCATTAGTATGTTTAAATATCAAGAACTAGTAGAGAAGTTAACTTTATTCTCTTGAGGAGACACTTTCAAGCAGACCCTGGACAGTGTATGAGATCTGAGATTAATAATGCTAAAAACAACTTAGCAATTCTGAGGCACCTTGAATTAGGCTCCACCCCATCCTGTTTCCTTGTCTTCCCCCTGCATGTAAGACCGCCATCCTGACGATGTGGAGATTAATTGTAGATATTGTACTTGGTGAGAGTAGTGGGAAGTTTCAGGGGAACAGACAAGCTGTCTGTGGATTTTTACCCCTGATGTTTAGAAATGATTTTTTTTACACATTTTAGACTTGACTCTTTAAAGCAAGGAAGGGTCTGCAAACTATGGGGCAAATCTTGCCTGCTGCTTGTTTTTGTAAAGGTTTCTTGGCACACAGCTCCCCCCATTCATTATGTAGTCTCTATGGCTGCTTTCTCACTACAGGGGTGGCAGTGAAGAGTTGTGATGGAGATTGTATGAGCTGCAAAGCTTAAAATATTTTCTGTGTGGCCCTTTACAGAAGAAGTTTGTTGACCCTTGCTTTCCAGGAAATCTACAATGAAACCTGCTGAAAGTCAGCTTATTCTTGTAAAAGCAACCCACATTCAGTGAGTTGGGTTTTTTCATGAGTGGATATTTCTCAAGCAGAACATACCTATAGAATTTGGTTCTTTTCATGTTCCTGTAAATAGAAGGAAATCTCATGAAACTTAAGTTGAGGGAGAACACGAGGCTCTGGGGTCTTTAACCAAAAGAAAACAATTTGGATCCACTGTAAACCAGTCGGTTTGTACTGCACCACAGGTGGAGTTAGGAAGAAAATGTGACTGTTTTCTCTCATTGTGGACTGGTAGCCTTCTTGGGGAGCTGTTACCTCAGTATAGAAGATTAATAGAAACAGTTGCTTAACAGATCACTGCAAACCATTTGTTAAATATTAACGATCCAGGCATTTGCCAACTGGCTTTTACCAAAAAACACATTACATGCCTAGGGCTGTGCTGGTTTCCAAGTATTGTGCAAAATATGTATTAGGATATGTTTCCTGTCCCTGTATTCATTACAGTTGGAGCCTCAAGGTGAGCTTATTATCATACCTGAGATCCCGTACCTTCAGTGGTTGAATGTGTGGTGTCACCTGGTGAGATTCATACGGACTAGGGGGACCTGCCTTTGAAAAAGCAGTCGTCGAGTCAAGAGCACAGGGTGGTTTGATTCAGGATGTACTGATGCCATTGCCACACTGTAATATCTCTGTAAACTGCCATGTGATATGCTCAGAAGATAACCTTGATTCACACTCACCTCCCTTCCCCAAGTTAGTCGCTTAGAACCAGAGTAAGGTTAAAAATGAGATGAAAGTGTTCGGCCTATTACGAGGTGATTGACAAAAGCTGAATGTTCCTGACTAAAATTGTTTGCATTACCGTAGCGAGCTCATGATGTCACTAGTGTCACTGTGGCTTTTGAAGACTGCCTTGCCACTGTGCCACAAAGCTGGGGAAAGCATCATGGGGTGGCCAGGGGAATGTGAATCTGAATCTGGGGAGGAATCGCATTCATGGGATTAGGAGGCAGGTCCTAAGACCCGACCTCCTCACTTCTCTCCTTCACTCCCTATTCAAACTAGGTCATTTGATACACATAAAAATATATGTGACATTCATGTAAATTATGATGCAAAAGATTAGCAAACCTGTGACTTTCCCCAACTTGAGAATTGGACATTACCAGTAAGTACCTTGACACATTTACCTTCCTCTGAAATCCATGCCCGCCTTCTGGAAGTAACTCATCTTAAGTGTTGTTTTTTTTCTATTATTCCCATGCTGATCTTTATAGATGTTTCACACGTGTGTGATTTAGTAAAATTTAGTATATCAGTATAATGTTAATTTCGCTTTTGAACTTGATAAAAATGCTTTCATTAAGGATGTATTCTTCCGGACCTGTTTCTGACATTACAGAAGTAATACATGCCATTAAGTTTAAAAGAGAGAAACAATACAGAAATCTAAAGTAAAAAATCAAGCATCTCTTACCTATACCTAACATGGGTAAAGAACTTTGTAGAACCGAAGTTACCGAATATTGGAATTTACTCCCTCTCCCCGCCTCATTATTTATTCCCTTTCTCTCATCCTTGATAGATGCTTAATTCTTTGCTATTAGATTTTTGTTCTGCATTTCCCATTTCTCTTAAAAAAATGTTCTATTTAAATACACAGGAAAGCGAAATGTATCATGTAACTTTTTTGGGGTAGTCTCTATTTGTGGTGTGTTTTTTTTCTTTTTTAAAACTGCTTTTTGACAATGTTGAGGAAGAACAAATTGAAAGTATCCTATTTCTTTACCACATTCTCTGTCAGGAGGTCCTCCCATATACCCTCTATAAAGAGAGAGCATGGTGTCAATTTTCATATGGCAAGAGAAACCGTTGAACTGTGCACCTCAGTGGCATTTCCATTCTATACCTTCACCAGTGGCACTGTGCTCTAAAAACAACCAGGCGGTGTTTTCTATTTGTGAGTCTTAAATTATACATGTGGTGTTTATATGCTCTCATGGTGAACTTGATGTCGAAATCAAATTATATGCTGGCAAAGAGCATTTTGGCCAGATCCTGCTGCAGGACCCTAGATGATGGGTTACTAAACAGACTGGCCCTGAAGCATGACGTCATGCAGCGCAAATGTGCTAAAACCACCAGGGCCAGCTCTCAGAATAGTTCTGTCTACCCGCTTGCCTGTGGCTGGCTGGTTGGTTGGTTTTGAAATGCCATCCTCAAAAATGCTTACATCACAGGCTGCCTTTACTTGTGAATAATTTTCATCTTATACTATCCTTGGCTTTTGTGAGGCAAATTGATAGTGAAGTTCTTATGAAGGAATGGAATCAGCTCATACATTCACTCAGTCTTCCGAATGTCAGCTTCAGAGGTGAAAAGGAAATAGATGATATTAAATGCCCATCTTCTTGTTTTCTAAATCTTATGAAAGTACTTGGGGGAGAAAAATTGTGCTAAAATGATAGACCCTACCCCAGACCTACTGAATGAAAATCTGAATTTTAGCAAGATCAGCTATGATTCATATGGACGTTAAAGATCGAGAACCACTGCTACTGAACCACGCAGATGCTGTATTCATTCAGCAGCTCTACTGTGTCTTGGCCGGCATCTGATTCTCTTCACCTTTTTTTTTTCTTTATAGTAACAGTGGCCTCTGTAGCTCCAAATGTAGCTCCAAATGTTAGTTACAGCTAGGTTGATAGGCTGAAAGAAAGTTGAAGGGGTGGGTCACTGTGTTTATCCTTGATTGTTCAGAATAAAAAACTTTCCCAGTAGTCCCCAGCACACTGACCAGCGCTAGCTCCTGGGGAGGCTGAAAAAGTTAGGGCAAGAAAGGGAGAAAAGGTAGAACAATGAAGTCAAAAGAAAATGTTCGATAAGGAGTGGAACTGGGCAATATCCTTAGTGTATATATGCTGAATAGACTTGTTCTCTTATGCCTTAAGTCAGATTTGGGGGAAAGCATCGGAGGTGTGAAATATAGTTTTCTGTGCCAACATCTTAGACTCTTATGAGGGTCGTTGTAGTTTAAGCCATTTTAAAAATTGAGAACATTGTCTTTTTGATACTTCATTCTCAGCACAGTGGTGACAACTGGGAAACTTATTTCGAATGGGTTATGTGTATGAATCTTTGCTAATTGCATGGTGTTGATACAATGGCTCTGTCACTAATGAGAAATTGGTCTCACCGCTTTCTGTTGCTTCATATTCTAATCATTTGAAATGGCTTGGTAAATGAGGTAGAAGGATAATGGGCTAATGGATCTATAAATAGAACTCAATGTAATTTGTAGAAGTACTGAAGCCTTATCTCATTTTCTAAGGTGAACTTTTATCTAAAGCTGGAATTGTTGTTTGTTAGCGACCTTCAAATGAGTGGGACCCTCAGTAGAACTCAAGAATCCCATTATTTGCTTTTCTCTCTGATTTAGGGGAACTGTGTCAATTTGACGGAAGCCCTATCACTCTATGAAGAACAGCTCGGGCGCCTTTATTGTCCTGTGGAATTCTCAAAGGAGATCATCTGTGTCCCTTCGTACTTGGAATTGTATCCTTTGGCCATATCATCACGTTGCCAGATATAGCACACCCAAGTCAGTCCTGTGCCAGTTTAACATTCTAAATAAATAGAATTAGCTCTGTAGTATAAAAGGCCCTACTTTTCAAACTTGGCTGCACATTGACTCCCCTGGGAGCTTTAAAACAATACTGATTTCTGGGTCCCACCCTCAGAGTTTCTAGGGTGTGGTCTGCCGCAGCCCTCCAGCCGGTTTTAATGTTCAGGCACTACTGGTTCTCACAAAGGTCCCCAGACCCGCATCATCTCCTGGGAACTAGTTAGACATGCAAATTCTCAAGCCCAGCTCTGGCCTGCTGCCCAATGAGAAACACTGGTGGTGGTACTCAGTGACCTGCCTTCAACCCTCCAGGGGATTAACATGCACCTCAAACCTTTCAGAAGTCCTAGTCTAAAAGACCACCTCAGCTGTAGCAGGCAAAAGGACTGAAGACATGTGTTCAACTTTTATATTAAGATTATCCTACTTTAATAGTTCTGTGCTGTACTCGATTCTGATTTGCAGTAGAAATAGCTAAAAACAGTGCTTGGGATCTCAAAGTTAACGGTGTTCTCCATTAGTTCTACTTAGTAAAGTTAGCACAGAGAAATAAGACAATCTGGAGGAAAACCTGAGAGCATTGTCATTGGAAATTTATAATGTGTTTCCTCCTTCTAAAAGGCAGACCGTAGTCTGCAGACAAAAACTTCCTTCCTTGAGGTGGCAGAGTTTCCTGTGACCTGCTGGCCTGCGGTGAGGCCCTGACGTGCAAGGCTGGGCAGGCTTGCAGCCATCAAAACCCCCCAGCCCTCCCTGGGATGAATTGAGTACTCTGTGCTTGCTTGGTGGCCATGTTCTTCCGTGGACTTTGGAGAGTTTTGACACCCCACCCCCAACCGTCCACCTTCATCAAGGTTCCTCTCAGAGCGTTTTTACTGTCAAGTTGGTGTTTATCTTTGAAAAAACTTTTAGAAATCAGTTGATAACATTTGGAGAAAAAGCCTCCACCTTCTGGCTCTCCTCCAACTCTCTTCCCTCCTTCCACCTTTTTTTCCCTTTTTCTCCTTCTCAGCCTCCCTCCTTCTCCCTATACCATCTCTCACCTCCCTCTTGTCTTTATCTTTTCCTCCCTTCCACTTTTCTCATATTATTTCCCTAAAACATCTTAGAGATGTTGGAAGCAGTAGTGTTACCTGAGAGATGTGCGAACCTTTAGCCTTTTCTGTGTGTATCCCCCTCCTCAGTGTCACAAGTGGTGAGTTTCCAGGCTGCAAAGTGGCCTTATTTAAGAGGCCTTCATTTTCATGACCACAATGCTCTAAGCTATGAAATATCCATCTTCCAATTTGTAAGCCCGCAAACAAATTTTAAGTGATGCCTGTTCTTCCTTGAATTACCTGCTTTCATTCCTTGACTTCCCTGTCCAGGTGGGTATTTTACACTGTTTGGAAGAAAGCTAAACCTTGAAGATCGACGTCCCCTAATCATCTGTGCTGGAAAAAGCCTTCCTGACCTCCATATGCTGTACATGAAATCAAAACAAGTCAGGCAATTGATTATGAATTCCTTCAAGTTTTCTTTTTTTAATTATTTTTAATTTAAAAAATCAAATGGAAAATGTATATTTTGATGAACTAGGGTGTTGTTTTTTTTGAAAGTCAGCTGAAGGATGATTAGATAGCATAGCGAAGGCTGCTAAATGCACTGAACCCCTAGAATGTGATTTTTGTTACCTTTTTTCCTGTGTGGGCTTTTTGAGTTTCGTTTCGGTAGACGTCAAATTTGGTCATTTGGAGGAATGAAGATCATTGTTCTACAGGAAGTTCTTGACGGTGTTTCTTTCCCCAAAAAATTGATTGACTTAGATATTAAAATTTGGTGTTTATGAGAAAGTTAAACGAATTAGCAATGCCTTGATTAAAATTACGACTGAGAAATTTCATGTGTCCGTTCTTTTATTTCAGTTAGAACAAAGATGTCTCTTGGTATTTTTTTAGTTCCGTTATATCACTCTGTGCCATTTATCTCTTGGTAATAGGATGGCCTGAGGGCCTGTTTTGAACAGTAGTAATGACTTCATTTACCATTGTGGTAAATGATACACAGCCTATTACATTCCCCAGTTCTTCATTATAAAATTGACCTGAGGATAGGAAAAGATGTGGCCTTACTATAAAGTTGAAAGTCAAAAGCTTATTTCTAGTCCCACTGCTTACCAGTGTTTTAAATGGTGAAAATAAAGATCATTTTGGATTGCTGCTGTGAAGCTTTGAGAAGACTTTTGAATGCACAGACAGGTGACAGTTTGTGGAGAGGACTTGTAACCAGAGCAGCGTAAACACACCTGAGGAAGTGTGTAACTACCGGCTTGGCAGTGTATTCATGGGGAACAATCCACATCTAAGGTGAGGCTGTATTGATGTGGATTGTTAGACATCACTGAGTTAGTCTGTTTTTATGAAAGGTTTATGCTTTATCGATGGAAAGAGTTCATTCATGGTGAGTTTGCAGTAAGCAAAGCATTAAAAAGGAAATATTCAGTGTCTGTTTTGTGATGGAATTAGTGTCAAGCCAGAAGATTCTTCCTCCTAAGATACATTCATGGTACCTAACATTCTTAAAAAATGAATTTATGCCTACTAATTTTTATTAGGTTAGCATGGGGGAAAAAACGACATAATAAGAGGAGTTAGAGTCATGTCGGAACTAGGCTGGTTTTCAGCAAATATTCTTGTGCATAAAATTTAGAAATGACATTGGTAGACATTAAGAATCCTACACACCCCTCTAATGATTCTATAAGGCTGTGAAAGGCTCTGTGAACTAAGATTAGAAATGATGACACTATAATAAGTACTGTTTTGGGTTAATAGAATTGGATTTTTTTTTTTCCTTTTTGGAAAAGAAACCAAGGATATCTGGTGTCTGGGTATGTTTACTAATATGTGGACATGAAGACTAGCTTGAGGCCTAGGCTCAGTCCATTGGGGAATCTGATGACACACGGGTCTTGCCAGGAGCTCAGAGTTACAAATGAGGGTGGGTCAGGTTGTTCCAGACCATGGAAGATGCATCCCAGAGAATAAGGAATGTAGTATGGGAAGAAGAAAGGAATGGAAGTCAATATTTTTATTTTGGGTGATAATGGTAAATTCTGACCCTACTCACTTCATATTGGAGAAAGGATGATGCTTGACTTTATTTTTGGACATCTTTGTAATTGTTTTAAAAGAAAGGCATGACAATTCTGAACTCTGATAATTAAAAACCTCTATGCTGCATTTTTCAGGAAATGTTATAAGATCTAAGCACTTTTTTTTTTAAATTTAATGGCTGTAGTGTTATAGTGTTATGGTCTCATTCGTAATCTAAAATTGAATATTGTAATATATAGCTACTTTTTAATTAGACAAGACAAATAATGGCTGTAGTTTAAATTTTATCCAACACATCAACAGGTATCAAAAATTGGTTTATTTTTAAAAAATGCTGCTTTTTCCTGAAAAATATGATCAACTACTTAAAAATCTCGATGAATGGTGATGTGACCGGGACGGAGGAGGAGGGCTGGATTGACAGTGGTTTCCCTGGAGTGGAGCAGTGCTGACATCATAAAAAATGTGCTACTATTTCCCATGCAGTTGAATAGTCCCCTCCTTGCTAGCATTAGCTATTGCTGACATAATAATTTGCATTTATCTGATAAATTGATAAATTTCATTCTGTCTCTGTGACTTGTGGGACAGGGTGAAGGAAGTGCATGTAATGTTATATATCATTGGGTCTGCATTTGAAGCTCTAGAGAGCATTGCAGCTCAAAGCGAAGTCCTTCAACCAGTTGTTTTCTAAGCACCTTATTAAGTTGAACTTTTTTGTCCCTGGCAAGGCTTTCTCAGCGAAGGAAGCAGTTCGTTGATTGATATTGTAGCTCAAGCTCCTTACCTAGTCTTAGAACAGCATTTTGCCATTGGGTGACATTATTTGATAGGAGCTGCAATGTGGCCTCGAGGAAACACTTAACCTTCTATCACTTTATTGCTGAGTGTCTTTTTGTACCAGATAATCTTTTTACGTGGCTGTGCTTTGGGTTAATAAACCACTTTCATTTATATTATCTCGATCAGCCTTAAAATAGCTTTGTGATTTGATGTTAATATTGCTGCGTAGGCCAGCAGTCCAAATTTGAAATGTGCCTGGGGTCCCATGCTAGTAACCATTTGAATCTAGTTTCCAGCATTCATTCAGAATTTGCTATCTGAAAGCCAATATCAGGTCTCAACCTTTTTTTGTATCTTGGACTCCTTTGGCAGGCTGGTGAAACCTGTGAACCCCTCCTCAGAAACATGTTTAACACAGAAAGTAGAAAAATTACAAGGAAACAAGTTACATTGTTTCTCAAAAATTTATAATTTAACATTTGTGCTTTAATAACTTACACAGCTAGATCTAGTGTTGGATTGAATACCATAATTCTGAATAGCAATGAGCACAAATATAAGATCTACATCAATGAAATGTGATAAATGTATCCGATTTATAGACAGAGGCATAGGTACTGCCAGTGCTAATAACATGGTTTGCCATCTACTTTCATGCTTAAAGGAAATGCAGAATTTCAGAGGTTAATGAAAATGAAGATAGAAATATTTTCCCATCCAAGTTTAGAGAAGAGTTCTGTCCATAGGCCCCAGGTTAAGAAGCCATGGCCCAGTTTTTGCTTTCATTGTATTTAGGTGGTAGGGAAGGGTAGCTGGGTCCTTTCAGCCTACTGTCAGAACTTCAAATCAATACTGGCAGATCAGTTCTCTGTGGCCAGAACCATTTAAAATCTCAATTACCTAGTGCAGTCATCCTACTGATTTCTGCTTTACTCGTTATTTCAAAAATGAGAAATAGAACATGGGCAAGAAATAGCCCAGTGCTTTTGGAAAGCTATTTGAATACTCTTGGATGTGATTTCCTTGTGAAATCCGATGATAAATGTGACTGGACAGGTATGCTTATCCTCCTGTATCTGGGGGTCCTGGAGACACTCTGGCCAGCTTATTAATGCAGATGGTATACCCGGACAACATTCAGCCACATGGTGGTCATTTCAATGAGCGATTCCTTTGTGATGAAGCATTAGGGATCAGGCACCTCTCTGCAACTTCGCACAGGAATGTAACATGAGTACAGGGCTCTCCTGGATAAAGCAAGCTGAACAAGTAGGTGTGTTTTCACAGAATTGCTCCAATATCTGGAGAAGGGGGATTGGTAGTTGCCCCACCCCATACCCTAGAGATGAAAGCCCAGGATCGTTTGTCTAATGCTTTGCACATATAGTAGGCACATAGGTTAAGCAACAGTATAAAGGCATTTCTTAGAATTACATTTTCCAAGTGAGACATGGAAGAAACGGCCTGGTGTGGAAAAATTACATGGGTTTGGGCGTGTTCTAGAAGAAGCAGTCTATGATGGTGAAGGGGTATGTCCCTGCATCTTCATGCATCGAAGGAGCAGGACTGTCCACCCTGCACCCCAGCAAGGTGTGGCCCCACTCGGAGAAGGTGCTGTGTTGGTGAAAGGCGTCCTTTTCACCAGGGCGTGCGTAGTTTGGGTTCCTTCTTGGTCCCCCTAAGGGTTGAGGAGGGGCAGAAACCTCGGGAAAGTGTATGACAATCAGACTGGAAAACCAGAACGACGTGTGATCTGCAGCCATTGTGGTGTTGGCCATTTCTGTGAGTCTTTTCCTTTCTGTTTGTGCTCCACTGTCTACATCACTCTTGCAAATCTCTGTCCTTGGTGATGCCCCACCCATTGGATGGAATTATTGCACCAGGCCTCCACTTCGGGCCAGGCCAGCTGACAGGACCGTGGCTCAGGTTCCTGTACCAGGTTGTGCAGGCCAGGAAGCAATGCCACTGATTTTGTCTGCTTGAGGAACATAACAAGAGACTCATCCTGGCTGCTTGTGCCTACTTTGACCCTGGCCCTTGCTCCAACTGGGTGATTCCAGGAGGCTTTGTGCACTAAAATAATGAAGCATAGTAATGAATTGTAAACCATTGGGGAAAAAACAAAGGTCATAAAGATGTGTAGAAAACAAATATACAAATAAATGGGGGACACAAATATATAAATAAGGTGCTTACCATGGGATGCTGAGTGCCAACTAGTTAAGGGGTAGGAGGGCTGGAGTTGAAAAATTAGCATTTTGTAATCACAGTGAAGACTGAATCAGGTAAGAATCCACTGATGAAAAATCTTGGGGGAAATTTTCACATGGAACACATTAATGTGGCTTTAAATCTCCCATAGATTGCTTATTGCGTTATCATTTTCCTACTGTTGCTCAAATTGCCGCAAACGGTTCCTTAAAATAACACGAATTTATTCTCTTAGAGTTCTGGAGGTTACACGAGTGAAGTGAGTCTTACAGGGCTCTATTCAAGGTGTTTGCAGGGATGATTCCTTTTGCAGGCTCTAGGGCAGGGGTCCCCAACCCCTGTTAGGAACTGGGCCGCACAACAGGAGGTGAGCGATGGCCGAGTGAATGAAGTTTCATCTATCTGCAGCCCCATCACCACCTCAGCTCCGCCTCATCATCAGGCATTAGATTTTCATAGGAGCACTGGTCCCTGGTGCCACAAATGTTGGGGACCGCTCCTCTAGGACAGAATCCAGTTCCTGCCTTTTCTAGCTTCTAGAGGCTGCTAGCGTTCTTTGGCTCTTGCCCTCTTCCTTCAGTCTCAAAGCCAGCAGCAGCATAGCATCTTCAAATCTCAATGCCTCTTTTGTCACATTGCCTTCTCTTTTGACCCCTACTGCATCCCTGTTGGAAGGCCCTCTGGGAATTACATTGGGCCTACCTGGATGATCCACGATAATCTTCCTTATTCAAGATTCTTATCCACAGCCTCAAAGTCCCTTTTGCGATGTTAGGTAGCACATAGGGTTCTGGGATTATGGTATGGACATCCTCAGGGTTGTTATTCAGCCTACCACCCACTGCAAGAGCAGAAAGTAACTTTACAGTGGAGAAATTGAACAGCACCTTGCCCAGGTGATCAAAATCAACACAGTGGATGGACATCCTGTGCCTCCAGTACTAGCATTTGGCTAAGAATGCCTAACCCATCCAATCATGCGGAAACATTAGACCCCAAATGAGAAACATTCAATCAAGAAAAAGGCCTGTGTTCTTTAAATATATTAGCGTCAAAAAAAGGCAAAAGGCTATGAAAATATTTCCAGATTAAAGGATACTAGAGAGTCATGGCAATTAAATGTGATACCTGACCCTACACTAGACCCTGTGTTGAGGGAAAACACTGTAAAGGGCATTATTTTATCAATTGACAAATTGTAATATGAATGGTAGTTTTGATATAAGTATCAGTATTAAATTTATTGAGGTTCTTATTGCAACTTTAAGTTTGAAATTATCTCCAAGTAAAACATTAAACATTAAAATTAAGGGAGGAATGCTCTTGGCACAATTGGCCTCCTTTCTGCCTGAGAGAGATGATAGCAAGAATTTTGAACACAGATTCAAAAACTTAAGAGGAAAAAGTCTCAAGGGACCTGTGTAGCACCCAAATAAGCATATGCTGCTTTTAAGATCTAGCACAGGAGACAGTAAAAATGCGTTCATGAGGCAGCTGAAGTTCTAGTGGCTAAATTGTGTCTTTGAGGCTGACTGTCTACTACACAGAAGAAACCATTCATGCGAGAGCTCCTGCAGGAGATCATGGAGGCCGGGTGAGTGGGGCTCTGCCCAGGATGTCTGCTGCGGTACAAATAAAGAGAGATGCCAGCAAGAGTGAGAAGATGGTGTGGGAGTTGGCTTGGGTTCTTTTGAGTCCTGCTGGCTCAGAGACAAAGGGCCTCAGGCAAAGATCTTCAAAGCCCCCACTTTTTCTTTGCTGTTAGATGTTTGCTCCTGAGCTTCTGCTAAAACACTACAGGGCATGCGGGGCTTCCTTTTTTTTTTTTCTTTCCCCACGTATGTGGCAGAAGAGGAATGGAGAGCCAGAGTAGATCAGAAGCCTTTATTATTTTTTTAACTTAAAGCAAAGAGCCCCATATTGCAATATTTTAAATTTGAGAATAGGATCACATTTAAAAGCTATTCGATTAGTTTTTATGAGAACGCTGGCTGAGGACTTTAAAAGATTCAGCTGGAACAGTAGTTGCCCTGCTATTTAGAAATAGGAATATTCTAAATATCCAAATAAGAAAAATCTAGGGCAGTGCTTCTCAAACTTGAGTGCCTGTAATGATTACCTGAGGATCTTAAAATACAATCCGATTCAGTAGCTGGGCGGCAGGGCCCAGGAATCTATGTTTCTCACAGTCTGATCAGCTGACGTTGATGCTGCCAGTCTGTGGACCACACCTTGAGTAGTACTGAGCTAGAGTGCCAGTAAATGAAAAATCAGATGGGTGACATTGCAGAAAAATGCAGAAATCTGTTGCCTGAAATGCTGCTTAAATGAAATGTTTTAAATATCAACTTCTTGTTATAAGAAGCTTCAAAACAATAGTTGTTGCCATAGTAATTGCTAAAATGAATTCTCATTTGATTTCCAAGGGTTTGAAATGCTATGGATTTTGTTAAAAAGGTAATCAGATAAACCATTAATCTGGGGCTCAATTTTTAACCTCCCAGTACTCCCCAAAAGGCATTAATACCCCCAGCATTTGAAATATGACAAAACTGATGATGGATGGAGGCCAATTAGTGGAGACTTTGAAGCAATGAGCAGTGCAGAAATTTTCAAGTCCTCCCTGCAGTTCGGAAAGGATATGGAGTTGACTTGCCAGCTAGAAGGTTCTAAACATAAGGATAAGGGATTATACTTTTTATTCAACTAAACATGCAACTTACTGGGGCCTGGATTGTGCTTTTATTTCATGGGTTTAGGTAAGTTTGTTTCTGTGGAGAGTAAAACCAGAACAAATTTCAATTTGTGCTTGGGTCTTTTTCAGATTTATTCAAAATACAAGGAATAATAAAGGAAGGATTAGAGGGTACATGATTCAGTTCTGACGTTGTACTGGAACAGCTTTCAGAAGCACTTTTGGGGCACCTTTGCTGCAGCCACTGGAGGGGGTCATAGAAGACAGAGATATATTCAGAGCACTGTGTAGAGGAAAGAGCATGTGGGCAGCCTCTTAAGCCAAAAAAAAAAAAAAAAAAAAAAAAAAAGCATAAAACTCTAGCCCAGCCCAAAGCAACAGGGCAATATGAGGGCTGATGGAAATAGAAGTGTGAGGGAGTAAATGTAGACTTCTTAAGGTGAAGGCTATAAATAAAGCACACGTGTTTTAGTTAAGGGATGGGTAGAGATGGAGGTGATAAACTCCAAGTACTTTGTAAAACAGCAAACATTTAGAAGACAGCAAAAGCTAATACTATTTATCCCTGTTACAGCTATGTAAAAAGATAAAACTCTTAGATTTTCCATTAACCAAATGGCCATTCAGGTCCTTCCAGTTTTATTTCTCTCCCACCACAAAGACATCTGGGAAGATGTTATGGTCGAATCGTGTCCCCCCCCACCGCCCCACCACACACACCCCAAGTGTTGAAATCCTGCCCCCAGTGTTTGTGAATGTGATTTTATTTGGAAATAGGGTCTTGCCGGTGATCAAGTTAAGATGAGGTCATTAGGGTGGGTTGCTATCCTATGTAACTGGTGTCCTTAGGAAAAGGAAAAATTGGGACCAGAAACGTTCATGATGCGAAGACATGGGGAACACCGTCCTACAAGCCAAGGGATGCTTGAGGGGAAAGGCCTGAAACAGATCCTCACAGCTCTCAGAAGGAACCAACCCTGTTGATGCCTTGATCTTGGACCCCTAGCCTTCAGAACTGTGAGACAATAATTTTATGTTTAAGCCACCCAGTTTGTGGTACTTTGTTACAGCAGCCCCAGGAAACCAATACAGATGGTCTTCAAAATAGACAGATGGAGGAGGTTTATCTGTTAGCTATTATTGCAATAATATTGCATAACAAGCAAACCTGAAATTTCAATAGCATATAGCATCAAGTGTTAATTTCTCTCTTACCCATCTATGTGTTGGCTGGGGTTCAGTGGATCCAGGGTGGGCTCTGCTGGACTTTGCTCCTAGCTGTGAGTTAGGTCTAGGTTTGCTCCACATGTCTCAATGTCCTTGGACCAGTGGCTACCTGAGACACGTTATGGTAAAAGGCAGGAGTGCAGAAGGGCAAGCATATGATGCAAGCCCACTTCCAAACTCTGTGCCATGTCTATCGCTGTCCCACTGGCCAAAGCATATTGCATGACCAAGCGTGAGGCTGAGAGGCAAGGAGGTATGCTCTGTCAATCATGAGGCCGTGGCCAGGATATGGATGACAGAGGAGTGAAGAATTCGGAACAGTAATTCAATCTAACACATTTAACTTCAGAATTTAATGTAAAATTCAAGGACTGCTTAATGCCCCTGTTCAGAATTCCTTGTGTTTAAAGAAATAGGAAAATGTCTTACTCAGAGATAGCAACACAAATGATCTATGTGGACTGTGGCAAATGTGATAAAGACAATCTTTGAGCCCTGTATCATGTTTTGAGTGAAGCAGTCAACAGATGACCTCATATTCACAAAGAGATGCTAAAGTCTTTGAAGGAAATAACCAAAAACACTAAAAGGTACGTCATAAGTAAAATGGTACTATGAATTGAACAGACATCATACACTGGCATGAGATGCCAAAGTTTGTGGCTCCCTGGAAGGAACACTGTTCTGGAAACAGGAAAGGTGCCATTTGGCGAACATATTCTTTTGGTAATTAGAGAGGTTGAAACACATGACCAAATTGTATTCAGTCTTTGGAAGTCAAGAGTTATAAGGCAGCATTGTTTCTTTCCACTGCTTGCTTTTAGTATTAGGATCAAGACTAGCTTGAGAAACCATCCTAAATTTTCAGGCATAGAAGTCCATAGTGCTTCACACTTAGTGATGCTACAATTTACTCATCACATACAGGACAAGCGATGCTAACTCCTACAAATACTGGTTACTTATGGGGTGCAGGACGTAAAAGTGGTTTTGTACATAGCCTCTGGGCCCAGACCACTAGCTTCAAAGCCTAGCTTTGCCACTTCCTGTCTCTGGGACCTTGGCCCTGTGTGCATCTGTAAAACATGCATAATAACACCACCTCTGTCTTAGGTCCGTTTGGACTGCTATAACAGAACCCCATAGACTAGGTGGCTTATGAACGACAGATATTTATTTTTCACAGGTCTGGTGGCTGGAAGTTGAAGATCTGAGGGTTGTGTTTGGTGAGAGCCATCTTTCTGGTTTGAAAACAGCATCTTCTCTCTGTGTCCACATGGTGGAAGGGTTGAGGGAGCTCTCTGCGGTCTCTTATAAGGACAGTAATCCTGTTCATGAGGGCTGCAATGCACCCTCATGACCCAGTCACCTCCCAAGGGCTCCACCTCCTCATACCATCACATCGGGGATTGGGGTCTCAACGTATGAACTTAGGGGGACACAGACATTCAATTAATAGCAACCTCCCTCTGGATTGTCATGAGGAGCAAATGAAAAAATCTATGCTTAGATTGGTGTCTGGCATGGAGTAAGGGCTCAAACATTAGCTTTTATTATTTATTGGCAAGAATCATGTTTCAAAATGGAGTTATACAACATCAGAATTTACACCAGTGCAGCCAAACTGTCTAGCATGTTGGACCACTGCGGCCTTTAAAAGAAATCAGGTGGTGAGATCTTCGAGAATACGAAGTGCCATACCCTCTTTAGTCTTTACATTCACCAGGAACAATAATACAGAATTGGTTTTATGTAATTTTTTTTTCAAAACCTACTATAATTGTCCCAAATGCATAGTTTTTTCCTTTGATTTCTCCACATACCTTTTCTTCAATTTCTCCACAAGGTAACCAGCTATATTCAATGATAATGAAATGGGGGCAGTAAAGAGATTAGATGTTTCTGATGTGTCCTGGAAGGGCTCATTTAAAGGGGAGATTGGGTGATCTTCTATTTGTATATTAGAATTGGTTAAGGTTAGATATTTTATATAAGCTCTTGGAGGGTAGGGACCGTGCACTATTGAGCTTTGCATCCCCAGAGTTTAGCAGGCACACAGTGAGTACCCAATGAAGAGAGAATGAAGATATGAATGATCAAAGAGATGCTATGAAATGTAAATCATCAAAAAGATTACATATCTGGAAATTTGGGTATAGAAGACCCGGTACTGTAGGTCATTCAACATAACAGTAAGAATAGTGACTAATTTATGTTTTAACTCGGCACCGACATATGGAGAAAGACATTAACAACCCCCAAAAGATGACTGGTTTCTCTTTCATGGGACACATGCATTTAACCAGGCCAGAACCCACAGGCCTTCACAATTTGGAAGACTAAATGTCGACATCTTCACAGAAGAATCAGAATGCTACAATAAAGCTACTAGGAAAAAAGCAGTGGAGAAGTTGGACAATATTCACATTACTGTGGGTTTTTGTTATGCACCAAAGAGCTCCTTTCAAAACATTAACCACAGTCACTCCAATAAATTTAATAAAAAGAAAAAGAAATGAAACATTACTGCATGTGAAAGGCAAATAAAAGCCATCAGAAGTTAGAAAGGAACTTGGCAAAGTTTCTCAGAGGCGACCTACGACTGTATCCTTTTCCTTTCTGCTACTCCCCACTGCAGGCTCCTGGCCTTAAATTTGCAGTTCCTTTAGAAATGGCACCTCCTTGTAGATTCATTAAAAACAAAAACAAAAATCCCAGCTCTTCCAGTACTTTCCCACAGGTTTGCTTCTCTAGGCTTCACTTTTATTAGATATTTCCAGATTGCTTCCCAAAGTGGTGTACCAATTAACACACTCAGGATCAGCGCATGGGGGCTAAAGTTGCTCCATTCCCAACACTTGACATTGTTTGACTTTAAAATTCTTGCCGGTCTGGAGGTGTCAAATGGTAATTTCTTGTGGTTTAAATTTCCATTCACCTGATTACTAATGAGGTTTGAGCACATTTTTATAAGTTAATTGGCCAGCCAGTGTTCCTCTTTGGAAAAATGCCTGTCTTCTGTTCATTGGCGATTGAGTTTTTATTTTCTAATTGATCTATTGTGTTTATGTCTTCAGGATAAAAATCCTGCGTTGCTTATTTGTTACAAGTATCTACTCCCAGTCTGCCCTTGTGAAATCTTTTTCAGATGCATTTTGTTTTAATTATATTTTATAATCATCAGGAGACTAGCTTTGGCTATGCTTTGTCTTTTCATTTATTAATGGTATTTTTGGATGCCATGAGTTTTTGATTTTAACATAGTCAAATTTGTCTGTTTGCTTTATGGTTTGTGTTTACTGTGTCTCATTTTAGAAAACTTTCCTTAACCTAATTATTATATATATATATATATATATATATATATATATATATACACATTTCTTTTTTTTTTTAAGTACTTTAGTACCTTAAACCTTAGCTTTTTATAATTAGGTCTTTCATTTATCTGGCATTCTGTTTTTGTTTATTTATTGTTTTTGGTAGGATGTGAGGAAGGGTTTTTTTTGTTTCTGTTTTTGGTATGCTATGAGTTGTGAAGGTATTTTTTCCATTGTGATCACCACTTGTCCCAATACCCTTGATTAAATTGTCCATTCATTCCCCAATGATTTGAAATGCATTTGTTGTCCTACATTAAGTTATTCATTTATTCATGGGCCTGTTTCTGGGTCCAACAGCTTTTTGCACTTGGAGAAGGTGATAGTTGATGGGGATGTGCCAAAAATGTACTTTAAAAAAGATATACACATGGCTACAGAATGTCAATGGGTTATATTTTATCTTAGAGTATTACAAAAAGTAAAAAGATGTCGGTCACAGTCTAGATGAAAATTTTTCTGATGGCCCACTACATAATTTATTTTTAAACATTAAATTTAAACATTTGAATTAACAGCTAAGTTATGTGGGATCAGTTATCAAAGGCTAAACAATCACTTAACAAATTGCTGACAATGCTCTGAATCAAATATTTTATCAAATGTGATAGTTACACTTAAGATTATTAAGCTTGTGGACAGAGCACTTTAGCATGTGAAATCCAGCCCCCAAAAAGCTGTATCTTGGGAACTATTCAAATGCCAGTAAAAGTGTTAAGTCAGGCCCTCTGCACCACCTTAAAAAAGAAGCTTACTGAGGCGGGAGCTGGCGGGAGCTAGCGGGCCAGAGTGGTGGAGCTGCTATGGCCGACAGCGACAGCGAGAAGCTCAACCTGGACTTTCATTGGGCGCCTGCTGGAAGTGCAGGGCTCAGGGCGTGGAAAGAATATACGGCTGACAGAGAACGAGATTCGTGATCTGTGCCTCAAATCCTGGGAGATTTTCCTGAGCTAGCCCATTCTTCTGGAGCTAGAGGTACCCCTCAAGCTCTGTGGTGACATCCATGGCCAGTACTATAAACTTCTGTGGCTGTTCGAGTATGGTGGCTTCCCTCCAGAGAGCAACCACCTCTTCCGGGAAACTATGTTCCTTAGGTTCCACGTATAAGTGATAACATATGGTATTTGCCTTTCTCTGTCCAAGTAATATTCTTTTTTATCCATTTATCTATCGATGGACACTTAGGTTGCTTCCATGTCTTGGCTATTGTAAATAATGCTGCAATGAACATAGGGGTGCATATGTCTTTTCAAATTTTCAAATTTTATTTTCTTCAGATAAATATCCAGAAGTGAAATTGCTGGGTCATTGCATAGTTCTATTTTTAATCTTTTGAGGAACCCCCATACTGTTTTCTATGGTGGCTGCACCAATTTACAATCCCATCAACAGTGCAGGAGAGTTTGCTTTTCTTTGCATCCTTGCCAACATTGGTTGTTTGTTGATTTATCGATGACAGCCATTCTGACAGGTGTGAGGTGATAGCTCATTGTGGTTTTGATTTGCATTTCCCTGATGATTAGTGATGTTGAGTATCTTTTTGTGTCTGTTGGTTACCTGTATGTCCTCTGGAAAAATGTCTATTCATGTCCTCTGCCCAGTTTTTAATCAGATTGTGTGTGTGTGTGTGTGTGTGTGTGTGTGTGTGTGTTTTATGTTGAGCTGTTTGAGTGCTTTAAATATTTTGGGTATTAACCCCTTATCAGATATATCATTTACAAATATTTTCTCCCATTTAGTATGTTGCCCTTTTGTCTTGTTGATGGTTTCCTTTGTGGTACAAATCTTTTTAGTTTAATGTAGTCTCGTTTGTTTGATTCTGATATTCCTTATGCCAGAGGAACTCAATACTATTAGTTCACGAGGGCAACAAGGTGACCATTTATTTATTCAATAATATTACAGATACTTCCTATGTGTCAGGCCCTAGCGGGGGGACTAAATAAACCAAGATGACTGAAGTCCCTCAAAAATGTCCCCCAAGATACTTGGGGAGGCTAATTCATAGACATAAAATAGTGGGCTTCTGTTTCATGATCCTGCATGGTGTACCCCATGGACATTTGAAACAATGTGAGTAACAATCTCAAATGGCCAAAAAGGACAGAGGAAGGAGGGAGGGAGTGTTTTTAAGCACTCAAATGGGAACTCTGATGGTTAGGTGGAAGATATAGTGAAGGGGTAGCTGTATATTTTCCAGGTTTCTTTTTTTTTCTTTTTATTCATCATCATTTCAGATAGAAATGTTTAAGGGAAACAGCAGGGAAGGGCTGCCAGGAACATAGCAATTTGGTTTACCAAGATCATTATATTTAGTACTCTAATGTCTAGCTTTTGAGGTGGGGGTGAAGGGTGTTGATTTTAAGAAAAAGTAAACAGTTGTTCTTAATTATACCATACTGTGGAACTTGTGCTAGCTTCAAACAGAAATAATCCAGCCTTTTCACTATTACAGGAACATCAGTGATTAAACAGAATCGATCATCTGAATGAATATGATTGGGAGTTTTATAGTTAAATAATGCTTAGCCTTTGAGATGAGCAGTAAACTCCAAGTAGAATTCATGCCTAATAATATCAGTGATGCAGTCTATTGTGTAATGTAATATTTATCACCTTCTTAGGAAGACAAATGACCTTTTCTGTTTATATAATGTATTAAATTTTTAAAATTCATATGTCACCTGATGAATTTTATATAATACTAACACAATAAAACATTCCTAGAATTTGGCACATTGAAAAACATTGTCTCCTTAAACAAATGAACTTGCACAAATTGCTTTATTTAAGAAAACCCACTTGAGGTCTTTTTCCTTTTGCTTTAGCTGTCAAGGCCTTCAGTTGCAGTAGGTGCTCATCCCCAACGTCTGAGATCTATATTTCTCCGTTTAAAAAAAAATTCTTGCAGTTTAAATATGAGTAGGTTTGATGTGAAGAATGAAGTGTGTGATGAGGACTACACTTTTGCCCTTAGCTCTGGGCAAACGGGACCCTGCCCTGGGTCCTGGCTTTGAGTGGGCTTCACTCTCACTCTCCTCCAGCTGTGCCCCTCACCACGGAGTGAGAGGTCTGTGGCACCGAGAGGATGTGCCCACGTCCCCTTCTAAAACAGTTTGAGTATTCCCAAGACTTGAAATTTCCTGTCTAAATTGTTCAGAGCCCACTCCCAGGGGCCAAAGGAGTCTCCTTCTCAGTTTGTTATTCCGTTATCCTGATGGAAGATTTTGCCCAGGCTCCGGGGGTGGTCAAGGTGCTGTTGGTGGTAAGGTGTGAGCAGAGAAAAGGGAGTGGGCTGAGGGCTCTGTGTCAACATGTTTTTGCGTGAAACTTCGTAGAGTCTGAGAATTCTGAATTGGAACCTGGCCTTCTAGGTAGACATGAAGTATATTTCC
The DNA here is from genome assembly GCA_028627145.1 of Eidolon dupreanum. Lineage (NCBI taxonomy): Eukaryota > Metazoa > Chordata > Mammalia > Chiroptera > Pteropodidae > Eidolon > Eidolon dupreanum. The sequence continues at coordinate 10,063,237 of CM053505.1, forward strand.
AAGTTAGGAGGATAGAATGTATTTGATTTAACAGTTTGTAGCCTGAGTTACAGCTAAATGGTATGTGGATGGATCTCCATTTATAGTCTGGTCTCAGACCCCACAATGTAAGATTGGGCTTGAAGAACTATATTGTAATTCTAAAAAATGGACAGTGAGTCCTCATTAAGCTATATTTGGAAGAATAATGGGAAATATTATATTATGCCAAACAAGCTCTTTTTAGAATAAAAAACTTTTAAATACATTATGAAACTGAAAATAACCAGTTGAAATTTTAAAATCTTATCTTAGTTCCCTTCCTGCATTTGTAGAAGATGCCCTATTTAGTATGCATCCATCCCTTTTTTTTTCTTTTCCACTGAGTATTCTATTGGCAGAAAGTTCTTGAGAACAGGGATATGTCTTCATTTGATAAAAACCAGGCTCGGTGCACCCAGAAACCACTTGATATTACGGAATCCAATGGTGAATTATTATGGCAGAGGAGGTGTGAACAAGACTCCTCGGCCACTATCTTAAAAGAAATAATTTTCCTCTTGTCCTTGATCGTGTTTAGTAACTACAGAGAAAGGGCCTGTTATTGCTCCTTTCTCTCTAATCCCTTCTCTTCATCCCTACTGCAAAATCATTCTGAATCTAGTCTTTTTAGGCTGAATTCTGTTGTCTCACTGGAATTCTAGTTGTATTCATCCTGCATGTTAAGTACTTTCTCTGTCAGGTCCCATGGGTGTAAAGATGTCCAGATCATGGTTCCAGTCCTCAAGTGGCTAAAAGAAAGGAGGAAGCAGACAGGTGTATGTTCATACCTGGCTGTTCTTACTATCAATACAAACCCAACCAACTAGAACTGGAGGACCACCAGGGTCTACAGTGAAGAGCAAGAGAAAAGACCAGAGAAGAGGGGACATTGTTGTGGCTTTAAATTGCATTTCCTTGATGACTAATGAAGTTGAGCCTCTTTTCATAGGTTTATTGGTCACTTAGATAACCTCTTTTTGAAGTGTCTCTTCAAATCTTTGGTCTACTTTTTCTACTGGGTGATCTGTCTTTTCTTATTGCTTTGTACACATTCTGTATATATTCTGATATGAAAGAGAGGCACCATTTTAACATACCTTCTAGGCAGAGAGAAAACCAATCAGCAACGTTTTTGATAGTGTTAATTTATGCATCTTGTGCTGGGGGAAGAGTGAGAGTTGGTGTGACTTTAAGATAATGAATGAGGAAGGGAGCCAGGCTGATGTTCTGCAGGTTAGCAAATGTTATGGCTGTATTGATTCTTAAAACGTTAAAACAACTCTATGCCTTTTTGAAAGTAGCTGCTGCCTTGAGCCCTCAATGCTTCCCACTGCATTGGCCCTCTCCTCTTTCTTCCCTTCTCTCTTTTCACCTCACCTCCCTTCCTCTCCCATCCCCTTCTTATCCCTTACCTTTTCCTTCTTTTCTTTTCCATTCCCCTTTTCTTCCCCACTTCCTCCTTCCATTCTCCAACAAATTTGCACTGAATACTTCCTGTAGGCATAGACATCCTTGAATAAGAATTAAAAAAAAAACAATGGGAGGCATCTATGGGTGACAAAACGTGAAATATTAAGAAGCATGGCAATAATGATGCCTAACATTTCTTTAGGCACCCTTTTAAGCATTTCATCTTATAATTATAAGGTAAACACTATTGTTATCTTTATTTGTCAGATGGTAAAACTGAGATGGTGAGAGATAGAGCAGTTTTCTCAAAGTCACATAGAATTAAGTAGCAGTGAGTGGTAGGAATCCAACCGAGGGAGTTGTGTCATGGATCCCATGCAGTTAACCACTGTCGCCACTGCACTATATTGCCTGGCAGCATGGAGACGTGCATCAATCTGACTGGTACCACTATGAGTTAGAGAAGAGACCTGGAGCTGTCGGTGTTCAGGCAGGAAAGCAGAAACCATTCTATGTATTTCAGAGAAAGTGTGTTTAATGCAGGGAATTGGTTCCAGATATTGAAAGGGCAGAGGGAGCAAAGAGGGGATGATCTTACTCAAAGTCCAGTAACTGCAGAAAGCTGCTACTGCTCTTCAGTCTGGTGCCACAAAATGGGAAAAGGCATTGAGCCCAAGTCTGCAGCACAGTCACCCCTGTGGCAACTGCTGCTGAGCAAGACTCCAGGAGTCGCAGTCCTGCTGATGGCTACTGGAGACTGTGGTCACCGGCAGCCATTTACCTCTGCTGCTGTCACCTCTGGCCCCGCTCTCATAGGAACCCACACTTGCCTGCTGGAGGCACAGATAGAACCAGGAGCAATAAAGAAAAACCAAAGTGGGCTAATTCCTCCCATTGACAGAATTGAAGAGGAACTCAAGGGAGACTCTGGCAAGGGAGGAGTTTGCAGGCATCACGTTGAATATGCTAGAAGGTCAGAGTGGGACTGAGAGCCAAAGCATATCCTGCATGCCCAGTATTGCACAAGGAGATGTGGATGCAGGGAAGAACAAACAAAGCTTATGTTGTTGAATCTAAACTAATAGATGTACAACAATGCTATGTACCATTAAGAAAGAAACATGCCACACCACCAGTTGCGAGTTATACTCTACTTCTAGAGATATTAAAGCTTGAATAAAAGCCTCCCCCTAAAATTTATATGATATGGTAAATATCTGCCCTCAACAAACCTATAATCTAATGGGGAAAATTTCTGCAGAGATAATCGAAATAGAATCTAGTGATGTGATAGGTCGCCCTGTGACCTTAAGAAGAAGAGGGGTCTAGGAGGACTTTCCTGAGGAGGCAAAATCTGAGCTGAGTCTTAAAAGATGAATCTGAGTTTCCTGAGAAGATGGTTTTCCCGGACAAAGGAGAAATCTTTTCTAAGGGCACAAAGGCTGGGTGAAGTTTGGTGTGTTTGAGGACTTTAAGAGATGTAGAATGACTTGTATGTAGGATGTAAAGTGAGCAGCCATCCAAAATAAGCCTGGAGGATTGCATGGGTTCAGTCATGCAGGACCTACTTGTGAGGCATTTTGACATTTTTCTAAAAGCTGACAGCAGCCACTGAAGAATTTTGAGCACCATCAAAAGTCCATTCAAAATTCGTTTCCCAAAAAACAAACAAGAAAACAATTTATAAATCCAAAGAGGAAAAAAAAAAAGTAAAAAAGAAATTTGTCTCAGGACTGTAATCGGTTGGTTCACACTGGTGTGGCTGCAGCTATTGTTAAGTGGTGAAATACCTCCTAAATTACCTGTGGATAGTTGTTGCTTCAGGCTCCCCTGCAGCCTCATCCACCCCAGTCCCTTTCCTTGGACCCTCCAGATCCAGCAACTAAGAGGTAGTGCCTGTGGTGAGCATTTAGCTATCTACTCCATGGTATTACTGCCCCGGTGTTCATTTTGTTTGGCCAAGCGGCCTATGGGGGCCCTTAAACTGACACTCACTCCTCATGCAAACGCATACCCTGGATAACAGCCCGCAGAGACACAAGCAAATGTTAAGTTGCTGACATGACTTCTCCAACAGCCCTTGTGATCAACAGTCTCTCCTGCCTCTCTGGGCCTTCCCCTTTTGCTTCCCTTAGAGAAGACCCTCACGGAGCTTACCCAAATTCTGCTCTCTTTGATTTGATTTGACCAATCTGGTCTTAGCCCAGAAACCCCAAAGCACTCCACCCACAGACACTAATAAAGGCATGTGCCCCAGTCTTGCCTCTCTATGTGCCCTGCATTGACCTCCCTGTATGGCCACTCATGGCATGCCCTATACCTCCTCCAGGACCTGGGAGCAGTGAACTCCTCTATTTCAATTTCTCTTGCAGTCTTTTGTCGAACCACAGCCCACCATCCGGCACCATGTGCTCCACTTAACAAATATTAATTTAACTGTCCTAATAGCCTGGTACAGCAGTGGACACTGAAACTGGCCCCGGTCCCCTGGTCAGTGCCACGCCATACTGGATGGTAAATATTTTGACTGTCATCCCGTTTCACTACATAAGTTTAATGTTTACTTTTCTTAGTTCTTTGGTTCACCTTACTACATCATAAAGAGATTCAATGGTTTCTCTAAGTCAGTGTTTCTTAAATTATGGTCCCCAGACCAGCAACATTGGTATCACGTGGACGCTTGTTAGAAATACAAACTTCCCACTATCCTAGATCTGCTGAATCAGACCCCTGAAGGATAGAGCCCTGCAATCTGTGCTTTAACCAGCCCCTCAGGAGATTTTGGTGCCTGACCATTCAAATTTGAGAATCACTTCTCTATATGCCTCTTGCCTTCTTGAACAATTGGTTGTAATTGATCAAAGGCATTCGGACTTCCATAGGTTTATAGTTTAACCAAGGGGTCAGGGTGGGTCTGAACAGTTTCAGGATTTAGCATGTGGGCTAACTCTGCATGTGGATGAATAGTTATTACATTTTAAAAAGTGTTATACAGTGGAATACTTTGCAAAATGTCTTAAAGGTTTTGGAGCTGTATTAATCATGTTTTTTATTTTCTATATTTTGTGATTTTTTTTTTTTTTACATCTTGGGGACTTGTGGACCCAGGGAGGGAATGCCCCTCACAGGGTTAGCTAATTCTGAGACAGAGCAAATGACTTGAAAGCCTTTGAAATGTAAACAAAGCAGTCCCAGAGTCCACACCCCCAACCCACCTCCTTTTATCAGGCCCCTGCAGTCCAGATCACTATCCCCCTGCTCTAAATCACCTCAGGGCCAAGTACTGGACAACTAGAGACCACTTCTATAGAGCAGAGCCTGCTGAAATTACTCTGACTATCCAGTCCTGAGCCTGCTTAGCTGCTTACCATGCCTCAGTCATTTCTTCCCTTGAAAACCTTCATAGAAGATTTTGCCTGTTCTTTTCCCTCACTCCTTCTGCCATCTGATCGACCCTGGTGCTTCCACATGTAGCCCTGCATGGAATGCCCCTTCCTCCCAAAAACTGAGTAATAAATTCTTCTTTCAAAGGTTGTCTCTGTGTCTGTCCCCTTACCATGCCGTGTTAAAACAAGTCCCAGGTACATTTCAAAAACAGGAGCCAGACAGATCTGAGTTCTAACAGAGCTATCATTTACCCATCATGTGACCTTGGGAATATTATCCTCTGCTAACTTCAGTGTCCTTATCTGTAAACTATGGCAAAAGATTCCTATATCATAGGACTACTATAAGGACTGATGATAATACACATAAAGTGAGTGCATGCTGAAGTAATAGTAGTTGCATGGCCAAGGAGGTGAGAATATCAAGGAATAAAATCCCCCTTTAGGCTCAGAAATGAACAAGTACAATACATGGATTGTTAGCCTTTCAAATTTTATGTCCTTTCTAATGTTCAATTACTAGCAGACATAAATCAGGAGATATTTTGTGTTTTGCTATTTTTGTTCCCCAACTGAAAAACTCTTTTTCCCCATAGTAAATGATAGCTGCTGTTCCTGTTAAGGAAATGAAACCTGATAATTAGTCTTTTCAACGAGAGAATTAAAGGAAGCATAGTTTATCGCTTTTCCTCCGTTCAAACATCATTTTGACACGCTACCTACCTTCACTAATTACCTGAGGTAGATAAGCAAATTTATCAAGTAACGTGGCAGAGAGAAAAGAGATTGGAATTAAAAATCCCTCAGGTCTATATGACCTCGGGCAAATCATTTAATAGCTCCAAACTTTAGTTTCCTCGTCTGTAAGAGGTGATTGAACACTGAGTTAAGAAAGATATTTAAAAAGATCAGATATAATGTGAGTAATGAATCTCATTAGTGAAAGGCCTGGGACTTGAACCCTCCCTAGTGTGAAGGATCTGCCAACAAATAACAGAACCCCACAGCCCCCGGTTCTGAGTTTTCAGCATTTAGCTCTCCTCTTCCTTTCCTCTCTTCCCTCCCTCCCTCCTCCTTCCAGAGGATGGATGAATACATTTTTCAGAATTTGAATCATTTCCTTCTTTCTCACTGAAATTGTGGCCCACATGGGATTTTACTGCCTGAAACAGAAGACCATGCACATCCAAATAATGACCAGATGTATTCACATCTAGCATAAAGACTCAGCTTCAGTTGTCATCTCGGCCACTGAAGTTGAGCTGAGGTTGCAGGATTCAGTTATCTCTGAATAGTCTTACCTGTGATTCCTACCAGGAGAAATGTAAATGGCCAGGCAACTCCCATCTCAAGGTAGGGCTTGGCCTATCCAGAAGCCCCTCAAGCTGTCTATTCTTGCAGATCCTTCTCCTGGAAGTCTTGCCAACAAGTCTACTGATCAGGGATTTCCATTTCTCTAGACACTTACTGGCCTTTAGTATTCTGTAGCTAAGTTGCTAAGGATTTTGCATATTCTCATGACTAAGCCCAGTTTACCAGTCCAGAATCTCTGGCATGGCTTCTTCGTCTTCCCTCACAGGGCCTTGCACAGGGCCAGGAACCTGAGAAATATTAAGAAACTTCTGTTGATTTCATTGATTGATTCCAGTTAAGGCTCAAGATAGTCCTGGAGGTTTTTAATTGAAACAATTGGGTGGGTGCAGGCCAGACTATTAACAGACTTATGTGCATAGTGACTTTTCAGTTAACTAATTTTCATAGGTCTTGAGAAATTCTAAAGTTTTTCGACAACGTCCACCCTTTTTAATCCCAGAATAATGACTTTTCACCCCAAACACACGAAATAATATGCTGTAGTTTCAATATCACAGTTTCAAACAAAGACACATTGACCAATTCCCCTGACATAGCAGCTTGTGTTTAGAGAACATCGAATGGAACGATTTGGAGAACCAGGTCAAGTGTGGATGAATATTTTATTTTGTTTGTGTGTACCATGTAGGTGGGGTGAAGAGGCAGCATCTTCTACTCTTGTCTAGTTCAGGGGTCAATAAACATTTTTTGTAAAGGGCCAGAGTAGGTTTTGTAAAGGGAGAGTAGGTATTGTAAGCTTTACTGTCCATAATGTCACTATCACAAAACTACCCAACTCTGACCTTGTAGCATGAAAGCAATCAGACAACATGCAAACATAATGGGCGTGACTTGTTCCAATAAAACTTTATTTACAAAAACATGCAGTGGGCTACATTTATCCCATGTGCCCTAGTTTATAGACCCCTGCTTTTGTCTTTCGTGAGCACTCAGTATTTCTCTGTGGTTTGAACCTCTTTATTTTGCCCTAAAGGGATTTTTTTCCTGTGTTACTTTATTTAGAAGTGCAGTTTGATATTTAATGTCAACTGTAATAAAAAAATGAATAAAATAAAAATTTAAAAGTGCATTTTGAGTAAGATATCATCTCCAAAAATGTTAAAAATTAATGTAGAAAATGGCATAGAACAAAGAATGTACCTTATAATGAGTGATTCACCCACACCCTTTCCTCTACCAGTTCCCATCCATTCTCAAGTCTTCCTTTATTCCTTTGGTGAGTAAAATAAACTTATATTACATTATACAAATGAACTATTTTCAATATCTTGAAAGCTGTTAGTTACTTTTATAAACTTGCTTTCATTGCTCAATTAATATATTTTTCTATCTACATTTGTATATCTTAGTTTGCATCATAATTTTCCTGTGACAATTAATGAAAGTATTTTTTTAAATTATTGGGGTGACATTGATTAATAAAATCAAATCAGTTTCAAGTGTACAATTCAATAGTATGTCATATATATTGCATTATGTGTTCGCCGCCCAAAGTTAGATTTCCTTGCATCACCAAGTATTTGACCCCTTGAATATTCTTTTGTTTAATGGTTTTTCACTTAGCTTTTGAACGTTCAGGAATGAATTCATGTCATTAAGTGATGGATAGGTGTACTTCAGGGTATGCCCCCACCTCTGGAGAAATCACCTGTCCAAGGAAGGTGAAGGCTACTTCAGCTGGCATCCCACAGCCACCAGTGCATGTCAGCTTGCACCCGGAAATGTGTGAGAAGATGTGTAGAATGTGTATGGCAGTGATCCTCCTTGCCATCTTTCCATTTCCTGGTTTTCCTATGCCACCTGAGGCCAGTCTTTGGGTCTCAGTGTTGTCATTTGCAAAAAAAAGAAAAGATAAAAATACCTTTGTTATCAAGTATATGAGTTTGCCATGAGGTTAAAATGGGATGTGAAACTGCTTTGTCCATGTAAAGTATCGTTATTTGAACATTTAGAGGGAATTAAGAGGCTACCTCCCCCTGCCCCCCGCCCCAGCGCTAGCATCTGAGGTTCCTGAAACTGCTTTTTAAGAGCAAGTAGCTAGGACTAACTTGGATGACTTTCATTGCTTTTATTTCTCCCTTCACTGTTATGGGCAAGGGACTGTAGATGCTGGGGCTGCAGCATTGAACTTGATGGACATGATTCTTGACCTCTTGGAACTCATAGTCTAAGAAGTATTATGGAATCAAGTTCAAAAACTCAGGAGAATTGCATCTTAGGAGACAAAGGCCTGCTAGGATGTGTTATGGAATAACAATGACAACAAAATAATATCAATAGACAAAGAGCACATCTACAACATACCATGATGTCATAATTTGGGCAAAGGATTATGTTCTTCTGACTTTGAGGCAACATGAAATAAACAGAAAATAAGGAAAGATGTGTATAAAATAAGTCTAAAACCTTGGGAGAATCCCATGCTAAAGGTCTAAGGCCTGACTAGGACCTTAGACCAGATAAGACCATGAACTTGAGGCCATGTTATACTGGGCTCATTGGTGTCTGCTGAGCTCTGGTGTGGACTCCAGGGCCACGGGCACAAGTTTTGAATGAGATAAGTGCTCTACTGGTTTCTAGATGTAGCTGAATCCTCTACCGCCACTCCCACTGTCCTATGAGCTCCAGTAGAACAAAAACAGGTAGGTAATAATTGTGGTGTAAATTAATGATATCTATATCATTGGATCATAAAATCTATATCATTGCAATAGCATTGGAATATCAGTTGCCCTTTCCCATGAAGAAAGCCAATTTTCAAAACTTAAAACATTAACATAATCAAAGAAATCAAAGACCCAGTTATTAATCAGTCTTTCCAGTGAAACCAATTGCCGTTGAATTCATCCTGGGTAATCTGCTGAAATGGGTGTTTCATGTAAACACAAAAACGTCTTAACCAATGGATGCCTCATTGAGACTGGAGGACAAAATATCTTTTGTCCATTTTTGTACACTTTTCATCAAAACACGCGGGGGAAAAATCTTTTACCATATTTTTTGTGGTGGCTGGCTAATAAGCTTAATTTGAACACTTACCTGTCTCTGTACCATTCTTAGCACTACAGAGAGGAAGTGCTTTCTTCCTCCTTAAAAAAAAGTTCTCGTCCAAACCATCAGCCTCTGTAGGTTGTCTTAATTGCTACTTTGCACTGCACTGGACTATGACTCTGATTTTTGGCACATACTGTCATACACAAAGTTCCTAAAATAAAATGCTTCAGGATATCCCAGGAACTCTTAGAAGGCTTTAAAAAGAGACTTGCACACTGAAAGAATATCTTTGATGAAGACCATTCAGGCGAGCAGAATGATTATTGCAAAAGAATTACGTGATTCGTTGAGATCTTGAAGTGGATCTGGAGAATCTTTGCCACCTAACTTATCATGGTTAGGGGGAGTTTGATAAAGACAATTGTTTTTTTCCTCCCCAAGTGACTATACATTTAAATAGCTAAAACATCTGTTCAGCAACATAGTAAAACATGTACACTCGGAACGCCTGAGAGAAGAGCCTGCCAAACAATCGGTTGAGAGGGACTTTGCTGGGGGGAGAGCACCAAGATAAAGCAACCACTGTTTGTTTTGTCTGGTCAGGGGGAAAGCCAAGGCAACCAATATTTTGGGTTTCTTTTATTTTATTTGTGAAGAACTATTTGAGAAAGGGTGGCGAGGGGAGATTTCCTGACGGGAATTTTTAAAGCTGTCCATTAGTAGAAGAGCAAGAGAACCTTGGATGTCAACGCCTAACAGACTCTTGAGACCAGCCACTAAACCACAAAAAGCAACTCTCTTCTTGCGTGGCCTCTACATCCCTCCAGATGGAGGCAGAAACCGGGAGCAGCATGGAGATTGGGAAGCCGGCCAACAGAGGCACTCGAATCGCCCTGGTCCTATTCATCGGCAGCACCCTGGTGCTGGGCACCATGCTCTTTCTAGGTAAGTGGGGCGAATGCAGTGAAGTTTCCTTGTGCTTTATTTCTGGCAAACCTTGTCAGGATGCAGGTGGTGTTTGCTTGCGTTGGTAGGTGGTGCATCCTTAGTTTCTATTAAATATGCAAATGGGAAGCCTTTTCTTTAGGAGGCTAAAAAAATAAATACACCCAAGTACCCAATGCAAAGTCCAGAATGCGAAGTGGATGTAAAGTGGCTTTGAGTGGCTGGAGGATTTGGTTGTACTGGGCAAACATTGTTTTTATGCATTACATTTAGCAAAATGAGTGTTTATGAATTCATAGTCAGATGCTTTCATTTACTTTGTGAGGAAAGACTTATATTGTGATCAAAACCATGTTGGTCTTTCTTTCCATTTGATTTGTGTCAATGTTTGCCTGAATGAATCATGAAATTTAACTCATGAAATACAAACTCGTCTTTAGAACTGCACCTTTAATGGTATTCTTCAATTCTTTTTTAATCCGGTGACTCTGGTGGGATAAAAATTTAACTATGATTTTCTATTAGATTTAAAAATTAATATGAAAGAAAACAGAGGTTTTCTCCAAAGATTTGAAAGGTATTGTGATTAAATTAAATGTAATTAAAATAATTGTATTTTAATGATTCTTGGTGAGAATGAGGTATCCAGAGAGCATAGATGATAATAAAAATATATTCCTATGCAAAAGGATGAAACATCTTGGAAAGGGGAAATACCTAAGACTGTAGCTATTTCAAACCTTTGACTATCACCCTTTGTATTTTTCTCATACAGTCCACACTATTTCATTAGCTTGAAAGTGATGTAGGACCAAGCCCTATACTTAGGAGATTCTAGGTGCTATTTGAAATGTAGCACGCCTGGAAACATTCCTTGGCACATACAGGATGCAGGAGGCCATGTTTATCTTGGCAGGGGAAAACCAGTAATTAAACTTTAAAAGAGTTAGGGTTATGTGGTTGAAAACTCTGCTGAAATGAGCAAACCATCTTTCCATGTTCTCTGTGGCCGAAAATTTAGGAAATTAGATGGGTTTATTGCTTTCTGGTGCAGCTAAACCTCCTACTCCTGCAACCAAATTTACGGCTCTTGAAAACTGTTGTGAGATTTCTTGGCACTTGGGTTTTAGGCAAGTGTCCTATCCTAAAGTTCAAAACTGGAGGAAAAATGATATGGGCATGCCAAGGGACTACATACTGTGTGGGAAGTGACTACAAAGTTAGACTATCTGTGTTTTGCAAACACTCCCAATTGAAAAATCCAAATGATGATTGTTTATGTAAAAATATGTACTCTTTTTAATGATGTTACTGCTGCTTGAAACTTTTTTGAAATTCCATTGTTATGATTACATTCTCAGGCTGTAGCATATTAGTTGGAATATTCTTGATGGCAGAGAATCTTTGTTCTTTGAGATAACATGATCAGCTCTAAAGCTTTTAGAGCACAGAAAAATTTATCAGGCTAGGCATTATGGGTAAGGAGGCTTGCATAAAATAGAAAAAAATAACTTTCCAGTCTGTGCAATAACCTAGTTCTCACCTCGAATCTTTGAGGAGCTCTAATGATGTTAGAGAGTAATGGTGTGATCATCCTACACCTTCACTACTCAAAGTGTGGTCTGTAGACCAGCAGCATCAGCATCACTTGGGAGCCTGCCCCCACGCATCCCCCCCAGACCTACTGATTCAGAATCTGCATTTTCGCAAGATCCCTAGGTGATTCATTTGCAAATTAAAGTTTGGCAAGCGTTACTTCAGGTGACCACATCTATTGAGATGTATACATGGGAGACATTCGTTTTAAAATAAATGCATACTCTCAAGTTAAAAAATAAATGATATTTTTGTCAAATGTCTCTGCACTATTTCAGACTTCCTGTCTTCTCCCCACACTTTTTCACTGCTTCGTACCCCAGGCTCTGATCCCCACCTCCACCCTTTGCCTAGCAAAGTCCCTGTCTGAAAATCTTCTGGGACCCGTCAGGCAATGCTGGTAATGAAAATATTCTGGTTAAGGTCCTCTTCTCTTCAAGGTGCCTCCGGGTTGGCTTTGTGGTATATTTTCTCACGGGTTCAAGTTCAGTTGTATGTCTGCAATTTCCAGCATTCCTCTTCACCTCTTCATATTTTAGGCTCTGGGGTAATCTTTTTTCTAAACCTTAGTCCATTTACAGTAAGAGTGATTGACACTGGCCTTGGAATGGTCTCAGAAAACCTAGAGCAGTAGGATTTAAGACATGAGGTACAACTATATGCCTATAACCAATTTATTTTAAAGTGTCCTTTCTTCTCCTCCTCCTTCCCTTGACCCTTTCTCTTCACAATCTATTTCTCAAATGCAATGAATGGCAAACTTTTCTTAGTAAAGGGCCAGATAGCAAATATCTTTGGTTTTCTGGGCCATACTGTCTCTATTGCAGCTATCAACTCTGTCGTAGCACAAAAACAGCCATTGACAAGATGTACGCAAATGGGCATGGCTCTGTTCTGGTACAATTTCATTTCTGGACACTGAAGTTTGAATTTCAGATAATTTTCACGTGTCATGAAATATTATTCTATTTATGATTTTTTCCGATCATTAAAAAAATGTAAAAACCATTCTTAGCTTCTGGGCTGTACAGAAACAGGCAGTGGGCTTGGCTAGGCCCACAGGCCATAGTTTGCTGGCCCCTGCTTTATGGTCATTCTCATGCTCTCTATCTGTGAATGACTTCACGACACTCTGAGGTCATTTCTGTTGGTAATAGAGAAATCTAAAATGAGAAACCAAACTGCTGTTTAAATTTTTTTTTAAAGCTCCTAACTAGTAAAATTAACATTTTCATTTTTTTACGTGAAAAATGTTTGTTGTCTCTTTTTCATTCATTTATGCCTTCACATTATCAGGGCTCATTGACCCTTATTTATTTGCAGGATCTTAAGACAACCCCTCACAGATATAATGCTCTTCCTTGAGGAGTTGGGTCTGTCTACATCTTAATTAAATTTAAATCATCCTTTTACTCATCATCAGATCTTCATCTATTTGACTTTTAGTTCTGCTTTCATAGAAGTTTTGGGTCAAGAATTATTTTCCATGAAAGGAATAAATCTTTAAACTTTTTTTTATTGAGATAACAATTGACATGTAACATTATATTAGTTTCAGATGTACAACATAATGATTTAATATTTGTATATATTGCAAAATGATCACCACAATAAGTCTAGTTAACAGACATCACCATACAGTTATATTTTTCCTTATAATGAGAACTTTTAAGGTTTTCTCTCTTAGCAACTTTCAAATATACAATATAGTATTATTAATTATATTCATCACGGTGTGCATTACATTCTCATGACTCATTTATTTTATAACTGGAAGTCTGTACCCTTAAAGTAACAAGTCTTTAAATAAAAATATTTCATTATCCTTTTTCTAAAATAAAACAGGCTAGTGTCAAGAAGATATTGTCCAAAATCATAAAAATATTATTTAAAATAAAGTTTATTTTTTCACTATAAAAATAACACATGCTCATTAAAGAACATTTGGTAAACATATGGAAATAGACTGAAGGGAAAATTTCCCCCATGGTTCTACCACCCAGGCATATTGAAATATTTGATACTAATCTTTACACTGCACATATATATTTTTACCTTTTTTTTTTCTTTTTAAGGAACTCAAAAACACCCATAAGTAAGGTAGTTCTTTTCTTAAATATAGGCCTGAGATGTTCTCATAGGCAGTTTTCTTGAATCTATAATGTAACACAGGTAAAAAGGCTGTTTTGAATATGGCAGCAGAGAAAAGAACAAAGAAAAATCCAGCTCCTCTTAGAATGTGGGTTAATAAATAATACAAATTGCTATACTGGCAAATGATGTACCGGTCTTCCATCTCTAGCAGAAATATAGGTACTGCCACGCTTTCTGATCCTGCTTCTCAGCTGAGGATGCCATGAAAGGCCTTGGCTTTCCCTTCACCCTGCACCATCAGTCTCCCCATGGCCACATCGCCAAATGATTTTTTATTTCTGCTCACAGAGTACAGTGATAATGAATTCTCCACAACTTCCTCAGCTACCAAAAATATTTTTGAAATCTAAACTCACATCTGCTAATGCCCAGGTGCTACCTGGAGTTTACAAATGGGGCACCCTTCTGTACTTCTGCAGAAATCCATTTAGATAATGTTGTGCCAGATGGGGAAAATTAAGCTATTGGTGAAAAGCTGCTTCCATCTCGCTGGGTTTTTGTTCTGTTTTGTTTTGGTATAAGTAGTTGGAAGCTTGGTCCATAAAGCTACATCTGTCTGGTAGCTGGGCTGAGCCTGGAGGGAGGAGTGTATGTGGGGTACAGGGCAGGCAGATAATGACTCTCTTACTAGATTACTGAGTTATATACAATATGTTTACCCCACCCCCCTTTTGTATGGATGGTTTAAATAAAATCCAGAACTTTAAATGCCACACATGCTGGCTTTATCCTTCCATTCTGGCTTTGCTCCAAATGATGTAAGTTTCAATTTTTCCCATCTCTAAAACAAGAATATAGTTGTAAACAAAGAGCGAAATTATGAGACTCAAACCACAGATAATCGGAGATGAAAGAGACTTTAGAGATCATCTATCCCAGTGATTCTCAAACTTGAACCTGCATCAGAATTCCTTGGAGGGCTTGTTAAAATGCAGATGGCTGGGCCCCACCACAGAGTTTCTGATTCAGAAGGTCTGCAGTGCTCAGTAATTCGCATTTCTAACAAGTTTCCCAAGTAAAGCTGCTGCCACTGCCCAGGGGGACTCACTCTGAGAAGCACTGGTTTAGTTGTTCTCATTCATCTTATGGTAAAGAGAATTGAGTTTCAGAGCAACCAGATTCTCTCACCAAGGTTACTTAGCTCGTGACCAGAGTCTGGTTTTGTGATACTGAGCCAACTAGATTTTTGAATTTCATGTTAATACTGAGAAGGATGAATTGATGTCAAATGTGCCTGATGGTGGGTTACCTGATGGTGGTCTGCTACAAGCCTATCATTTCTTTATTTTGGTCTGTTTTTTCAGTGAGTCAAGGTTTCTTAAGTCTCCAAGCTAAACAGGAGTACTGCCTGAAGCCAGAATGCATCGAAGCTGGTAAGTCAGTTTTCCATCCTGTGTCAAGTTATAATTATGGTACCTTGGGGAGTAGAAGAGAAAACAGGTGGTATTTTTAGTATTCTGTTTGCTTGAGGTTTACCAAGTACGAAATGCAATTTTGATGAAATTTTAAGTTTACTTTCAAGTCTTGGTGTGAAGTCGTGGGGTGTAGGTTTCCTGTTTTCTTTTTCCTTGCAAAAAACAGCTGTGTGGTATCCCAAATTGTTACAGGCATACCTCGGAGATATGACGGTTTTGGTTCCAGACCACCCCAATACACCCCAGAGTGAATATTACAATAAAATGAGTTATGATCTTTCCGCTGGTGGAGGGTCTTGCCTTCCATTTGTAAAAAACGCAACACCTGGGAAATGCAACAAAGCAAAGTTCAATAAAACAAGGTATTCCTGTATAAGGATATCAAGAAGGAGCTTGGAAGGCTAAATGGCCTATTTTAAGGCCCAGAGACCAAGGCCATTGGCCTTCCTATGGCCTCAGCTGGATATAGGTATCTACTTACCTTGATGTTTCCACTTTCACCTGGAATCCCTCTGGGTCCTTCCAGTCTATCTTACAAGTCAATTTTTTTCTTAAGGTGACTAGGCCGTGTATTATTGAGTAACCAAAGTGAAAATGAGTGCTTAAAGTTGCCTCAGTTTTGCCACAGCTATTAGATTCCCTCTGTAAACCAGTGTTAGGGCCTAGATTTGCAGGACCCGGATTCCAGCCCCCAACTCCATTCTTCAGGTGGGCAGAGACACACTGTTTTACAAAGAGAAAGTCATAGAATAAGTTAAGTACATGCCCTTTCACTTTCCTCTTGGCCTTAAGAGATTAATGAGCTAATTCACCATATATTTACTGTACTCCAGGCACAAGTTAGGTTTTGGGAATATAGGCATAACTCATTTTATTGGTGCTTTGCTTTATTGTGCTTCACAGATGTTGCATTTTTTACAAATCAAAGATAAGGCCAGCAAAAAGATTACAACTCGCTTTATTGTGATATTCACTTTATTGCAGTGGTCTAGAACCAGACTCACAATAACTCCGAGGTATGCCTGTACAGCCAGTGAGGCAGAAAGATTGGGTAAGGGAAGAGAGACAACACACAAGGCAATCAATGCACAAGAAAACTAGGAGCTAGTGGTACATGTTATGCAGAAAATGAACATGTTAAAATAGAATAATGTGATAGCAAATGACAGTATGGCTAGATTGAAAAGTCTGAGGAAATGATGTTGAAGTGACTCTGGATGATGAGAAGGGACATGTGTGAAGATCTAGGAAAAGGCTTTGCAGGTGGGAGGAACAGCTGGGGCAAAGGTTCCATAGAGAAAAGAGGTTGCTGGGTAAGGGGCAGAGTGCAAGTGATGAGGGTCAGTGGGGAACCCAGGTGCTGGTGAGTTTGGGTTTTTCCTATGTTTTATCAAAAGCCTCTGGAGGGTTTAAAAAAAGAGAGACACAATGTCATTAGCATTTAAAAAGATCTCTCTGTGGAGAGCTAGACTCAGGGGAGTCTTTCTGCATGGAGAAGAGACCACAGGGAGCAAGAATGGAAGAAAGTGCTCAGGCAGGAGGTTATTTCAGCAAGCTGGGTGAGAGGTGATGTTGTCTTGAATTCAAGAGGTGGAAAAAGAGACTAGAGGGTTTAGGAGATAGTGGTTTGCTGAAGTAATGAATGTGGGCTGTGAGAAAGTGCAGTCAAGCTGACGCTTAAATTTTTGGTAGTGGTTGTTGGGTGGTGGCATTTATTGAGATGGGAGAGACATAGATGAAAGAGCTTTTAACCGAGGTCTTATACAAAGTTAACAGGTTAGATGATTGTTATTAGAGTTTTTTTGGTTCCATTCTTAAGTGATCAATATATATACATTTTTTAAACGAGGCAATGTGTTGTGACTTAAACACACCATCTTGTAAAGTCTTCATAAGAACCCCATGAAATCAGTGCTGTGATCAGGCTCAGTTATAGATGAGGAAATGTAGGCTTCTAGAAACTAAATAACTTTTCCCAGGGTCACATCCTGAGTTAATGGCGGGGCTGAGCTTCAAGTTCACGTCTTGCTCTTTTCCATCTGTGACTTGGTGCCATAAGGCCATGCAAGGTACCTACCTCTCTTTGACCCTGGTCCTGTCTTGCTCATTTTTTATATTATTAGACTTACTAGAGTCTAGTGACTAGGTAACCACTTCAGCTTCTTGATCTCATCCCTGGAAGGGTGAGAAAGATATGGGAAGTCCCAGGCCCTTTCCTGTTCCCAGCTCAAGCTGAGTTAGTGTTTTTTCAGAGTATGACCTGGGCTAGGGTGGGGCGCTAGGTGGGACTATCAGAGGCCAGGTTTGTCACCTGTGCTTTTGCTGTGGTAAGGTTCTTGCAGATGTGTTAAAATGAAGTTTAGAACTGATAAATTTTCAATTTTAGACAAATTTTGTACAGAGGACCACTTATTTCATAAGTTTTGTCTTTTTATTATGAATCATAATAATGCAAGAGTAAGACTTACATAATGCTATTTGATAATGTCACCTCCCGCCAGCTAGTGTATTTTGCCTTGCTGTCCTGTTTTTAATTTTCACGTTGGAGAATGGCTTTCTAAAAGTGAAAAAAAAAAAATATTTTTGCTGTTTCTATAGTGAAAGGCTCAAAAATGATACAGTCCTTTTTAGTGTAACAGGAGTCTCACTATGTGCAACGTTCTACAGAACAGCCGCAGAATACACGTCGTAGAATTGTAGGCAAGGGAAGGTTCGGAGCAACACAGTGCGCGTGCGTGCGTGGGCGCCGCGTGCGTGCGTGGGCGCCGCGTGCGTGCGTGGGCGCCGCGTGCGTGCGTGGGCGCCGCGTGCGTGCGTGGGCGCCGCGTGCGTGCGTGGGCGCCGCGTGCGTGCGTGGGCGCCGCGTGCGTGCGCTCCTGTGGTCGAAATTCAGAGGATGGAAGTGT
Organism: Eidolon dupreanum; assembly: GCA_028627145.1. Taxonomy (NCBI): domain Eukaryota; kingdom Metazoa; phylum Chordata; class Mammalia; order Chiroptera; family Pteropodidae; genus Eidolon; species Eidolon dupreanum. Next base: position 10,081,438 of record CM053505.1, read on the forward strand.
TTGATCGCTTTCTGGACCATTTTGAGGTGTGTCATCTGCATAACTCTCCTTTCCTCCTGTTTTCTGTTTTCTCTTATCGTAATCCCTTTTTCAAAATATGTGGAGAATGAATACACATAAACCTGGAAATAAGGAAAGGATGTGCTAATGATAGTGGATGAGGGCAGACAGGCTGACTTGGGTTTGAAGCATGATCTGGCCACTTACAAGCCCCATAATCCTGAGCTGAATATATAATCATCCTAAGCCTCATTTTTCACCATCCATAAAGTGAGAATAATAGTTTTTATGCATCATGCTAGTTGTGAGACTAGAAGAAAATAATGATGGTGGAAGTAGTAGTAATCCAGATCTACAATGCCAAATCCTTAACCCAAAATCCAGAAAGCACTGTAACTCAGTTGGCAGGACTGGACCCGACCTCGATTCCTGTGGTGGCAAAACTGAATCCTAACTAATGTGAGGCGGTTTTAAACTCTGTTTTCCCATTTATGAGAATATGTATATATTCCCTATAGAATTAATAATATGCTTGCTTCAGGAGTGCCACTCCAGACATTGCTGGAGGCATTATATAATCTGTGGTATATGCATTGTATTACTTTTCTAAAATCTGAAAATCTATGAACTCTGAAACATCTGGTCTCAAGAATTTCAGATAAGTGATTGTGGAATTGTAATATCAAAAATTTGTATGTATTGGTGCCAGATTTAGCTACACGTGTACATGTAGGGTGCTCCGTTAAATTTGAATTGCAGATGTACAACAACTCCTTTATTTTTTGTATAAGTATGTCCCATGCAGTATTTGCTACATAATTAGACTATAAAAGTAGTCATTTATCCGAAATTTAAATTTCACTAGGCATCTTGTGTATTATCTGGCAACCATATTATTTGGCAGTGTTCTGACACCGTTCTATGCACTTTACATACATTTATTTTCTTCTCACGAAGATCCTATGGGATTATGCTATTATGATCCCCATTTTACAGACGGGCAAACTAAGACAGAGGTTAAGTAACCTGCCTGAGTTTACATAGCTACTGCATGGTATTGTTGACATTCAAACCCAGGTGGTCTGGCTCCAGAGTCTGTGATGGTGCTATACTGCCTGAAAAGGGCTTAGCATAGTTCCTGGCACAGAGGAAGTACTCAATATTTTTTATTATAATTATTATTACCACCACCCTCCCCCTCTTTCTCAAGCCTTGATTAAACTATGGGGCTGTATTTATACCTCTACTACATAAACATTAGCCGAAGACCAAATAATAATTTATATGCAATGACTTCAGAGACTACATAGGCTGGCCGTTCACAGGTTTCCTTCGTCATATATTTTTTTTCTAAATTAAAATTCTAGGTTTTCTCCATGTTGCTAAGTAGGGGGAAAAGAGCTTTGGTGTCTTGATAACAATGGTCCCTGACCAATTTGAAGTCACAGTTCCCCTGCAGAAAGTGCAGCTCTGTGCCCAGCTGTGAATTGTGAATGATAAATTGGGAGGCTGAAGCTGGAGTTTTCCCACTCAGCAGGCTTAGTTCCAAATTCATTGTGAGTGATGTATTCCTCCACTTCATATCAGGGCTAAGGTCAGAGCTGATCTAGCAGTTTTTCTAGGTACCTGCAAGAATACTGAGGAGATGGAAAGGGATACATTTGGGAGTTGGGAGCAGGGGGAGGTTTGGGAAGGTGGCCAGAAAACAGTGTGCTTATGTGAATAAAAATGTGTATGAAGGTTCCTTTGTGTGACTGTAAATATTGTGTGGGACTGAAACTTGTATGATCAGTGTCCCTGAAGTGTCACATAGCAGATTCATTCTGTTGTTGCACAGCCAGTATAACTATAAATAGAAAATGAAATGAAGATTTTGTGTACCCTAGCATATTTGCATATTAAATAATGATAAAATAGTAGGAGTAAATAAAAATTTAATTGGAGACAACAGAATTTTCAAAGATGAAAATATTAAGCCAATTTCAATTTTGTCAAACTTCTAAGCTAATTTTTTGCTTTGATTTTTTTTTTTTGGAGAGGATTTGAAATGGTAGGGATTATGAAGTATATTATTTACTTTGTTGAGGACAAAAAGCTACTTGAAATTTTCATAGAAAGTCTAGAGAAATATCTAGCCTTACTTTTAAATTTGGAGGAACCACACATGTAACCGAACTGTAATATGTGTATCTACATTTATGCAAATTATACTTATGGGGAGCAATTTATTCATATTTAGCTGAAAACTCATTAGGTTTTCATTACTTCAAACAGAAATGCATTCTGGCATTAATTAAATTATGGAAATTATAGAGGACATCATCTTTCCCATGTCATTAAAATATTGGCTGCCTTAAAAAAATAAGTTGATGCATATCTCTGTTTTAGAGTGGTAGCTAGCAATTGTATGATAGCTGAAAGAGAGACTTCGATATTAGGAATTTTGGAAACCTCTCATTTTGTAATGAAAGATTTTTTTTAAAGCTCATGGATACATATTTAAATACGCACAAACTTCCTACCTATTGATTGTCTTTCACGTGTAATTGTGTGTGGGCTTATGAAGGAGGAAAAAATGGTACATCAGTATATTGTGTCTTTCTGTTAACTCTCATAACAAATACTCAGTTCAGTTCTGCCCCTATACCTGCCCCTGCCTTGGGCCCCTCATTTAGAACACCCCACTTTGCCCTCCTTTGGCCATGCCTCTTCCCTAGTCCGGGAATCAGTGGGGCCAAATCAGCAGCCTTCTACAACCCAGAATTCTCTGCTAGATGGCCCCAAGCCTCCTTTTAGGGGCTGTGTGGGTCTCTTCCAGGGGTTCATTCCACTGAGAGCTGCACCGACTGTCAGAGGGCTCGAGAATTCATACTTGGCCTTCCATGTCTTTATGAAGGTATATTGTAGATATATCTTTTAAATGTTTAGATATGACATGTGGGCCTCTACTTTAGTTAGCTTTTGCTGTGGAACAAACCACCCCAAACTTTAGAGGCCTGAAACAAGAGTGATTTAGTATTTCTCATAAGTCCATGATTTGATGAGGGTTCCTCTGCTGATACTGCCTGGGCCCATTGATAATAGCTGCATTCACCTGGAGGGTTGTCTGGCTTGGAAGGTTCACGATGGCCTCAGTCACAGGTCTGGCAGTTGATGCTAGCTTGGTTCTTCTCTGTGTGACCTCACCTCCTCCAGGAGGCTCTTCAAAGGACAGTCGCAGGACTCCACTTGAAGGGAGTTAACGTGAAGGTGTGAGGCCTCTTAAGGTCTAGCCTTTAAACTCATGAAAAGTTACTCTGCCGCATTCTATTAAAGCAAGTCACAAGTCCAGCCCAGGTTCAGGGCAGGGAAAATAGATCCTACTGCTTGATGTGAAGAGTGGCAGAGTTACCTTGTAGAAGGATAAGAGGGATGGAAAGAATGTTGCATGCATCTTTGCAAACAATTTACCATGTACTCCAGTTGTATGCCTGTCCCATGCTCCACAGATGTTAGGGGTGGTCCTGCAAAACCCAATAATAATGATACTACCAAACATTTACCCATTTATTCTGAATGTAGTAATTTAGTGCAGTTGATTCAGGGAGTCATTGGAGGGGAAATGTAAAAGCCAAAGCTTGGAAACTGGTTGATATGAAATCATTGTTTAATTTGGAAGAGGCAAGTACACAATGTTCAGTGCTTGTCATTAATCCTATGATTTTCTTTTTAAATAGCTGCTGCCATCTTGAGTAAAGTAAATCTGTCTGTGGACCCTTGTGATAATTTCTTCCGGTTCTCTTGTGATGGCTGGATAAACAGTAATCCAATTCCTGAAGATATGCCAAGCTATGGGGTTTATCCTTGGCTGAGACATAATGTCGACCTGAAGTTGAAGGGTAAGTTTCTACTGGGTTTTGGTGATAACTTTAAAGAGAGCAATATTTGACAAGAAAAACATAGTTTTGGATTTGAAGCATGCTTGCTCACTATTTAGCTATACCGAATTCATGTTCAAGATTTTTAAAAATGGAAGATTGAAAGGAAAGTTGTAGAATTCCAATTTCCCAGATTTCAACACAAGCCTAGTGTAGGTCATTCTGTTCACATTTGGTAATAGTAAATTCTGTTGCTGAAGGATAACTAGCATCTGATTGAGATTGGGAGCAAAGGAATAGTTAATGAAAACTATCTTATATTAATACACTTATTTGTCTGTTTAGAGCAAGCTTTATCACTTGCTCATTGTGTCCTGGATTTTCATGGCTTACAAAATATACGTAACACCTCATCGTTTTTTGACATCAGTTTTGAGAACTCTGGATGACCTTGTGTTTGTCATATTGTTCCTGTTAACTTCTAAGTTGGCTCTGGGGAGACCGTCTTTTCTCCCATGGCCTTTCTAGCAAATGACAAGCTCACATACACATATTCACATATGTGTGTGCATGCACACACACTTTAAAAGTTGAAAATGTCTTTTACTACAGGATCTTCTGTTTGTAATGGATCTAATTTTTATGTGGAGCTATTGGAGAACGCTGCTTCAGAAGGGAAATTGAGAGATTTCAAGACCAAATAAGGTCATCGTTTTGAGAGGGCAAAAATAATGTTTTCCCCCCTCTTTGTAACTATGCATTATGCCATATAACTTGTGTTCGTAACACTTACAAAGAATTTCTGAGAAGTTATAAGAATCATCAGTTTTCTTTTTTTTCCATCTCCTTTTCCTCAAGATTTTAAGTACATGAAAATTAAATATGTATCAATTTATACTTATAACAACTGAAACTATTGGCAAAATAGATACCTATTGTCAGTTGTAAGGAAAAATGTATTTAAATTTCACAACTATATAGAAATCATATGGACTTATATTTTCTACTAAGAGGCCCAAACTTAGACTTTATAAATTATAAATGAAAATTTACAAGAATGTCAGAGTTTTCCTCTAACTATAGTATGGATTCCCATACTATAGAATGATAAATAAGACTTCAAGGAATGAATTTATTAATACTTATTTCCCTATAGAATATTCATATTGGCCCTTTACCTACCACTCTTGTCTGTTTTCCTTTTTCCCTTTTCTGGCTTTTCCCCCCTATTCAGAGAGATGTGTACACATGTGTGCATTCACACAATCATGGGTACAGAAATATCATTGAAGGATAAGAAAAAATGTACAGATAGATACTCCTTTTATATTAGTTATAATCAAAAGATTTGTATCTTTGAGGCATGAAACAGTTACAATAATTTAAAAAACTTTCTGGGGATACAAAAATTAAATGTAAAAATTGAAAATTAAATATAAAAATTAAAATTAGTACCAATGTGCTTTGTTTAAGGAGGATACTGTATATGGGCTTCTTTAAAATTCATAGAAGTGATAATAAATTGTTCAGAGTAGCACTGGGGTTTTTTGTTTGATTTTTTTAAAAATGAAAAAAATTTTTTTCAAGTTCAGTTGGGAAAATAACAGCAAAAATAACATGTAAAAAGTAATAAAGTCACCCATAAAACCACCCCTCAAAATAATTGCTAATAAAGCAATTGGGTGTATATTTTTCCAGTTTTTTTCCCATATGTGAGTACATATGCATAACCTCATATGCATACCCATATACTTAAAAAATTAGCCTATATGCATATTGCTGTCACCTGCTTTAAAAGATGTTGTATTTTTCAAAGATATGGATTATATCATAGATATTTTTTTCTTATTATAAATAATGCTATAATAAATATCCATGTGTAAACATCTTTATGTACTTAACTGAAATGTATCCTTAGGATAAATTCCTAGAAATGGAATTGTGTTCAAAAAGTATTCATAGTTTAATTTTTGATGCATATAGCTGAGTTGTCCTTTAGAAAGTTATTTCTAGGTCTCTATATATTTTCTTGCTGTTTTAAGTAGTAACTTTTCTCTATCAGCTTTTTTTTTCTTTTTGGTGATATAGTCGTCAGCAAACTAGGGCCTGTTGGCCAGATCCAGCCTACTGCCTGTTTTTGTAAATAAAGTTTTATTAGATGGCAGACACATCCATTCATTTATGTGTTATCAATTATTGCTTTTATATGGCAGAGTTGAATAGTTGCTACAGAGACCATATGGCACACAAAACCTAAAATATTTACTGATGCTTATGAAAAAAGTTCGCCAATTCCTGATGCCTGGTATAAATGAGCTTTGATATATCTGTATTGGATCTGATTAGAACTGTCTTATTAACTAATAGCTTTTTGGTGGCTTTTTGGGATTTTTTAGGTAGATAACCATAAAATTAAGAAATAATTATAGTTTCCTTTTGCTATATTGGCTAGAGCCTCCAGGGCGGTGTTGAATAATAGCAGTGATAATGGGTATATTTTTCTTATTCCTAGCTTGGGTCGTAATATCTCCAATATTTCTTCCCAAATATATTTTCCCTTGTTTGTAATAGATAGTCTTCTTTATTGTGTTCTGTTATTCCTAGATAGCAAAAAGGAGTTTCTCAAGAAAAATCTCTCTATTATTTATGAAGAGACTCAGATGGACTACATATCTCTTTTAACTTGTCTAGATTTTTTCATGCTGAACTAACCTTATAATCTTGAAATGAACCATACCTATGAATTGTTTATTATTTTAAGACATTGCTAGACTTGAGTAAGCTATTTGTTTTATACATTTGTGTCTATATTTATGATTCATGTTGGTCCATGGATTTTTGTGTGCTAGGTTTGTCAGATTCTGTTATCAAGATTGTGCTGGCTTTGTGAAACAATGGAAGGCTTCTCATATATTTTTATGCTCTGAGAAAGACACAACCAAATAAATCCCAAATTATTCTGTGACAAGCACTATAAAGGGTGAATTCAAAAATTGATCATGAGGCTCTTACTTCAAGTGCCAATAAGGAGAGGGAAGTAGGGTCTCTTTTTAAATTAGTATCATCTTGTACCAGATGTATATGTTTGAAATATAAAATATCTTAGTTTTTTAAACTTTTTAATTTTGAGCTAATTCACACTTACAGAAAAGTTGAAAGAATAGCACAAGGAACTCCAATTTACCCTTTACCCAGATTCCCTGATTGTTACCATTTTGCTGCATTTCCTTTATTATTCTCTCTATAGATATTATCTCATTCTCTATATCTATACATTTATGTATATAGATAGTGAGAAAACATGCTATCTATAAATATATAGATATTCATATACAGATAGGGTTATAGATATATTTTTCTAAACTCTGCAAGTATGTTGCAGATGATTGTTCTTAAAGAGTAGAAATAGAGCTTTTCAAATATCAGATGTGCCAACAATCTTTTTCAAATACTAGATCTTTAAATTCTATCTATGTTTCTTAATATAGTCTATATCTATGTATCTACATATTTCTCATTCTTTCTACCCTTCCAGGTAATAAAGGTCATTTCTATACCAACTATAAATGAATAACAAGAAGAAACATACTTCAATTCCTACCACCCAGCTATAACTTTTTAACTGCAAATTAATATACATTTTAAATACATTTAAAATTATATATATATTTCAGAGATCATATAATATGTTCTGTTTTTATAACCTCTTTACACTTGGTATGTTAACATTTTCATGTCAATAAAAAGGAATCTATAGCATCATTTGCCATGGCTGCTTTGTATGGATTCACTATAATTGATTTAATCAATTCCTATGTTACCATTTAGGTTGTTTACAGATATATTCCTCATTATAAGCCACTCAGAGCATGAGTTTTGAAGCCACAGAGCTGGGTTCAAATCCTGGTTCCCTTTCATTTTGCCTCTGTGTCACTTCTGGCCAATTACTTATCTCAGCTAGCTCAAGTTTTTTTTTTTTTTTTTTCATCTTTCAAATGAAAATAAGAATACTCAATTCATAGGGCTTGTGAGGACTAAAGGAGATGACCTATATAAATTACCCAGTCCAGTTTCTTTCATATAGCAGGCCCTCAATAAATATTTGTCCTTTGTGCTTTCATTTTATTTCAAAGATAGTTCTAAGGCTCGTGAAGTAATGTCTATCAAATCCTTAAGTTTTATTCTGTTCTTATTCTTTGTAAATATCATGTGGTTTCAAAAATATTGAATACTGTCTAGATATTTTTCCTCACCCTTGATACAAAGAGAACATCCAAAAATAAAACCCAATACTACCAATCAAAAGAATACCATTTTCTTATAGCTGATAGAGAACACACAGATAGGGCCGTCCAATTTGTAAAATAAAATGGATTTGACAGACCCGGCTGATGAAAAATTGCCCTCTATTGAAGTCAGCAACCGGCTTTATGAATTTTTTCTTTAAATGGCAATATAAGACTCAGATTTCTACTTGGAAAATAAAATTATTTCTCGTTCTCTTCAAGAAGCAGGATTTTTTAAAAAGGCAGAATGTAGTCATGTGTTTGAATGTCTAAAATTTCCTTCCTATAAAACCTCCCAAATTTGTCTTCATGTGACCATGGAGATGACACAGCATGCATTGCTTGTGAACGAGCAGATGAAAATTTTGCAAATGAGCACTTATGAAACATGAGGCAATGAGTGAGATAGAACAGTTGTGTCAAACAGAAGACAGATGACTCAAGGTAGGGCCAGCTCATCTCTATTAGAGAATAGCAATTTTTGCCAATATTTTGTAAAGAAATGGAGTATGTTATTATGTTCAAGCACAGACAGCACCAGCAAAACAATAAAACGAAGTAAGGTCTATGCATTAATGAGCAGAGAAAGATGATTGTGATTCATAGATCAGTTATTTACTTGTAAATACCTGCTGGCTGAGATTCAAATGGTTCTCATAATTAAATAACCCTCCCATGATATTGTTTTTCCTATAAATAACCCTAGCCAAGTCAACTTTTACAGATAAGAGAAAGCTGAAAACTTCAGCTCCCTTAAAGTTATTTATTTTGATAATTAGAAAGATCAGATTATTGAAGATATAATGCATTGTGTCACGTCATTTTCCTCATACCATGAGTATAGTATAATAATGAACCAAACTGAGCCTTGATATCTTTAAGTTCTTTAAAACAAATGATGTCAGACTGGAAAAAAACAAAACGGTTATGCAGTGGGGAAGTGCTAGGGAGCATTCAGCCATTGTGGTGGGCTTTTTAGTCCTGTAAGTCTCAGTGAATCTACTACATAAACTGGGTGCACCCACTCAGAGCAGATTCCTGTTTTTTGACAATGCTGGCTCTTTTTCATGTGGCCACACAGATTATGCATCCATCATCATCATTCCTGTATGCATAGAGGGGTGCTACGTGAAGATTTGGGCCTGTATTGAGGACTTTCAGAATGTGAAATGAAATAATTTTACTTGAAAAGTTTTTTGTTCACATTTTTTTTAAAAAATTTTAATACATCATTTGAGCTGGGGTGGGGGTCGGGATGCATGGAGTGTGAGGAAGGGGAAAGAAGTCAAATTTAAAAAGTTTAGCAATTTCCTGTTAGGAGACATTCACTTCAAGTATAGAAATGAATTTCTTGAAGTCTGTGAAAAATGTTCATGTAACTCTAAAGATTCGTTCTCTTTCTAAATAGCTGAAGGAAGTACAGAGGCTGGGAGAATGGCCACCATGTATAAAAGCTTGTGTTCCAGTAATTTTCAGTCAGTATTTTATGTTTTCTTCTTGTGTGTTTTTTTCCACCTCCAGTGCACCTCCTTGTCTTACTTTGTGACTCTTAACCTGATCCAAGCATTTGCTTTTAAGATCTGATCTTTTCCTTTGTGGCTTTAATGTAGCTCTTCTGTCATAGTGGTTAATATTACAAATAAGTTGGGTATGCCTGATAAGAACCAGATCTATTCATTACGTTCATTCTGAGTTGTATGAGGGAAACACATTCCCTTCAAATAGATAGATATGCTGTACAGCATTGTAACTGTGAACTGAAGGTTACTTAATGAGTATTTACTTTTCTTCCTGGCAGCAGTTGCCTTCAGTATCAAGTAACAAAAACCCCAACTCAAAATAGCTTTAACAATATAGAAAATTTGCTGGCTCACGTAACCAAAATGTCTAGTAATAATTTGGACTTCAGGTAAGGGTTGATCCAGCAGCTGAACTGCGTGAGTAAAGCTCACACTGCTTTCTTTTAACTCTGACATCTACTGTCTCATGCTTCTAAGTCTGTTTGGTCATAAGAATGTTGCCAATAGCAACCAGAATTTACACTTCCTTATTCACATCTAGCAAATGGTTAGACACAGGAGGATACAGAAGTGCAGAGATTAATAGGGACCCCAAGATTACCTATGTGAAAATTAAAAATCTGCACATCACAAAATGTTTTAATAGGTATTGTAATTAAGACTCTCTGTTGCTGCACAGTTCAATATGGAAGCCACTAGCCACATGTAGCTTTGAGCATGGCTAGCTGGAATTGTGCTATGTGGAAAGTGTAAAATACACATCAAATTTCAAAGACTTTGTTTAAAAATATATAAATGTCTCATTTCACCAATTACATATTGAAATGATAGTATTTTAAGATATTGGGTTAAATAAAATATATTAAATATAATCTCACTTTAAAAAACTTATTTAAATGCAGTTACAAGAAAATTAAAAATCAGATATGCGGCTCAGATAATATTTCAGTGAGACAGTTGTGCTCCAGAGCCTTGAACAGGCCATTAGAAAGGTGAGCTATCTGGGAATGAATTCAGATTTATTTCAGTGATAGAGAAGGGTCAGAGAACACCTTTTATTAAAAATAGTCCGCTACTCCCATCTCCACTCCCTCTGTATCCTATTACTCTATCAATGTCCTTTGCGGCAATTATAACCATCTGAAATTATCTTGTTTCTGTACTTGCTTACTTGTTTTCCCCTGTGTGCAGTCCCATCCCCTGATAGTAAGTTCCCTGAGAGCCAGAATCTTGTCCATTTGGGGCTTCACTGTGACCCATCACATAGTATAGCATCTGGCACATAGTTTGTGTTCAGTAAATATTTGTTGAAGAAAGGAGAGAAAGATCATGCTCTCTGGGAGTGGCTGGGTGCAGTGGTGGGGTGGCTGGCTGGCTCTTATTTCTCTCCCTCCTCCTGTGCCTGGCTTTCTGCAACCTGGCTCAGAAAAGCCCTGAGCTGCAACCAGAGTTCGGCCCTGACAGGAGGGGAAGGGTAAGTGTTAGTTGTTCTCCATTTGTCCTGCCTCCTCAGGAAGGCAGGACAGGGGAATGGACAGTGTGACAGGCCAGAGCCCTTCCTTCCCTAAGGCTCTAAGATTCTTGTGTGGTGTGATCTTGTGGAAGCTACAAGGAAAATCAAAACTCACAGGATGGTGGTCAAGTTTGGGCTCTGCAAAATAATTGGGACTCTGCCACTTATTGGCTATGTGACAGCAGGCAAACGACTTCCCTTTGAACCTCAATTTTTTTAAATTTTATTATTAGTTTAAAGTGTACAGTATATTGGCTAGAAATTTATATAGTTTATGAAATGATCCCCCTGATTACTCATTCTCTCTTCTGGTTTTCCACCTAACCATTACCTTAGTGCTGACTGCATTCCATCTGCCCTGCTCTCCATCCCTGTGACCATCTATCAACTACTAATTTGTACTTCTTTAACCATTCACCCCTTTCTCCCAACTCCCCTCCCCTCTGGCCATCACCAGGTTGTCCTCTGTATTTGTGAGTCTGTTTGATTAGTTTTTTCTTTTTGGAACCTCAGTTTCTTATCTGGTGATACTGTTGGATGAATTCAGTGAGATGTGTTGACAGTGTTCTGCACAGGCTTAGGTAAATGATGTCTTTACTATTGTTAATTTCATGAGGATTAACTTAACATTTTAAAAGCACTTGGCACTTAGTAGATGCTTAAGAAATGTTAGTTTCCTAGCCAAATAAAAATTATGACTTCAATTGATAAGAAAACTTTAACAGCATTATTAAAGTAAAATATTATGATCTAGTTTTTTTCTAAAAGTCTCATCATGTCTGTGAATAGGGCAGCTGATCCTGAAAATGGCAAGCCTGGGGTGAAAGCAATAGGTTAGGATATTTGTGTGTATTCCTAACTTTTATTGCCAGAGTGTGGTTATGACCTCAAACCCTGCAAGGTCTTGGTAATCTAATTGGTCAGACAACACATTCATTGGGGAATGAGTTTTAAATCACTCCTACAGGAAAAGAAAGGAGAGGGGAATTAGGAAAAAATAAGAAAAAGTGTCATCTTAGATCCTGTAGGTGCTCTAGATCCTCTCTAGATGCCATTAAAAAATGATACCAATGTCCCTTCTCTTTTCTTTCCCTCATCCCTAGGGAATCCTTACCCAGGCCCACAGCCCCTCAAGAGGGAACTTGAATGGAAAAAAATACACTTTAATTTTCACTAACCTTTGATGGAACTTTAGCATTTTCCTTAACCATGAAAATAGGCAACAAACTCTGACATTAGCTGTGACCTTGATACCAATGCAAGTTGTTATTTTTCTGTCTTACTACAGATATCTTGAAATATTATTTGTATACATTACTGGTTCAAAATCAGTAGTGGCTAGACCAAGTGCTAGATCTTATTTAATGAGTTAATGAAATAGCACAAGTATTATGATGTCAAACAATAAAACAACTATTTTGATAACTGCGTTTCTGGATAACTGGTTTCCTTTGTAAACCCGTGTCTCTTATCTTATGCATTTATAAACATTATTCTGGGAATGGTCTGTAGGCTTTAAGAGCCTGTCCAGAGGATGTGTGGCACAAAAAAGATTAAGAATCCTGCCTGTACAAGGATTGCTGGGGCAGGTCTGAAGAAGGTTTAGTTTTATTTAATTTCAGCCTTTTGATGCATCTTAATTCAGGTGTTTCAAGTGGAGTTGGCTATTACATGGTCCCATGGGTCTACTCATATACCCAAATCTTTGAACAGTCCACTCTCTAGGATCCCTGTATAATGGGCACATTACCGACAGTTAATTGTATTTATTAGGATATTTGATGGAACCAGAGATTTGTGTTTGGATATTTGTGCAATGCCAAGCCTTGAACTGATTAAGTGCAGGTTTTATGGGATTACTTATGCCACAGAATAAATATATTTATGGATGAAATTACCGAGGGTTGTCACATGCCTATTATGAATACAGTTAAAGGTCAGTGTCCAAGTAGAGTTGATACAGCTTTTGCTGTGGTGTAATTAAAAATGTTTACAAACAGAGCAAATGATTGAAAATAGTAATATACCAAGTAGAGTTTTTATTCATAAGTACATGTTATGCGGTATATGGAATAGCTCATTCATCACCTGATCTTAAAGACAGGGACCCTTGGTTGAACTTGAAAGGGTAGGGGCAAGAGGGGGATTATAAATCTGGAGGTATTGTGAGTGAAATTCCAAGGAGAAGACCAAATCACTATAACTTGACTTCATTGGAAGGAAGGAATGAGCAGGGCTGCTGGTGAGAGATGATGGGAGTGAGATAGATGGGCAGATGAAGGATGTCAACATCCATTTGTGAGATTTTTGACTTAGAGCAGGTTTCTAAGAAGTAGAGCGACAGCCTGGAAATGCTATGCATGAGAATGTTGACTGAAAAGAAGGAATGGAAAAGCAGATGAGGAGCAGGCGTTTTTGTAGTGTCAATACTGCAACATGTTATGAAAGGTTTCCTGCTAGTTAGCTTGAATGTTATAGGAAGAAACATTTTTATTTTAGAAGATGGCCAACTAAATTTAGGTTCTTTTAACTAAATATAAGTTCTTTGACATGACTAATGACACAGGATATGTGCATCCTAAGAAAGACATATACACCTACGATGACACTTCTCAGCCTCATTTTGCATGGTTAGTGTGTATAAATGTGTTTTACTTTGTAGTTGTTCAGAAGGGTTGCATATGTATTGTTTTCAAATTGATTTTTCAATTACAGTTGACATATTAGTTTCAGGTATATAACATAACAATTAGACATTTATATACCTTACAAAGTAATCACCTGGCTAAGTCTACAAGGGTTACATATTTTTGAAAAGCTTCTACCTGAAAGAGGAGGAAGATTGTTTGGAAAGGGAAGAAAAATCCTAGGTTGCCTCAGCGGTAACACTTCAGAGGCAAACCCACGTGAGCTTTGGTGGTAACTATTGCTGAAGCTCTTCCAAGTCCCCACGTGTTCCTGCTGTTGGTTGCCACAAGCCAGAATAATAATGGAGTTGAGAATATGGGATTTTTGCAGGAACTTCCAAGGGTCATCCAGATTTCATAGGAGAAACAAATGACTCAGATTTCCTGAGCCTTGAAATCTGTGTCTTAGAGAAGTTGGTCAATCACTTACCTCTACTATACTCCTGATTGGTCAATGGCAAAACTAAGGCACTTAGAAAAATTAAAGTTGGTTGCACACAAAGATGCGTGGCCAAACTGAGTTGAAAATTTTATCCTTGCTTTTTCAACTCCCTGATGAGATGGTTTCAGCTGCGCTCTCACCCTCAATTCTGAGCACTTTTCAACTTCAACTTGAAGGTGTGGATGGGTCAAGCATCTTTACAATGTGGCAAAATCCCTATCACTCTCCCGATTTCTTACTCATTGCTGTGAAGTCAGGTTTTAGCAGATTCCCCCCCCAAAAATTCATAAGAGAACAAAAAATTCACAAGAGAACAGTCTAGCGGGCCAGGCATTTCATGGAGGTGACCTTATTTAATAATACCCTTAGATACCATTTGTTGAACTTTCTAAACTGAACTCCCAACAAGCTTATAAGTTGTAAGATTAATCTGCATTTTGCAAATGAGGAAATAAAGGTACTGAGCAGTACAAGGTCACACAGCTAATAGATAATGGAGCTGGGATTAGAATTCACGGGGTTTGACCCTTAGTGCTTGGTAACAACCCTGAAAACTAGGAAGGAGGTGTTATCCCATTTTATAGTTGTGAAAGGTGAGGTCTAAAGAGGTTAAGTCACTCACTCATTCACAAAGCTAGTGATCTATAAAGGCATCTTCTGGAGCAGTATTGTCCAATAGAAATGTAATGTGAATCACAAATACAAGTCACACATAATTTTACATATTTTCTAATAGCCACATTAAAAAAGTTAAAACAGGTGAAATTATATATTTTATCTAACCCAACATATTATCATCTCACATACTCAATATAAAAAAACTTATTCACAAGACATTTTACATTCTTTTTTTCCTACTAAGTCTTTGAAATCCAGTATGCATCTTAGACTTGCAACACATCTGTACATGGACCAACCACATTTCAGGCACTCGATAGCACCATGTGACTACTGGCTTTGGTATCGGACAGGGCAGTTCTAGAGTAGTGCTTTTTAACCCTGGATGCATATTAGAATCACTGGGGAGCTTAAAAAACACAGATGCCTGGGGCCCATCCTCAGAGGTTATGACATAATTGACCTGGGCTTCTGGATTTTTAACAACCACCTCTCCCAGGCAATTCTAATATGTAGCCACATTTGAGAACCTGTTCAAGGTGATGCCCAAACTAACCAAGAGAACTGTAGCCACTGTTGATTGGAGAAGGTTCTATGAGTTTTCTGAAATGAGAATCATTCAAAATAACCACTCTGGCAATATGCTTTTCTAGTTGACATTAAAGAATGCCAGACAATGCCCTAGCTAATTTATTAATTTCTTTCAATTTACATTTGCCAATGTTTTGGCCCAGTCCCAGAATAACGTAAGAAAAGAAAAGATCCCCTCTCCTTTGATCTATACACTGGTCTGGAAACAAACCAGTACAAGTAAATTAAGACATAAAATTCTATTATTTTAATTGAGGTCAAAGGTGTTGATGTCAGTCTGGAATCTTTGCGCTGTGGAGAAGAGGAAGTTGGGGTTTGAAAGCTGCAGGTCGTTGCCAGAATGAAACATGTCTAGTGGGGAATGCGTGGGAAGTGCTGGGTGAGGACAGGAGGCAATTGTGGCTCCAGCTGAGGTCTGAAGGCTGCACAGCCCACGATGTGGCAGGATGCCCACAAAGCTGCCCTCCCCGGAGGCCTCACACTGCCTTCCCACTTGGCCAAACTTGTGTTTCTGCCCCTGAGACCTGGATGTGAAACCCAATATTCAGGAATTCAAGCATCTCATCTCACCCGGAGGTTCCGTTGTCCTTAAAATGCTTTTGGAGCCATTCGGAATAATTTTTGTATTGCTTTCTTTTATTTAAATCCAAACACAGCTTTATTTCCCAGAATGAAATATACTGAGTCTTCTGTAGTGGTAACACTATAGTTATATGCAGTTTTGTTGGTTATATTTATTTGACTTAAAATTAAGCCAGAGAACACATAAACACTGCTGCCTCTTCCATAGCCTTAACTAAATTAATACCATATTTCATCGAATCAAAAATACTTCAACTATAAGATTTCACGTATGCTAAGAAAGATTAAGCTATTATACAAAATGCTTGCTTATCACTTGGGATTTTTATTTTCAATGAAAGCGTTCTTTTAGACTTATACGTAATTTTATTATGTATTACTTTTGCATTCATTAAAAATGAAAGTACAAGCAAAAGAGATTGATTAAGGTATTTCTAAAACTTCTTCATGGTCTTTTTGATTTCAAATCATCAGTGCTTTTGTTTTCTCACGAAATATTGTCTTCTTTCCATCAACAACAACAATGATTCAGCATTTCCTTAAAAAGTACTCCCCAATTGTTTTAGGGATTTTCCTCCAAGACTGCCTTTTTGGATATGCAGTAAATTTTCATTTCATTGCCAAATTATAGTGAAATTTTTCGAAGACATTTTAAGTGACAATTTACTAGCCATGCAACAAACTCATTTGAAGTGCTAAATCAAATTCACACATGGGCAGGTGATGGAAACTACCTCATGACTGCCTGGCTGACAGTTTTAAGCTGGATTCCAATTTCAGAGATGTTAAGATGTGAACAAAAATGTGTTTCTTAGAATTGATGAAATATGGTATGTAATTGTATTTCTGATAATCCAGGCTCCCCAACCGCTTGTCACATCCACCTTGTTTATGTGCTTTAAACAATTTCAGTAAGATTCGTGTGATGTTCACTCAGCATACCTAGGCTTTAGGCAGCGGTGTATGAACAACACCCCCACTTCCTTCTTCTACTCCAGTTTTCAGCTACAAAGCTGTACTCATACTATTCTTTGATGTTCTTTAATATACGAACTTTTAATGTGCACGTGAATTAATTACCTGGGGATCTGGTTAAAATGCAGATTCTGATTCAGTAGGTCTGAGAAGGGACCTGAGAGCCTGCATATCTGGCACGTTCTCAGGTGGTGCTTGCACTACTTACTGTCCTGGGGACCACACACTGAGTAGCCAGGCTTCACTACATCTCAGGATGCGGTATGTTACTGAAGAGATTCAGTCAGGGTGCATGTGGTTTAGTATTTCCTTCATTCATATTATCATTTTGTATTGTAAATACAATTTGATATTGTGTATTATAAACATCATTGTATTGGGTAAATACAAAGATTTCTTAGGATAAAAAGAAAATAAGAATATTATAAGTCTTGTCTTATGGTACAGGGATATTTCTTCCCCTTAATTTGTTTTGTGAGAAATTTTTCATTTTGTTTTCTCTTGCCTTCCTCCTCAAAAAACTTGGGCGACTTGAATTTATTAGGAAATCTGCATGTAATTGCAGATTAATAACCTACCCATTAATACCACATTAGTTCGTTGTGATTAATAGCATCTGTGTGAATGCTTAATGAATTAGTAATGAAGGACTATTTGCTTTAAAGTGTCAAGAGAACATTCTATGTAAAAAGGCATTACCCATAACAGAAAAATTAATTGTATGCCAGTCGGATAATTACTTGTCACACACAGGATATGTTTGTTTGGAAAGCCTCATTGGTGTTGATATTGGCACAGTGAGAGATACTTTTTAAAACATGCATGGACCTTTTAATGTATAAAATGAGAAGGGAATTTTATTTTCGTCAACAGTTAAGATATATGTGGGAGCTTTTATTTATAGGAGAGAGAAACACACAGACACGCACACAATGTGCTTATTAGTGTACTCACATGTTTGCCTGTGTTACTAACCAGAGACTTCCTACAAGTGGCCATTTAGATTAAGTTCTAAATCAAACTGCTTCTACTACTTGCTGTCTATTCTGAATTCACAAATTCACTTCTCCAAGGCCCAAATGTTTTTGTTACTAATTTTATCCCTTTGGCGAATCATTTGTTTTCTCTGTGGTTCCTCACTCTAATTCTGTGATGTCGGCCATCGTTGTTTATTTCTGTCTTTGCCCTACATCCGAGGAAGCGAAGGTCAAGGAAATTATGTGACTTGCCCAAACCAATCCAGCCATGTAATTTGTACCCCACAGATTATGGGTCTAACATTTCAAATGTCTCCTGTTTTAACCCAGGCAGAAAGAGCTACGTGAACAGAGGCTCTAGGCTCTGTCCAGCTGTGGTGCCTTTGAGGGAACCCAAGAAGCCCAGTGTGATTGGGGCTCAGAGTTGGAAGGGAAAAGGGATGAAAGACAAAACTGAATAGAAAGGAGCGGCCAGAGCACATGGGCCTTGTAGGTCATGTAAAGATTTTAGCCTCTGTCCTTGGGCAGTGGGAAGCCATTTGTAAGTGTCATGTTGAGGGGCTTTGATGAGTGATGCGTCTTGCCAGAGCACATTGGCTGCATGTGGGGAATGACTCGGAGGAGGGACTTGATGTATGGGGACCAGTTCAGAAGGTTTCACCATGCTGTTCTATTTTCTGGCTTGGAATCCAGATGAAGGTAGAGTCTGTCTTCCTTATTACAGAAAACCCCAAGCAGTATTGGTTATCCTTTTCTCTCTTTTCTCTTCAGTTCAACATCAAAGGTCATTGTCTCTTCTCTGTAGCCCCTGGTTTCTTTGAACTCAGAAAGACGCTTTGCCAGTTACCCCCAGTCACCTGGCAGAAGCCGCTAGGGAACCTGCAGCAACCAGTGGGTTTAGAAGTTGGCTCTTGGCTCACTGGCCTTTTTGCCCCTTTGTTTTCTCCACTTTTGTCAAAGTTTCTATTGCTTCCCCTCTTTTGGAGGAGGGGATACTGGATAGAGAAGGAAAGAGAGCCAGGTTCCTAATCCTTCACTTGTCAGAAGCCCAATTATAGAGGTACAGCCTCCTTTGACCACACACTGAGGTTTGAATAGCCAAGAATAGAACTTCTGCTCTCACCTCCTCATGGAAGGTGGGAGTGAAAACAGGGGTTAGTTGGGAAGTGGCTTCTTAAACCTATATTTATAGTGTTTTGATGCCACTGTCATAGTTGAGGGGAGGAATTGTAAAGTCTGGAGCTCAGATTTTTTAAGGTTTCAGGGATACAGTATTTATCCCACTCTTCCTCCCCATAGGGTGTGGTATAAGCTGGAGTTGAAAATAGCTGCCCTGTGTTGTTGTTGTTGTTTTTTTTTTTTTCACTTTGAGAGTCTTCCTGGCATAGAGCTGATATTTTTTCTTTTGAACCAGTGAATCGACCCTCATTTTAAAACCCTACTGAATTTTATCTTTAAGGAAGGAACTTTTTTATATCCCACATATGACTGAAATCATATGGTTCCTGACCTTTTCTGTCTGACTTACTTCACTTAGCATGATACTCTCAACATCCATCCATGTTGTCACAAATGTCAATATTTCATTGTTTTTGAAAGCAAAAAATGAACCAAACCAACCAGCTAAACTCATAGACACAGACAACAGTATGGTGGTTACTAGAGGGGTAGGGGGTGGAGGGAAGATGAAGAGGGTAAAGGGGGTCAAGTATATGATGACAGAAGGAGACTAGATTTTGGGGGGTAAGCACACAATGTGATATACAGAAGATGTGTCGTAGAATTGCACACCTGAAACTTATACAATATTAACCAGTGCTACTCCAGTAAATTTAATTAAAAAAAAAAGAATTTTTAGAATAAAAAAATTTAAATTTAGTTCCTCAGTTTTGTAGAACTGAGGAACTAACTTAGGCCTAAATGGGCTAATGCAAGGAAAGTGTTTCCGGAATAAAACAAAAGTAGTGATCTCCTTGAAGAATGTTGACATTGAACTGCAATGGAACTGCACAGTGAGGAAACCAGCAAAGAAAGGACACAAGCTCTTTATTTGACCTTGGGTGGGGAGGTGAATGTAGGAGGAGGGAATCGAGGCTGGTGATGTATTCTGAGATCACAAGCATGATGAAGGACTGGTGATAATTGTCAGCTATGCCTCAAAGTAGGGAAAAAAGGAGGGCTGGCGAGTGCTTTTGGTTTAAAGTAGTGGTTCTCAAAGTGTCTTCCCTGGACCTGCAGTATCAGCATTACTTGGGAATTCGTTTGTAATGCAGATTCCTGGGCCCCACCTAGATCTACTCAATCACTGGCAGAAATACCCAAAACTCTATGTTTTAACAAGCCCTTCTGATGATACTTATGCTGCAAGCTCAAGTTTAGAAACCATTGGTTGAGACTTGGGTGTAATGTGAAATCTAGCCTTGGGGACCAGCTATTTTTGCTCTGACTGACCTCACCAGGCCTCCCACCTGTAGCTAGGTGCCTCAGGAATGTGCGAGCTTGTCACAAATAGGGTGACAGGGCAAAGGGAGTAGATGGCTAGGCACAGACTCACTCCATCACTGCAAAAAACAGGTTTCAATGTAACTAGGGAAGGCCTTTCTTCCAGTTAGGATTGAGAGATCTGTGAAGAAAATCCCTGAGAGCATTGCTGCCTCTGGTTTGCCACTTGGGGGTCTAGTTCTTGCGCAGGAAAACAACTTGTGGAATTTTACTGGGTACCTGCTAGTGGAATGAACAAGAATCAGGGACCTGGCTCCAAACCCAAGCTATAGCATTTACTAGCTGAGTTTCCTTGGATAAGTTCTTACAGGGTTCTTCTTACCTGTACCATGGGGTTAATGACACATGCCTCTTAGGGTTGGTAGGGGATTAATTGAGGTCATGTACAATACACCTGACTCAGAGCAGGTACTTAATAAATGACTGCTATCACCAGTGGGTCCTTGAATGTCTCAGGACTACTCAGGAAGGACCACTGCAGGGAATATATAGCTATACATGGCCTTTTCCTTATAATGGTAAGACGGTAGAAATAGGAGGCAGGAAAAAATATAATTAGGGTTTTTACTATAGGAAAAAAATTGAAGGTGGATTTTAATGACTTTAAGTTTAGCACAGGTCTTACATTGAATTACCTGCTAAGATAGAATTTATCTCAATAGGAGAGCTAGTTTTGAGTTAAAATATCATATTGGCAGATTCATTGTAATACTGTGCTATCAAAGAGTAATGTTAAAATTTAATTTAAATTATTTTGAAGTGTAACCCTGATAAGTATAATCCTTAAAATTCTCTCATAAGTGAACATAATAAAAAAAAATTAGCTTCTATTAGGCTTCCATAGTGTCTAGCAGGTTTATAAAATTGATTTCTTATGGACAAAGAGGTCTTTTGTGTTAAAAGGGGGTATTTTTATGTTATTTGGTAACCCATGATTTAGATTGATATGAGTTAGAGGTTTTTGATTCCCTTAAAATAATCTTTGCCCCTTTTTCTTAAGCTGTTGCCAACCAACAATTATCATTTATAAGTTGATCATAAAAAATGAACAGAGAAAAGAATTCTGACAGTTTCTCTCCCTATACTTAGGTGGGAGTTTTCCAGAAGAATGAGAAATATCAGCTCTTATTGTCTTTTCAGTATGTCAAACAGACTCAGTTAATCTCATGCTTGACCGGCTATGGGGCCGAGGAACTGCAGAGTCGAGTGTCACACAATTCATGTGAAAACATGAGGGTTATGGGATCCACAGACCATGACTTAGTTAACTTGAATTTTATTTTTTTTAATGAGAATAACAATGGGCTTTGCAAGCTGATTTAGAGTCTCCAGGTTTAACTGCATATGAGTTTAATACCGATGCAATATGAGTTAGAAAAATGAAATTTCTCAGTATGGTAAATAAACTGAGGAGCGTGGAAACCAAATTGAAGTCTGCAGCCTGGAAAATCAACAAGGACTAAAAATAGTAAGATTAGAGGCGACATTCAACCATGGGCCATCTGAAGGTGGTTTTTAAGTATCACAAAAGGAGAGGCTAGGCCATGACATGATAGGTTTTAAAAAATATATATGTCTAGAGAACATTCTGTTCATTATGTAGATGTGGAAAGGCACACCTTTCCTTAAAATGTAGATTTAGTTTTCCAGAGTCATAATTTTTTGTGTTCTTTCATTAAAATTAAGAGGACACTCCCCCTGATTTCTAAGGGAGAAAAATATTGACATGATGTACATGAAATTGAGAATTCACCTTGATGACATTTGATGTGAAGGTTTTAGATTGTGATTACTGTTTCCGTTAAGCAAATCAGCCAAAGAGCTCCACCATTCATTGTCTCTTAGCAAGTAGTCAGAGGATCCCCTTTAGAACTGGCACATAGAAGGAGTGAAGGCTGGAAGAAAGAAACCAGAGGAGCGTGTTTTGAAAGAATTCCTGTGCTCTTGAGCCATCTCGTTCAAATGGCGTCAGCTCAACATCGAGGTTCTTGGTAGGTGTTTGCTCACAGGCCTGAAACGTTGTGCATGGAGTTTTTGAAAATAGTGTTGGTTGGGAAGGTCCTAAATATTGCAGGAACTTCAAATGACTGGCCTAACTTGCACATGATGGTTGTGAGCTCTTGACTTACCAGGGGACTGCCAAGTCCTCAGGAGTCTCATTCTTCCTTGGGAATTTCCTCTTTCTATTCCAGAGCTAATAAAGGCCCTGTCTGGGCAGGAGAAGTGAATTGAGTGAGTAGAATTGATAGTCCTTTCTGGCTTCTGTGCTTAAGGGAGTCAAATGCAAACTACAACCCCTCCTCAGCCTAGCAGAGAAATAGAAGTGAGACCAGTTGCAAAGCGAAACTTAGGTATCTTAAAAACCACTGTTTATGACAACAGATGAAGTCTTGAATTTTACTGTATGATGTAGGGACTGGGGACTGGAATGTGAGAAAAGGAGATTATGATTGTTAGCATAATCTGGACATTGTTGATTATAAAAAGAAATAATAAGTTAGTCCAACTTCTTATAGTTCCTTTTCAGTTGGATGAAAAACTCTCAGATTTTCTTTTGTCAGGAATTCAGCTCAGCAAACTGAGCATGAGCCATACCAATCACTAGGCCCTAGGAGTTCAAAGATGTCTGTCCCAAAGGGTACTCAATCAAGTGGAGAATAGACATTGTTTATGCCAAATATTATAGCAAAAGTCTTTTTGTGATAATATTTGAGGCCCAGTGACCAAAAATATCTTCTTTATTAAAATTCTCATATGATTTGTCAACCATGAGACCAGGTTTTTTGTTACAAAGGTATGACTGTCCACACTGTGAGCAAAAACAAATTCTACAGGGACTGCAGATCTAAATGTGAAACAATAAGGATTCTAGGGGAAAAACATAAGAGAATATTTTTATGACCTCAGGGCAGACTAAGATTTCTTAAATAGGACACAAAATATGCCAACCATAGTTGGGGAAAAATAAGAAAAATGGGCTACATTAAAATAAAGAATTTTGGTTCATCGCATGATACTATTAAGAAAATGAAGTCTATGGAATGGGAGAAGATTTTGTGATAACAAATATTCAACAAAGGACTTATATGTGTACAATATATAAAGAACTTCTATAAATGAGTAAAAGATAGATTATCCAATAGAAATATGGGAAATAGACTTGAGCGAGCACTTCACAGAAGATGATGTTGATTGTCTTGTTTTGAGGTAGTGACTGGAAGGGAGCATAAGGGGTTTCTGGAATTCTGGTCATAATGTTGGTTATGTGATTGTGTTTACTTTGTGAAAATCCTTCAAATTAAGATCGGTGTACTTTTCTGTATGTAATAATTTCATTGAAAAAGTTTACATAAAAAAGGAAAATGCCTTGTCTAGGATGAGAAGTGCGAGGAAACTATTCTCAGATGTGGATGCTGACTGCAAAATATCCTTGCTCATGGAACACTGCCTCTGCTATGGAAGCAGAGGAAGTGTTGAGAGCATGGGGCTTTGCATAGTGGCTAGGGCAGGTCCATTTTGTGAAATAGCCCTGCACACTGTTAGCTAAGGCCTTTGGCTACCAACATCCTGAGAAGAGAGGAGGAAAAACATTTATGGAGGAAGCACTAGAAACAAGTTTGATTACTTTACAATTTGGGGTATGGCTGACTCAACCTGTAATCCTGTTTAAGCCACCATAGATTGGTCGCTTATGTGTCTGGTCATTGAGATGGAGACTTTCTGTGCATCAAAATGTTTGATCCTCACAACAACTCTGGGAAGTAAACACTGTTATTATCTAAATGTACAGATGAAGAAACTGAGGCTCATAGAGATTAAAAACTTGAGCTCAAGTTCTAGACAGAAAGTATCAGCAACCTTCAACTGGAACCCATATCTGTGTGATTTCAAAGCTCACCCCTTGACATGTCTATTATATTGCCTTTAAAAAATTGTATTTGGGGATAATGAGAAGAAAAAATACATAATATATGTAACTTCAAATTTGATGATCAGAAGCACTTTGAAATCAATTTTAAAGTCTGAGATTTGTTGCACTATAGGTTTTTATGAACTGGAGTTTTCTTTCTGTTTTAACATGGTTAGGAATACCTGGATGTGGGGCAAGGGGGAGGATAGAGAAATCTTCCAAGAAACAACAGATTATGATGGGAATGCCCTTGTATGGGTGACTCATGAGCCCTTCTCTGTGCTTTAGGGACATTTAATAACCTGAATAATTGCCTCCTTTGATAGCCAGGCTTTGTTTTATGCTCATTAATGACTCTCTAGGCTAGGTTTTATTCCTCTTAACACTAATTCAAATATAGAGATACACAAAATGGATGCTACCAACTGATTGTCACATCGCTGTCTGCATATCAATGTTCTCCTGATTACTGGGGTATGAAGAGAAGGAGAGAAGGGAGAGAGTATGATCAGTTTTGCTGAATTTGTTTTAAAAGCCAAATTCTGGTACAGAAACCAGAGTTTTGACATGTACAAGTTATTGGTATTTGTGCATGGTTAGCATTTTGGGATTACCCTATTTTGCATACACATGTCATCTTTGTTGTGATACAGAATGCCTTGGTGTGCACTCAAGTACATATTTAATATTTTGAGTTATTTTTTTCCTGTGGCTTGTTTTTGGTCTTTAGGGTCTTCATATTTGCAGCCTGTGGAGTATTTATTTATAGCACTGGAATAACATCAAATCCCTAAATGAAATTTGGATTATTTACTTCTGAATATGTCTCCTCAACAATCCAATGACTGTGGAAGCAATATGACAGAAAGGCACATAATCTAACTTGAACACAAATATATGTGGGTATGGTTTAAGACAAGGGTGCCCAACTCCTGGGCCTCAGACCAGTACTGGTCCATAGTGGGCTGCACAGCAGGAGATGAGCGGCAGGTGAGCAAGCAAAACTTCATCTGTGTTTGCAGCCGCTCCATTGTGCTAGTACCACCGCCTCAGCTCCACCTCAGATCATCAGGCATTAGATTCTTATAGGCGCACCGGTCCCTGGTGCCAAAAAGGTTGAGGACTGCTGGTTTAAGCGCTTTCTTTTTATTAAAAAAATATCCTTTATTCTCGGGGCTAGTTATTCTGCTTTTATTGCTGTGTAATGCACAAGAAAGAAGCACTATACAGGTTGAAATCTATCTAGTTATATGGACTTGTTTGACATACAGGTGCATATAAAAAGCTGGACAGGAGCTCTGGATTGTATTTTTTTTTAAAATGTAGAACTTCTGGTTTAAAAGTAGATTACTCTTCAGGGAATATGAAATTAATTTGATTAGCACTGTACATTATGTCTTGAAGCTATTCAGAGTACTATAGGAGCATCTGCTGTACCATCATTTGAAGGCTACCAGGTTGTTTCAGAAATAACTCCCAAGTGCCTTGACAATGGCAGTTTGACATAGCTCTATGTAGGCAGTGCCACAGTGCTGCATGGGAATTCTTCATTTTGGCTTCATGTTGCTAAATTGATACTCCCAAGTACATACAAGGTGGTCTTTTATAGGGATGGTAGTTTTTGTTGAATCTTGGTTTTCCTTTTTCCTTATTTGACAAAATAGTGACCACTGTCGTTTTCAACCTTCAAACAATAGCATCAGTGAATTTATAAATATAAAATCATTTTCCAGGTGAGCTTATGTCTATGCTGGCAACCATTTTATACACATGGCCTCATTTAAATGGCCAAGACTTTGAATGTGTAAGTGGGCAAGGTTTCAGGCAATTTGGGTAGGCTTTCCAATCTCGCCTCTCCATTTCCTGTCTAAACAACTTTTTCCATGTCCACAGCATGTTTATACAACATTGAATAAAACTTCTAATGGGAAATTTCCAGGTGACCTCCCTCAGAGACTGGGCTGTGAAGAAATCTTAAGAAACTCGACCCTGATGAAATTGCCTCCGTTGAGAATATTACTCGGTGCAGAGACAAGGAACAGAATTCAGTTATTTTTGGTTTTTAAATAAATGAATTCTGTTCCTTTTGTGTAGGTGGCAGAAAACATTAACCCCTGCAGAGGGTCCAGTCTCAGTTGGAAATTGAACTTTTGGTTTCTTTGCATTAGGAGAACCGTGGAGAAAAGAATGTTAAATTGTTTTTGTTTGAACCTCAAGCAACTTGGAATCTGTTCTGCCGTCTTACAATATCTTTTATAGATGTGTCTTTTCCAGGTTGTCTGTCTTTACATTTAATTTTCTAGAGGCTGGAACTATGATTATCAAATGACCTTCAACTCAGTACCATGTGGGTGGATACTAATGAAACCTTTCTTAACCTTCCTAGCACTTTTGGAGAAATCGGTCAGTAGAAGGCGGGACACCGATGCCATACAGAAAGCCAAAATCCTTTATTCATCTTGCATGAATGAGAGTGAGTAATAAAGAGAATATTTACCTCCCTTATTCTTCAGAGTTCTTTTAATGTTTAAAGAAAAAAAGAACTACTAGGTATTCTAATGATGTTTAAATGTATTTTTTAAGGGAAGGATCAATGCTTAAAGACTGGGTTGTGACTGGCCCTGTCTTAATGTTCTTTTGCTGGCTTGATGGAGAAAATAATTTTATTTCTATGGCTTGGATTCTTTGGGTGTCAGGTACTCCATGAGAAACTTGGGTGGGCTCAGAAGGGCGAACTCCACTGTATGTGGTGCAGAAACCAGAATCCAGAGGCCAGGACTGGTCTGAGAAGGAGCCTGGGAGGGAGGGCACTTGGGAGTATTGCTGTGTCCCCTAGAGACCTACTGGGGCCTAGAGAAATCTAGATTCCCAGGCAGGCCATGTTCCTGCTGCTTCTCTGTCAGCCTAACAGTCATCTTTGTTGGGTGTCTTAGGCTTTCTCAGCATCTTGGGTCTGATTGGAGTTAAAAGAGGCACTTGTCATTTACCTGGTCTATTTTCTCAAGGTCATTGCAGGAAGAAGCCAGTGCCTTTGGGAAATATGTTAACTTGTTTAAGATTTGGAGTATTATTTGGTGAGCTAGAAAAGGGCAGGAAAAGGTAATGAAAGAGTCTGAAACATTCATTCACTTTTATTGGGGAGCGATTGGTTTTATTGAGCTGTTTCCTTTGGCTAGGGTTGTTCTTTAGTCTCGCAGAGTATTAGCCTCCTAACACAGCTCATTGGCTGGGGTCAATGTTGTCAGCCCATCTTTTTTTTGTAGAGAACATACAGCAGGTTCCCTAGTCAGCTTTCCTGGCAAGAACACCAGGTTTAGACAGTCGCATTGCAGTGACTCATAGGTAAGTCATAGGTAGCTCTGTCTCTGTGGTTATGCTCACTCCACTACCCCTCTCTCTCACAGCTGAAATGGTAGATTGGGGCCGTATGGGAATTTTATCCTGAGAAGGTACACTCAAATTATAGTTTGGTGATCCAGTTTGCAATTCTAACTCTCCCTTTATATTTGCTCCCTTTCAGAAGCGATCGAAAAAGCAGATGCCAAACCGTTGCTACACATTCTGCGGCATTCGCCTTTCCGCTGGCCTGTGCTCGAATCGAATATTGGTCCTGAAGGGGTTTGGTCAGAGAGAAAGTTTAGCCTTCTGCAGACACTTGCAACGTTTCGTGGTCAATACAGCAATTCTGTGTTCATCCGTTTGTATGTGTCACCTGATGACAAGGCATCCAATGAACACATCTTGAAGGTATATAGTGAGGACTCGTTCACCTTATTTATTCAGTCCAAGGTTAGACTTTTGGGATGCTCTCCCAGGGAAAGAGACTCATACCATCTTAGTGAAATGATAAGATGAAAATTCTGTTAAACATTGAGATCTAGAATATTACCCCCTCCCAGATTTGCAGAATGTAAACCATGAACAAACCAGTTTTGTCAGCCTTTCAGAAAGCCAGTGAGTGAGTATCAAGTGATCTGACCGTCAAATACCTACTCTGAGCATGTATGGGGCCCCCCATTTCCAGTGGGGAGAAAGCTGCAAAGAGTCTCTGAACTCTGCTTTTCCCTCCACCACCTCATTCCCCTGACAAAGGAGATAACATATGCCATGACTCCTTATTCCCCCTTCACTAACATCTTACATACACACCTAAAGTTTCATTGTCAAGTTCAGTCTGAATCTCACCTTCCTTCCAAAAGATAAAGTGAAACTTGTTCTAAGTGCTTCGTTGCATTATCTGTTGGGAGATTAAGCATCCCTCCTGTAAGGGAACGGGCCATGCAGATGTAACTTGACACTGATTATTACATTGGTAAAATCAGGAAACTGTCGAAAAACTACTAACAGTGACAGATTCATCAATGAAAGAACTTGTCAAGAATTTAAATAACATTTTTCAAATTGTTTTGTGTTTTGATCCTACTACTTTTTTGCTTTTATAGTAACATTGACTGATAATGAAAATTTTATTGAACCACTGATCTCCCCCAATTCTGTCCTTTGTTGAACCAGAAAATATTAATAATACGTTGCTATTCAAATCATAGAAGTATAAAACTTTTCATGTGTGTTACCCTTTCCTGATATAAGTCAACTTTTAAAAATCCACACCACAGGGTTATTTTTTGGTTTTTTACCAAGGGACTGGCAAATTTTTTCTGTAAAGGACCAGATAGTAATTATTTTAGGGTATGTGAGCCATATAGTTTCTATTTCAACTACTCAACTCTGCCATTGAACCTGGGAAAGCTGCTGTAGACAATATGTACAATGAACTTGACAACAAAACTTAGTGTATTAGTGGCTGCCGATATTGTAGAATTTGTGACTGTTGCTTTTATTAAATCAGTTAAAGCTATAAAAATTAAACTGAATATTTGGAGCCCCTGAAGCACCTTTTAGATTTTTTGGGACATGGTTGGGAAATCACTGGTGTAGTGGATGAAGGAGTAGGCTTTGTTGTCAGAGATTGCGGCGTGTGGTTTGGCTTTGTGATTTACTCACTGAATATTCTCGTGCAAATCACTTCACTTCTCTGAGTCATTTTTCCCACGTGTAATGAAGAGTGAATTAGAATTTACTTTTCACTGTCACTGTGAGGTTTATATGAGATGGATTTGGTGAAAGTTTACAGGATAGATACTAGTACATAGTTGCACATGACGAAGGTGCCCCTCTCTGAAAAGCATGACAAGGCAACTGGTCAGAACCATTTGGAGAATGTTTCTCTTCAGTTCTTGTACACAACATACCTCTCATATCTCAGATTCAGATGTGTGAGAAATAGGCATTTTCTTTAGTCTGTTTCATCACTGACTGAGCTCCCACCCCACCTTTTAGTGGGAAATTGAACCAGTCTAGGTACTTCCCTATCTCCTGGTTGTCCCATTGCTCAGCCTTCTCCAGGGCACTGGGAGATCCTCCACTCATCAGTTACCTGTTTCTGAAAAGAAACCCACTATCCTAGCCCATGTAACCTCTTCAAGTGTGCTTCTCTGCTGCTGGGGCCTTGGGCCTCTCCCTCCCTCTCAGATTCTGCCACTTTCTAGGGACATTGACTGGTCATTCTGCTCAGGAGAAACTTTGATTTCTTTGGTTGCCTAGGAAATCCTCTTTTTTGCCTTGGGAGAAGTCTCTCTTACACCAAGCTCTCCTCTCTCAATGAACTTAGACTTTCTTTTCTCCTGTGGCAAGATGGCACAGGATTTGCCACAGCCTTAAATAGGAGAAAGGAAATATAAAAATACCAGAAACAACAGAAGTCAGTGCCCCAAAACATATCTTGTTACATGTGTTTGGGTTTATTTTATGTAAGGAGATGCCAAGATTTAAGGGACAGTAAAAGACTTGAATATATGTGATCCAAAAAGAGTGTTTGGAAGGCCAGGGTTGTCTCAGTATGTGTTACTGGAACAGTCAGTGGCCTGCATTTGTCTGAATCTTAGCAAAATCCATAAAGATGACAAGGAGAAACTCTCTTGGAAATGAAGTTTTTCTGATTTCTTTGTCTTTCCTTTTCCTACAACATAATTTGACAGAGGTTTCTTTTCCTTTTGCTTCTTTTTTCCCCCTAACCTGAAGTTTATTGCAGTTGGAGGAAAAAAATTCAATTTCAGTTTAATGTATCAGATTTTCTAAACACGTATTTTATTTTCTACTTGCAGTATTCAGATGCAAGGATTAAAAAAACCTCAAATAATACAGTGTCCTAGTGTTGGCCTCTTGAGAATGTCTTTTGCCTCAAGAGTTTGTATGTTTCTACTGAGGTTTAGTTGACTGACCTTATTCAATCTGTTTGGTGTATTTCAAATGTTTCCTAAGAAACCATAACAACCTGAAGGTTTAGAAAAGGTCTCGTAACTTCACTTGAATCATTGAAACTTTTACAATAAGTGAATTTAACTTCATTTCATCAGTGGGAAGCTTTGGCTTTCTTAATATTGCCTACACAGTTTCCTTTCCTATGAGACTGCAGGTCAAAATATTCTCCAAGTAGTCCAAATCTAATAGAAAGCCAAAATATCTTAATCATAATATTGTGGTGTTTTGTGATCCTGGCTTACTTAATTTTTGGAAGAAACAGTAGTTTAGGAATTGCAGTAGGATGAAGCCACGCTGGCTTGTGACTTGGTTGTTTTGGGCCAATTAGAGAAGGATACTGAACACAATAATTTGAAGATTTTAGTAATACACACAGACAAAATGGATGTTATGAAAACATCTTTCTTTTTACTCTTGAAACAAGCAGTATTTTTCCTTGAAATATTTCATAATACCATTAACTCTTAACTTGGCCTTTGTAGAATTTGTTGCATATGAAAGGAGATTTTATGGAAAACCATGATCCTATACAGATTTTATGTGTTAAAAATATTTGAGATTATAGTAGGAGGAAGAAGAACCTATAGGAAATAGATGAAAACAATGTAACATTATGTGAACTAATGATATGGGAATGTGGGATCCAGTTTTTATTCAAATGCTACTAATTTTTGATTTGTTTTTAGATTTTGTATTCTGCTAATTTGATTTAACTTTTTTATGTATAAATCAAATTTAAATTAGGAAATCTGCTGTTGAGATCCATTTTATTCAGTCTTTAGGCAGTTGTTGATATTTAAGAAAGAACCACAGATATAGAGAAAGTTCTGGAACTTTCTTAAAAATTTATTTTTAAATTTACATGCAGTTAAATTGTTTTGTGATGCATGTGTCTAAGTTTTGACAAATTCATAAAGTCATGTAATCACTACTATCATCAAAAAACAGAATAGTTCCATCACCCCCCAAAATTACCTGGTGTTGCCCCTTTGTAGACAACCACTTTCCCCATCCCCAAACCTCATTCTCTGTCCCTGTAGTTTCTTCTTTTTCAGAATGTGATTAAAATTTGCCCATGTCATTGCATGTATCAGTAGTTCATTCTTTTTATGGCAGAGTGATATTCCATTTTGTATCACAGTTTGTTTATCCATTCATCAGTTGAAGAACTTTTGGGTTGTATCCAATTTTTGGCAATTATAAAGTTACATGCAAGTTTTTGTGTGGGCAAAAGTTCTCGTTTTTCTTGGGTAAATCCCTAGGAGTGGGATTACTGGGTCAAACACACATATGTAAGTTGTGTTTAATTTTATAAGAAACTGTTGCACTGGTTTTCAAAGTGGCTATGCCATTCTGCATTTTCACCAGCAATGGATAAGTGATCTAGTATTTCCAAATCCTCACCAGCACTGGTGTTATTGGATTTTTTTTTTGTATTGCCATTCTAATAGATGTGTGGTTGTGCTTTGTTATGGATTTAACTTATGTTTTCCTAATGACCAGTGATGTTGAGCATGTGCTTATTTTCTGTCTGCATATCTTCTTTGGTGAAATGTCTGTTCAGATGTTTTACCCACTTTTAAATTGGGTCGTTTGTTTTCTTATTGTTGAGTTTTGAGGGCTCTTCATATGTGCTGATACAAGTCCTTTGTCATATATGTGATTTTAAAATATTTTCTCACTATCTGTAGCTTGTCTTTTCATTCTCTTAACAGTGGCTTTCACAGAGCAAAATTTTTTAATGGCAATGAAGTCCATTTTTTCTTTTATCACTTGTGATTTTGCTGTCACTTCCAAGAACTCTGTGTCTAACCCCAGGTCATAAGATTTTTCCGTATGTTTTCTTCTAGAAGTTTTGTAGTTTTAAATTTTCTGTTCAGGTTTATGATCCATTTTGAGTTTATTTTTGTACCAGGTGTGAGGTATGGGTCAAAGTTCTTTTTTTTTTTTTTTTTTTTTTTTTTGCATATGGATGTCCAGTCTGTCAAGCATGTTATTTGAAAAAACTATCTTGTTTTCTATGATTGCCTTTAAGGTGCTGAGAGTTTTAATTCAAGAAGTTATGCATTTCTTTTCCATAATAATAATTCTAGTTATTTTGTTGTCTATTATTTGAATTTTTATCACCTCTCCGAAATGTTCCAGAGAGGGTTCTAAAATTTGCTAAGATTTCTCAAAACAAAATTATCATTTGATTTTTTTTTTCAAACAAATAAATTGATGCAGCGCAGTATTTTAGGGGCAGAAGGTGGAAAATCTGATCAATCAACTCCATCCAAATTGGCATTTTGCAAAATACTGTGATGAAAGGAATACTGGATCTGGCAACAGAAGACAGTAATTCTCTGTTCAGCTGTGTTACCTTGGGAAAGTCATATCACTTCTCTGACTTTTGTTTCTCTACCCATCAAGTAAGAAGGGGAACCAGATAATCTCTAAGACCTATTCCAATGGAAAAAGCTTTGATACTCTTCAGCATTGCTAGAACCTCAAAAGGGTTAGAAACCATGAATTAGGGAAGCAAGGACAGGTCTCTGGTACTTTATGATGTCTGTCATTGCTGAAATGTCTATTTGCATGTAGCTCTGAGTGCAGTGAATTGTTTTTGTAATGTTGACACAAGCTCAAAATATGATTTGGATGCAGACCTCATGACTCTTGTTAACATGGTTCATAAGAATTTACAGTGCAAGTAGAATGCTTTCTGTTTTTGTTTTAACAGCTGGACCAAGCAACACTCTCTCTAGCCGTGAGGGAAGACTACCTTGATAATAGCACAGAAGCCAAGTCTGTAAGTTTTACTCATATTCAACTCAGCCTTGTCAGGGTGTTGCTGGGTTCATAAGTTATTCTAAAATTCTTCTTTATTGGAAGTGAGCAGTGTGGCTATTTGGTGATTATATTCCCAATGCAGGGAGCAAAGGCCTTTTATTCAGGCAGAGAAATGTCTTCTGGAGGTCTGGGCATCAAGGCCATACGAGTCCTCGTGCTCAGAGTCCTCATGATTGAACTTGGGAGATAGCTCACCTT
The DNA here is from genome assembly GCA_028627145.1 of Eidolon dupreanum. Taxonomy (NCBI): domain Eukaryota; kingdom Metazoa; phylum Chordata; class Mammalia; order Chiroptera; family Pteropodidae; genus Eidolon; species Eidolon dupreanum. The sequence continues at coordinate 10,115,249 of CM053505.1, forward strand.
CGTGATGAACTAACCAGGAAATTAGCTTGAAGCCATTCCTCAGAAATGCAGAGAGCTCACTCTATTACAGAAGTAATGCATGGGGAGAGATACCCAGTTGACCAATGATTCCCAAATTGTACTGCTTAAGGATCACCTGGGAAGCTTCTATTGACTGTCAGTTCTTGGACGACAGCCCTGGAAAGACTGATTTAGTAGACTTGAAGTGGGGCCTAGGAATCTGTTTTCTTAATAGGTGCACCAGGTTAATGTAAGCTTAATGAGAACCAGATGGGGTCAATCAGGTTCGACTTACTGGGTTGACTTGGAAGCCTAGCTTTTTGCACATTGGATCAGAGCTGGTTTATTCCTGACACTTTCAATTCATTTTGGATACTGTTGAACTTCCAAAGGAGCCTTAGACTAGGGTTCCCTCGACTAGGGAACGATCTGGTTTCTGGTTCAGTCTGAGAATGCAGGAACTTCGACTGGGAAGTGCTGGCTCACAATGGAAGTCCCTGCCCCTCTGCTTATGTTAAACCCTGTATCAGGAGAACTCTGTAGGGCAGGAAGCTAGCCAAGATTCTAGGCAACGTTCTGGTGGCTGTGGACGCTCATCAAAGTTTTCCTTCTTGAAAGTGGACACAATGAATTGTAATCTGAGAGCACTTCTGCTTCTGCTAGGGTGACTAGGTTAGGTCCTTGGTAACCCTCAATGACAGCAGACAGCCTTTTGTTACCTACTCCCTTTCATTTTCTTGCCTCCTTAGCACCACTTGAAAAATTTACTTCTTGATGCACAGCTCCCTTCATGCTTTTGCTCACAAGCTAGAATCTAAATTCCTTAGAAGGATTTCAAGGCCTTTTCATGACCCGATTCCAAACTATGTTTGCTGTGTCATCTATTCATTTCTCCTCTAAGAAAGGCAGACTCATGCACCTCACAGGATAGCTCCTCATTGCTCCTGAACCTGTCTCCTTCAAATGCTATGTCCCTTATTTCTCCAGAGTGGAATTCTTCTCAAGTTCTTGCATTTTCAAGTGCTTAGCAGCTTTATTAAGAAACTTATTTTGGTCTCTCTAATGTTACAGTTAGTAATTACATGTTTATCTCTCTCACACACTGAGAACCAGATCACACACTGGGAACCAGACTCAAGCATTATTCAGTTTTTCATCTGTACCTCCCCAAGCACAGAAGCCTAGCAAGACATCTTGCACATATATTGATTGAATAAATATTTTGAATTGAACTGGGAATTGCAAAACATTGTTTCTAATTAAGACTATTTGCAAAGCTTGCTTACTGATTCAACAAATATTTATTATGGGCCTGCTATATGCCAAGCACTGTATAAGTCCTGAGGTCATAAACATAGCAAGATTAGCTTACAGAATCAAGATGTATGTTAGGATATCTTATTCCCATAGAATAACTATGAGATAATTTAATACCTGCTATATTGGGTTCTTACAAGTATATCTGAAAGGAGAGGTGACCCCCAATGAGATTCTTCAATTCCTATAAAATAAGGTTCTCCCCTCTAATGACACATGAATATCATGACAATGGGTTTATGAACATGCAAGGAAGAAATTCTGTATTTTCTATTTGTTTGGTTTTGCTTCATCATTTCTCTCATCTCTCCCTTCTTTTTTTCCTGAGGTGGTGAGGAGAACTTTGTAAAAACCATACAAAACTGAAAAGACATAGGGCTGCAGTTGCTGGTTTTTAATTTTTTTAGTGTGAAGGTGGGTAAATTGAGCTAGAAGAGAATAAATCACAGTTACCACTAGTCTTCATGGATCATGCCTGCTGCTTTTAGTGACAGCTCTATCCCATTATTTTATTAAAGCCTCTTGGCTGGAAAAAGGAGTCTGACCTTTAAATTTCTATTCTTGGCTCATTTGGAGATGTTTTATGTATCTATAATATTGCTGGTGGCCACAAAAACTAGTTCTCTTGATTCTTGGTGGCTGGACATCTTTGTCTCTCATGGAAACAGTGTCCAAATAGCCATCACTCTTCTTTCTCCCAAAGTGGTAGGTGGGTGGTTGGTATTGCATAATGTCTGTACCATACTTTGAGTACAGAGTGAAAATGAAAATTTATTTTCGCCTGCTGTTTCTGCTCCCCTTTGTCCCTGAAATGTACCAGTTAATAGGCTGTTGTCATGGTCACTTGCTTCTTTATCTCTTACAGTATCGGGATGCCCTTTACAAGTTCATGGTGGATACTGCCGTGCTTTTGGGAGCTAATAGGTCCCGAGCAGAGCATGACATGAAGTCGGCGCTTAGATTGGAAATTAAGATAGCTGAGGTAAGTCTTAATCTAAAATCTCTTTCTTTTCTTTTCCTTATTTTAAAGGCAGTATATCCTGAATGAAATATATATATATATATATGTATATATGTGTATGTATGTGTATGTATATATATGTATGTATGTATATATGTGTGTGTGTGTATATATATGTATACACACATATATATATGTGGATATATATGTGTATGTATATAAAATAGTATTGTGTGACATTGTCCTTTGGGTCAAAGGTAGAACTAATGGCATCCCCTCTGGGAAGTAACAAGAAGAACCATGACAGAAAGAAGAGCTCTTCATTCCTTCTGCTTCTCTGGTTGGAGCCCATTCAATGTCCATTTGCTGCTCAGCTGTGGCCAAAGACCTTCTGATTGTGTTTTCCTAGAGAAACTCCTATGTGGCTCCGATAGAAGAATAGAAGTTTAATAAATCCTTATAGATTTGGTTTGAGTGGAGGGTAATTTTTAATCTACTGTATACCATTCCCACTGAGGGTCAGTATGATCAGGACTTAAGGAAATGTGTACACCCATACTGGATACACAATTTCATTTAGGAAGAGTATAAGGCATGCCTATAAGCATTTTAAGCTACCTTTATGATGCTACTTTGTACCTAACCCTGTTTTTCATTCTTTTCTTGCCCCACTTTAATGAATGTCATTGTGTCATATACTGTGTTCTGTGTAAGACACCTTAAATTTTTTCAGACTAATGGTGGAGACAAAAAGGTATAAGAACAAACTTGAGGGAGAATAAGAAATCCTAAATGGTTAGCTTTGTTCATAGAATAACTTTTTTTCTAGAACAACCAAAGTATAAAGTCCCTGTACATTCCCAAGACCAGAGGGAACAAACATAGTGAGATCTGCTTGTGGGGGATTCCTTGGACTGGAAAAAAAATCATTTGTCAAGAAACTTGTATATGGGTTGGTAACCTTTTCTGACAAGTTGGTAAAAATCAAGTGCATGTGAGTCTGAGTGTTGCTTGGTTTAGTGCTCGGTGAGGTGGTGTTGGGATGTGGAGATACGGAGTTGGGATAGTGGATAAGGGCCAGGAGGACTTAGTCTCTCTCTTAGCCTCAGTTATATACGTGTTTACCTCTCTCCAAAGTCCTACTTGCAGAACAGAAAGTTCATTCCTGCGTGTCACCTTTGAAGACTGCACAAGGACCACTGCAGACGTCCTGGAGTCAAAGCCTGTGCCACTGAGCCAAGCCTAGAGGCAAATAAGAGGCCTGGAGCTCCACTTTGGATGAGGCTCTGATAGACTGGGGGAGGCCTTTTCCTGAGCCAGGGATTTAGACTAAAAAGGAAACAAAACAGCTGGGTTGAGACAAGACTGGGAATTGTCAAGAGGCTAAATGAAGTGACAAATCCATGGGGTGGGGAGAAGTAGCTGGCAGAGAACTGAAAACAGCTTTGAGGCCAAAGGGCTCCAACCTGGGGCTGTGAGCCTGAGTAGAGGGAGGAAGAGTGGACGTTCTCTGAGGCAGTGATTTGAACAGAGGCAGGAACCTGTTTATAAGATACATGATGTCTCTCCTGTGGAGCATGAGGAGAAAGAAGCTAAGGGTATCGAAACATTTAGTAAAAAGGGGGCGGATGTCTGCCACTCAGCCCTCTGTGACTTTGCCTCGAAAACTCCATGGTGAATGAATTTTTGGCCAGCTGGTAAATCTTACCTTAATTTCTTACACCCCAGGTCCCTGGGGACATTCAAAATGAGTGGGACACATAGTACCAGGGAAGCTTCTGAAGCTTCCCTGGGGACGCAGGATATCCTACTTGAGTACAAATAAGTCATTATAAATACAGTCATGGAAGTGTGCATTTTCTCAATCCTAGCTAGAGAAGTGTGCACACAAGGGGAGGGCTTATTGATGGAGTGACCCTTGTGATCGGAGCCAGGTGGAGTTTAGTGGAAAGACTTGACGGGAAATAAATCTAGGCAATGTCTTGAATCATAGTTCAAACCCTGGGAGTGGCGATGGAGGATGGGGGTGTAAGGGTAGGAGAGTCCTTTGGGAGGTGGCTGGTTTAATACAAGGGAATCAGGTGATAAAGGGCCTTAAGGCAAAATTATGATGTGGTTCAGGGGTGGGTGTGGGGAGCTACTCCCTGTCCATGGATGCTATTAAGATGGCTCATGAGGAAGATGATCATTGCTATTCTTTGTAGGTTAGATTAAACATGCAGAGGCTAGAAGCTTCAATTTGGTTTGGTTTTGGCAAAATGACCAAGAGCATGCATATAGGGAATGGAAAGAGTGTGAAGGGTCAGGGCTGGAGATGCATACTTGAGAACGTGTGTCTGGATAGTGATTGAACCCATACCCCCAGCAGTGGGACCAAAGTAATCTCAAGGCTAGAGAAACCAGAGGGAAGAGGGGAAGTGAGGGAATGAGCTGTTGACAGAATGATTGCAGATGGCAGTGGTATCCAGATAGTCTGGTGCTCTTCAGTGAAAATGTGACTCTAAGGATGAGGGTGGTCTGTGATTCATGAAACACCGAGATCATTATCTGCATACCACAGGTGAAAGTCAGATGTTTGTCTTAATTGACCAACTTCAGTTTGCCTGTCAAAACTGGACCAGTAATAGATTTTGTCCATCATTATAGGTGAGGAAGGGATTCTGGGTAGTTATTTTTATGTTGAGGACAATGTTTCACACTGAACAGAACAGGAAATTTTATTTTCTTAATCTTGCCTAATGTGATGTCTTTATTTTTCTCTCCCAAGTTCAGCACCTCACCCAAATCTTGAAAAACTATATGAAACTATGCAGATGTTTTGGCACATGCAGAAAGTAGCCGTGCAGTAAGAAATGGTTCCTTTAAAAAAAATAACCAAAGTCTTTTCCTAACAGATAATGATTCCCCATGAAAACCGAACCAGTGAGGCCATGTACAACAAAATGAACATTTCCCAACTGAGTGCTATGATTCCCCAGGTTGGTGACAACGATCTAGGAAATTTTATGTTAACTTTTTATGTTACAAGTGATTGTATTTCATCTGTGTGTAAAGTTTTGTATTGTAAAACCTACTGTCAGTCTATTTGGTTATCCTCATAACCAGCCACGAAGATAAAGTATCCCTTGTCTGTGCATTAGGTTGTTTTCTGCTATAAGGGACAGAAAACCTTTCCAAGATGGCTTAAAAACTTACAGCCTCTTTTCTCACATGACAAAAATCTACACTTAGGAGGCTGTTGGTGTTGGTTTAGCTGTTTAACAGTGTTGTCAAAGACCCAAGTTCTTTCTTTCCAGTCCATGTTAGTGTATTAGCTTTTCGATTTCATGTTTGATGACTCAGGGTTGCAAGGTGGCTATCACAGAGCCACATGTCATATCTGCCATCAGGGCAGGAAGAAGGAGGAAGGGCTGGGGATGGCTACATCTAACTCTTTTACCAGAAAAAAAACAAAGCCTTTCTAGAATATCCCCAGATGTCTTCCCTTTATTTCTTATTGAGTAGAATTGGGGCATGTAGCCATCCCTATGTACAGGGAAGGCTGGGCTACCGAGTAACTGGTTTTCCATTTCAATAATGGAAGCAGGCAAGGGAGCAAAAACAAGAAAGAGGTTGGAAATGACCTTTGGGTAGCCAGTTAAAGACACCAAGATAGTGATGCTCTGAAGAGGGGACATATGTTACTTTTTGTTGCTGCTTGTTTCCCCTGTGTTGGAAAGGCTGTGCCAGAGGGAAGACCGTGATGTACTTGGGCCTCTGTGTCTGTGCAAACATGAAGAGTGAGTGGGTATGGGAGCCAGAGAGAGTGCAGGGGAGAGTGAGGGCTGAGAGTGAGAGCAGGAGGGAGGGAGAGTGCAAGAAGGAAGGAGGGAGAGAGCAGGAGAGAAGAGAAGGAGAGAGGGAAAGCATAGAATGGGGAGGGGAGCGGACAAGAGCAGGAGAGAGAGTGAAGGAGGGGAGAGTTGAAAAGGGAGGGGCAGTGCTGGAGGGTAAGGGGAGCAAGCATAGGTATTATCTTTTGAGTCTATATGTGTTGTCCATGTGCACATGGTACAAACATGTATTCCATTTATGATTCAGGAAGTAGGTCTGGGTGGCAGGGATCAGGCATTTATTTTCTAGGTGTGAGCAGTTGCATCTTTGATTATTTGGTCTGAAATCACAAGCAGTGGATTATGTTCAGCCAACTCTACATTTGCCTCTCTCGTTGCTTGCTGTCTAGCAAGAGGTTCTCTAATGGTTTTTCTCTTTCTCTTTAGTTTGACTGGCTGAGCTACATCAAGAAGGTCATTGACACCAGACTCTACCCTGACCTGAAAGACATTGGCCCTTCAGAGAACGTGGTGGTTCGTGTCCCGCAGTACTTTAAGGATTTGTTTAGAATATTAGGCTCTGAGAGGAAGAAGTAAGAGCTTTCTTATGTATTTTACTGTGATGTTTGTTTTTCCTTTAAAATTATAAGGCCTCCCCTCTCATATCCTTTGAAAACTGTTTTTAGTGAAAGTTATATCAGAAGAGTCTTGGGGAAAATCATGGTGCCCTTTGTGACAAATTGGCCAAAACCATCATCTAGTGCAATTTATTTGCTCCTTATTTCTGGTCTTTCTTCATACTTTTCTCTCTTAAAACCTAAATTGTTTATTAGTTTTGGGAACTAGTTACATAATGATGTTATTTTCTGAGACTCCTATATGAACATCTTTTTTTTTTCCCAGCTCATTCTTGGTCTTTCGTTGCCTTTTTTTTTTTCTGGTTTCTTTTTAGCCAATAAGTCATTTTGTGGCAATAAACTGAAGTACCTATATTGAAAAGACATAAGATCATTCTGAGAGCTGTAGAAAAATCACACTGATAAAACAACTTCAGGAACTGTCAGGTTTGAGAAAGAATGTTTTAGAATTTGTTGCCTTACTACTTTATCCCTACAAAACCAAGGAAATCCTAAAATTCCCAGGAAAGAGAATATTACATCTTCAGGAAGCCATTCATATTTGACTACATTTAGAAAATGAGGCACAGAAAGGTCAACTAGTTTATAAAGAGAATTTACTAGTCTAATTGCCAGGCATGATTAAAAATTATATTTTCTTATTTGGACTTAGACAAGATATATTGTCAGAAGTTATGTTAAAAAAGAAAGGCACCTTCAAAAGTCCTAGGAATAAAATTTAACACCAATCCCCACCTACAGAAACACTTAGACACCTTTGAAGAGCTGCTGTTCTTTTTGGGATGGTATCTTCTTATGGCAAAAGCAATATATGTTCATTGAGGAAAGCATACAGAACAGTAAATATCGAGAAAAGGAAGAGAAGAAACAATAAATTCATTTAAAATTCTACCAGAGATAAGCAGTAATTCTTTGTAAATTCTCTAAGTGAAAATCGAATTTAGAGGTAGATAAACGTGTGTTGGGTAGAGCCTCACTGTTCAAACTGTGCTTCATGGACCAGTAATGACAGCAGCAGCACATTCCAAGGCACCTTCTCTGTAGGATTTGGTACAGTAGATCTAGAGTGAGGCTTAGGAATCTATATTTTAACAAGCACCCCAGGAGAGTCTCATGCTTAGTTTTTTTGGGGAGACCTACTACATTAGAAGATTATTCATATGTACTTCCTAGCTTGAAATACTATAAAATATGACCCAAATGATTTTCTACTCCTATGCCATTGAGTTACTGAGCACATTTTAAATATTGGTGGTAGTTTCTGTTGAAAGGTGGAGTTAGCCATGCTATGTATGATGTATTCTTCAGACTTAGTGAGTTGTTTTCTTTTGGTGTTTTTGTAACCTTCTGTTGTAAATTAGTAGCTACTTTAAGAAATTGTATTAATTTTATTTCCAGAAAAGCCTAAGTTACAACCAGGTGATAGATTAGGCCTTGGTTTACTTTATTAGAAAAATAATCTCTATTGTGGTGATTATACTTTAGAACTGAATGACCTGTCATAACAAAAGGGACCAAGAAAGACTATAAGTGAAGGGTGATTTTAATCTGGGTCTTGTGAAAGTGATAATTTGGACATATGTAAACATAGTGAACAACAATAGAAGTAAATATAGATAGAAAAATTACCTGCAGACATTATGAAATTTCATTTTCAAATTGAGACAAAAACATCTCTTTCACATAGTTTACTCCTCAACAACCAATTCATCAAAAACAACTTGTATTTTTTATATTCTCATGAGATTTCAAGACGTTGTATACATCTTGAAAAGACTGATAATACTTTATTTGCATATCACAGTAAGTTTTTTATACTACTAAACATGTTTGATCCTCACTTGTGTTGCACTGCAAGAGCAGTCAAGGAAAATGTCCCCTTGGGTCCCCATAGTTACCATATTAATTAAGGCATGCTAATCACTGTATTAGGTCCCTCTAAAACTCTCATTGGCTTGTACAATAAAAATATACTCGTGGTTCATCGAACAGTCCAATGCGGGTGTTTTCCAGATAGTGACTTAGGAACCCAGGCTCCGTTGTCTTGCGGCTCTGCCCTCCTCTGGGTGTTTGAAATCTTCTCCATTTAGCTGGCACATGGGGAAAGGGAGTGGAGGACTGCACAGGAGGTTTTTGTGGGAAGGCCTAGAAGTAGTGTGTGTCACTTCTACCCATGTATCATTGGCCAGAATACAGTCACATTTAACTGCAAGAGAAGCTGGAAAGTATAGTTGAGCTGTGTGCTCAGGAGCAATATATCAAATAAATTATCTGATTTTCTTGAAATGACCTTTTATTGTTTGTTTCGCTCCCCTACCCCCATGCGATGGTGGGCACGCTTGTACAGTAAGTCCTCTCTCAGCATCGTTGATAGGTTCTGTGACTAAGCAAAACTACATATGATGAAATCTGTTTTATCATAGGCTAATTGATACAATTTAGGCCAATTGATATAATCCTATAGTATCTCATCAACTTTATAATGAAGTGATGTTATTTGAGGACCTGCTATAATTGCTTTTGTAACTTCAAGGCCTAGTACAGCACTTCATATAGTAGATACTTCCTAAAAATTTCTGGACATTAACCAGATGCCCCAATTGCTACTATTCGGGAGGTGTTATATAAGCAGAACCTCAAAGGATAAGGAGGAGTTTTTCAGGTAGGGTAGAGTAGAAAGGGGGATGCTGCACATTGTGATTGATGGGACTAGCATGTTGCCTTTGAAGCAGGAGTCCAGAGAGCTGGGGAGGCTTTGAGGGGTTGGTTCAGGCCCAGGATATGTAGAGGAAAGGCTTCAGCTTATTGTTTCCAGCATCCTCTCACCTCTCCCCTAGAGGCACCTTTGAAGAAACAGTGAGCCAGCCCTTCTCAAGTTGGGTGTCAGTGCTGTACTTCTGTTCTGAGAATCTGCCTATGAAAATCACACATGGGTCATGATGATGTTAACCACTATTATGGCTAACAGTTACCTTTATTCCTTAAAATAACTGTATGTTATTCTCATTTTACAAATGAAGAAGCCAAGGTTAAGTGACTTGCCTGAGGATACAACTCTAAGAGGAGGCAGAGCTGCAATTCTAAATTGGGTCACCCTCATTTATATCCTGTCTCTTTTCCATATAGGTACATATATGGAAAAGAGACAATTTTCAGGCACGTCCCTGATAGCTTTGGAAATAGACAGTTTTCCTGTCATTTTCAGGTTTATAGAACCATTCTAGGTTGGTATTAGCTGCTCATGTCTTGACTGCTGCCTTCCCCCATGTATCATGCCCCATGCCAGTATGGTGGGATTAGGCCTCTCTTTCTGAGTGGCTGTGGAGGCAGTGGTGCCGATTTTCTGGCAGGTGGTGCATGGCACAAAACTAGAGCAATGAGATCCCCCAGAGGTAGTGCCAGAGACTGTGTTGGCCCTTGTGATTCAAGGGAGTAGGTGGCCGGGGCAGGGCCAATTGGGGACATGAGCTGGAGGCTGCATATGGGGAAAAGGAGTTGGTGTTCAAGGTGTAAAGGGGGTGTGAGAACGCGGTGATGAGCTGGGCTCTTCAAGTTATGTGCATGTCTTCCCAGCTTTATGTGGATAGTTTGAAATCAGCCCTGGTGAGAATATTTACACCATGGAAATCAGCAAATGCTACAAATCATTTTTTTTTCTTGGAAGCTAGTTGTCTGGCACATCACTGGGTGAGGCATACTGTAGACTTCTGTCCCTTTCTGCCCTCTTCACCTGTCCCCCACACTGATGACTTGAGGCTGTCTCAGATACCATCTGATTTGGCCTGAGTAGCAAGAATGGGAGGGATGAGGCTGAAGAAGGACGGGGTCAGAGGGATTTGGCTTGAGATCTTCTTCCTGGCAAGGCCTGGCCTCATGGAGGTCATCTGTGTCAGAACTATTTTTTTTTAAGCAGGCTGACCTAAAGTAAACCCTTGGAGATTTTGTCAAGCCTCTGTGATCTTTCTTGTCTTCAGTTTTATTTTCATACAAAGCAAACACAGTATACATTGAAATGAGATGATTATGTTGGACAGATGTTCCCAGAGGCTTACCTGGCAATGTGCTGTTATGTGGACTTCTTACGGGGCTCAGCAATGCTGAGGGTGATCTAGGGCCTTGCTGTTCAAAGTGTGGCCCACGAAGAGCAATATGGGCTTTCCCTGAGACCTCATTAGGAATGCAGACTCTCAGGCTCTGTCCCAGACCAACAGAATCAGACTCTGCAATTTACGAACATCCCCAGAGGATTCATACACACATTAAAGTGTAAGAAGCACTGATCTGGGATTTAGAAAGTCCTAGTTTAGTTATTGCTTGGAAAGATGAGGAGGTGGAGTTTTCATAAACCAATGGTCCTTAAACCTGACAAGCAACAAAATCCCCTGGAGGGCTTGTTAAAACCGACTGCTGGGCTTCACCCCAGAGTTTCTGGTTCAGTAGGTCTGGGGCAGGCCCAGGAATTTTCTAACAAATTTTCAGGTGATGCTGAAGTTGCCTGCCTGGGAACATGCTTTGAGAACCACTGCCTTAGGGATACCTCTAGGCAGCCTTTAGGATTTAGGAAGATCTCTGTGGCTTGGAGGACTTTTGAGAAGAACCTGTTTAGCTCGCCTCATGTAGTATAACTGAGAGGAGCAAATCACTGGAATCTGAAGCCCCAAATGTTAGTCCTGGATTTGACATATCTTTGGAAGTCCCTTGACATTTGACCTTTGTTTTCTTTATCTGAAAATGGGGGTAATAATAATGACCGCCTCATAGCATCATCATGAGGATCATAAAAGATGCTTTATGATCTCTTAAATGCAATACGAATGCAAATTGTCATTAATTGAGAACAAGGGGCAGCAAAAGCTTCTGAAAAGATCTTCCCATTCAGAGGCTTTGGGAAATGATTTCATGTTGGTTTCTGAGTGGTGGGTTTTCTCCTTAGATACTTTGTTTTCTTCTATTGTCATTTGGGGATATTACTATACTGCTGAAAATGCTTTTTGAAAAAAAAAAGATGTTGTATGTTTATTTCAAGAACTGTTACTGAGTCTGATTTTTTTCTTTCTTTCTTTTTTTTTTTTTTTTTAAGTGTGTGTGAGCATTAGGTGGCAGTGATTCAGTCATTATGGTCAATTTGCTTCTGGCATGGTAATATAAGCTCTCCAAAGCTGTGCGCTCCCCCATGCTCTGTCAATATATTTATAACTGGAGCAGCTCATCAGCACCATTGTCTCACTATGTGAGCATTCCATCTCCTGCATTCCATACCCTGGCTTCCATCTCCTGGCTTTCCAAGGTCTCATGCTAGCATCTTAGTAATGCCTTGCCCATGAAGGCCTCGCACACTTTCTTTCATACTTACAGATTTCTGATAAGTGCCTTTGTCAGACTGTTTTGGTGTCTCCCTTACTGACCAGGAAACTTTTGCTGAATTACAGACATTAATTCCTCACCATGTAGCATGGGGCTTAGAGTTAGACACATCTGGGTCTGGTCTAGCCTCCATCGCTTATTACCCCAGTTCTCCAACTTGGCTGCATATTGGGCTTAGCTGGGAGGACTGGAAAAGCTATGCTGGGTTCCACCCCAAAGATTCTGATTTAATTGAGCTGGAGGGACCTGGACATCTGGATCTTTAAAATTCCCTAGGCAATTTTGCCTAGTTGGAGACCCACTGACTAAATGATCATGAGAAGTTCCTTAATGGTTCTAGGCCTCCAGTTTCTTGTATGTAAAATGAGTACAATAATATTTCTCCTATAGTGGTGCTGTGTGGATTATAGATAGTGCTGACATGGTATGATTTCAAGGGAGCTAGAAAGGCCTACACTTTCAAAACTCCAACATATTTCTATCACAGTGCCTCTTCTCCCACCATCAGGACCCATCCTAACAATCTCCTGAGCCAATCTGGCTCATCACTGCTCCCTTGAAGGAATATCTTTTGAATTCACGTAAGGATATCTACTAGCTGTGGTCCTCCTCATCTGCACCTGTGGATCCAGTATAGCTCTCACATCCAGCAAGCAGTATTTTAAGGTTGAAGAACATGCAGACCTTGTGCTAGAATCAGGCTTTGCCCCATTGACGTTCTCTACACTGAACCTTGATTGCTGCCTCTGTCTCCCACTATAGCTGGCCTTTTGGCTTGCCTCCGAGAGTGATGACTCTGCCTCACCATCTCCTCCAACACATGAGCTAGTCCTACATTATTTAGCTTGCCCATAGTTCACATTCCTTTTTCATACACCCAAGCCTTTCATCCTGTAGGCATAGCACAGGCCCTGTCCCTCTCATGAAGCCTACTCTTATCCCTCAGTTTGAGGTGTGTGTGCTCCTTCTGGTGAAGCATTTGACATGCACTTTTGGGTGCTAGGGTCTGCCAAATTATTATTTATGCACTTGTCTCATTTCCCCTTTCTTTCCCCTTATCTTTCTTGCCTTCCCAACTCCCCAGTACCTAGAACTATTAGTACACATCTGGGTGCTCAGGATGTGCTGATTGGATGAAATGATGATCTCATATACTTGCCGTGTCCCTTCAATTAAAAAACCTCATTATATGAATAAGCTGAAATCTCAAGCCCTGTGTCCCCCAGCTAGACTCTTAAGTTCTCTGAATGTAGGTGCCAGGATCCTATTTCTTTACATTTCTCATGGTGTCTGGAACAATACTTGGGCAACAGTAAATGTACTTCTTGTCTTGCTCAGGAGTAGGAATGTGAACTCAAAAGATGCAAAGGAATGACCTAAAATTACATGCGTGAGTTTATAGTAGCCTCAACAGAGTGTGGACAAGGGCTAGGCTTTGTTGATGAGAGCGGTGGTCTCCGGGGAGGAGTGTACATACCCCGACAATAACCACTGAATCCAAAAAGAATATTTTAGAACTTTTATATGTCTTTATATTTTATTGAAAAAATAGAGTTATTTGAGTTCTATAATAGATGGCCATAGACCCTTCATTTGTGATGTATGACACACACGAGGGGAGTCAGTGTCACCTGTAGTAGTTTGTTTTCATTATGTATATTAAAAATAATCTTGAGCTGTTTACATATACCTATAGATTTTTGAATTTTATTATCTGGTTTAATCCTCACAAAATGGACAAATGGCTTTAAAAATTCTTGCAGAGAAACAGAAATTGGAGTTATTACTAATAAAGCACAAGTAAATGGCAAGAAAATGGCAGAAGTGGCCCTAATCCTAATCTAATATGCTACCTTGGGTAGCTAGATGACAAGGTGAAATCAATGGCAGTGAACCAGATCTGACAAGGATATGGTCCAAAATGTTTAAAAATAGTCAGGAAGACTATATGAAATGTGGATTTACATGCACTATTATTGTTGTATTACCTTAATCCTATGTGGATAATGTGTCTTGAAGAATTAACTAATGGTGTTTGAAGAATTAACTAATGACTTATGAAAATATCTTTACTTCATTTTATCTTTAGAAATTTCTTTCTGCATCTGTTAAAACATTTCTGATATGTTTTAGTTTATTTGTCCATTAGTTTATCTATATGTAAATGAAAATAAGTACATATATATTGAGTATATATGCTGAAAAATATTTTCTTGCTACACGTACAAGTCTACTGGGTTAGAGCGCCATGCAAATGAGAGTGTGGGTTCTTTTTAAAAAATTAAATTTTTTTCAATTACAGTTGAAATAAGATATATTAGTTTCAGGTGTACAACATAGTGATTAGACATTTATATAACTTATGAAGTCATCACCCTGATAAGTCTAATATGAGTGCGGGTTGTTCTTGATGGGCCAGTTACCATCATCATGTCACACTGCCCTCACATGATTGGCTGACCTAAAAGCTATCTCAGGAATGTGTGTTATTAGTCAGCATGATAATGGCACAAATGGGGAGAGATGGGTCATTAAAAATTCATCATCACTATTGGTTAGAAATTAACTCAGATCACACAACCTTCTGAAGTCACTGGCATCTTTGGCTTACAGAAAAAGCCAACACTTAACAGAGTGTAATGTATTTTTAAAAACGTATTACAGGTATTACATGAGAATATGGGGTTGTTTATGTGTTTGGAAGTCAACAACAAAAACAAAAATCTGGAATTTACTCTTCGTCAAGCATTTTCTTGTTTATATTACCCTCACAATAATCTTATATGGTAGGGATCATCCACATTGTATGACAAGGAAAGACAAAATCAGCACACTTTAGTGCCTTGCCGAAGCTCACATATCTAGTCAGTATAGAACCAGGGTACAAATCTAGATAATTGATATTAGCTAATATATTGCCATTTGTTTCCAAAGATAAGAATTTACTTGCATTTATTATCAAGCCACCTAATAATTCAAAGGTATTGACAATTTCGAGATATAGAAGGCTGGGCAACAGGGGCACCATGCCCTGAGAGGGAAAACAAAATGTTCACAATGAAGCCTGGAGTTGGAATCTTCATTTCATCTGTCTGTAGAAGGTGGTGAAAAGCAAACCAATTTTGGTTAAGCTTATTGACTTTGTATCATCTTATGTGATTTCTCAAGTGAAGGTTCTGCAGTTTTGTATAAGCAAGAGGTCCCTCCATGGAGCTTTGCCAACAGTTTTTCCCAAGGCATTCTGCAGAGCATCAGATATCAACCTAAGTGCAATAAATGTGCATGCATCTCTCTCTGTTAACAGGACCATTGCCAACTATTTGGTGTGGAGGATGGTTTATTCCAGAATTCCAAACCTCAGCAGGCGCTTTCAGTATAGGTGGCTGGAATTTTCAAGGGTAAGTTTGAAGAAGATTGCAATGTTACATGACTGGGTAACTTTACATGCCACAGCAGTCCATATATTAACTAATCCAGTAAAAATCATCTTTAGGGATTGGACAGAGGGAGTTTTGCAGCCCAAACTCTACTTTTTTTTTTTTTTTTGCTTATTTCTTTTTATTGAGGTAAACCTTACATATAATAAAGTGTACTCAAGCCCTACTTTGATGGGTTATATACAGATATTTAGGGCAGTACTTGGGACTATCACATTGTTTTCACTCTCTACCTTTTATCAGCTTATTCCATTTTTCCCCAGTGTTTTTAACTGGGTCACTGTAATTATAGTTTTAATATTTCTTAGTGATGTATTTATAACTATTTTTCATTTTCAGTAATCTGAATATTCAAAATGTGCATACTATATATATATTAGATGGTAAAATTTCATCTTTAATTTAGGGATAAGAGTTTTGTCTTTAACTTTACTTTGATCTTCAATCTTTGAATCTATCCTAACTCTGCTTGGTGGAAGAGGCCTAGATCTAATATCCTCTGAGACCTCACTCAACTGCCTGAAACACTCCCCCCCATATGGCTCTTTGATCTTCACTTCTCTCCTACTCTCATTCTCACCTTACATAGGTGTTGTACTCTTATCTGAGTTTCAGAGGCTTTTGTCTAAGTAATTTTCCCACCACTAGAGGACTTAAGGATTTTGTGGCCTTTTTAATATTTTAAGGATTTTGTGACTTTTAAAAAGTATTCTTTTTCTCTCAATTTGAAGTTATGTGAATGATGAATTTTATAAACTATGATTTCATTTAACAGATGTTTTAGTTATTAGACAAAAAAGTGATAAGTACAGAAATTCTTCGTGGGTCATTACTCTTGAGGAGTAACACAATTATTTTGAATACATTTTGGCTCTTTAAAGTCACTAGAATATCAAGCTTTATGGAGAACAGCATAAAACAACTATACATATTAAGGGCATATCAAAGAGTTAAGCTACAAAACCAGTAGCACATATATTTAACTCCTATGGATCACGTAAAAGATGGTACCCAGCTGCTTTCTACCCCTACTGTGAAGAGAATGAGAGAGAGAGAGGTGTAAGAAGTAGTGTGTGAAAAATTTGAGGTTAGATTTGAGGGGATGTTTCTTGAATGTAAAGTGCTAAATATAATACTGAACAGCCAAAAAAAGTTGTAAGGTCTCTTTCTCTAGAGGTTTTAAAAATAGATTTATTGTTTACCTCTGAGAGGGGTTGTGTTACCACAAAGTAGAGGAAAATAGTTGAATTCAAGTGCTAATTCCATTTGCCCTGAATCAACAACTTGGGTCTAACATTGTTCAAGGGCCTCCTCCAGCCACCATTCCCAGGGCCTCCCTTCCTCACTGCCTGCCTTGACTTTGCCTTTTGAGTGCTCTGAACTCCCAGCCTCCAAGGGCAACTTAAATAATATTTATTTCTTGCTTTCATCCCCATGAGTAAACCTTTGAGCCTTCCAAGTCCTGCTTTGGAACCTCTTTACTTGTTTGTAAATGTTTTCTTGTAATGGTTTAATCGGGACAGATGGAGAAAACATTTACATGTGTCTTTTACTTGGTTACTGGTATGTTCTTTGCTATGACACTCTGTAAATATGCTTCCTGGATTGTTCATGGTGGGCCATGTTCTCCTTGTGAGTGGACTACCCAGGGCAAGGAAACTCTCACTGGGCAGGAACTTTGATCACCTATTGATTCTAGACCTTTCTTGGTGGAACTTTAGTTCTCAGTAGATATTAAATACTATCTGGACACTTCGACAGCTTCCCCTCACATCCCTGCAAACTGCAGAAAAGCTATGCTATTGTCCAAATCCTTGGTTTAATGGTGAAAGTTAGAAGGAGAGGACAAATACATTATTTTCCAAATATTTTGGAAAAATATTTTCATGTAGTTTTAAGTATTAACTGGGGACAAGCAGAATTTTTTAAATCTGATTTCACCTTTGGTTCTACTATCTGACACATGAATATGGGTTGGGGCATGCTGTGTTTTGTAGACTGTTTTCTTCAGGTTGTTTGAGGTTATTTTTAGCCATAGATTTTATCCAAGTGAAACTCAATCTGAGTCGATTTTCTCCCACAGGTAATCCAGGGGACGACAACTTTATTACCTCAATGGGACAAATGTGTAAACTTTATCGAAAGTGCCCTCCCTTATGTTGTTGGAAAAATGTTTGTGGATGTGCACTTCCAGGAAGATAAGAAGGAAATGGTAAGTGCTGCTCCCCAGCTGATAAAAACAATGGCAGCTAACCAGGTCTGACATGGATAAAGTCAACAGGCCAATATCAGCCTTCCTCCTCTTTAAGCAATAAATCTAGATAACAGTTTTGCTTCAAAGAGGAATACTTGCAGTATCGTATTAACCAAAAACTCAAACATAGAATGTCATCATGAAAATTAAGAAAATCTAGAAGTGAGAAAACAAGCATGAAATCATGCCACACAGAGTTGGAATTTATCCTATAGAACTTAAGTGTGTGTAGTCTGTGCTTAGAGGAAAAAAGGGGGCCTACATAATTTTATGATTGGATATTTGAATTGTTGTAATTAACAAAAGGTAGAGGTTTTCCAGTCAGGCCTCTCTGTTTTACAGATCAGGAAGCTGGAGACCTAGAAATGAAATGATTTGTAATATATTTTACAACTATTAAGTGGCATAGAATTAGAATTAAGATGCAGGTTATTTTCTCTTCTCCTTACACTGCTTTCTAAAAACTAAAGAGGTGTGACATTTATCTCACAGAAAACACTCTATTTTTTCATAAACAAAAAGAATCCTTTTATTTTGGAAATTTCTAAACATACAAAAGTGGAAAGAACAGTGTAATGAAAGCCCATGTATCTATGAACACTGGCTCTATGTAATTGCTGTGATGGCATTAATGGCCCAGCCAGATACATCTAATAAAAGCTGAGGTTTAGTTTCTTTCATTTACTCAACAGATATTTTGTCAAACACCTATTACATGTCAAGCCCTATTCTAAGAATATGGAACACATAAGAGAACAAAACAAAGATCCCTGACCTCATTCAGTTGACATTTAAATGGGGGGATGGGCGAACAGATGATGCAAAACACAATGAATAAATTAACAAGTGGTTTAGGAGATGATAAAGACTCTGAAAAAAAGAAAAAAGGTGATAGAAGTAAAGAGGAACCAGGAGTGCTAGAATGTGTGTGTGTGTGTGTGTGTGTGTGTGTGTGTGTGTGTGTGTGTGTATAGTAGGTTGTAAGATTAAATAGGATGATCAAGGAAAGCCTCACTGTGAAGGTAGTATTTGGCAAAGATTTGAAGGAGGTGAGAGAATTAGATTTGACATTTGTCTGGGGGAAGAGAGTTCTCAGCAGGAGGAACAGCAAAAGCCATAAGGCAGGAATGTGCCTGGAGTGCTGCAGGAATAACAGGGCAGCCTATGAGGCTGGAGTCAGATGAGTGAGGGTGAGAGAAGTAGGTGCTGAGGTCAGAGCAGTAACAGGGATGGTGGCATTTTATAAAGTCTGTAGGCCATTGTAAGAATATAGGCTTTTACCCTGAGTGAAGTGGTGGAGTTACTACAGGCTTTTGAGTAGAAGCCTGATGTGTCCTGACTTATGTTGAGAGAATCACCCTGGATGCTTTGTTGAGAAGAGACTCTAGGGGTGAAGGATAGAAGCAGGGGGATAGTTAGGAGACTGTCGGAGGGACCAGGCCAGAGTTGATGTTGGCTTGAACCAGGCAGTAGCAGTGCAAATTGTGAGAAGGGGTTCGATTCTGAGTACATTCTGAAAGGTAGATC
The DNA here is from genome assembly GCA_028627145.1 of Eidolon dupreanum. Taxonomy (NCBI): domain Eukaryota; kingdom Metazoa; phylum Chordata; class Mammalia; order Chiroptera; family Pteropodidae; genus Eidolon; species Eidolon dupreanum. The sequence goes on from CM053505.1 coordinate 10,134,559, forward strand.
CTACATAATTTCATGACAGATTGGATGAAGGATGTGAGAGTAAGAGCTTCGAGTCTGATTAAATGGAAATATGGAGTTGCTGTCAATTGATGAGGGGAATACTGTGGGAAGGCCAGGAGTTTAGTCTTGGCCGTGTTGAATTTGACACGTTCTCAGACTTCCAAGTGGAGATGTCAAGGAGGCAGTAGGGTATGTGAGTCTCGAGTTCAAGACAGTGGTGGGGGTTGAAGGTTAGAGGGGAGGGGAGAAAGTGTGAATAGTGTCTAGGGGAGTGAGAGAGCGAGTAAATGGAGGAAATATGGTATGGCTGCCTGGAGGCAGTAAAGGTCTAGGTGAGGTTAAAGGTCATGAATTTAAAGAGATTCCTTACCTTGGCAGTGTGTCATTCTCTGTTTTAGCTGCATTGGAGAAGGGGTGTGTTTTGAATTAGAAATTTGGATTTAGCCAGCATTTTGTTGTTGTTGTTGTGCATTTTCTTTGTGAAGAATTATATTTTACAGATGGCATGAAGCAAAATATCTAGGCATGATTAACTAATGCAGGGGAAGAAAAATAATTTTCCATCTACCCTTTTAGGTTCTTGGCTGAGACTGCCCCCTCAGGGCTATAATCAAAGACATATTGATAAGAGGAAAACAAACAGAATTTTAGTAACATGCATGTCTCCTGTGTACATGGCAGAGACCTGGGAAAACTAAGTAACTCTCTGAAATGGCCCAGGCCAGCACCTTAAATACCATCCCCAGACAAAGGAAGATGGTGAGGGGGGATCTAGTTATGGGAGGTGACTAGGAAAAGCATAGTAATCAAGTGTAAGGTTGTTATGCAGATTTAAGTCCTTGCCTTCTGTAGTGATAAGATATTCTAGAGATATAGCCATCCTCTTTCTGGTACAGAGAGGGAGACATTCTCTTATAAATGGAATTTCCCTTATGAGAGAAATGTTGATTTCTCTCACTGTTTTCTCCTGTGTCTGCAGCCTGTCAAAAATAATCAGCCTAAAATAATATGCCAAAGAGACATATTTTTAAGTGGTATATTTTGCTTCCCTTCACTAATAGTAATCCATTATAGTCAGTCAGATACATATATGAGCAGCTTGGATGCAGATGGTTAATAAATACTGAATTTAAAGGCATAAAAATGTCTGTTATAATTCACATGGCTGGTATTATGTGCTGTCACATAATACCAACTGGTTGGTATTATATGTTGATATGTAATACATAACTATGTATTATGTACTGAAGTTGGCATTGAAATGCCAAAAATCTATATTTATTTGGATTTTTGCTGTCTTTTGATACTTTGGAGAATTAAGTCAAATTTGAGACTTTATATTTGAACCTGAATGTCCTCTTTTTGCAAATAATTCCACTGAAGAATTAATGTCTTATTTCAAAATACTTAATATTCCCATTGTGTGTTTTCTTTCACTCCTTGGTTGGAATAAATGAATTGAGATTTATCAGACAATCACAGTGGTAACTTAAGCTCTGGGAAGGATATAAAAACAATTAAGGGATAGTGGAGGGTTTTTTTTTTAATGTAGCAGGACTTTTTTGGCAGTAGAAGAATTTTAAGTAATATGAAAGGTATGTGGATTAATTTGTTTTTCTCAGTTTTGGTGTGAAAGCCCCTTTTTCATGTGACAGGGTGTGACATTCTAAAACAGTTGATTTTGGCAATCCCCCCCTTATTTTGATGTACATGGGACATGGAGATAGAATGATAGTCACATAGATACTCACCTATTTTACATAAAATTATTTGCCTCCCTTAAGCCAAAACTATTTGCCTCAGGGAATACTTAAGTAGGAAACTTACAAGAGAAGTATCTGGCTTTTTATACCCTGTTACAGGGCTCCCATCCAAGAGCCACCTGGAATCACTGATTTACATGAAAAACATTTTGTATTATTAGTTGCAGGCCAAAGAAAAAGAAAAACAGGAAGATCCCCAATGGGACAAATTCCAGAGACTCTAACTCAGAAGGAAGGCTGCCATTGTTTTATTTACAAGAAAAAAAAAAGAAAAGAAAATTGTTAAGCAAATGAATACATTCAGAAGGTTAAACTTCAGGTACTTCTCAAACATTAATGTGTATAGGAATCACACTACGATCTCATTGCATTTTAACAAGGATCTTTTTAACTTGGTTCTGGGGTAGGACCTAAGAATTTTCATAACAGACTTCCAAGTGATGCTGATGTGGCTGGTCCAGGGATCAATCACACTTGGAGTAGCTAGGCCTTTGCATCATTTGTTTGCAAACAGTTAACCACCAGGAATCTTGGCCCTGGCGATTTATGTGAGCAGGGCAGGCTGTTGAGTTGGATAGCAGTACTTCATTTACCAAAGCCTGCTGCATTAGTGCAAATAACCACTTCAATTTTCAGATCATTGAAACTTTCCCTGATTCAGATTGATTTAAATGGACTGTGCCAAACCCTATGTGAGGGTATCTAGGCTTCTTCTTGTTTCCCCTGCCCGCTCCCCTCTCCCTGAACTATTCAGTTTTCCTTTGAAAACTGGTGCCTAGGTTCCTCCAGGGGACTTTCTGCTTCTCCTCAGTATCTCTGTTTCTACTGCCTTTTAGTTGCAGGATTGGCCCAGCTGCTTCTGGTTGGCACCCTTTGTCACAGAGTTAGGGAGAGAGCAGTTCACTTTGAGGTTTGCTGTGTAGAGGAGAAAGCATCCTCCCACCCCCAAACTAGCAGAGTTCTCGTTCCTTTTCACTGGGGAAAATACACAATTCCCCATTACTATTTCCTGATGACTGCCCATATGCAAGTTCGCATACTGACACAGATACATATTTATTCACTCACATATAACAATGGGGTTACAAGTTTAATAAGAAATGGGAAGAATGGCGTAGAAAAAGGAGAATCCTTCAATAGAAAGCCACCTAAAGAGGCCATATGGAATAGTCTCCTGACTTTCAGATAGTGTGACAGGGCCTTAACCCATGTGGGATGGGCTTCCAGCCTTGTACCTGAGGGACAGGCAGGTGGAGTGAGAGTAGGGAGTTGCAGAACTCTTTGGGCCGTGGTTGTCTTTGTTACCTAAAGTAGCACTATCTGATGGAACTTAAATATGGCCCATCTATATAATTTTACATTTTCTAGTAGCTTCATTAAAAAAGCAAAGGGAAACAGATGAAATTAATTTTAATAACATTGTTCAATTAAATATATCCAAAATATTTTACCAAATAATTAATAAAAAGGTTATTAATGAGATCGTTTTATATGCTTTATTTCATGCTAAGTCTTCGAAACTCCATGTAGATTTTATACTTATAGCACATCTCAATTCAGACTGAGTACATTTCGGTTGTTCAGCTGCCATGCATAGCTACCATGTTGTACTTTTGATTACCATATTGGATGGTGCTCAACTAAAGAGCTGAAGGGGGAGCTCTTGAGTTCAGTGTGGCAGGGCTCAGTCCCTGGGTGAGCAGTCTCCAGGTGCTAGTAGCCAGGACTAAGAAGTTGGGGTCCTAGGTTCCTGACCAGCTGGGTTTCACACTGGGCTCTATTATCAGTGGGGAAGGACTCAAACAACACCAGAATTCATGGCCTGGGAATAGGGGTGAGAGTTGGAAGCAAGCTGCTACCTGGTGAGGATGTTTCGGGTTCTCTGGTGTACCTGCTTAGAGGAGACAAATTCCAGGCCCTATTCTGAGGTAAGCACCTCAGAGGCTTGCTTCTCATTGGCTCAAGGACTGGGTGGGTGGAGTCTGCAAGTTAAAGATGTTCAGTGGCTGAAATGCACAAAGGACTCAGTCAAGGTGAAACCTGGGGTTTCCAAACTCAAATACCCTCACAGTGGGTGAAGAACGTTAAATAATGTACAGGAGTAAAGCTGGCTGGGTGTCAGCAAAAGCCAAGGCAAGTGCAGTGATGAGTGGTAATTGCCCCTGGGCCTCAGCGTCTGGGACACAATAGTGGTGAATAAGAATAAAAGTGCTGTCCTCGATTCAACTCATGGTATTTTCATGCAGGATGCCTGTTGAGGGTTGCTAGGTTTGTGTTTTGTTTTTTGAGAAAAGTCAGAAATATAGATTTTTATGTGAAATTTCCTACATTAAATCTTGGCCAATCCTCTGGAAGCCAATCTGAATATGTCCTGTGGAATAATAACATTTGTAGTCTACGGCCATGCCACCCTGAACAAGCCTGATCTCGTCTGATCTTGGAAGCTAAGCAGGATCGGGCCTGGTTAGTACTTGGATGGGAGACCACCTAGGAAGACCAGGTGCTGTAGGTGTAAAAAAAATAAAAAAAAAAAAAGGGATTGTAAGCTGACAACGTCCTTGCAATCTGTGAGGTCAATCAAGGGTTGCCTTGCCTAAAAATAAAAAATAAATAACATTTGTGCCTTTTACACTAACATTCTCTCTCCAATCTTCAGAACCAAAAATCAGGACCTTCTCTGTCAGATAACTTAACTTTTTATCTTGTTTAGAAGAAGGACATGCATAATTTTAAAATGTGCCATATTAGCTAAACATTTAACAAGTCATTTTTGTGGAAAGTTATATAAAGGATATGAAAGTGGGACTCCCTCAGAGAATTCATGATGTATTGTCACTATAAATAGAGATGATGCTCCTTCCCACTGTGGCACATGCTGATCTGTATGCTTGTGATAGGAGAGAGGATTAGGGGTGTGTGTGGGATTGGGAGGGAGGGATGTCTAAAGTTATTGTTATTTTTCTCTTCCATTTCCTTTTTATTATTAATGATACTTTATATCTGTGATATATGAGTAAATGCCCCCAGATAGATATCCACATCCATGGAGGGCAGGTGAAGATTACCAGTGATGGCTGGGAAGGGAAGGATTGGTCACCACGGGCCTAGTGTGACTGATGGTCAGGATGTAATGTTTTAACAATCTGGCAATGATAACAAAGTAGTTAACTTTTACTTAGGTTTAACTGGATGCCTGGCATTCTCTAAGTGCTTTCAATGTGTTAACACATTTAATCCTCACAACGGCCCTATAACTGCTATTACTGCCCCCATTTTCCAGATGAGGAAACTAAAGCTTAGGGAATTTCACTCCCCAAGATCATACAGCTTGAAAATGGTTTAAGTAGGGTTCAAGCCCAGACAATCTGGATTTAAGCCAGTGTTTTATTCCCTTCCTTCTCTCTGTAAAACACTTAAATTTCACCATTTTTATGACTAGAATGTAGAGACCAGTCATAATAAGGAGACTTTGTGGCTTTTCCTATAATTAATTCACCTCATCAGGAAATTATTTATTCATATATTAAGATCTTATAAAAAATACATTTTCTGTTAGCATTTAAAGATAGGAAATAGTTGGAATAGATTTTGCTTCTAGTATTTCAATATTTTAAAGACATTTAAAATACATTTGAAATTTTAATTCAGATCCAGTATGTAGACATTGCATTTTTGTGTTCATGTAATTTTTAGAAGAAAGACAAGGAGTAAGTTTATCAGTGATTTCATCTAAGAGCAACCTTTGATGTATATCTTTGGCTCAATCCACACATTGAGCTCGATTTCCAGTATTTTTTACATATATCATTCTTAGGAGTGATCCCTGATGTTTGGCATGGTCATGCAAAGCTCTGTAAGGTTTCTCATCAAAAAAGTCTTTAAAAAATGTTTACCATTCTTTAGTTGCTAAGGCAGAAATGTGAACATATACATCCAAGAACAATTTTCTAAGTGTTGAAGCAAAAACAACAACAACAACAACAACAACAACCACAACAACAAACTTTCTGTTTAACTGTGGTTTCTAGAAAATTCAGTGAATTTGGAGTTCCCATTTGAACATTTTTGGCTAAATTATTAAACCATATCATTTTATTTCATTTTAGATATGGTATCCCCAAACTACTTTATTCATATATCTCAACTCTGCCAATAGGCATCTTTTTGCTGCTCCCTCAAATTTTCTGTGTTTTTGTTACAGGGTGAACCCTGTTAAAGAAAAAAATTATTTTGATGCTTGTTAAAATGGTAAGGAACACTTTATTTAGATAATTGCAAAAGGTGTGAAGACTTTCACAGCAGAGGAGAGAGATTGGGCTCAACTCTGAATACAGCAATGACAGCTGGGGATTTATGGCCAATGAGCAGAGCGAGGGGGTCAGTGGATGGAAAATTACTAAGAGGAGACATCAAGGGTCAGGAAACTTTTGCTGAAGGCAGACCATAGTGCTCAGATATCAAGAGTAGGGGATGAGGAATTTGATCAGATGTGGACGGTGCTCAGATATCAAGGGTGAAGGATTCTCTTTAAGGTACTTACCAAGATTCTTGCTAAAACTGGGCTATACAGGCCTGGCAAGGACAGGATGGAAGCCAAGGTCGAGGCCTTGTAAAGGAGAGGGCTTAGAGGATCATGACTCAAGTTTGGTCAAGAAGAGTTTTTGTCAATCCTCGAATCAGAGCTAAAGTCACTGGTCTCTTGTTATACATTAAAACATTCTGTATACAGAAGATTAATCTAGTTAAAGAGGAACAAATCTTTTATTACATTTCAAATATAGACTTGAGTGAAGAATTAAAACTTTACTTTGTAAAACAATTCACTAATTTCTCCTGTACTCTATTACCTTATTCTTTTTTCCCTTTATGGTAAAGACATTGTCCATGTCCCAGAGTAATGAAATAGATGACCTACAGTATCTTCCAATTTTCTGAGCTACTCTGCGTGAGCAATTCCTGTAGTAATTCTTATCCCAAGAACAGGTTTCTCCTCCCACCCCATGCTGCTGCAGCTGGTGCTGAAGATTTAAGTACCCATGTGGGTCCAATTGCAGTGGTGGAGTTTGAACTTGCAACCTCCATACACTAGGAGTTTACTTCATTACTGAGCCAAGGTAATTGAATTGATGTACTGCCATTAATATTCAAGTTTTCCAATTCCAGCACTCACCGTTTCTGTCAGCGGTTGAGTAAATGAGACGTAACTCTAGGATTGCTGCAGAAGTCACATGAAAGTCAGTGTCATGCATTATAGCAATGCTCTTATGCTGAGGGCTTCTTCGTTCTTTGTAGATGCTGCCACTCATGAGGGTTGCTTTCAGTACAGCTATTCTACAGATGAAGATAAAACTTCCTTCAACACAAGTCATGCAAAGAAAGGGTATTCTCTCTAGCTACCAAGTGTCTCTCTTTCTGTTTGTCAGGGTTATCAGCTACGATGTCAAGATAAGTTTCAGTCTTTGCTGAAGACCTGTCTTATTTAAGGCAAATGAAAATGATTCGAGTTTTGAAAGGGCTTTTTAGTTATAAAATATTGCCCTTATATAGAAATTACATCCAATTTTTCTGCAAAGTCATATTAGCATCTCATATCCCAGCTCTACGCTTATCTTCTTTGCACCTCTGTCTTTCTGTTTATAAATGGTACACGAGTTTCTGCTGCTACAATAATGCTGTGTGATGCTCAATCACAGAACCTCAGTGGGCTTCACCAATAAGCAGTTACTGCCGATGCGTCTGGAGTCAGTTGGTGTTCCTCTGAGCAGCCCTGCTTATTTTGGCTGGGTTTTTCGAGTGTCTGGGGGATTGGCTGGTCTAGGTTGGCTTCAGCAGAGGTGATCAGGATGACTTGGCTCTGCTCCAGGTGTTTTACTTCCTTCAGCTTGGCTAGCCTGGGCATGTTCTTACAGTGATGGCAGAGGTGCAAGTGAGCAAACAGAAACTTGTGAGGCCTCTTGAGGCCCGGGCTCAGAATTGGCATGTCATATCTGCATTCTTTTGGCCAAAGCAAGCCACAAGGCCAATCCGGATGGACAGAGCAGGGAAATAGACTTTGCGTTTTTAGCAAAAGGAACTGCAAAGCCACACAGCAAAGGGCATGGATAAAGGAAGGGGTATAGAATTAAAACCCCATTGCAGTGAATCACAGTTAGGGATACAAATAGTATAGTAGTCTCCCCTTATCTGTGGGGTATGTATTGCAAGACCCCCACAGTGGATGCCTGAAACCGTGGATAGTACCAAACCATACATCATACATACATACATACTATGGTTTTTCCTGTATAGGCAGACCTCTGAGATATTGTGGTTTGGTTCCACACCACCGTAATAAAGGGAGTATTGCAAATGAAGTGAGTTGTAATCTTTCTGCTGGTGGAGGGTCTTGCCTTCAATTAGAAAAACACACAACCTCTGAAGCAGAGTAAAGCAAAGTTCAACAAAATGAGGTAGACCTGTACATACATACCTATGGTAAAGTTTAATTTATAAATTAGTTACAGGAAGACTAACAATAATAACTAATAATAAAATAGAACAGTTATAGCAATATACTGTAGTAGAAGTTATGTGAATATGATCTCTCTCTCTCTCTCTCTCTCTCTCTCTCTCTCTTTCTCTCTCTCTCTCTCTCTCTGATAACTGATTAGATCTGATAACCAAGATGTCTACTAAGTGGCTAATGGGTGGGAAGTGTATACAGTGTAAATCCTCTGGACAAAGGGGTGATGCATGTCCCAGGTGGGACAGCACGAGATTTCATCACGCTACTCAGAACAACACACAAGGTAAAACTTATGAATCATTTATGTTTGGAATTTTCCATTCAGTATTTTTGGACTGTGGTTGATTTTGGGTGACTGAAACCACAGAAAGTGAAGCTGCAGATAAAGGGGGCTACCTTGTGGCTTTGTGGTGAGGACCAAGTGAGATACCCCATGTGGAAGCCTTCGCACAATGCCTGGTGCCTAGTAAGTGCCCTGTGTTAGCTTCTGTTATTACACACCTAAGATTAATCAGAATAAGACAGTTCATACCATCAAAGTCCTTGGCACGAACCGTGGCAGCTCTTCTGCACTGAGATCGCCTTTTTTCTGATTTCTCTTAGAGAGTTTGGGAGGGGCCTGGGGTTTTTGCTGTTCCTAGTCTTGCATACATGCCCCAGTGTAGTAGCTTACAGTTGGGATAAAGATCCTTTTAATGCTTGTGCCTGGGCCACATTCCAAAACCTGCTCTATCATTTAATGCTAAATCTGGCTCATAGGAGAGTCTCATGAAACTACTCAAGAGCCAAATATAATTTCTATAATAGATCCAGGTTTCACAATTCTGTATGGGCTAAATCTTGTTACAAGAAATGTCATCAGACCCTAATCCTGACAACTCTTTTTAAGCAGCCTTTGATAAAATGACATCCAGCCAAACAGATAGTTTAGATCTCATTGGGAATTCTTTTGATATAAGTGTAGACACTACTCTTGCCCTTGTCCTTGAGTATGCTGCCACAATGATGACACATTTGGCTTGCCTTTCTTGTTTGTTGTCTACATCTCTGGATAACATTGGACACTATTGCCTTTGCCACATATTATCGGCCATCATCTTGTCAAGCAGATCTGATCAGATCTGTGGACTGTAAAGACCCTGTACTGGAAATTCATTCACTGAAAGAAAGCATTTACACCCTCTAACAGAGCTGAATTTTGGAAGTGACCAGGCTGGGGGCAGTTTACCTACAGCCAAAGGCTAGCCTATTATAAGATTGGTTGACTTCTAAATATTATTCTGGTCTCTGTTCCATTCCCTCTCAGAAATGGAAAATGAGAAACAGGAAAAGACCAGTTATAAAATTAGAACACAGTCTATCTGTTCATATCCAGTAAATAGGATTTTATTCCTTATTACCTCCTCCCTGGTCTTAGGTTTTTTGGTAGAAGGACATGCTAAATCCCTGCACCACTAGACTAACATGCTTTATAGAATGTCTGGGGCCCACATAACTTGATTTTTTTTTCCTTTTGCTGATATGTTTAATAGCTATGCAAGTTTGTTAATCCTGACAAACTGGTTTGATTTGTTTTATTAGCTCACTTGGCTGCTGGAAACCTCACCATTTTTCTAACTATCCTTAGTTTTTCTGGCTTTACCGCTTCTACTGTCTCAATATGGGTCTCTTCTTTACTTTTTATTTTAATGCATTATTTTGTCTTTATGAGGAGTCAATTCACATTCATTTTAATAAATAGTTACAGTATAAACTATGAGTCAATTAATATTTAATATTTATTGGTACATTGATTTATTTAATGTATGTATTTCTAATAAATTGCCAGAAAGAAAACTTCTAGGAACTTCCCTCAGATTGCAGCCTATTTCTTCAGGGTTAACCACATAAATTAATGATACTGATTTCCATTTTTCACATTCTCTAATTGAGTGGTTATAACTTAAGGAATGTTGCCCTGCTCTACACCAATGGGGATGCTGGATACTTTTTAATCTTATTTTTATTAAGATACTACTTAAAATTTCTAAATGTTTAAAGAGGAAAATCTATTCAATATTATACTCTTTATTGAAGGATTTCACTAAAGTTACATTATTTTAAAATTAATGCACATGTTCAACATTGAATATTTTTTCTTTTTAAAAGAACTCTATCAGCCTATAATTCTTATACACACATGTATAAACCATTATTAGCCATCTGTCATATATCATACTGGCATTACCAATGGACTGTGGTAACTTACTGAGTCATTTGATGTTCAGTAAAATTTATATTTAGAATAACTGTTGGAATAACTGTTATACATTAGCATATATAAACAATATTTGCTTCAATTTCACTTCTTTGCTAGATACCCACTAGAGGTTTTTAAAAGTATAAATCAACTTGTATTTACTGAGCATCTGCTATATGTGTTATATGAAAGATGAAATTATATCCTGTGAAAAATATGTGAGACATGAAACTGTAAAACTAGCAACTTTAAATTTACAGAACATAGCAGGGGAGGAAAAATTAATATTACCTCTGCCCTTCTAGGTTCTTGTGGAGACCCCTCTGTACTGAAAAGATAGATTAACAGGAGTAACGAGGGAAACAGAAGTTTAGTTAATATGTATACCTCCTCTGAACATGGGAGAGATCCAGGAAAACTGAATAACTCTTCAAAATGGCCCAAGCCACCACCTTAAATACCATCTCCCACTAAAGACAAGAGATATTGGTGGAGAGGTGACCATGAAAAGCACAATAAACAAGGGCAAGGTTGTTAGGCAGATTTAAGTCCTTGCCTTCTCCAGTGATGAGTTTCTAGAGATTGAGTCATCATCTTTTTCTTGGTATGGAGAGGGAGACATTCCTTACAAAGGGAGATTTCCCTTATAAATGTAAATCTGTTACAAAAGGGTAACTTCTATTTAGTTTTAAAGCTTTTCTTGTGTCTGCTCTTTCTTAAACATAATGAGTCTACAATAGTCCTTATGCCAGAAAGGCATATTTTAGACTGGCAAATCCTGCTCCCCTTCACCGCTTTTTAGTTTGCTTACATATCCATGATCTTATTTGATCTAAATCATGATTCTTGTCCTCAAAGCTTACTGTTGGGCAAACCAAATATTTATAAGTGGCAATTGAACGCACACTTATATTCTGATTATAAGCCTAACAGGAACTCAGAGAAAGGACTGAAAATGTGGGTTTAAGTGTTTGGGAGTCACGCGTATGAGGTAGGATCTGAGTTGGCCATGTAGGATTTCTTTATTGCCAGAGACAAAGCTTTGAAGGAAACTACAATTGACAATGGGATGATCTGACTCCTCCTTAAAGCAGTACTGGTATACCTTAGAGATGCTGCAGGTTTGATTCCAGACTATTGATATAAAGCGAGTATTGCAATAAAACAAGTCACACAAATTTTTGGTTTCCCAGTAAGTATAAAGGTTATGTTAATACTATACTATAATGTAATCTATTAAATGTGCATAGAGTTATGGCTAAAAACAACGTACATACCTTAATTAAAAATACTATATTGCTAAAAAGCGCTAATCATCACCTGAGCTTTCAGTAAGCCACAATCTTTTTGCTGGGAAGGGCAGGGCAGGGATCTTGTGGCAATGCTGATGAAAATGCAATGACTACAAAGTGCAGTAAAGCAAAGTGTAATAAAATGAAGTATGCCTGTATTGGTATATGTTCTTTCAAGTGCATTAACCAAACCATCTTGACCCATTTATACAAAACACAGTTTCTATGCCCATGTGATGGGAAAAAGGGTAAAGAGAAGTCAAAAGAGGAACAGGTGAGATAATTTGTAATTTACTAAGATAGGAGAATCTCATTTAAAAAAACCCTTTGATGGAAGGGTAACTGGAGCATGCATATGCACAAGTGACTCACCAGTGTCTGGTGTTTGATGTAGAACACTATGGGTAAAATACTGAGATGCAAAGAATGAAAAGAGGAATCCATTTTTAAATAACACTGGTTGAGAAAAAGAACCAACAACTGCCCATGGACTATTCAAATGGACTATATTTTCACAGTGTGGATCTATAAAATCTGAAATAGACGCTTAACAAAATGCTACTTTGCCTAGAGGGCCCATATCCTGAATGTGGCATATTTTTTTTTTTATCATAGTAACACTTGAATTAATTTTTATATTATATTTTGATTTTTAACTCTCAGTAAATATTTTCTATGGATAACTCCACCCTATGGCTTCTACTTTAAATGATTTCTCTTAATGTTATATGTTGCCTGATTGGGCCAATAGGTCAAGATTTGATGAAGAAATACTATTTATGTCTTTTTTTAATTTGAAAATTATAGCAAGCTATTGCTGCCTTAGGAAATGTGACTTAAGGTGATGTTATTATGTGATGCTCTAGAGTAGTCTAAAGATAAAAATCAAGTGTTCAGTGATGACTCTTCATAGTTTTAGCATGCTAAAATCATTGTTTCTCCTATTTGCATTGACAGGCCAACTAATGATATTAAATACCTTCAAAGATTTTACTTGTTCTTGGAGTCTGTTGGGGTAGTATAGCACCATTTCACAGAAAATATTATATAATAAATCTGTAAAGTTTGCAAAAAAGGAAAAATTGAGAACCTGTATTGGGGCCTGTTTCACGGAATGGTAGCACCTGGGAAGACTAGGGCAGAGACCAATTGAGGCTCATGGAATAGCAAAGAGAGAAGTGATTACTACTTGGGTTTTGATATCTGTAAGAAGGCCACAAGAATTGAGTTACCAAGCATGGATTTAGGGAAGATACAGGTGATAGGCAGAGGGGAGAGGGGCAAGGAGGAAAGGAAGACGAAAAAGGAAGCTACATATGAGTCAACTCTTTGTATTCTTCATCCTGACAGTAGGCTGAAATCTTTTTGCCTGTTTTTATTTCCATTTGGCATGCCAATCAGCAGGAAACTGAGACCTTTGAAAACCTATGCAAAATGCTTAAAATATTAATGAATTTGATAGTCATTATGACATCCAGGAATGGCCAGAGAGTGTCCTATGAAACCAAGCTGCTTAGAAGTATCTGGAAGTACTCATCCCATTTTAATAAATACACCATAAAAATGCTCCAAAGAGAATAGGGGCAAAATGACCTTAAGATTCACTGTGGAAATCCAAAAATTCCAAAATACATATGTGCCAAAGATCTTTTTGGCTTGGAGAGTGCTTATTTTATTTAATTAACTAATTTATTTTATTTATTTTAAACTGTAATGAGAGCAGATTAGTTTTTGTACTCCTTACTCCAAATAAATATTTTCCTGGGGTGTATTCAGCTTTTATTGCTATGTGTTGGCTAGGGTATTGAGAGGAAACCTTTCATTGGCCTCTGTCCTCATCTGTAAATAGCCCTCTCCCTACCACTGTGTTTATGCACATAGCAGTGTGAAGAAATTGAACTTTAGAGAAATCTGCCTTTTAGCAGAAGATCGTGCTCCTATTTCATGGAGAAAAGACATGCCATTATGCTAAGACTCTCAACCTGCTACCATCTAATCTATAGATTCTTCTGCATCCATTTCATCATTTTATCCTTCTTTCCTCACAATTTTGTCTCATATCTAAGGTGAATCTTTCCATATACAGTTGACCCTTGAAAGTATGGGTTTGAACTGCATGGGTTCACTTATACATAGATTTAAAAATGTTTAAATCCACATATGTGGACCCCCCATAGTGCAAACTTATGTTATATTTAAAAATTCATGTGTATGTGGACGCATGCAGTTCAATCCCAGGTTGTTCAAGGTTCAACTGTATTCTCTGGATCATGCTCCCCATTGTTCTCTCAAGGACTATTCATGTCTTTTTTCTTTCTTCCACATTTTCAGTGTCTTCCTCCTTACTGGATCCTTTCTGTCAGCATGGTTTCCCTCCCCCAATTTTTAAAAAGGATTTTATTTTCTCAGAGCAGTGCAAGATTTACAACAAAATGGAGAGGAATGTACAAACATTTTTTATATATCCTCTGACCCCACACATGTAGTCTTCACCATTATTGACATCACTCTCCAGAGCAGTACATTTGTTTGCCAAAAATGAACCTACATCAGTACATCATAATCACCCAAAGTCCATAGTTTACCTTAGGGTTCGCTCTTGTTGTTATACAGTCTATGGGTTCGGACAAAAGTATACTGACATCTGTCCATCATTATAATACCATACAGAGTACTTTCACTGCCTTAAAAATCCTCCGTGCTCTGCCTATTCATCTTCTCCCCACCGCCACCTGTGGGAACCACTGATCTTTTCATTGTCTCCATAGTTTTGCCTTTTACAGAATGTCATATAGTTGGAATCTTACATTATATAGTCTTTTCGTATTGGTTTCTTTCACTTAGTAATGTGCACTTAAGGTTCTTCCATGTCTTTTCATGGTTTGATAACTCACTTATTTTCAGTACTGAATAATATTCTGTTGTCACCAGTCACCTACTGAAAGACATGTTGGTTGTTTCTAAGTTTTGGCACTTATGAATAAAATTACTATACACATCTATGTGCAGATTTTTATGTGGACAGAAATTTTCAGCTCCTTTAGGTGAATAGTATGATTGCTGGATCATATGATAAGAATATGTTTAATTTTGTAAGAAATCATCTAACTGTCTTCCAAAGTAGATGTGCCATTTTGTATTCTCATGGCTGAGAGTTCCTATTGCTTCTCATCTTCCCCAGCATTTGGTGTTGTCCATGTTGTAGATTTTGGCCATTCTAATAGGAGTGTAGTGGTATCTCCTTGTTGTTTTAGTTTGCATTTCCCCAGTGACATGATGTGGAGAATCTTTTCATAGGCTTATTTCCCATCCGTGTGTCTTCTTTGGTGAGGTGTCATTGGGCCCATTTTTAAATCAGGTTGTTTTCTTATTGTTGAGTTTCTATCAATATTTAAACAGTCAAATCTCTCACATGGTCAACAGCCATAACAGCAGCAGCAGTAACAGCAGCAACAAATACATACACACAACCCAAACACCAAACCCTCAGCTCCCTTTCTTAACCGTTTGTCCATTTCTACCTTGTCTTTGCTGTCTCTCCAGGCCTGCTGTCTCCACTTCCCATGCATTCTTCATCCCACTGATGTCTATCCTCTGTCCCCAGTTCTTTCTCTTCCAACATTCCCAGTCTTAGAAAATGGCAGCAGCATCCACCTAGTTTCCTGCATCTGAAGCCTGGGAATTAATTGGACTCTCCCCACTTTTTTCACCTTCCCACATACAAATTAACCACTTGCTTTTATTGATTTGGTCAGCGAATCTCAAATCGATCCACTCACTACTTTCCATTCCGATTACCCCTCCCTGGTTTGGGAAGGTATTTATTATTTCTCTTTTTCCATGAAGGTGATAGGCTGGCTGATGTGTGTTGCTGCATGATGAGGTCATAAAGACTTAGGGGTGCTGGTGACTGCACAGGCAAAAGATATAGTCCCTGGAGATTTTCGTGTCATTTCAACACCCTCCTTGTGTGAGTTTTCTGTTTGAAATGTTAACTTCTGCATCTCTCTGTTGGTTCTCTTCTACTTCCCTAGCATTTTCCTCTGGTTTATGAGGGACAGCTCTGTGGCTTCTAGGAGTTCTGAGGTCATGACTGTCATTTAGCTCTGTGGTGGGGTCCTGGCTCTGACTTTCCCTAGTTGTAAGAGCTTGAACAGATCATAGATTCCCTTGACTTTTATTTTCTTACTGTACAACAAGTGACTTACCCCAGAACTAGTGGGTCTCCACCCTGTCTGCACATTAGAGTCACCTGCGAGCTTTTAAAACTCTCCATGCCTGGCTTCACTCAGACCAGTAGCATCAGCATGCTGATGCCCAGCCCTCAGGATTGTTTAAAGCTCCCTGCAAAGATCCCAGATTATGGACAAGGTTGAGGGCTGCTAACTTAATCATTTAAAGGGTCTTTGCTTTTCTATCATTTCATGTTTTTATCATGCCCCAATCCCAAGTTGAGATTTCTCTTTTAATGTTTTTACTAAGTTGGGAAGAAATAGCTGTGACGTTCGCCTCTCCCCCCTTTCCATCTGTTGTTTGTTCTTATTTACATACGATGGAACCCAGCCCACTGATTTACAGCTCTGGTTCCCTTACAACTGTTATTGAACTGAAAACATAGCTGAAAACTTATTAAACAGAAAAAAATTATTTTGAGCTTTGTGCCGGCAATTCATTACAGAATCAAGGGAATGTCTAAACTTTTTTCCTTCTAGAATTAATGCTAAAAATGGATTTACAATCCCATAATCTCAAATGAAAATTTTAATTCTGGTGCGAAACCCAGTATTTATTCTTCCTTGAGTGTGCTGTTAAGGCAACCAAAGCATCTCTGCAGGAGAGTGGAATTTCGAGAGGTTTGCACCCATAAACAGGCAGGGCCTTACCAGACTGTTCCATATGGGCCTCTGAAGTTAAGTGTTAGAATCTCTCTCCGCCAAGTCATCTCTGCTGATACACAAACAAATACTGAAAGAAAAGCCTGGCGAAGACATCATCAATGCTGGTGTGGTCTCACTGTTGAAGCACCCTGGAACAGGTCTTTCAGAAGACAGCCTTTCTGTGGCACTCCCCTTTAGACTTACTATTTTAGATTTGAAATAACATTAGACTTTTATGAGCTGCAAAGCTCATAAAAGCAGTAGAGAGGAGAGCAGGAAGATGACAGAGAACAGTCAAGTATTTGGTTTAACCACTAAATTTGGAAAGAACTGGGGTGCTGACATGAGTCTGATTGATGTTAGGGGAGTGTATGTTGGGGAGCTAGCTCTCTCTGCCTGTTTCTTTGTTAACAGTATCTCTTTCAACTGTTTACTGTCTTTCTTCTGCAATATCTGTCTGAAATACATAGCCCATGTCTTTATCTCTTTCAAACCTTCATTAAACTGTTGGAATTAGTTGCTTCTTTGATAAGGATGGGCTAATCATTGCTCTTATGGAGAAAAATGGTTAGTTATCTCCTGTGGTAGAGGGTGAGGAACTTTTTCCTGGGAAAAGAAATGTTGCCAGAGTATGGAGTCAAGCTGAAAGGAACCTCTTTCCCACCATGCTTAGCATTGAACTATTTCTTGTTGCCCAGAAAACTTTGTCTGAAGCTTCTTGCTTTTTGACCTGTCTCTTTGGGTATTTTTTATAGATGGAGGAATTGATTGAGGGTGTTCGCTGGGCCTTTATTGACATGCTGGAGAAAGAAAATGAGTGGATGGATGCAGGGACCAAAAGGAAAGCCAAAGAAAAGGTAAGGATTCTTTTGAAGAAAAAACCATGAAACCCTGATTTTTGGTGTAATGGATTTTCATGCTTGACATTGTGCAGTTGATTTTTATATTGACTGAGCTGTTGCTTGCATATGAACCCAGAGTTAGGTGTCTGTCTGGGGAATGAATACATGGATTTCATCGCCAGGAGGTAAGAGAAGATAAGATCTGACTTTTCTTTTTCGAACTATGTTTTCAAACATCTTGTAATTCAGTCTTTCGTTCTCTCCTAATTGCCATCTGTAAGAGCCACATGGCTTGCTGCCCAGAAAATTTTGCCATAAACCATCATTGGCTATGGCAGAATGCAGAGCAGTGGGGAGCCTTGGGGAGCAGTTGGCAGAAGAGCCCTCAAGGCACAAAGAAGAAAAACCCATATTGGCTGTGTGTTCTTCTGCTCTCTGCACGATGTGTACAAATGTCCTCAGGCAAATCCTTTCCTGTAACCAGGCAGATTTACATTCTAACCTATCATTTTGCATGGATGATCCAATAGCATGCTTGTAAACTTCAGACCAGTGGTAGACCATTGTGTAGGAATACAAAAATATTTCCTAATAGAACTGGACACTTGCTAGGCCTTGTAAAATTTTCTGGTACTAAGCACCAAGATAAGGGAATAAGTGAGAAAAGTATTCAGCAGTCATGCTGTCGAAAAATAAAGAATGGCACCCGTCTTGAATTCTAGGTATTCTGATGCAGCTGGAGCGCAAGTGTGTAGGGAACACCTATTGCATTCTTAATGGATGCTACTCTGCAGCTGGGTGACTCTGAAATCCATTCTTAATGGATGCTGCTCTGCAGCTGGGAGATCTCTTCTTTAGAGATATTCTTTAGAAACTTTTCTTAAGACAGCAATCACCTGGGGTGTCCAGGTACTCTAGAGCTTTCTGGGCCCCTCCCCAATAAGATCTCATTTAGTGAGTCAGGGGTACAGTATGAACATCTGTGATAATCAGTCTCCCTGGTAATTCATATTGCTGCGCAGGCCCAGGGAATACTGCTTAGAGGCATAGTGAGTAATGCTTAGTACAAGATATTTGCCTCATGGAAATGAAACAAAGAGGGAGAGGAATTTTAAGGCAGTGAAACTACTCTGTATGGTACTATAATGGTGGATACGTGTCATTATACATTTGTCCAAACTCATAGAATGTACAACACCAAGAATGAACCCTAATGTAACCTATTGTCTCTGGGTGATGATGATGTGTCACTGTAGGTCCATCATTATAAGAAATGTACCACTCTGGTGGGGGGGGGTCGTTGTTAATAGGGAAGGCTATGCATGTGTGGAGCAGAGGGTATATGGGAAATCTCTAGATTTTCCATTCAATTTTGCTGTGAAACTAAGGCTGCTCTAAAAAAATAAGGTCTACTTTTTTTTTTTTTTTCCAAAAGGGTGACATTCTGGGAGTGCTTAGCTTTGTTGAGATGAGAACATATAGAGGTTTAGCAAGGATGTTTTCTAGAGTTTTAATACTCCAGAGATGGATAAACATTGCCATAGATATTTTTGTTAATAGACATGAAAAGGGCTGTTCACTGTTTACAGTGAAGAAAGAACTTGGGTGTCAGGGAAGTGGGGGGGGTGTTGGAGGAAGACAAAGGGTAAGTTTGATTTCCTCTACCTTCAGAATCTGTCAAAGCTGTCTTAAGTCAAGTAAGGCACAAGCTGATGAAGGCAGGAGCATGCGGGTTGTGATGAGAAGCCCTCCAGATGATGGATGAAACTTTCAGCACCAACATGTTGTTGTTGCTATTGTTGTTGTTTTGAAGGCTTCATTTATTTTCTGAGCTAGTCTTTAATATCTGGAACAGAATGTGTCTTGTACTTGAAAGTTGAGAACTCAGTGCATTGGTGGTTCTAGATCTAAGCCGGAACCCTCGTGAACTGAGGGCCACTCATGAGGAGGATAGTGTGGAGTGGTGAGGGGTGTGTGCCTGTTATAAATGGATGAATACCAGGGGATTGTTCTGGGGACTATAGACAGTTCTTTGGGAAGTATGGCTGGTGATTGCCTCAGGGAGAGCTGCATAAGGGAGTGGGTGCCTTAGAATTGGGCCTTCTGGACAAGTGGCCTATGGTTCATTGAAGGAGGATTATTCTCAGTCCTTTTAATCTTAGACCTGTTCCTGTTTGCCCCTCATCCCCAAGTTATGCTCCAGTCTTACATATTTCTGTGAGAGCCCTCAGTTTTTTCTTCTAAAAGTAAGGTATAATGGAATATTAGCCATAAGAAGAGGTGAAATACTGCCATTTGTAACAACATGGATGGACCTTGAGATAATCTTGCAAAGCGAAATAAGCCAGACTGAAAAAGTAGAAAATCACATGAAATCACTTATATGTGGGTTATACACCTAAAAGCAACAAATCAACAGGACAAACAAACAGAGACTCATGGTCATGGGCTGTAGACTAGTGGTTACCAGAGGGTAGGGGGAGTGAAAGGGGAAAGGTAGATGGGGTAAAGCGGGTCAAATATGTAGTGACAGAAAGAAATCTGTGGAAGGTGAACACACAATGTAAAATATGAGTATGTGTGTGTTTGTGTATGTGTGTGTGCCTTATTGTTAAAGCGAAAAAAATAAAGAATAAAAGTAAGTAAGTCCTCACTTCATGTTAATAGGTTCTGTGACTTTAAGTGAAACAATATATAGAGTGAAACCAGTTTTACTGTAGGCTAATTGATATAAAAAAGAGTTAAGTTCCTAAGGCATCTCATCAACATTATAACAAAATGACATTAAATGAAGTAACATTATTTGAAGACCTGCTGTACTCTGAACACTGTGGTTTCTTTGAGGTGAGTTCAACCTGCTAGTAGTACAGATATCAAAGGCAGTTGTTGTACTGGATCTCATCAGGTTTCCTGAATATATCCTGTATTTCAGAGTTCAGAGCAGTTCCTTTAATGAAAGGCAAGAGGGAATGTTGTCCAAGAATTTCCAGCAATTCTCTAAGGCATTTTGGGCCCTGGACCCCAGAAGATGCAGATTTTCTTTTTCGAAATTAAATGAACGTGAAGTTCTAGACATGACCTCTGGGTGGAGCTCGTAGTACTGACAAAGACAACATGTAGGGAACTGAATGAAGGCTTTTATGCAGCTTTCTGCTGTGGGGTTGTTTTTGAAAAAAAAAAAAATTTCTTGCCCTTTTTCTCTACTGTCCTCGATTTGATTGCCTTTTAATAGTCAACAAGTAAGGAGAGGCATTGCCTAATAATTCCTTGAATCTTAGAAGGAAATCTCTGACGATCTTAGGGCATTGTCTTTCTGGTTCTGAGTAGCCCCTGCATTAAGACAGGATTTGCCTACATTTGAAGTGGAGGTGAATAATTTGCCTGCTCTTCCTGGTATGACTTGACACTGTTCTTTGGGCATGTATTGTATGCAGTATATCACCCAGGTGGAAGATTTCTCATCAATAATAGTGCCCACACGGGCCAATGCTGAGTCACTTGGCAACCCATTGGGAAAGCTGGAAAAATGTTCTGATTTGTGAGGGGAAGAAGCTTTTCTTTCCCTTACCATTCAGCTCTGGACTGCAGCTAATTACAGTGCCTCCTAAGGGGCGTTGACCTTGGCATTCCCTAGTGACCAGCCTCCTGAATGGAGAGGGTTCAGATACCTGCAGTGGTCTGAGGCTTAACACCTTGGCTTTTGTGGCAGTGACCCAGGTCTCAAAATGGAAGCACTGGGATCTGGCTTTGTTGTGCTCTTGCTAGGGGTGATCACTGTAAAAGATAAACAAGGATGCCTCTGCCCCTGTGAAGGGTAAATTTGTTATCTCTGTCTCCCTTCCTTTCCTATCTTATCTCTTAAGAGGTCATAAGTGGTTTTGTGTTGTTAAACCAACAGCATAGATTTCAGTATGGTGAAATAGGCACCAGTTTTTATTTAGGATTCTGTGTTCCCTGCAAGCATGTGCTCTTATTGTAAACAAGCAGCAAAGGACAGGGGTCCTGTTATTTTTCTTGTTATCATAGATGTTGAATGAGTGTAAGGTGATACAGATTATTTTGGGGGTGGTGTCTTCTGGAAGATTTGCCTTTTCCAAAACAGAGCAGGAGGATCTCAAGGTCACTACATGATGATTCTGAGGCCTGGCAGGAAGGGATGCAGCACTGCCTTTGGCCGCCTGGGCAGTGGGAGCAGGGCTTCTGCTGGTGAGCTCTGTGTCAGATCAGGAGGAGCAGCTTCCTGAGCTCAGTTAGTCCCCAGCTGGATTTGATTTTGTAGCCAAAAGCTGAATCCCTTCTGAAAAATTTGTTTGTGCTCTTTGCCCCTGGGACCTGTGCTTGCCAGGCCATCCCCAGAGAAAAAGACCCAGATGGAACTTCTAGAGTGGCAGTATTCTCAGGATGCTGTGAGAGGTCTTAACTTTGGCCGCAGCAGGTACAGAAGATTCCCAGGAAGTCTGCTATGTGGCCCCATCTCCGCAGGCATGTGACTTCTGGACACCAGCTTTGAGTGAGGTGGGAAAAATTTTCCTACAGAGGGTCTTAACAGAAGTGTAGCTCACCTCTTTGGCTTTGTTTCTTTTGGGGAGGAGAAATAATCTTTCCTTCTACCCTTCTAAGTTCTTGACTAGGGCCCCTGTAACAAAAGAGAAGTTAACAAGAAGAAAACAAACAGAAGTTTATGAACACGTATATCATACATGTATGAGAGAAACTCAGACAAATGTGTAACCTAAAGAAGTGGCTTAGAACTCTGGCTTATATGGCATCTTCAGTAAAGAACAGTACATTTTTAGAGAAATGACAAGACAGGAAAAGGGTTTTAGACTTCTAAGGGTGACAGATTGTAGGAAGGTAAATATATGGGAAACTAATGGTAGATACAGGTTAGTTAGTGAAGTTTGTTATGTAAATTCCTCTGGTGCTATCTCTAGGCCGTTAGGGTCTAAAGTTGGTCTCTGGTCATTCACTTTTGTCCTTCTTGGCAGAAAGGGGAGAAGGGACAACTTTGAATATTTATGTCCTGCTTTTGGCAAATTGGAGGAGAGGAGGGAGCTTTTATTTCATCTGCTCCTTCTCAGTTGTCTTTAGCTCAAAATAATTTTTATGTCTAAGAGACAACTTTTGGGGTGGTATTCTAGTTTCCTTCATCTATAAGCTCTGCCCAACCCTAGGTAGTAGATTTCCCCCAGATATCCAGTCTGTACCAACTGTGTTGGTGCCCTGCCCACATCCCGAGCCCAGTGGTTTTCAGGTTGTGCTTCCAGACCAGTAGTAGCAGCCTCACCTGGGAACTTGTTAGAGATGGAGATTCTTGGTTCTTTCCCCAGACCTTCTGGGCTCTGGGAAGAGGGCCTTGCCATCCATGTTTTAACAAGCCCTCTGAATGAATCTGGTGCACTTTCAGGTTTGAGGCCCACTGCCCTTGCCATTACCCTCTACTGCTCACTTGTCTGAATTCCAGCCACCAGCACCTGCATTTTGCCCAAGACCTTTCTCTTCCCACCAGAGTCTGCTGTGCCACTCATACAAACGGCTCAAAGGTCTGGGGAATGAGCACACCCAACGATTGATGGGGGTTGTCATGTATGTGCCCCCAGCCCCCTTGAGTGTGTGTTCTACACAGGCTCCTGGAGTTTCCCCAGTGGGGTAAGCTCCAGCTGCTCATACTGACAGCTGGCTCGATAAAATACCCTTTGTCAACTGCCTGCTTTTCTCTGTTCACTTTCCCCCAGTCCCCTACCGGTGTTTGGTGTTCCTTTCACTTCCCAAATGAACTGCTTGCACTTGAATCATTGTCTCTGGGTCTACTCCTGGGGGCTCCCCAACTAGGACATAGCCCTTGGGGGTGTGTACTCTTCTTGTCCTTCCTCTCTTTAAGGTGACAACACATTTGACTGCATTTAGATGCTAGTACCACTTCAGCAGATTCAAATCTGCAAACATTTCCAGAACTGACAGCATAGTAAGAGCCTGCAGATTCAGAGATGATCAGCTGCATTCTCTTTTATGCAGGGGCTTTCACACTCCCAGGAGAGCACAGCAGTGACATGGATGCCAGGCAGATGGGGAGAAGTGTTAGTTAACGTGATAGAGACACAAAGTGGTTCTGGGATTCTAGGGGAGGACGCGTCTAAGGAGCCCAAAGCACACTCTGTGGGGGCACCTGACTCGCAGAATGCCTGCTCTGCTGCCCCTGTCCCTGTCACTGCCCGTGTCTCTGCAGCCCGTAGGCAAGGCTTCCTCGGGCTCTTCCTTCCTTCCCAATCCTGTTACTTTTCCTTGGTACCTTCACTCCTGCTTCATCTCATCTATTCATTTTAAATTGTTTTGTAGAAGAAAATGAAAGGCTTTTGTCAGACTGTCTCCTGCCCTAGCCTGTTATGGATTCAAGTCTGTTTACATAACTCCTCAGGAATGCAGTCACCCCGTTTTTGCATCTACTCCAGTACTCAGCCAGGGACACCCAGGGACTGACAAAACAGCATGTAAACCATCTTTTGGGATTTCTCTCCACCCTCTTCTGGAACCCTGGATCACATGTGCCACCTTCTTGAGCTTGTTGACACTTTCTGCCTTCATGTCTCTCTGTCGCTCTCACATACACATACAGGCCAGGTTAGTGGCCTTCATACTTGTCTCTGCTGTCCTTCACTGGCTTCAACAGGAAGCACAGTTTAGACGTTAAGTGTACAGACTCTGGAGAAAGGCTGCCTATGCTCAGATTCAATGTCTACCCCTTATTAGCTGTATGAACCTTTGGAAATGACTTAACCTCTCCAATCTTCAGTTTTCTCATTTGTAAAATGGGGTGATTAGTACCTACCTCAGAGGTTTGTTATAAGGAGTTAATATACCCAAAGTAATTAGAAGAGCCCTGGAGCTTGAGAAAGGCTCTCCAGTTGTGTTTGGTTGTTTCTCCCAAACTGCTGTCCTGTAGGAGAAGAGGGAGACAGGAAGTGAGGTCCATGTGTGTGTCCAGGTCATTGTGTTTTCCTTTAGGTTGGGAACGTGGGTAACATAAGGCCACAGTCTCTGAGGTCCTTCTCATCCTCAGATGCTCTGATGCTCCAAGCAGAACACTGTCCTTGCCGTATCCCCCAACCCAATCCCTGCAGGGCGGTTAATAGTGAGCAGCCCCTGCCACAGGGGTGATGGGCGGGGTACACTGCTTTTCTCTGTAGATTCTGGATTTTCTGGTTTTGAACAAATTTAGCATTACCTTTGTGGCATGTATTTTAAACACAAAATCAAATATTTGGTATAAGCAGGAGTTTGACACATATATTTATCAAAGACATATTATACCTGATACTTTATTGGAGTAAGTTTACTTTGATTGTGTTTCAGTGTTCTAGAACCTTGTGGAAATATTGCTTTGGATGATGCTATAGGTCATTGGTTCTCACACTTGAGGTATATCAGCACCATCTGGAGGGCTCGTTAAAACAGATTTCCAGGCCCTGTCCCCAGAGTTTCTGAGTCAGTAGCTGTGAGGTGGGATCTGAGAGTTTACATTTCTGATTAGTTCTTGGTGACACTGTTGGTCCGAGGCTATGTTACTTGAACTACCTAACGTTTATTTGGTGACTACTTTGTCTCACTCCTTAAAGTAATCTCTTTTCACCATTTCTCACAGGAGAGAGCCCTGAGTGAGTGTTGGGACACTCAGAACCCAAGTAGGTCACCTGCTTCATTATTGTTCCATCTGCCAAAAAGCCTTTTTGACATAGATCCAAAGGCTCCTTCTGGTCACTTCTATCCTTTGATTCCATGTCTGTCCCCAGGAACCATGCAGAATATATCTTCTACATAAAAGCCTTCCCAATATTTGAAGATGTTTAAATGTCTTTCTATTTCAGATGAAACATATCTAAGTGTTCTCATTAAATTAAAAAAACATTATATGCTAGGTTTGATGTTCTAAGTGCTTTATAAATATTAATTACCTTGAAGCCATAATGTCTATATAAGGTAGGTCAAAATATTCTATTTTATAGATGAGGAAACTGAAGCACAGAGAGGGCAAGGAAGTTTGGCCAAGGTCACACAGCTAGTAGTGAAAGACCTGGGTCTCCATCTTTTGCAGTGTGGTCTTTGCTTTTATCCACGATGCTAGTGGGTCTTAATGTGTGGTCCCCAGGCCAGCAGCATTGGCATCACCTAGAAACTAGTTAGAAATGCAGATTCTTGGCCCCAGAAACTCTGGAAGGAGATCCAGGAATCTGCATTTTAATAAGACCTCTGGGTGATTCTGATGCAGCCAAAGTGTGGGAACCACTGCTCTGTGCTTTGGTTCTGATGCCTCATCCTGTTGGCTGTTCTCCAGGTTTCAACATCTTTTTTTAAAGCTCAAGTTCAAAGCTGAACACAATATTCTAGATATAGTCCAACTCACACAGCACAATGGGAATATTATTACTGCCTTTGTTTTGCATACAAATTATATTAAGAAATATGAAGTTTATATTACGGCTATCTTTTCCCCTCAGCCATGTCACTGTTGGCTCATGAATTTATACTCAGTTAATTTCTAGGTCTTTTTTTTTAATCCCACAGGAACTGTTGTTAAGCCTTGTTGCTATAGTCCTAAACTTGGCGTTTTTTTTTTTTTTTTAAAAAAACCCTAATCCCAGAACATCACAGTTTATTCTTATTAAAAATCATTAGGTTTAGTTCATGGCTCTGACTTCTAAAAACAGATATTGCTGAATAGTCTATATATTAGTTTTGCTGTAAAAATCTATGCTCATTAAAGAAAATTTGGAAAGTAAAATATAAAGGTAGAAAGAAAAAAAGTTGCTAGTCCCATCATCCAATCGTAACCATTGCTAATATTTTGATGCATGACTTTTTTTTCCCTGTATGTAGTTTGAATAATACTGTATATATGAATTTGATTTCTTTTTTCTTTTTTCTCAACATTTATATTATGAACATTTCTCCTGTTACTATATAGTCTTTATAAAAGAATTTTTACTGTTATTGCATATTCGTTCAGTGGTTGTACAGGAGATTACTTAAACAGTTCTCCATATTTGGGCATTTAGGTTGGCTGTTATTGATAATACTATGATAAACATTTTGTTTATAAAGCTTTTCCCCCAAATTTAGGACTAATTCCTTAGAATGGCTTCTCAAAAGACTGTTAAAAACTTCAAGTCTGTCATTCAGGATATCAACTACTGTCTCCACCTCTCTCTCATTCATAACTTGATAAATCTGCTTTTTGATTTGATTGTGTTTCTGGGTTATTAATGAGTGTGCTCACAAAATGGAGTTGAAATCAGTCATTTGCTTGTCCTTTGGAAACTTTCCAGATTCCTCTGTTGGGCACTTTCATGGAGAACCTGCTCTGTAGCAGGTCTTTTGTTAGGTGCTAATCAATTAACCAACAAATGGATTTTTTTTAATCCAGTTATTCTAACTTTGAACAACTCTATGGAACTGTCATCCAACTTCTCCATTTGGCCAGCAAGATCATGAGATATTTAGCAATGCCTTGATATGACCCAGTTAAACTGTATTTTAGGGTATTTCTTGATTTACCAACTTATTGTTCAATTAAAAAATGGAAACCTGATGAAATTGAACATTCAGTGGGCTCCCATTCTTTGTAAGGTACTCTGTTATCTTCAGTGTAGATCACATCATTTCATGGGGGTACAGGCTCCTAAACCAGAAATTTCTATCTTCCCTCCTAGCCAACTGGAAGCACTCAAGTCCTGTTGAGTCTTTCTTTCAACTTTCAGATATTTACCATTTGTGTTCCATAGTTCTTTCTTCCCCTAGCTTCTTATCCTTTATTTTTTTTATTGAGAAATTCATATAACGTAAAATTAACCATTTTAAAGTATACGTACAATTCAGTCGCATTTAGTACATTCCCAATGTTGTGCAACCACCCACCACCTCTTTCTAGTACCAAAACATTTTTATCACCCCAAAAGTTTCCACAAGGAAACTTCATACCTATAAAATAGCCACTCATTATTCTTTCCTTCCCCCAGCCTCAGGCACTGCCAATCTGCTTTCTGTCTATGAATTCACCTATTCTGGTCATTTCATATAAATGGAATTATACAGTATGTGACCTTTTGGGCTTGGTTTCTTTCTTTTACCATAATGTTTTCTAGGTTCATCTATGTTTTAACACCATATCCTCTTGTCGCTTTTCACTCCATTTTCCCATTTATAGTCTTGGAAAGAATAACAACCCCTTTTTAGCATTTCTAATAGTGAGGTCTTTCCTGTCTTTTCTGAGCTTTTGAAATAGCATCATAGCGTTTATTCATAATTGAAAAACTAACCCAAAATATAGATTATTGAATTGAAGTGCCACTGTAAAAGGAAGAACTATAGTTGGCTTGTTTATTCTTATGTACTCAGAACTTAACATGGCTTGACACTCCCTTCTTTGGCCACTGGACAGACGTTATTAAGAATGAAATCATGACCGCCAAACACATAAGCAAGGTGCACATTTTAGGGGCCTCAGTTTTCTCACCCATGAAATGAGAATAAGTACACTGTTTTCACAGAGTGTTTGGCATGATTAAATAACTAATGTATGTACAGTGACTAGCAAAGAAGAAATTCTCAGTATTAGTAAGGTGACATGTTCATCTTTTTCTAAGACTCCTCTTATTTCCTCCTCACCAAATAATTTAATGCTCCGTTAGTCTCCTAAAATTGAGAAAGAAAAGCTAATGCCAGTTAGATTGTTTTCTTTGGAGTAGAGGTACAAAATGGACTTTTATTAATTTTGACTCTGTGTGATATTTTAGAATATTTTATTATGGGAATTTAAAGATGTGCGTGTAAGTGTAATAACAGATCTGCAGGTCCTCTCACCCAGCTTCACCAATGAGCAATATTTGCCATTCTTATTTCAACTACTTCCCACTCCACCTATTTTTATGCTTGAGAATTTTAAAGCTAATCTCAGACATTATTTTACTATAAATATTTCATTATGTATCTCTGCCAGATAAAGATTAAAAAAAAAAAAAAAACTAACCACAGTACCATTAACATACCCAGTGATATTAACAACAATATCTCATTAATTAGTATCTTGTCTGTGTGTAATTTTCTGTAATTATCTCAAAAAATTTTTATAAAGTGGTTGGTTCAAATCAGTATCCAAGCAAGGTGTATGTATTGCAGTTAATAGGTTTATATTTTAAGGCTTTAAAAATTTTAAATCCTCCCTCCCCATTTATTTATGAAATTCATTTGTTGAAGAAATTGTGTCATTTGTCTGGTGGAATTTTCAACAGTCTTAATTTGGCTGATTATACCCTAGTGTAATCTTTTAACATGTTCTTCTGTCCCTCACATTTCCTGTAAATTGGTAGTCGAATCTGGAGGTTTGAATTGATTCAGATTCAATTTTCTTTTGCACACTTCGTGTGCAGTGCTGTGTGTTTCCTATTGTAGCCCAATGTGATGCCAGGTTGTCCCACTTCCACTGAAAAGGTTGAGCGGTGGATTCAAGTGTTAGCCTAGTCCATCCATTTTAATTTCTCCATCAACCTTTCACCTCAAGCGGTGGTCTTCTTTCTTGGTTGTGCCTTAGAATCACGTGGGAGCTTAAAAAATCCTAATGTTCAGGCCACACCCCAGATCAATGACATCAGATTCTCTGGGGGTGGGACCGGGCATCAACATTTTAAAAAAATTTCCCAGGAGATACAAATGTGCAGCCAGGTGTAGAGCCAGAGGAGAGAAAGAGCAATCAGAGGGATCGTTTGTAAACTATATAAATGTCTAATCAATGTACGGTGTACTTGAAACTAATAATAAAATAAAAATTAAAAAAATGTGCAGCCAAGGTTGAAAACCATTGTCTTAATTATTTTCGCAGTCATTGATAATATCGAATAGATAAATTAGTTCACTTGGGGTTGCAACTTGCAATTTTCAAATTCTATCAATGTTTCTGCATTTTTTAGCTGGAATTTTTTTTTATAAAAAGGATTTTCTCATAAACCACTTGATTATTCTGACATAATTTATACTGATAGCAATTGCTGAAAAGGAAGCATATAAATGTCTGTATTTATTAATTTTCACAATGAGTTGGTGCCTTCAAAGATGCCAAAGCAGTTTTTTTTAAGTATCATGATAAACTCAGGAGATCTTATGTATTTGATTTGTTTAAATATATTATAATAATTATTCTACTTATAGCTCAAATTGTCCCATCTTGACCAACTTGAGGCTCTTCCTTTAGGGAATTTTGACATGACTCCAGTTGTTTCCAACAGCGTCTTTGCTACCTGGCATGACAAGCTATTCTCTTTAACGTTTGACTTCTATTTAATCACAAACTATTTTGAACAATTTATAAAAGAGTGCCTTAATTAGTTCTTCCACAAATTATTGCAGTATATTGATTTTTGTTGTTGTTGTTGTTAGGTAGAGAGAGGCTCCTTACCAACTTGAAATAGAGTTTCAGCAATAAACAAACTTTGAGAAATATGGATGAGATGTTGATGTGAATTATCATTTGTAAGGGGCATGTCAATGGACATACATGTAATATATATTCTATGGTTTTTGAAAATAACCTGCAGTGTTCCTTCTCAGTGCTGATCATCAAGAATATAAATAAGTGTATAACTATGTGTATAAATAAGTGTATAAGTGTATGACTATGCCATACATTTAAAAAAAATTATGCTAGTGCCAAGGAATAGAACTGATCTGAATAATATGGAACAATAGAACTATATTAAAAGATGAAACTTGGAGTAAAAATATATATTTTTTAAATTAATGATATCAGCAAGCAGTGATAGCTTAAACAAGGTACTGTAAAAGTGTTTAGTTTTTAAGTATATATTAGGGATTATTTTGGGTTGAAGGGTTGGCTGGTTGTAGGACTTTGAAAGTGATTGGGAAATGCCGAGATAGCCTCAGAATGAAGTTCTAGAAGCCCAAAGCCGAAAACTACTTTTGAAAAATTACGGAGAATATTTATCACTTTTATCCTCTCCTCTCCTCCCCTCTCCTCTCCTCTCCTCTCCTCTCCTCTCCTCTCCTCTCCTCTCCTCTCCTCTCCTCTCCTCTCCTCTCCTCTCCTCTCTTTCTGCCCAAATCCAAATTGAGTGTATGTTAGGACTTCACTTAAAAATACATGTTTAGTTCAATTTAATGAAAGAATCAGTTTTCATATATTGATTTTTAATTTCATGGGAAAGAGTCCATTAGGAAACTTGAAGTTTTCTGTGTGGATTTTCTGATGCTCCTTCTCAGCCCAAGATGAAGCTAATAGCCATGATGCCTCTGCTTATCTGCTATCTCTGGGGTTGCGTCTGCAGCTGTCAATGGCTCTCTTCTTATCTTGCTGCTGGTCCTGCTCAGTCAGTTGTATGGGAATGTCAGTTCCATTAATAACCTGAGGGCCAGACAGGCAAATAGTGGAAAACACAGGAAGAGAGAGAAATTGTATTTAACCTGGTCTTCTGAGTTGTCATTTTCTAGACGCTAGCATAGCTGGGTAAAGACAGGCTGAGGGAGTGACAGCAAATCCACTTTTGACTGAATCTCACTTATGAATGGAGAAACAGCCTGATACCAACAATGGAAAGAGTAAAAGAAACCAGGAAAAAATGTAAAGATTTGGGGTTGGAAAAGTCAGAGGACGCAGTGCTAGGAAGAAATGGCATGACCAAAGTATTCTGATAGAGGTGCTGCCAATTTTATGAAATAAATTTCAGTTTGATTTTACATGTTCTCATTCTTGGTGTTTCAGATGAACAACAAAAAAATTTTTTTTAAAGGAATTTATGGAAGGATTGATTTCTTATAGAGGATTTTAAAGTTTTGTGGTGTTTGTTTTGGTTTTGGATCAGTTGCCAGAGGGAAGAGAGCAGGTTTTAATTTACTTCATGCAAGTAGAATGACTCACCTACTGCAGTGGTCTGCGTTTGGGTTACCTATTGTTGCATCACAAACCACCCCAGCTGACTTAAAGCAGCAGGTGTTTTGTTATTTCTCAGGATTCTGTGGTTTGGCTGGGGTTCCGCTGGATGGTTCTTCCACTGGTCTCACCTGGAGTCTCTCATACAGTTGCATTCAGATGGCAACCATGGCTGAACATCTGAGGTAGCTTCTTATGTGTCTGGCATCTCAGTGTTCCCCATGTGGCTTCTTTCTCAGCAGGGTAGCAAGGTATTCTCATGCGGGGCTAAGGGTTCCAAGAGGGAGGAATCAGAAGTTGCTAGTCTTCCTAAGGTCTGGGATCAGAAGTCTCAGAATGTTTCTTGTGCTATATTCTCTTGGTCAAAGCCAGGGACAAGGCCAGTCCTTATTCAAGGGCAGGAGAAAGACTTCATCTCGATGTGAAGAGCAGTGTGAACACACTGGGAGGGGAGGCTTGTCAGCAGTTTTTGTAAACTACCTAACTACAACCTGTATCCTTTGCCTTTCTCATCTACATTCAGTTTTTCACTGTGTACATTAGAGAATTTTGAACTATTTTTACTCCCTCTCTTTAATACCTGACTACTGAGTGTCCTTAAATTTTTTTTTCTCAGTTCCTATTCCATTGATTAGGTTATTTCTTATTATTGACTGATTTTTTTTTCTTAGCTCAAGACCAGTGTATACATTGACTCACAGAATTATTTGAATAAACCTAACTATTGTTGAACTATCACAGGAAAGGACTCAGCCTCAGGCTGTGAGACCTTCCTGTATAGTGTAAGAAATTCCTACTAGGTTTGAGAGTCTAGAACTGGACTAAAGTACAAGGAACCCAACCTCATCTTAGCAGACAAATCATTTTTTCCAGTTTGACATTTGAATTCCTTAGTAAATAAACTAAATTTTCAGTATAGACACCCACTACACTGACTTTCTGTTTGTACTTCATAACCAAAGTTTCTTGGTATTGAGAAAGACCATGCTTCACTCTGTGTCCTTCTTGACCTTAGATACTAAAGGGACCGATGGGCTGCTTTTAGTTTATTCCAGTGTTCCCAGCACTGGAGGTCACCATGCAGGATAACAAGAGCTGCCCAGAGCGGGGTCATAAGGATGAAATGAATAAGCTGAATGGGACTGTCTTAGGGCAGGGCAGAGTTGAGGACAATGTTGTCATTGTGTCCTTAAGGGCTGCAGAACAGAGCCTTTGCTTAATTCTAATTTTAAGTTATAAAACGAATTTACAGGTTTATGGACTAGTTTGGCTGGTTGTCCTAGGCTTTTGGAAATGAAAGTTAAGTTCTGGCAAAGTGGTTTTTATAAATCTGTAATACATTGTGTTCTAATGAGGTCCTATGAGTTGCTCTAAGTAATATCTGACTTCCATTAAAATTATTCACAAAAAAGAAGTTTGAGTATTTTTGGAACAAGAAAACTTGACAGGGTAGAAGAGGAGAGAGTCTCTTCCCCCTCCTCCCTCTCTGCCCTCTCCCCAAACCCTCCCTTACCATTGGTTACTGATTTGAGTGTCCCCTCTCAGCATCTAAGAGAACAAGAGCTGTGTGGATTGCCACATGACCTTATGAAGAGAAGCTGGAAGCTCTACAGACTTGCAGTCTGGAGTTGCCTCAGATCTAGTTAATAAAAACAACTCTTCCAATAAGCAGCCAAGGTGTATATTCTGAGATATAGTCATCACGGTGTACATCACATCCCTAGTACTTATTTATCTTACAACTGGAAGTTTGTACCTTTGACCACCTTCCTCTAATTCTCCATCCTCACACTCTCCACCACTGATAACTACAAATCTGATCTTCTTTTCTGTGTGTGTGTTTTTTTAATTTTAGATTTCACGTATCAGTGAGATCATATAGTATTTTCCTCTGACTTATTTCACTTACCATAATACCTTAAAACTCCATCCATGTTATTCCAAATGGCAGGATTTTCTCCTTTATTATGACATATGGAATCTTAATAATATTCATATACAGATATATATATCACAACTTCTTTATCCATTCATCCAGCTATGGACACGTAGATTGTTTCCATGTCTTGGCTATTGTGAATAACGAATCAGCCAAGTTTGAAAAGTATAGTTCTATTAGAGCTGTGTTGCTCAAACTTGAATGTACATGCCAGTCTCCCAGGGATGTTGTTAAAATGCAGATTTTTAGTAATGTTGGAGTGGAGCCTGAGATTCTATATTTCTAACAAGCTCCCAGGTGAGGCTGATGCTCCTGGACCATGACCACATTTTGAGCAGGAGTTGGCAAATTGTTCATATAAAGGACCAGATGGTAAATATTTTGGGCTTTGCAGGACATGTGGTCTCTGCCACGACTACTCAATTCATCTGTTATAGCATGAACACAGCCATAGATGATAATGTGAACAGATGGGCATAGTGTGTGTTAATAAAACTTTATAAAAACAGGCAGCAGCTGAAATGTGGCCTGTAGGCCATGGCTTGCTGACCTAGTCTAGGTATTTCTTAGTCTGAAGGTTTTGACCAACACCTTGCTGCATTTCTCTCTTTTTAGGCTGAATCTTGAGTAAGAATTAAGTGGTTTTGTAAGAGGTTATTCAGTAGTTTTGTTGAATGATGAATAATTGATGATGACATTTAGGCTGCTGTTTATAAACAGCCCATGTTGTCCCTTGGCTATGGCTCATTGCTTTGCCTTGAGTATAAGTGGCCTTTCCAATTTCCTTCCCTGGAATGCCTTTTCAAAGGTAGATCAAAACAGCTAGGATTTGTCCCAAAATGTGGCCTGTGGGCATCCCAGAATAAATAACCAGGTCTGAACTGTGGAGGCAGAAGATGGCTTTGGGTTGCATTTCCTTCATCTGTCTTCCTCCATTCACCTCTGGAGTTTAGTCTGAAGGGATGGAGGCTGATACTCTGGCTATCTGAGCTGTAGACAGCAGTGAAGCACCTGGATCCATGTGATTCATATTGATGTATGTCATACCCATAAGTATGGCTATTACAGCAGCAGAAAGTTATATGTTACTGGTAATATATTCTTACGAGCAGACAATGCAGGACCAAATTGTCAGTTCTGGGGGGCCTAAATTTAGAACCAAGTACTCTTTGCTCAGAAGGCCCATGTTCCATCTCATGGGCTTCTGGGGTAAGGTCCAAAGGTTCCTGGTCTGCTGCTTATGGTACATTCTTGCATTTCTAACCCTAAAGCCAGGCAGGGTTAAGCTTCAGAAAAGTTTTGAGTTTAAGTAGTTCAAAATTGAAACTGTCTTTCATTTGTCTTTAAGACAATGCTAAGATCCCTAAGAGACAGATATTATTTCTCTTTTGAAATGGGAGGATAAGGGCAGCAAATCCTCGGGCCAGGGTGCTCATGCAGATTCCATTTCACAGAGTGGTTTGTGCCAATGGATTTCCTCCACGAGATTGACCATCTTCTCTCCCTGGGGCCCCATTCCCTGGAACCTTTCTTCTACTGGTGAAATCTCATTTTACTTCATTACCTTGACTGGTCTGAAAAATACATCTTCTGATATTTCCCAACTAGATATATTTTCTTGCCTTTCATTTTCTGTTTTGACCTCCCCTCTTGGCCAAGTCTTGGTCTTCTAGGGGCTCTCAGTCAAAGTTTAGTCCCACTGGTGTCCAGAAGCAAAAACTCAGTGGTACAATTTTCAGGGAAGGATAGAGGACTTCTTAAAAGTATATTTAAACCTTTGTCTGCAAGTGTCTTGTCATTCTTACAACTGAAAATGTTATTTGTCTTGGCATGTTGAATATGATTATTGATGCAGAAGTCTGTGTATTGCACATTTTTCATTTAATTTGGATTTACAAAAATGAATAATATTTAAATAATAGAATATTATTTTTCAATTCTCAGAATACAATGTGTTTTGGGAAAACTTGGGCTTTTCAAAGTTGGGTTAAGGCTAAATTAATCTGGATTCAGAAGCTGGCTTTGGCTCTTATTGCTTGTAGGACATGGGGGGAGTTGTCCTTTCTGAGTCTCAAATTCCTCAGCTGGGAAATGGAGATGATCTGTACCCACTTGGTGCTATTGAGGTAAAATTTAGATGTGATGAGGAAGTGAAACACTGACCCCAGTACCTGGTCCATAATAGGGGTTTAGCTAGAGCGTTACTTTTGTTTTTATTAAAAAATGTTATTTCTATTGTTACTAATTTCATTTATCTCTAATCTCCTCTTTGAAGGTAACCTTTTCACAAGGTCCTTCTCTTCCCTTCCCATGCCATCCTCTCATCCTCTGCATTCTTCTATTGTGTGTGTGTGTTTTTTTTTGTGCATCCTGACCTCCACGTGTGACTGACTATGAACTTCTTGATGACAGGAATGCAATTTATTAAACTGTGTATACCAACTCCTGCTACACACAGCAATGTATGAGTTTCACAGATGTACTACAGAGTGAAAGAAGCCAGACACCAAAGAGTACATACTTTTTTTGAAGTTCAAGAATGGGCATAACTAATCTATGGAGATAGAAGTCAGAATAGTGGTTATTTTCTAGGTGGAGGGGTTATTGACTGGCAAGGCACCCAAGGGAGCCTTCTGGGTGCTATAAATGTTTCAAATCTTATCTCAGAGCCACTAACACAGATATGTGTGTGTGTAGGTTTAAAAAATCTTTGATCTGTATACTGATTATTTGTGTACTTTGTGTATGTTATAACTTAATTAAAAATGTAAAAGATGTTTTCCAGTGCAGTGCTTGCTTGGCAGTTAGTAGTTAATCAATTAAAGATTGAATATTGAACTGATGTTATGATGAAGAAATTGATCAGTCTTAATCACCATGTGACTAAGACCAAGTTTTAAGGAAGTTGTAAATACATTTTAAAAAACACGATGGAGGTAACTCATAATTAGAGTCCACACTGATACTCACACACTGAATCTCCACCTGGCTGTTTCAGAAAATGTAGTAAATCAGAATGGCAGGACTTGTTATTTGATACTGCTTGTGCAGGTGACATGGCAGGGAACAAAGGAGAGCAAGGGATACAGGCCCATCAAATTTTAAATCGAATCTCTATTGCCTTCACCTCCCTCTTTTCCCTCCTCCCCTTATCCTTTTATCAATTCTACTTTGAAATGAAATCTGCAACTCTAATAGATGCTACTGACACTCGTGCAGCAATTTTACCAGATGGTATTTGAATCTCGGGTGTTCTGTGAAAAATGAAAAGACCAAATACATGCACAAATAAATGAAGGTTGAATTAATCTTTATAATTAAATGGAATATTACCCTGCTATGACTGATTTTAGCTTTCAAACTGGATTGCATGCTAATTTTTCAGTGAACTGTAATTGTATTAACGTGGCTTTTTAGATGCCTCAAAGAGCTTAAAAATGGATTTTGTCAAATTACTGAGAGAGAAGTTATTAGAACTTTTAATGTAAACATCTCTGAGATCTTGGGGTATATTCGTATTGTGACTTCTAGTTGAAAAGCATTTTCCAATTGTTGATTAATTCTTTGCTCCATCATCCTGGGAATTAGGTAGCATTGACCAGAAATTAGGTTGAACTGCAAATAAATGTCTGAGGCACATTCAGAAACTGGTGGGAGAGAAGATCATGGTGTTTTCTCCGTAAAGTGGCATAATTGGTGGAATACACATAAGGAATATCGAAGGAGTGGATGAGTCGTTTCTTATTAATGAATAAATACAATGTCAGGGGTTCCCAGAAGTGGGTCCTGAAGCCTTGGTAAGTACCACAATCTGGAGCAAAGAGTGTACCAAATTTGAACATACACGTGGATCTCTTACAGCAGTGGTTCTTAACATGGCATGATATTTGTACCCCCCTGCCTCAAGGGACATTTGGAAAGGTCTGGAGACATTTTTGTTCACAATCAGAAAAGGGGCAGGAAAGTTACTGGCATTTAGTGAATGGAGGTCAGGGATGTTGCTAAACATCCCACAATGCACAGGACAGAGCCCCACAAATAAGAATAATTCGGCCCAAATGTCAGTAATGCCAAAGTTGAGAAACCCTGCCTTACGGTAAAGTTTCTTATAATGCAGAGTGCAGGGTTGCAGAGACATTCTAACTTAGTAGGTCTGAGGTGTGTCCACGAGTTTGCATTTTTAACAAGCTGCCAAGTGATGTTGATGCTGCCAGTCCAAAGACAAAGCTTTGAAATGCCTTGAACTAGAGAACTCCATTGGCAAAGGAAAAAGCAATGGGTATGGTCATTGGCCCGACAGCATCCCCCCTTTGTTAGAAAAACTATATGACAGCTCACATTTGTCTGATTTAATAATTCAGCAAAGTTATCTCATTTGATCTCTCCCTGCAAGATATGTGGAAGGTAGTTCAAAAGTTTTTTAGTCTAGTAAAGAACTCTTCATGTTACAGGTAAATTTTAAAGGAAAGAATGATGAGAATTCCCACTCAATTGAGCTGTTGATGAGAGAATGGGTATGTTTATTTAAGTTAATCTCCAGCTTGCCTCTTGTTTAAATAAGTAATTTAACAATTGGAGAAGGATTAAGTAGCTGATTAAATTTATCTGAGAAATGTTAGGTGTTAGAGACCAGATGTTGCATATACATTTCTAAGCCCTTTGAATTTTGACATTTGAAAATGATTTTTAAAATTTGTATGCATTTTTTCTTTTACCCCCCAAAATGCATTGATTTTTTCATGGTATTAATTCCCATTTCTGATAAAACTTGAAGCATTATTACAAGTTTAATTACATGTTTATGTCTTGATGAAACTGTTCAAAAGATTAACCTTTTCGGGGTTAATATTCAAAATATATAAAGAATTCACATGATTCCATAGCAAAAAAACAAATAATTTAATTAAAAAAGGGGCAGAAGATCTGAATTAATATTTTTCCAAAGAAGATATGCAGATGACCAATAGGTACATGAAAAGATACTCAGCATCACTAATCATCAGAGAAATGCAAATCAAAACCACAATGAGATATCACCTCATACCTTTTACAATGACTATTATCAAAAAGACAGGAAATAATGTGTTGCGAGGATGTGGAGGAAAGGGAACCCTTGTGCACTGTTGGTGGGAATGTAAATGGAGCAACTACTATAGAAAACAGTATGGAAGTTCCTCAAAAAATTAAAAATAGAACTACCATATGATTCAGCAATTCTGCTTCTGGGTATTTATCCCCAAAAAATGAAAACACTAATTTGAAAAGATATATGCATCCCCATATTCACTGCAGCATATTTTACTATAGTCAAGACATGGAAGCAACTTAAGTGTCCATCTATGGATGAATGGATAAAGAAGTGTGTGTGCATGTGTGTGTATGCACACACACAATGGAATACTACTCAGCCATAAAAAAAGAATGAACTCTTGCCATTTGTGACAACATGGATGGATCTTGAAGGTATTATGCTAAGTGAAATAAATCAGACAGAAAAAGACAAATACCATATGATTTCATTTATATGTGGAATCAGAAAAACAAATGAATGAGCAAAACTCATAGTTACAGAGAACAGATTGGTGGTTGCCAGATGGGATGGGGGTTGGGAGGTGGACAAAATGAGTAAAGGGGATCAAGAGGTACAAACTTCTGTTTATTAAATAAATAAGTCATGGGCATGTAATGTGACATACAACATGGTGACTATTAGCCAAAAATATTATATTGCATTTTTCAAAGTTGCTAAGAGAGTAAATCTTAAAATTTCTCATCACAAGAAATTTGGAATTTTGTATGGTAACAGATGGTAGTGAGACTTATTGTGATGATCATTTAGCAGCATATACAAATTTTGAATCATTATGCCATACACCTGAAACTAATATAATGTTATGTGTCAATTATACCTCAAAAAACAATTAACCTTTGTTCTTTAGTTTACCCTTGCTACTTTTATTATTAATTTAGAAAAATTTGGGAACCTTATGTAGAAAAGGTGTTGGCAAACTTTTTCTGCAAAGAATCAAATAGTAAATATTTTAGGCTTTGCAGGCCCTATGGTCTCTATTGCAACTACTCAAATCTGTGGCTGTAGCATGAAAGTGGCCATAGATAATACATAAATGATCATGGCTATTGTTGGAGAGGAGGAACTTTTCCTCCACTATTTTAGGTTCAGTGTTTGGGGGCCTGCGAATTAAACTGACAAAAGACAGATTAGCAAGAGAAAAGACAAAGTTTATTCCCTTGAGAAAGTGCGAGCTCTGAAAATGTAGCTTAAAGAAGCAGTGAGAATCTGGGCCTTATATACCGTCTTAAGGGGGAGAGTTAGGATTTCAAGGGACAATAAATGGTGGAAATGACTGAGAGATATATGGGGGAAACTAATGGAAGGTAAGGTTTGTTTCTGTAAGGTCTGTTTATACAATTTCTCATTCTGGCACCAACTTCTTTGATGATAGGAGTCATTCTTTTGTTTCCTCCCAGTGCGGGAAACCTCCCATAAGTGGGACTCATGACAGTGGAATTCTTTTGGAAGGCTCTGCTTTCAGGCAGATAAAGAGAGTACAGAGAAAGCCTCTTCTTGCATTTGTTGATTCTCAAATGCCTTCAGGTCAAAATGATGCTTATGCCACAGTGGCATATTTTGGACCCCTTCACTATGTTCCAATAAAACTTTATTTACAAAAATAGTTTGCTGAGCCCTGACGTTAGAGCCCTGATGGTAGAGCCCTCTGTGTAGGACAGAGAAACATATTTCCTTTGGCCCATATAAAAGCCTAACTATAATATAGGATTATTCTGGCTCTTGGGCTTTTATCTATCTTGGCTATGTCTTGATAAATAGGTTTAGCTAATTGAGGCTTAGGATACTCATCTGAGCAGGTCTAGCAGTTCTATTTGCAAAAACTTTGTGAGCAATTTACTGCATGTAAATGAAAGTAATAAAAAGACATTGATTTTCAAAAAATTTCTATGATCTGATATGGAAGCAACCTAAATGCTCATCAACAGATGATTGAATAAAGAAGTTATGGTTCATATATACAATGGAATGTTTCTCAGCCATAAAAAAAAAAAAGAAATCCTACTATTTGCAATGAAATGTATGGACCTAGAGGTTATTATGCTGAGTGAAGTAAGTTAGATGGAGAAATATAAATGCCATATGATTTCACTGATATGTGGAATCTAAGGAACAAAAAGAAAAAACTAATCCAAAACAGACTCACAAATATAGAGGACAGTCTGTTGATGGCCAGGGGAGAGGGGAGTATGGATGCTGGAAGAAAGGGGTGAAGATTTAAAGAAGTATGAATTAGAAGTTGATGGTCAAGGGGATGGGGAGCACAGCATAGGGAATGCAGTCAGTGGTAATGTAATGACTAGGTGGAGAACCAGAGAAAAGAGCAACCAGGGGGATCATTTCATAAACTATATAAATGTCTAACCAATGTACTATATACTTGAAACTAATAAGAAAATAAAATTAAAAAATATGATCTGGCCATTTTCCTATTCAGTTTTAAAAGAAATACATGAGAATTGTCTCTGTTTTTAAGGTAATATCGCCCTTGCCTCATGGGGGTGTGTTGTTTTATGGATTATTCATAGGATGATTTTGGGTTCTTAACTCTATTGCTACTCCCTCCTCCATCTGTTTACTAAGAAAACCCAAATGTTGGTGTCTTTCTTTAACTCTCAGATGTGGTGCTCACCCAAGTGAGGGGACCATCACAAAAACACCAGGGAAATGTTTAGTGCCGTTATGGCTCAATTATGATTAACCTGGGTGTGAGTAGTTTCCTTTTTCAAACTGGAAAAACTGCCTACCTCCAGTATCTGTGGAGTTGGTGTTTTCAAGAGAAAGGATGGATGGATGGATGGAGCTGGTTTATAATTTGAAACATGCCTTCCTAGAATGTCATTTATATCTGAGAAAAATGGGGATTGTCTGCTGTACTGGGATGTTACTCAAGCAAGGTTAAGGATGGGAGACCTCAAATCTGAGCATTCCTATCTTTTGTAAAATCAGAACTGTGACTTGCACTTATAAAGCCCTAGGATTCATGGGAACGTTTATCTGATCTCCACCATAGCATAGTGCTATGTGAACCACACCCAAAAGCAATTTTCAGAATTAAAGTTTTTGAAGACTCATAATAAATCAGTGACATTCTTATCGAGAAGATAAAATTTGATTTGTTAGATAACCGCATTGTTATTATTTGTGGGATCTAGATAGCCCCAAAGGATATTAAAGCCTGTTCCCCAGGCTAATTTTCATCAGTACCATTAGCTCTGCCTAGGATAATATCTTCAGCCAGTCATTTGTTTGGCATTATGGAAACTGCCATTGTTTTGAAAGATAGTGTAATTTATGTACAGTCTCCTAAACTTCTGGTTGCTTAAAGCTCACAATTTTGATTGATGTTTACTAGTTATTACAGAACTCATCAGGGGAAATGAGGCCTTGGTGTGGTCAAGCCTGACTGAAGCTTTCGAAGCCATTGCAAGCTTAAAAAAGTTGTACTATAAAATGTTTTTTAAAGGGCAGTTGATCATCCGTTGTTCCATTTTTTTCTTATGTTGGTGAAATTAATAAAAAAGAAAAAATATGCTGAGACTTAACTATGTAGAGGAAATACAAAGCTATTTAATTAAGTGATTAAAGCAATCCCTTTGATGTAATACATGCAAGACATTTGAGAATTTACCTGACTCTCCTAAATAGCCAAGTCAGTGGGGATTAAAACAAATGAGCTTTCCATCTTGCTTTTGCTGATCAGCTTAATACTAAGTGGCTTTGAAAATTCAGGAGTAAAGCAGTCAATCTAACCAGTCTTTAAATCAGTTTGGTCATCTGTATAAAAATTATATCTGTTTTAGAGCTCACAGCTAAATAAAGCAAGATTAAGTTTCGTTCTGTTCTTTCTCCCAGCACTATCAAGTTGCACTGTACCTTTTGGAAAGTTCTGGGAGGGAGGGGTGACTTAAGAGTTTAAATCATGTTCTGTTTTAAATTTTCACTGTTCCTTGTTTTTCTGAGTTCATTTTTGATAGTTATTCTCTTTATCAAAGTAATAATCTTCACTTTATGAACTCTGTTGTCTCCACAGAAATTAATTGTGATTTTTAAACCTCTAGCCTTAAGACTTTAGGGCAAACAATAAACTCTCAAACAATTAAGATTTCTTGCATGTACATATTGGTAATAGCAGACAAAACAAAAAAGCTAGCTAAGCCACACATATGTATTCACATACATGTGAGTGTACACAGACACACTCCACACCATTCAACATGGTTCAGTTTGGTGGGCATTGTTGAGCACTTATTGTGCCCTGTGCCACCAATTGAGGCAACTCCATGAACAATTTGCCCTCATTAAATTATCTTTTTCAGCCCAGCAAAGTATGGCTTTCAGGCCACCGTCACCATGCTGCCTGTTTTTGTATGTCCCATAAGATAAGAATGGATTTTACATTTTAAAATGGTTTAAATCAATCAAAAGAATATGTCATACATAAAAGTTGTATGAGTTTTAAATTTTAGTGTTTATAAATAAAGTTTTATTGGAACACAGCCACAGCCACTCGTTTCCATGTCATCTACAGCTACTTTCCCAGGTACAATAGCAGAGTAGTTGTGATAGAGACCATATGGCTTGCAAAACCAAGATTATTTACTATCTGGCCCTTTACAAAAAAACTTTGCTCACCCCTGATCTAGGTAATCCAACTTCTCCTTTCCCAATCCCTTTATTAACCAAATATTTCTTTCAACTCTCTATTTTGCTGTGTTGGTATTATAAGTAAACTTATCTACATTTTACAGATGAGGAAACTGAGGACCAGAGAGGTTCAGAAAATTAAGATACTGCTGATATTTTGTAGTCACAACAATGGCAAGTTGTCATAGAATGTTTTTCCTCAGTTGCTTTATACAAATACAGTGAGGCCATGGGTCATTTATATATTTTTATGTTTCTTTAACACCGAGGAGAGTCTTGAGCCTAGAGTGCATTCTCAATATTTGTTGATTGATTGAAATAGCTTATACTAAAAAATATAGTTTTGTCGTCAAGACTCAGTTCCATGGGAAAAAAGAACAAGGCTGCAGGTATCACTCTGCCTGGCTTCAAATTATACTACAATGTGACAGTAATCAAAACGGCATGGTATTGGCAGAAAAACAGTTACATAGACCAGTGGAACCGAATCGAGAGTTCAGAAGTGAATTCCCATTTATATGGGCAAATAATTTTTGACAAAGGAGCCAAAAACCTACAGTGGAGAAAGGAAAGTCTCCTCAATAATTGGTGCTGGGAAAACTGGGAGGCCACCTGCAAAAGAATGAAACTAGACTACTGTTTATCACCAGATGGCAAAATTAACTCCAAATGGATCTAGGACCTGAATATAAGACCTGAAATGATAAAATGCATAGAAGAAAACATAGGTACTAAATTCATGGACATTGGACATAGAAATTTATGAATTTGACCTCAAAGGCAAGGGAAGTAAAAGCAAAAATAAATAAATGGGACTACATCAAATTAAAAAGGTTCTGCACAGCAAAAGAAACTGTCAACAGGGCAAAGAGGCAACCATCTAGATGGGAGAACATATTTGCAAACAACACCTCCCATAAGGGCCTAATATCTAAAATATAGAAAGAATTCA
Organism: Eidolon dupreanum; assembly: GCA_028627145.1. Lineage (NCBI taxonomy): Eukaryota > Metazoa > Chordata > Mammalia > Chiroptera > Pteropodidae > Eidolon > Eidolon dupreanum. The sequence goes on from CM053505.1 coordinate 10,178,634, forward strand.
AACAACTCAATAACAACAACAATAACAAAACAATCCAGTTAAAAAATAAGCAGAGGACCTAAACAGACACTTCTCTTAAGAAGACATACAAATGGCCAACAGACATATGAAAAGATGCTCTGCTTCACTAGCTATTAGGGAAATGTGAATCAATACCACAATGAAAAGATATTTGCACACTGATGTTCATAGTAGCATTATTCATGGTGGCCAGGACATGGAAGCAACCGAAGTGTCCTGCAAAAGATGATTGGCTAAAGAAGCTGTGGTACATATATACAATGGAATATTACTCAGCTATAAGAAGAGATGAAATACTGCCATTTGTGACAACATGGATGGACCTCGAGATAATCATGCTAAGCGAAATAAGCCAGACAGAACAAGTTGAAAATCATACGATATTACTTATATGTGGAATATAAACCTAAAAGCAACAAATGTACAAGACAGAGACTCATGGACATGGACAATAGACTAGCAGTTACCAGAGGGAAGGAGGGAGGGAGGAAGTAGATGAGATAAAGGGGGTCAAATATGTGGTCACAGAAAGAAATCTAACTATGGGAGGTGAACACTCAATGTAAATACATATACATATATATATATATATATATATACACACACACACACACACACACATACACACACACACATATACACACATACACATATACACATATATATACACATATATATATGTGTATATGTGAATATATATACACACACATATATATATGCCTTACTGTTAAGATGTACAGCTGAAACTGACTGGATTTCATTAACCAATGTCACCATAAAAATAAATAAATAGATTTAAAAATAAATAAAGAACCCCCCCCAAAAAAAAGACTAAAAAAAGAACCCACTATGAAATACCACCTCACACCTATTAGAATGGCTGTCATCAGTGGGACAAGTAATAAGTGTTGGAGAGGATGTGGAGGAAAAAAGAACCTTCATACCCTGCTGGTAGGACTGCAAATTGTTACGGTCACTATGGAAAACATTATGGAGGTTCCTTAAACTAAGAATTGAATTACCATATGATCCAACAATCCCTCTTCTGGGTATTTAACCTGAAAAACCTGAAAACATTTATCTACAAAAATGCACCCCGATGTTCACAGCAGCATTATTCACAGTGGCCAGGACATGGAAAAAACTGAAGTGTCCTACGATAGATGACTAGATAAAGAAGCTGTGGTACATATATGCAATGGAATATGACTCAGCCATAACAAGAGATGAAATACTGCCATTTATGACAAATGGATGGACCTTGAGATACTCATGCTAAGTGAAATAAGTTAGATGGAAAAATGTTGAGAACCACGTATCACTCATATATGGTATATAAATCTAAAAGCAACAAACAACATGACAAACAAACAGAGACTCATGGACGTGGACAGTAGGCTAGTGGTTACCAGAGGGAAGTGGCGGGGTTGGGGGATGTAGACGGGGTGAAAAAGTTTAAATATATGGTGCCAGGAAAAAATCTAACTATGGGTATTGAATACACAAAGCAATATTCATATGACTTTCAGTTGAATTATACACTTGAAACTTATTGGATTTTGTTGATCAATGTCACCCCAATAATTTTTAATAAAAAAGACTCAGTTTCAATGGATTTTAAACATTGCTCTATTTTAAAGAAAGTTCCCTAGGTTCTCAGAAAGTCTCTCGCTTTCCTCCCATTTTTTTTCTCCAATGGTAAGATCAGTTAATATGGAAATATGCTGTCATGTGAGCAGCATTGAATGATGTTCTTGATCATGTTAGCCTATAACCTTTCATATTTTCTGGTACAGTTGTTGGCATTGATCAGAGTGAGTTTATCCACTAAATCATGATATGAGTCATTATTTATTGAGCACTGATTACTTGCTATGCACCTGTCACTGTGTTTTATGTAGGGAACACAATGGTTGATTATATGTAATAGGCCTTTGGCTTAATTTGAGTAGTATCAGAAAGAAGGATCTCTCAGCTACAGAAACCTCTCTTATAATTGGATTTATTCCTTCGGTTGATGAACTACTCTTTTAAATGCAGATATTTCTTTAGGGGTAATACATTAGATTGCTATTAGTCATTCACATTTTATTTTAAATTAGTTTGAGGTCCCAGTGATAGCAAATGGATAAGCTGCTTTGTATGAATGACAGTTTTAATGGGTGAGGAGGGAAGGGGGAGATGACTTTGGAGCACAGTGTGTGGACACCCAAGGCCTACTGGGGAGGTAGAGATGCAGGACAAAGCAAGGAGATGAAGGCAGAAATCAAAATGTCAAATACTAAGGCAACCTTTTTCCTTGATCTTTTCTGTAATTAGCTTTGATAGTGTTTCTTTTGTCCATTTTCTATGGTGTGCAAAAACAGTGGCCCTCAAGAGAGTACTAGGGCTTTTTTTGGGAGTGTGACTGGCTTGGGTTCTCCTGGCTCATGCTTAGAGTCTGGCTTTGCTCCAAAAATCTTCAACCATGTTCCGAGAATCTCATGGGCACATCTGTTCTCCCCATTGATCACAGGGTTGCTTCAACAGCCTTTCTTTCTCACCATTTTGTGTGACCCCCTGAAACTACCTGTGACCGAAGAGAGTGCTACTATTTCACAGAGGAGTTCAGGTATTTGATTAAGGTCTTGATCTGACCTGAGCTTCCCTGAAAGACTCTCCAAACAGGCACAAAACAGTTACTTTAAATCATTGGAAGAAGTCATGTTTCTACTTCCTCAGTGTGGCATACAATCAACATTTATTCATCATGTACTCTGGATCAAGGTAAAAAAAAATGCTTTATATGCCATGCCATTCTGAATACTTGCAGACAACCCTGTGAAGTAGGTACTATTTTTTTTCCCTCAAACTATATTTGGTGAAAAGGAGAGTGTGTTAGGATTATATGCAGCTACAGCTAATGGAAAACATGACATATAGTACCTCAAACAGATAAGGGGTTTATTTTCCTCATGTCATAGATGGGAGAAGGAGGCAATTCAGGCCTGATCCAGATGCCATCAGCATTTCATTCAGACAACTTTAGTTGGCAGATTTCTTTCTCAAGTTTGTTGCCTTGTGGTTACAAGATGGCTGTTCTACCCCTGGCATTGCATCAGCATTACAGGAAAGAAGAAGAGGAAAGGCTAAAGAGGTGGTTCTCACTAAGGTGTGATTTTGTCCCTAAGGGACATTTGGCAATATCTGGAGACATTTTTGGTTGTCATAACTTGGTGTGGGGGGTTGTTACTATTGGCCATCTAGTGAACAGAAGCCAAAGATGCCGCTAAATATCCTTTAGGACAGCTCCCACAAGAATTATCTGGCCCAAAATGTCAATAGTGCTAAGGTTGAGAAACTGGGCTAAAGGCAGAAGGTATATGCCAGTTGAGTCTCTCCTCTTTTAAATGGATTTTTGGAAGTGGAACAAGGACTTTGTTATATGTCATTGGCCAGAATCTTATCCCACAGCCAACTCTAGTTGCAAAAGAAGCTGGGGGATGCAGCTGTTTTTTGTTGGGTTTATTATCACCCTGAGCAGAATTGGGGTCTAATAGCTGGGGAAGGAAAATAGAATGGATATTGTGTAGACAATAGGTGGTTGTCATGTGCAGCCCCTTTCCACAGGTTTGTTTAAGGAAAACTCTATAGAGTTTTTGATCAGCCACAAGGAGTGTAGGATATGTTTGTTTTTTTGTTTTTTTGTTTTTTTTGGTTTTTTTTTTTTTGCTGGACATAATATGCAGTCTCTTGCGTATTTATACCACCATTCTCTCAGTATTTGCAGTAGGACTTACCTTTCCTTCTTGCTTGTGTAGCCCATGGGGTAGTTGATTTCAGGCTGCCTCACTAATACTTTACCCTTCAGCAAGCTGCCATCAAACTGTTGGTGCTTCATTCCTTCCATTCTGAAAAAGTTAAAAAGTGATGTGATTACTATTTCCATGAAAGGTTATATCAGTTAGAGTTTATTCAGGAAAAAGGATGAACTTTTAAGTATATCAATCAGGAAGATATGCGATATGGGGAATTGGAGGCTTATGCAACCATTGGGAGGGCTGAGGAATGAAGGGCAAAGTCTGCCAACGATCTCTTCTGCCCTCACACAAAAGGGGTCTTCTTAGGAGAATGCCCGGAAGCTGCTGGCAAAGTGCTGTATCTGCTGACTACAGATGCCGTGTGCCTGCCCATGGCTACCAACAGCAAATGAATAAATGGCATCTCCTTCTCTTCTACTTTTCAAATCTCCCATGAGTGCTCCTCTTTGGCAGAGTCGAATCTGGAGCCATGCTTTATGGGATTTTGGGAGATGTAGTTCTGAAGCTTCTCAGGGAAGAATGGAGAATGGGATTGGGTGGGATGGTATGGAATCGACAACGAACTGGCAGAAGGAGCATTTGAGTTTGAATAAAGGTATATGTACACAGCACATTTTGGGAAGAAGAGCACTCTATTCAGATATTGGCATTGTTGCTACTGGTATTATTACCTTTATCTATGTGTCCTTAGGAGGTGGATAGAGAGTCTTTGTATTGCTGTTCTGGCCCTTTTCAAGTCATGGTGTTTCTAACTAATAAAAAAGGATTCAACGACCTGCATATACAGTGCAGAAGGTAATATATTCTGAGAAGCTCCATAGTGCAGTCGGGGTCCCAGAGCATGAGGTTTGAAAAAACAATGCATAATTCACCGGCATGCTTCAGAAAGACCAGTGTTCAGAAAACAATTGTGGATGACTCAGCTTGTATATTTCTTTATTTTTGGAGGAACCAATCTGAAGCTCTTTATTTTCTATAGTTATGCATGTGACTTGTAGTGAGCTGATAAAATACAGTGAGGTATTAAATACAGTGAAGAAAATAATAAAACAATCTTGGAACAAGGTAACCTGTAGACATATGACGTATTGTTTGGTGTTGAGGGGAGAGTTGTAACCTCTAGTTAGCTGGTATCTGGGTCACATCAGGCTTTCAGTGTAACTCACAGGGTTTTGAAGGCTGAATTTGATTTATGCTATATTTGAGTCACTGGAACAGCAAAACTCATTATGATTGTGTCCTATGGCACTTGTAAAATCCTCTCTGAGCCTTAAGTTTCAGGTTTCTGCTGATAGTTAATATTTGAATTATCTCAAAGAAGATAAGGAAAATGTACTATCTTATTCTATTTATTTCTTGAGTGAGGAAAATTGAAAGGAACTAAAGGAAAAAAACTCGTTACCAAGAGCAGTGTGCAAAGATCATTGGTTTTGCTTTACTGGAATAAAACCAATGTGTTTGGGTTGCCTGGTGTCTTATGTTGGGTGTTCTGGAGGCAAAGCTGAAGATGAGGGTTTGTGTGCAAGTGATTTATGATTTATTCAGCAAGTGCTCCCAAGAGCAACCAGCAAGGGAATGGAGGAAGCCAGACAGGGAAGGGTGAATGATGAGCAAGGATGCAATTTCAGGGTGTCTCAGACAGCCTGATCGTGCGGGGAACTCTGGAGTGCAAATTATACCTCATGATTTGCCCTTAATTGTGGCACAGGAGCTGGGCTTTCATACTCATTCTATAGTCAGTCATTAGTTGAGGGCTGCTGGGATGGAAGTGGGGACCAAAGGCAGATAAACTCCCAGGGGCCTTCAAAGAGTCTCAGGTGCTGGCCATTAGAAAATAAAAAGGACATAGAAGCTTGGGAGGGATGTATAGAAGTGATAAAAGTGATCCCAGGGGATCCGGGCAGAACCCCACCAATGCACTTACTCTTTGAGTAAGCTACTCTTTTGTTTTTGTGAAACCCAGAATCTTGGAGGAGGAGAGAGACAAATTTTCACATGGAACTGTAAAATTTCCCTAGAGCAAAGGTTGGGAAACCTTTTCTGTAAAAGGCCAGATAGTAAGAATTTGATGCTTTGTGGGCCACAGGATTTCTGTCCCAGCTAGTCAACAGCACTGTTGTAATGCGAAAGCAGCCATATATATTGCATGTAAATGAGTGGGCACAACAGTGTTCCAATAAAACTTTATAAAAGCAGATAATGGGGGGAAGAAGGTACTAGATATGGCCCAGGGCCAGTAGTTTGCCTGTCCCTGCTCTGGAGGCTCCTTGTATGCACCAAAGGTGATTTTTCCTTTATCTGTTCCCTATATGCTGCAAAACACAGAGAATGGTTAGTACGACTATCAAAAGGATGGTTATGATGCCTCTTAGTCTTGACCCTGTGTCTCTAATCTTTCTGGTATCCTGGCCATCATTCATGTTGCACAGATAATCTTGCTGAAGGATGACTCATCTAATTTTACTCCTGCTAAATATATTTACTTCTCTGTAATTGTAAAATAAAATCTAGACTCTTTAGCATGGTATTTGGGAACCCCTGCGATCTGGCCAAAGTCATTTTTCTGCACTTTTTTATGTTCCCCACCACTCGTGCTTTCTAGTACAATCACATCAGCTACTCCATCTCTCCCAGATGCCCTTTGTTTCCATTTCCCTGTCTTTGCCCCTTCTGTTTCTTTTCCTGGAGTGTCCTTCTGCTCAGCCTAGCGTTTTGAAATCCTAACCATTCTCAAAGACTCAGTCTGCCCCCAAACCCCATTAAGCATTCTCCCTATGAGTAAATAGTCTCTGTTTTGGACTTTGATAACAATATCATTTATTTCTACTAAAACCTGTATTTTATATTATACTGTATAGTTTTTCGCTACATTCACTATGTTTTTAGTATTTGAGTGGAGGGAACTAAAATTTGTTTTGCCCTTCACAGCAGATTGCATAGAGTAGATATTCAGTAAATGGAGTTTTCAGATGAAGGTTGCATTCCTACATTCTGTGATTATTAATGATTTAAGTGCTGAAACTCTGACATCATTTTCTTTTTCCTTTTTATAGGCAAGAGCTGTTTTGGCAAAAGTTGGCTATCCTGAGTTTATAATGAATGATACTCATGTTAATGAAGACCTCAAGGCAGTAAGTGCTAAATTTACTGTTATTTTTTTTTCTGGCAAGTTTTACTGGCTTCATGCCTTTCAACTAACCCAAGTCCAAGCAATTAAACCTGGTGGTGCCAGAAAGCACCAACTTTTGATTCATTCCTTGGCTAGATATGAGCCTCAATATGCCAGGCATATCATAAGATTTAGAGCAGATTCAGAATAAAGGAAGTGGCAGAAAAAATGTATAACTGAGTGGGTACCTTAAAGTAAATGGACTTGGACTCAGCCTAATTTGATCATAAAGAAAAGAACTGAGCAATTCAAGTATTTTACAATTAGTAGACGTGTTCTAGTGGCGGGTGCCTAATGTTTGTTAAGCAATCTTTATGTGCTTCATTCATATTAAATGACTAGTAATAAATCTGCCTACTGGGAGTTAACTTCATTAAACTTTATGAGTGTTTTTGCAAATTAAGTGCATATACATATGACTATAATTTATTGTGAGCTGGACTGTATATTTGCAGTAAGTTACTGATGAAGGAATAGTAATAATTCTTTTTTATTTCAGTATTTTGGAACATATATTTTCCAGTAGATATATTCATTACAGACCTTTCTAATCACAACCACTGTTATTTTATTTCCTACAAATAGTTCTGGTAAAGAACTTTATTCCTCACAAAACTCCTGTTTTTACCATTCACTAGATTTTGTTGAAAAAATAGTTTTTGGAATTCTTTAAATAACTGTGGTTTTGAGGTATATCTCTTTCATGAAATTGTGGTTTGACACATCGCATATCTGAAAGCAATCCTGGCTTTGTAGATGGGTATCAGAATTTTGTAAGATTATTCAAAAGTGAAAGAAGGCTTTAAGTAGAAAGTTTCTCCATTTGGCACTAAGACATGGCCTTCCAAAGTATTGATCCAGTTGCTGTGGAATAAAATAATTAAGCTTCACAGTATCTCAAAGCTCACACAGCCCATCTTATACATTGTTTTGATGCTGAAAAATCTCACTATTGTTATGATAACTAAAAATACTGATGCACTTGACACATTCATGTACATTATCTTTTTAAGTCCCACAGTGATTCTGTGAAGTAGATGGCATTTAGGCCCACTTTGCAGAAAAGGGCATAGAGACTCAATGAAGTTAAGTGATGTTTTCGGCACCCCACAGAGTGTCAGAGCCAGGACTGAAATCTGGGCCCAGGGAGCTCTGCCTGCATTCTGAGAAGGGGTTTTGCAGGGTCCTTGTCAGGCAGCTGTGCTGGGGGAACAGAGGAGTGGGTTTGAAGAATTGGTGGGAGCTGCTTTCCCAGAGCTGGTTGGAAAGGAGAAGAGAAGAGGGGAGGTCATATTGTCAAGTGGTTGACAGCACAGGCTTTGGAGTGATTCTGCCTTTTCCACTTACTAGTTGTTTGGTTTTGTGCAGGTTACATAACATCAGTTAGCTTCCCTTTGGTTATCTGGATACTGGAGATAATAAGCAAGTCTTAGTAATGTTGGGATGATCAAATGAGATTATATAAAAGGAAAAAGCACCTAGCATAATGTCTGGCACAGAAACAGCCTCTCTGTAAATGGTAGCTCTTCCTTTGTGGATCGGTGTGAGAACTATGAATGCTAAGAAGAAGATCACTAGGGTGCAAGGTACCGTAGCAGGAGAACCTGGATTTCATACCGAATTTAAGGACTGACTGAATGCAGTACCTTTTGTGAAAAGAAACCAGATGTCAAATAGGATGCAGTGTTGGGTATGTTTCCTCGTTTCTCTAGGGCCTGAACTGACGCCATTAGACACTAAGATTTTTAAGCACTTTTGTGAAGAAATGGCTTTCATGACTCATTGCCAAAGCAGACACAATTATACTCAAGAGTTTCTAACAGTTTAAAAAACATACGGTGAAAAAAAATTCAAATACATGAAATAAAAATACATTTGTGTTCAGAAACTGATAGAGAAAATGAATAAAACCCAACTTGAAAATAGGTAAAGGATGCTTGATGTGATAGTAGTAATGTCACTGAGGTTAATAGCAAAACGACTAAAGTATTGCAGGTATACAATAGGACTGTTTTCAGTTTTGAGAAACATGTAGATAAGGACTACTGTAGTGCTTACCAGAAATTTCTGGTTATTTAAGCTCTGAGCATGAGAGGCTTTTACAAATGAAAAACAGCTTACTTTATTTGACACAAGTGAAGGTATGATTCATCACGTACTAACACAAAAGGAAAGAGGATAGAGATTAGGTAATGGATCAGACTAAGGTCAAGCAGAAAGGTTGAAAACTGAAGTTGGGCCCATGCGGAGATAAGAGCAGATGGAAAAGCATCAAGAAGCAAATGAAAAGAATTAGAGAAAAAAAATATGTTCCCTTCTGAAGATGACAGGGTAAACTGAGGTACTCAGCGAAGTGTTTCTGAACAACAGTCTTTCTGTAGTCTTTGAAAAGAGCAAGAAGAAAGGAAATGCCCCTTATGTGAACCCCCAGTAGCAAGCAGGAAAGCCTACTAGTTAGCCTCAAAAGGTATACTTTAGTCCATTTTCAGATTAGCCTTATGCAGTGTTCCTTCACTGATCCTTAATGGAAATTGACTCAAGAATGAGTTGATAGCAATTTTGTAAAGATTGCTGTATCAGCTGGGAAAGCCAAAACCACACTAGGTATTTCAAAGCCAGGAGATTTAATGCAGGAAATAAGTTGGAAGGCAGAAATCAGGAAAGTGAGGTAAACCAGAGATTAATAACTTCAGGAAGCAGCTCCCACCCCTGTGTCTAGGGGCACAAAAGGGAGGAGGTGACAATGGTATCATCACTTAGGAGAGCAGAGGAGAAACTGCCACTCCAGAGCTTCAAGGGTCATTGTCAGAAGAGGAAAGAGGGGAGAGAGAATGAAAGAGACCAAACATAGCATCCTTTACGCTCCTGCCTCCTACTCATTTCCCCCCAGTGCCTCCTGTTGGCAGTAAGCCAAATGGCAGTGGAGCCTGGGAAACAGAGTTTTCAGATTCCCTGCCCCTGCATTGCAGAAAGGAGTAAAGGGGTAGGCATGTTTCTGAGAAATGATGGATAAATAATAGGCACCTTAGGCATTTTACTCATTCTTATGAAAGCCAGTGGAGAATTGCAGTAGAGACTGAAATCAGATTCACAGCTAACCTCCATTTACTCACAGAAATTAGATATGGATAACTTTTCAGAGAAGGTCAATGGTTCTGGTGAGTGATACATACATATGTAAACACATAAATATGCATATAGAGATATATAGATATTAAAATATCCTCTGGAGTGGGTCTTGGTCTGCTTTGGCCAATGGAGCACTCATGTGTGTGTGTGTGTGTGTGTGTGTGTGTGTGTGTGTGTGGTATAAGTGACAGAGAATGCTACTGTCACTATGCAAGAGTGAAGTGATAGGTGGAATGCTCCACAAAGACAGGTTGTTAAAATATTGAAATAATTCTGTACAATTTGGTAAAAAGTCAAAATAAACCTTGTCCTCTGCTCTCCCAAGTGATCTCTGACTACCATGGCCTCAGAGAACCAAGGATAGGCACTGGAGGGAGTTGCCTGCCAGCCTTCCGTCCAGCCCTCTGTGATTCCCACACACTGGCCTACATCTAGAGTGCTTCAGTAGCTAGAGCAGACCAAGACTTCCCTTTACCACTGGTGGTGGCGGCAGGGCATCTGTTTCCATCTGGTTCTTGGCTAGTGTGCTAACTACTGCTACCTCAGAGTCACTCTTATGTGGCTGCTTTGGGAACTGCATCGTCCACAGTGTACCACATATGTAGGTTGTTAAACATTTTGAACATCACTTTTGTATGTATGTACACACACACATATACATACTACTAATAGGCAAAGCCATCTAAACACAACAGTCTTGCACATTACTTTGCTATTTAAATAAGAGAAAACGTAAATATAAAATTTGGATCCATGAAGTATTCAGCAAATTGTTTGGGTGCCTAATATAAAATCTTTCATGTACACATTTGGATATATCTGTGAATATCTTTAAATGGATTTAACATAAACAAAAAATACCCTAGACTCTAACTTCTTATTTGGCTTATGTAATGATTTATCAGCACATACTTACTGATTCTATGGAGAAGCTGAGCACGCTTCCTTGTTCTGCCCTTATTATGTGTTCCTTACGTTTGGCAGGGGGTATAGCTTTGTTCTTCCATTCAGTCTGTGGCATTTGGTGTTTGGCATTCAGGATAGGATTTCCAAGGAGAGAAATGCAGATTCCCCTAAATTTTATGATCTGGACAGCTATTCCTAGGAAATGACAGGAAAGCTCCAATTAGTTCGCCAAAGGTCATTCAATTGAAAAGTCAGGAGATGGAATTGATTGAAAATCATTATCAACTTGACCTGGATTTTCACCAGTAACTAACAAGACAAGAGGTTTTTGAGCCAATTATTGTTCCTTGCAGAGTTTAAACATTTTTTTGAAGATTACAAGTGGTTTTAAAATATTCATGTGCATTCATTCTTGTTGCTATATCTAGAACAAGCAGGACTTTGCCAGTGGTTGCTGAGTTTCATAGTTTTTTTCTCACTCAAGGGCTTAATGAAATATTTGACATTATCAAAGTATTTTTACATGGTGGAAAATTTGAGAACTAGAGAAAAGGAATGAAAAATCACCCATAGTATTGGTATTCAAACATAATAATATAAACTTTTAGTGTGTTATTTTGTGTCTATTTTTGTATAGCTGTAATTGATGTTTATATATAATTTTGTATACAAACCTTTGTAGTTAACATATTGTTTTGTCCTTGTCTTCTGTAGCCATCATTACCATTATTTTAACAACTGTATGATATTAAGTAAACTGTACCATGATGTATTTAATCACTGCTTTTCCTTTCACTGTAATCCTTACTGTCTCCTCCTCCTTCCCTGTGCTCTTTCTGTTGAATCACTGGTTTTCTTATTAGGGTCAGTGAAAACACTGAAGTAGGAGCCCAATGATTTTGACTGAATGCTTTAATAAATTTCATAATCTCTCTACCTCTTTTTCCACCTATCACATGGGAATACAGTGGCTGGCCTCTCCCTACCCCTAAACACTTAACCTGTCTCACGGGAAAAGATAAAATTTCTCCCCTATTACCTGTGACTTGCATGAAATAAATGGAATAGGTCAACTAAACCAAGCTAAGAAATAGCAAAAATTCTCAGTTTAATAAAACAGTGTTTAAATTGTTCTTCTAAACATTAATAAGCTGTTGGCAAATTGTAATTACTTACCTCTGAGTTTTCCTCCCCATGGTTATTTCAGTGGCTGAGGTAGGATCTTACTTATTTAAAGTATTTTTAGATGTGGAACTCTTCTTCCTTAGGAAATTTTTGTATAGTTTTCCATTTGATATCTGTAGAACAACCTGAATGTCAAGTTATTTTTTCCAGATGAACAGGAAAATCTCACAAATAGCAAACTCTTCTAAAAGTAACTGACCCCACTGATATGATAAAAAAAAGTTAATATTTTTGAAGGAAATTCCTTTGGGAGAATTTCCTGGAAAGTGTTCTGAACCCAAGAAGATATCTGAATTTTCAGTTACAATCGTATTCTGAAAGTTCTGGCAGAGCTGTCTTGGGAACAAAAGCTGGAAAAGGCTAAGGGTTGAACAGTAGACTTTTTTTTTTTTACTAAACAATCCAGGAATACATTAGGATTGCTAGATGAAGTAGCTTCCTGAACCAAGGAGCTTACGCTATTTCTGAGGCTGAGTATAAACATCTGTGTTAAAATACAATCAGTCGTAAGATTTTTTTTTATGAGAAAGCATCTCAAACATTGAAAAAGTATTAAAATCATATTTTGAACACCTCTACCTTTAACAAATATTAAACATATTGCCATATTAGCTTTATACATGCAAACGCACATTTGTTTTAAATGAATAAAACAAATACATTGGAAATTCTCTGTGTAATTGTCTTTGACCTAATGTTTTTCCTCTTTACCTACCTCCTTCTCTAGATATAACCACTACTTTGAATTCAGTGTTTATCATTTTCATGCATTTCTTTATGTTTTTGCTACATAGATACATGTCCATAAACAACACATAGTATTGTTTTGTTTTACATGTTTTAAAACTTAAAATTCTCTCATCCATACAACTTGTCTTATTTACTCAGCATTGCTTTTGAAGTTATTTCATGTTCATGTATACAGACCATTTGTTTAAACTGCTGTATCGTTTTTCATTATGTGACTATACCACCATTTATCAGTCACTCCATAAGTGGATTGAGTGACAATTTAAAGTCATATCTTGTTTTACTTGTTGTCCAAGTAAAATACCAAGGATGCCAGAAATTGCTACTTTCATTCCTGCCTTTCTCCCTGTGCCTTTAGTTATTTTACTCCTTTCTTTATATTTCAGCCAGGCCCCCTGGAAAGATTAAGATGAATCACTAACAAAAGTTACTCTACAGACATAATGAATACCCACGATATGTTAGGGAAAAGATAAACCTGAGCCAGACATTGGCCAAAAAATAGGCTGCTGTCAAGTCTATGATCATCAAGTTGTATACAAATACATTCATATCTGTACTGTAATACCTGTGGGTCTCATATGCATTCACTTGCTATATTTTAAATTTTGCTTTTAAACTTTTACAAAAATTAAACAATTTTACAAAATTAAAAAATTTTAAATTTACAAAAATAGTACAGCTAATAAGAATTTGATTACTCTTGGTTATTTGTTTATTCAAATGTGTATCTTTCTTATTTTATTTGCTACAGTCATACATTATAAAACCAAAACATTAGAAAATATTACAGACCATTGTTTTTAGTGTCGCATAGATATTATTTATAAAATTTAAGTTAAGTACTGCTAATTTTGTAGATAAAGTGCCCACAAAATTGAAACGATTTGCCATTCTCTTTCCAAAAAAGGAAAGAACTCAAGAATCAATTATGTCTGTTTTCCTATTTTAATAGACAACATTGTTGTGAGACATCAATTTCCTATTTTCCCGTGCAAGCTGTAATCTATGATTTGCCTCTGTAATTTCATTACTTTTTAGTGACCAGAGCATTTTGAATGTTGATTAATAAGTTCTATTAATAATTAAGTTATTCTTGTGATTCCATTGTGCTTGGGTTGGAAAATAAGTCTCCGAATCGCTTTCAGTTTTTTTCTTCATGAACAAAGGCCGATTACAGTAAACTGGATTTTAACATTTGACTAAATCATCATCTATAAGTTAAATGAGATTGCGGCTTACTAAACTGAATGTTATTAGAAGAACCTACATGACAAATAAATAAAGTACACATTTTAGAAAAGATCAAAGAACTCATGTGGGCCAAGAAATTTCAAACCTAAGATAATATGTTCTATAAGGGTTAAAGTAGATTTTTCTGTTATAAAGGAAATGAAACACATTGTAAATTATTGTAATTTCTCTAGTTTTTAACTGTGATCCAGAAATGACTATATTGATTTTTGAGCTTTTTATTTTAAAAGAAAATCACCGAGATTAAATTTCATGGCTTTGTGAATTCTGGGTTAACCAATGATGGCTGAGAGATGCTGTGAGGAGTGCAGCTTCTCTCTTGACCACTTATTTGTGTGCTGAAGTCTTTTTTAAGAGTCATCTTTTATCTGCACCTAGAACAACGATTGTTGTGGTTTGTTTTATTCAGATCAAGTTTTCAGAATCTGACTACTTTGGCAACGTCCTGCAAACCCGCAAGTATTTAGCACAGTCTGATTTCTTCTGGCTGAGAAAAGCTGTTCCAAAAACAGAGTGAGTAAAAAAAAATCATGAAGTGAAGTAGATAAAAATGTTGGTTGGAAGTAGAGTCCCTTTAGATCAAACTTTGTAATTCCCCTCAAGTCAGAGTATCTGGCTCACCAGTGATCTTGGTTGGGTAAAATCTGTGTTGTGTTTTGGAAACTCTTATTTCTGATACTATATGAAACAGTTGTTCAGTCTCATTATGGCTCCCTCACTCCTAACATCAACACAGATCAAAGGAAAGCTCATTACAATGCAGATGTTCAAATCATTTCCAGATCTTGTTATGAAAAAAAATCTATATGTATGAGTGTGTGTGTGTGTGTGTGTGTGTGTGTGTGTGTAACAGATTTCTCTAGAATTTCACACTCAGGTAGAAACTTTTGAAGATCTTAAAGAACAAATATTTTTAAAATAAAGTGTGATTACAAATGTAGAAGTAATTGTATAATTATGAAGTAACCAGAGGTTATTTGTTGAGGTAACGAGTGTCAAAGAACTGATAGCTCTATTATTTTCTTCCAGTAGTAGTTAAGATTTATTCCCCTTCTTCCCAGCTGCCTGTATGAACTTTCCCTATAGGTAAGAAAGTTTCCCTAGGAGCTTTTGGGGCCAGGGCCAGCCGTGATTTCCTTCCCTAGCAAAATGGTGATGATGATGATAGCAGCTAACAATTATTATGTGTTTATAGTGTGCCAGGAAGTGCTTTACATGTATTAATTCATTTTATTCTCTTACCAATTCCGTGAGATCCAGGTCCTATTTATTATCCCCATTTTACAAATGAATAGAGGGTTACAACTGAGAAATTCTTCAGCTTAGGTTTAGATTACTTTTTGTTCTTGCTTGCTGGTACTTTTGACTCTGTTCTGCTATGGCCCCCTTCTCCAGATTGGATAATTCTGTTGATACATCTTCAAATTCAGTGATTCTTTCTTGTGCATTCTCAAATTTGCTGTTGACTCATCTAACAAATTTTAATTTTGATTGTTGGACTTTTCAACTCCAGAATTTCTATTTTTTTTAATAGATTCTATTTCTCTGTTTTGATTATTTGTTGAATCAGTGTCATCATATTTTCCATTAATTCCTTGAATGTAGTTTATTTGAATCCTTTGAACTAATTTATAATGGCTGCTTTCAAGTCTTTGCTAAATCCAATATCTAGGCTAATTCAGAATCAGTTTTTATTGATTGCTTTTTTTGTTTTTTGGTTTTTTTGCAAAGCATAATTTTTTGTCATTGCTGCAAATGACATTTTAGATAATATATTGTAGCAATTGAGGAGTCTGATTTATTTTTCTGAAGCTTTTTGAAAAGTAACTTTCCTGGACTTACACTGTAGAATCTGTCTGCTCTATATTGTATGCAGCCATGGATGTCTCTGCTCATTGAAAATACTTTTATTTTTATTTTTTATCTTCACTTCCTAGAGTTTGACCCTGTATCTGCATAGTTTAATATTCAGGGGATCAGGGCAGAGCTTGCATTCAAACACCTCTAGCCCATAGGGCTTCTACCCTTTGCCAGTTGGTCTGTGTGGGGGTCAAGAATGCATTCAAATGCACAGGGATACATTCAAATTCACAACCAGTTCTCACTCAGCATTGGATTTTACTTCCCGCTGGGCTCTCTCTGGTTTCCCCTATACATGTGCCTAGTTTTCCAGTCAGCCGGGGATATGTGGAAAGCTTATCTCACCCTTCTATGACTCTTTCAGTTCAGGATCTCCCTGCTAAATTTCTGGCTGGCCCATCACTCCCCAACGGGAACTGTCACTTCAGGCTAGCAAAGTTGTGGGTTTCTCTCTCTCTCTCTTTTTTTTTTTTTTTTTTTTTACCAAATTCACCACTTTTAGCTGATAAAGCTTCAGATTTTCACCCCCACTCCTAATTGAGTTCACTCCCTGTGGCAGCAAAGCTGCTGATTTTCCAGTTAGTCCTATCTTAAGAAAACGTAGTTTTCAGTGATGGAACTGGGAAGGATGGGAGCAGTTCCAGGCAAGAAATAATAGACTACTATTCTACTTAACTTCCAGCTATAGTGGTTTTTCAAAATTAACTTTTTTTTCAATTTGTTATTTGCCTTCGATCAATTCCCAGAGCCCTAAATGGTTGTTTGCTGACAATTTTATCCAGTTTTGTACTTAATTTTTGTGGAAAGAACTTTTTGACCTTTTCATATCATTAGAGCTGGAAGCCTGGTTTCCATAATCACTTTTTTTTTTCATGGCCCACTTTTAAACCTTGGCTGATATTCTGGCCTCCAAATCTTTGGCTGACTCTCTGGGTCTTTCATTACTCTATCTTTGAATTCCCTGCTCTATTCTGGCCTCTAGAAACTGGTGGCCCCATACCCTCTCTTGGTGTAAGCTGTGATTACTGTCTCTCCTTCTTAGCCATGATTCTCATCTAGCTATCCCTGCCTTCTGCCCATCAAATCTTCCAACACATAACCACAAAGTTAGCTAAAAGTGTTTGACTTAAGGAGTAGGCCTAAACCTGAACCACTCCCTTGCCCATACCTGACTTCAATCGAAAGCACAAAGGAAGAAAGCAGAAAGCTTTAGAGGTTCTTTGGAAATAGAGGTAACTGATTTGAAGCCATCTTCTCCACTGTCCTTGGTTCTCTTCCGCTCATCACCATATGTCTCTTAGTCCATCTCTCCTACTTCATTCCCAACCTAAATTATTCATTGCAATTTTAGATTTACAGTTTAAAACTAGCTTCTCAAAGCCAGTGACTTCAGCAAATGATTTCCAGTATCCCACTAAGCATCTACTAATATTATGGTAGTCATAGATCTATGTATATAATCCTGCCCTTTCAGATTATTCAGTATTTTTTTTTTTGCAACTTGTGGGAAACTCCAGGCCCTTACCAGTTGTTTCTGTGACTTTCACAGTCTTCTCAGTGACTCCATATTGGTGATGTTGCCAGGTTAATTTTTTAGTTTCAAAATGATGTTATTCATTTGGGCGTGTAGCAAAGCCTGGGTTGTTAATTGAAAAATTCCTAAATATATCATCTCTAATATCATCCTAAAATACTGATGGGCTGTCAGATTCTAATGGCTTTGACTATTTCTCTTTTTTTTTTTTCGCATTGTCCATTTTTTAATTAACAAAGATCTGTATGATTCTCTCTAGAATACCAATTTCGAAAGGTTTCTTTTTTGTCTTTTAAAAAGATTTTTATTAAAATATAGCTAACATACAATATTGTATTAGTTTTAGATGTCCACCAAAGTTATTCAGCATTTGTATACCTAAAGTGATCACCATGATAAGTAACCATCTGACACTGCACAACATTATTAAAATATTTTTGACTGTATTCCCTGTGTTGTAGATTACAGCCCCCCATGACTTATTTTATAACCAGAAATTTGAACCTCTTATTCCCCTTCACCTGTATTCCCCTTTAAAACTTTTTTCAGTATAGTCGACATTAAATATTATTTTATATTGGTTTCAAGTATACAGCATAGTGGTTAGACATTTATATAATTTACGAAGTGATCTCCCTGATTAGTCTAGTGCCCAACTGGCAATATACAGTTATTATAATATTTTCAACTATATTCTCTATGCTATACTTTTATATCCCTGTGATTATTTTGTAACTATCAATTTGTACTTCTTAATACCTTCAGTTTTGTCACTCAGCACCCCAAGTCCCCTCCTATCTTTCAACCATTAGTTCGTTTCCTGTATCTGCGAGTCTATTTCTGTTTTGTTTATTTTGTTCTTTAGATTCCATATATAACTGATTTCATAGAGTATTTGTCTTTTTCTGTTTGACTTATTTCACTTAGCATAATACCCTCTAGGTCCATCCTTGTTGTTGCAAATGGTAAGATTTCATTTTTATGGACAAGGAATACTCTATTGTATATATGTACTATATCTTCTTTGTCCAATTGTCTATTGATGGACACTTAAGTTACTTCTGTATCTTGGCTATCGTAAATAGTGCTGCAGTGAACATAGGGGTACATATATCTTTTTTAAATTATTGTTTTGGTTTTCTTTGGATAAATACCCAGAAGTGGAATTGCAGGGTCATAAGGTAGTTCTATTTTTAAATTTTTGAGGAAACTCCAGACCGTTTTCCATAGTGGCTACCAATTTGCAATCCCACCAATAGTGCATGAGGATTCCCTTTTCTCCACATTCCAGTCATTCTGACGGGTGTGAGGTGATACCTCATTGTGCTTTTAATTTGCGTTTCTCTGATGATAGTGATGTTGAGCATCTTTTCATATGTCTATTGGCCATCCGTATGTCCTTTTTGGAGAAATGTCTGTTCAGGTCACTTGCCCACTTTTTAAATGGATTGTTAGTTTTTTTGGTAATGAGTTGCTCTGAGTTCTTTATAAATTTGGATATTAACCCCTTATTGGAGTTTATCATTGGTGAATATCTTCTCCCATTCAGTAGGTTGTCTTTACATTTTCCTTGCCTATTTCTAACATTTTATTCATGCCTTGGAAAAATGCTGGCTGACTTTGTGGGCTTAAGCGAATTGTGTGATTTGCAGTTTTCTTCTCTGTCAATGAAAAAAAAATACCTCTTTCAGAAGGACATTAAATTGGTTAAGGGTTCTGGAAAGTTCTCCAGGGCTGAAAAATCAGTGCAGTGCTAGTAATTCTTGTTTCCTCAGACTATCTTATCTGTTTCAGGGAAAGCAACATTAAGAAATTTAAGGTCCTCTTTGCACAGTAAAGTGATATGATAGTTAATTTTTTAAAAAGAAATTTCGGGCTGGTCCTTTTCAAGCATGGTAGGTAATTTTAGCTTCATGATACCCATTGGCTTTTATTGACATCTTTTAGGTCTGAAAATTTGTGAGTCAAGTGGGGATGATACTGGAGTAGCTCCACTACACTACTTTACTTTGAGCAGCACATCATGATTATATTTCCATAAAGCCCTGAAATAACATTTTGCTTCTTTGTGGGTGTAGGAGATAAATACCCTATATCTTTCATTCTCATGGACTCCATTTTATATGCACTAATGTGCATTATGAAGTTTCTACATGATGATAAATGTCAGTAAGAATGAAATTAATTGGGTGGTCATCCCTGAAGGTACATATTTAGGGTTGGTTCTCAGAATTGTCACTTCATCAGCTTGCTTAAAACTAGAGGATTTACTTCATTTCTCAGCTTGAGTCAAAAGTAATTTCTTTCCCTCAGGATCCCCTTTCTTTGACAGAAATCATTTTAAGCCAGCTTCCCTATTAACTTACTCTCATTCTACTGTGACCAAATGTGACTGGATTTTCTTTCTCTATCTTCTGAAAAATATGTAAAAATACATCAAATGTCTATACAAATTATGGTTCAGCCCAGAATTTTTATTTGCAAAAGGATTATCTGTAGCATGGAATGGAAAGGATATAATCTACAGGATCTTAGAAATAAAGCATTAAATATCCTATGGTTTTTATATTCCATATTCCTTAGACTGTTTTTAAGAGTTGATAGTTAAAAATGTAAAACTTTAGCCTGAGGTATATCTATTTTATAGAGTCCAAAGAAATCAGGGTACCAATGTCTTTTCTTTTAGATTATTATATTTCTGTATTACAGTCCTTTGATATATCCCATTGTCCAGTATAATTTTATCCTTATGTATTTTTGGATTTGAAATTTATATGAGACACCTTTCTACCTAATTCACTAAATCCTTTCCCAAACACAGAGTGCAGGAACACCCTAAAGACATAGTAAGAAGGATTTAAAGCACACAAATGATACTCTTTGCTTATTCAAATAAATATATATATAGTAATACATTTTTAAAAATAGGTTTAGTGATCTTCTCTTCAACAAATACCATTTGGAGAATAGTCTTAGCCCATAAGGAACTTAAAATCTTGTGGAAGATAAGTTGTGCAAACTCATGTGCCTTTAGGGCTCAATCAGTTAACAGATGGTGACTTAAGTGTAAATGATAGGTAGTCGTGAGGACTGTGGGGAACTTGTGCTTTCACACCTCCTTTAAAGAAATTCCAGTTTAATACTTTTCAAAACCATTGTGTTGGGCAAATGAAACATTTTTATGGGAAAATTCAACCTATTAGGTAGGACTTGTTCTGTGGCCAGCCAACTTTCAAGTGTTTTAGTTATCTACTGCTGTATAACAAGCTAACCTAAAAAATGTAGAGGGTTAAAACAACAGTAATTATTCATTCTTTTTTGTGGCCCTGGAGCTCACTAGGCTCAGCTGGGTGGCTCTTGCTTATGGTCTTTTATGTAGTTGCAATTAATGACTAAGACTGGAGTCATGTGTGAGGCTTCCTCTCTAGTGGTTGATGCTGGCTTTTGTCTGGAATGCCTACTTTAGCTTCTCTGGGGGTACTGGGCTTCTTTATAGCATGCTGATTGAGCAAGAAACTTAAAAGAGCAAGTTTCCTGAGAAAGAGAGAAAGAGGAAGGGTGCACGTGTACACCAGAGGGAGGTTGTATTGCCTTTAACTGCCTAGCATTGGAAGTCATGCGGTGTTATTTCCACTGCATTGTATGTTTTAGAAGTGAATCACAGAGGCTAGCCCATAATGAAGAGGAGAGGAATTTAGACTCCACTTCTTAATGGAATTAATGTAGAAAAATTGCAAACATAGGTTAAAACCAGCACAGTCCCAAGACTTGTCCACATGCAGCTCCCAATAGTTTGCCAGAGGTGAAGACCTGGACTTCCCATGAAGCAAAACAGTTAGATGTTGCAGGATCCAGAGCTGTATATAGACTGTCACCCATAAACCTCAAACTTTTCACATCATTAGACAGCCTGATATTGTGATTGGTTATCTCACTATTGAAGGAAATTTCCACTTGAAAGTGGTTGAGCCTCTCCATCAGTTAATATAACCTCATTTTATTGTTCTTAAATATGCACTTAGTGTGAAATGAAAAAAAAAACCAGCACACGTAGTCTTACATTAGAGAATAATAAAACTAAATATATAATAAACTTGTATAATATCAGGGTGATATAGAAAAATATTTAATGACTGGTTTAGTATGAGCACTGACCAATAAGAAGTAATAGCATTAACAACTTGTAGGACCTACTGGCACAGTCACTTAATATGAGCTCTGAGTATAATCAAGGCTCCAAACATATCCTGGAATCAGCAAGAGCTCTGGAAGGTCAGGAATGGTGAAGTCATGTGTCTGAAATAAGATGTTTTAGGTATTCTTGCTGAAGCTTCAGAGGCCCCAGGTGGTTGTTGGATTTCTTTGTTTTGTCCACCTTTGTCCATCAGCAGTTAGAAACATTTTTCTTGCATGGCTCTTACTGTAAAGTTTTGAAAGTTTATTCTTTGCAAAAGAGAGGGGAGTTGTGAGGGATGGGAATAGAAGGGATAAACTCTAGGAATACACATAACCTTTTGTACATACTATGGTTCAGTTCAGTGTTATTTATAAGCCTAGTTGAGAGACACCTGGATTCTCCCCTCTTGACCCAAACAGCAGACATACAAATGCTTGGTTCTTTGCATCGTGTATTAGTTTTCTGTTCCTGCTGTACCAAATTACCACAACTGGAGCACCTGAAAATGACAAAAATGTATTATTTCACAGTTCTCTAGGTCAGAAATACAGGTTGGCTTGGCTGGTTTCTTGGCTCCAGGTTTCAAAAGGCTGAAATCAAGATGTTAGCTGGCCCAGCTCTCAGCTGGAGGCTCTGGGAAGAATCCTCTTCCAGGTTCATCAGGTGTTGGCAGAACTCGATTTCTTGTGGTTACAGAACTGAGGGCCCTCCTTTCTTGTTGGCTGTCAGCTGGGAGCTGCTCTTTACTTGAGTGGTCTCTCTCCCATCCTTGCTAAAGGCCTCTACATCTTAGAGCCAGCAGCAGCATGGGGAATCCTTTGCACTCTTGGACTCTCTCTAACTTCCTGCTCTGTAGCATCTCTTCTGACTTCCTCCTCTGTTGTATCTCTCAGATTCCAGTCAAAGAAAGTTTTCTGCTATTAAGAGCTCATGTGATTAGAATGGGCCCACCTGGATAATCCAGGATCACCTCCCTATTTTTAGGTCCTTAAGCTTAATTACATGTGCAGTCTTTTTTGCCATGTAATGTAAAATATTCACAGGATTCAGGGATTATGGCATGGCTATATTGGAGGGGGGGCGCATAAATTAGTAAAATAATTTTTCTGAAAAAGAATTTATACAAGTTTACTTTAAGCAATTTAGTTTAAGACAAATCACTTAGTTTTAATAAAAGGCAGTGGCTGAAACTTAGCCATCTTAGTCAAGGGTCAGCAAACTGGCTTGTGGGCTAAATCTTGCCTGCTGCCTCATTTTGCATGGCTTATGAGGTAAGAATGGTTTTTAGAGATAAATGTTTTTAGTTAATTTGATGATGGGAAGCCTTGACTTTGAACCCTAATTGAGCAGAATGTTATCCTGACCCAAAAGAATTCCACTCTTCTTATTAATAGACCTATATTACAAAAAAATGTACTCGGTGATTATTATATTTTTGATTTCATCTAAAATTTGTGGAAATTTTTCTTATTATAGCAGTACCTACATAATCTCCTTGATTTTGCGTCTTTGCTCGCAAAATACCTACATGTTGACAATCTGACTCTTCACAAACATTTTTTTTTGCTGATCCCTGATCTAAGTAAGTTACTGTGCATTTAAAATGGAGTGTAGACTCTTCATAGCTGCAAGGTACTCCCAGGGTCTGCTAATGCATAACCCTAATTTTATAGCCAAATCCTAGGAAGGCGGGCATCAGTTCCAACACAACCCAGCTAGTTCATCTGTCAATGGGCAGGACAAGTCATTAGATCTTTTGGTGCTTAAATCAGTAAACTTTCTACCAGACTAGGCAGATCCTTGGGGTAGCATGGTTACACTTTATTCCTCTCTTCTTTACATGGACCTCTGTGTTATCAAAAGCCCAAAAGCTTTTAATGTGGACAGGCCAGAGGCAATGCAGCATAGAAACTCAACTGTGTTTCCATCAGTGGGGAGAGCCGTTTCGATTCTAGAATTTCTCATTAAAGATGTTTCAGAAGCACTAGTGCTGACTTTTTCCGTTAAGTTGGTAATGGTGAATAACCAGGCATGTAAATATATTCTCACTTAACCTAAATGTTCAGTTTAGGATGAGACTGTTTATTGAGCAGAGCAATGGCCCTAAATTGAAGTGATAATTTCCTGCATGCCCCATATCCCCATTGTTCCCTGGTTATTTTCTAATAAATCCCACCACATTGTGTTTGTTCTTCTTTCCCTCCTGCCTGGATAATGCTGATCACTTGATGGTATCTGTTTTTCTTTCTACAGGTGGTTTACAAATCCGACAACAGTCAATGCCTTTTACAGTGCATCCACCAACCAGATCAGTGAGTATGCAGCTTCGTGTCTCCTTGTTAATCCGGAAGAAAATGGAAGGAACTTTCCCATGACTATGATTAAGGGTGGGGCTTTCTTCATTTTCCCTGCAAAAGTGACCAGGTATGTTGGTCACTTATGGAAGTTTGCTTTCATACACATATGCCCAAATTTCCTCACTCCCTTCACCTTTTAAGTTTTTTTTTTAATGAGTAAAAAAAAAATCAACTACAATAAATAAAATTACAATGAAGCTGGCCATGAAAATGAGCAAGTTTCAAGCTTCCTCTCTCCTCTTATGAAGGTCTTACCGATTTTGTCCATACCATTTTGTTTATTTCTAGGATTGATGGATAAATCAAACAGGTAACTGGGCAGATTGTAGAACATGAGGGAATCATCTACCTATAAGAAAAGTTTGGAAATGTTCTAATTAACCCTGGATGTAAAGTCTTTTTCTTTATTTTTTGATTAGAGTTGACATTCAATATTATATTAGTTCCAGGTATACAGCATAGTGATGAGACATTTATATCATTTATGAGGTGATCCTCTTGATTAGTCTGTTACCCACCTGGCACTATACATATTATAATATTATTGACTATATTCCCTGTGCTGAATTTTTAGATGTAAAGTCTTGAGTTTCTTTTATTTACATGGCTTGGGTACATATAATTATAAATTCCATGATAAATTTAAAAAATTATTAAAGATCAGATTGGCACAGACCAATCTGAAAATCTGACAACACCCAGAATTGGCACCAGGGCACATATTTACTGGTGGTAGAAATGTAAATTGGTTCATCTACTTTGCAGAGCAATTTGGAAACCACTGGAAATGCCAAAGATGTGCTTGCATATCTCTGACCATCACTTGCACTCTTGGCATGTGCCCTGGTGCTGTGATTCTCAAAGTGTGGTCCTGGAACCTATCACAACAGCATCACAGGGGAACTTGTTAGAAATGCAAATTCTTGGGCCCCACGAAAGATCTGTTGTTCACAAACCCTGGACATGGGGCTGAGAAATCTGTTTTATTAAGCCCTCCAGGTGACTGTAACATAGTTTGAGAACCATTGCCCTGGTAGGCCCATGTGAGAATGCTTATAGCAATATTGTTTACAATAGCAGAAAAGGGGGGATAAGCTATATGTCCCTCTGGAGGAAAGTGAATTAAATGTGGCATATTCACACAAAAGAATGCCACACAACAGTGAGCAGTGAGTGACTTAGAGTGACATGTATTAACATGGATGAGCTTCACAAATATTAGGTTGTGTGGGGGAAAAAACAACTTGGGAAAATATATTGAGTATGATACTACATAAATAAGGTTGAAAAGAATTCAAGACAGTTCTATATATGTGGTAAAAGTATGAAGACATTCATGAGAATGACAGTCTGTGAGTTCAGGTTGGCAGTGACCTGTTTTATAGAGGGTGGGCCCCTTCTGCTTGAGCCCTTGTTGTTTTCTCATCTCCCCTGCACCTCTTCTGGTCTCCATTCTTACTCCCTCTCTTGGTAATACCATCTAATCTCATGGTTTTAAGAACATTTCTATGTTTTTTTTTTTTGAATATAGGGGATGTAATTTAAAGAGACTTGCCACCCTTGGCCATGCCCCATCATCTCCCTCCCAGCCCTGGATAACTGTAATAGCCTCCTCACTGGCCTTCTTGCTTCTGTCCTATTCCCCTTTAGTCTATTCCAACTATCATATTGCAGCCATTTTAAGATGTTTTACAGTCATCTCATTTCTCTCCTTTGCTCAGAACCTGTTCTCAGCTTCCCATTTCATTCAAAATGTAGCCAAATTATTTGCAATGGCCCAGAGCCTCTTATCATGCTGCCTTTATCTTCCCTCTGTTCCAGCCTCACTGGCCTCCTTCCTGATCCTAGAGCATGAGACACTTTTCCCTCCTGGTATTTATACTTAGGGCTCTCTTTGCCTAGTAAGTTCCCCAAGAGATATGCATGGTTCTCCCACTTCCTTCAAATCTTTGCTTGAGTGCCACCTTCTGAGAGGTGTCCTGCCTGCCTAGTATTGATCCTCCCTCCTGGCCCTCATCCTTACAGGACTTCCTGGCCAGAGAGGACAGCCCTGAGGCTGTGGCTGCCCACTCCTAGCAGGCACATCTCCCTAGAGTCGCCCTCATGTGGCCACTTTTTAGAATGGCAGTCTCTGCAGGACTTCGGTCTGAGAAAGTAATAACTGAAGGAAAACAGGCAGATGGTGGTAATTTTTGTTTTCTACATTAATTTATATAACCAAATAAGTCGTTAAATATTTTGAATATTTAAAATGTAAGTCCTCACTATAGAAATATTTATTATCATGAAAATACCATTGCCTTTTCCCCCTCAGCTTTATTGAGGTATAAGTGACAAATAAAGATTGTCTATATTTAAAATGCACAACATGATGTTTTGATATAGCTCCACATGGAGAACTAAGCTGCATGTGGGAACTTACACTATTTAGGACATTAATTATAAGTTCTATTTATAACAATATAAATTATATTTATACAACATGAATTATAATATTTGGAATAACCTGTTGGGCAATAGGCAATTTTTAGATTATTCATTTTAAAAGAAAATGTTTTATGTACTATTTGGTACATGCAAAAGAATATATGTAACATGCTAGAACATATAAAGTATGTAAGAAAACATATGATAAATATATGCCTGAGTCTAACACAACCAAGAACTAGAACTTTCCCTATATCATTGCATCTGTCTATGCTCCTCCCCATCCCATTTCTCTCCCACACCATAGAGGAAACCACTATTCTGATTTCCATGTTTATCATTTTTTTAAATAAATTTGAAGCCATTTAAGTATACCTAAACTGTATATTGTTTAGTTTTGCTTATGTTTTAGCATAATAAAAATGATATGCATCTTGGTTGCAATTTTAAGCTACAGTATTTTTTCAATCAACGTGTTTTTAAGTTTCATCCATGTAGCATATGGCAGTAGAATTTTTTCATTTTCACTGTTCTGTAATATTCTGTTGTATGACCATATCCCAGATTACTTATTTGTTCTATAGACCTTTTCTGTTGACAGACCTATGTATTTTCCCCCAGGTTTTTGCTATTATGAACAGCACTGCTCTGAATATTCTCATATATGTCCCCTGAAACAAGTGCTTGGGGTATATATTAGGAGTGGAATTACTGGCTTGTAGAGCATGAAAATATGCAACTTTGTCATATAACACCAAATATTTTTCAAAGTGAGTATTCCAACATACGGAAATCATATGGAAATGTTTTCATCAACTCTCATTTTCATCACCAGTTGGCATTGGTAGACTTAATTTTCACCCATTAGTGAATGTAATGGATCAACTCTTAGGCAAGAAAAGACATTGAGATAGACTCTTCACCAGTGTTTCCATACTCACTTTCCAGTGTCAGTGAATGCTTACTTTATCCTTTGGGGATTTAAGTATGCCTGTAATTCTGCCTCCAGGATTCTCCCCTGCTCAGCCTTTTCCTGGTCGGGGAAGGGCTGATCCTATCAGAGGTTTACTGAAGAAACAGCCATTTCAGGGTAACCCAGTGGTTTCTCGAAAGCTCATGAGAAGAGCAGGTTTGGAATGAACAATTTGAAGCAGTATTTTAATTAAGTGATTCAAGCTGTTTCTATTTTCCTAATGACCAGAGCTTGCTCTCATTGTAAATTGGATTCCCAGGCAAGATGACAAGGAATCCTTTGGGTTACTTTTTTTCTCTCTCTCCTTTCTGATTTTCTGGACTACAAATTAAGACAGGTGGAGTTCCTTCATATACATTTCCCCACTGGGTTTTCTGGGACTCCCCCCAACCCCCAACTGTCTTCTTTTTGCTTCAGTGAAGAAGTGAAAAATTGAGGTGATTTTCTGAAATGAACATCTTTATTGATTAGGGGCTGATTCTGACAGCATGTGGCCATCTGTTTAATTGGGTTTCACATCTAAGATGTAACTATACTTAGTAACGTGATTTATGAGAATTTCATTCAGTTCCCATTATCATTTTCTGATTTATGCCATTTAAGTCTGCTTCTGCACACAGTAGAGACTTGAGTAAAAAATAGAAACACTTTATTTGTTTTGTTTTGTTCCTTGCAAATCCATGCCTTTGTGTGAAATTGTGATTTGTGGACATCTTTCAATGGTAGCAATGTCCTCAGATACAGAGTGTAGTGTGATATAACATTTAAGTCTGCTTTACAAGGAGTTATACTTAGGAACTGTTGTGGAATTTAATTACGTTTGAATGGATAAGGTGGTTGAGGAGGAAAGCAAGGAGCTGAGGTTATTGGTGCTCAAGCTTGTGCTTCCCTGACTTTCTTTGTGATAACAGCAAAACTAGTCTACTCACTTTTAGTAAGGAAACAACTAGAGCCTCAGTGGGAGGCCTTGAGCACCACTGACTTAGTGGTATGACGTTGGTCAAGGTATTTCTCCTTTTTGACCCCCTATTATTGTCCTCATCTACCACATGTTGAGGTTACCTAGCCCACAGAGTTTTGGGTGAGGATTTAAAGAGATGAA
The DNA here is from genome assembly GCA_028627145.1 of Eidolon dupreanum. Classification (NCBI taxonomy): domain Eukaryota; kingdom Metazoa; phylum Chordata; class Mammalia; order Chiroptera; family Pteropodidae; genus Eidolon; species Eidolon dupreanum. The sequence continues at coordinate 10,207,278 of CM053505.1, forward strand.
TTTGACAAGTACCAGCACATTGCCTTGGTCAGGGCTTGTATATCTAAAACTGACATGCCAGTAATCTCTAGGATAGCCAACCTGTCACAGGATAAACAGCATGATAGGAAAATTTGGGGGGGGGTGGGATATTTTGGACTTTTGATATCAAAGTATTTTATAAATTAAAACCTTATTTTTGTGCGTTAAAAATACAACCATTTTGGAAAAGTGTTTGGCAGTTTGTTAATATCTCCTATAACCCAGAAATTTCACTTTTGATAATGGATCCTTATACTCACCAAAATACATATGCATAAATTATCATAGCAGCTTTAATCATAATGGCAAAAACCTGGAAAGAACCTAATGTCCATCAACAGAAGAATAGGTAAGTAAGTTGTGGTATATTCATACAAACAAATATTATATAGCAATAAAAAAGAATAAAATGCTCATGCTACAGTAAGAATGACACTGACCTAATGCTCACTGAAACACTACATGGTTCCATCCCTATAAAGTTCAGGAACAGGCGAACAAACCTGTGATCTAAGTGATAGAAGTTAAAATAATGGCTCCCTTTGTTGGGGGTACTGACTGGGAGGGGGAACAGGAAACATTATCTTGATCTGGCAGGTGATTGCACAGGTGATACATGTGTAAAAACATACTGTGTTCTTCCATTAAAATTTGCACCTCTACTGTATGTATGTAATACCGCAGCATAAACAGTGACACCTCTATTCTCCCATAAAATTTTTGGAACAGCATATAGCATGCATAGACATTTTGGGTTTATAACAGGTTACCTTAGGCTGAGCCCCCAGAGGCATAGATCAGGGATCAGCAAACTTTTTCTGTAAAGGGCCAGGGTGTAATTATTTTTGTCTTTGTGAGCCTTGTGGTCTCCATTGCAAATTCTCAACTTTGCCATTATAGTCGTAGACAATTCATAAATGAGCATGGCTGTGACATTAAAACTATTTATTTGGGCTGTAGTTTGCCACTCCCTGGTGTAGAGCACTGTTAGAGGGTGGTGTCCAGGGAGCCTTGACGAATATTCTGACCCAACTTTTAAACTACTTCGGATTTATCAGGTGGTGGTACCGGGAGCAGGAGGGGGTTGGAGTGAACAGCTTATATTTGGTTTTCATTTTAACTAACATGGAATGGTTTTTAGAATAAAATTCATTTCATATATTCAGTATCAATGTATATCTGCAAAGTACCTCATTTCAATATTAGTTTTTATCTTCGTACATCTCAAATCATATTAAGGAATTATTTTAAGCAAATACAACCTTGGCTTGTAAACATGTCAGGCCTGAGGGCTAAAACCAATGATTTTATTATCTTCGCAGTTATACACAAGGGATTTGGTTGCCCCACTTTAATCATGGATATTCTGCTAAAGAAGATAAGCCTTTGTCCAGAGGCTTGGCTTTTGCTGGCATCAAACTATAGAATTAATCCTGAAGTCAAACATAGATTTGTTTTGCTGTTAAGGAAATAACTGTTTCAAACTGGGAGAATTTCTCATACTTCATTGATTCTGCTTAAAACCATAAAGTGGAAGCTAAGTTAACAAACACTCATCTGTGGCCTATACTAGAATCTAATGAAATTATATTCCTGAATCCAGTTGACACTATATTTGGGGACAATTTAGGAATAGTCTTCCATAGTTTTGGAGGTAGAAGGAAGGAAACTTGAAGTGGTCACCTAATCCAAACTTGTCATTATCTAGAAGAGATCCCGACAGTCAGAGCAACTCAATATTTTTTTTCCACTTATTCACTTAATATTTATTGAGTCTCCAATGATTCTCACCTCCTGCTATCCACACCCCAGTGCAGTGCCCTCCCGCACTGAAGAAGGCCGATCTTTGTAACCAGTAGGGTACTATAGAAATGAAAGAGCACGACTTCTGTGGCAAGGCCATAAGAGACATTATGGCTTCTGCCTTGCTCTCTTGGATTGATCACTCTGGGGGAAGCCAGCATCTGTGTCATGGAGGCACTAAAGCTGCTGGAGAGGTCCATATGTGAAGGACCTGAGGCCTCCTGCTCATACCAGCACCATGTGAATGTACCATCTTGAAGTAGAGTCTCTAGCCAAGCCTTCACATGACTGCAGCCCAGGGTGACATCTTGACAGCAACTTCATGAAAGACCTTGAGACAGACCACCCTGAAATAAGCTGTTTCCAAATTCCTGACACACAGAAACTGTGAGATAGTAAATGTTTATTGTTTTGAGCCACTATGTTTTGAGATACTTTGTCATACAGCATGAGATAACTAATACAGAAATTACAATTTACCAGGTACTGAGTTTGGTGCTAGGGCATGTTACGGTGTAGTGGTTAAGTGTGAATTAGATTTTGATTCCTGGCTTGGCCACTAATAACTTGCAACCTTGGGAATGTTACTTAAACATTGTTAAGCCTCAGTTTAATCATCTAAAATAGAGCTAATAGTAGTGGTTAGCTTAAAGGGTTGTCATGAAGATTAAAGGAGATAATGTATATAAAGTACTGGGAAGAGAGACTGGTTTATAGTGGATACTCAGTGAATCTTGGCTATTAAGAGTCCTTGCTTTAGAGGAGTTAGGAGAGACAAACATATTACCAGTCATTTGTAAGATACCATGGTGAGTGTGCAACAGAAGGGTGTGCAGTGCATCTTGGGAGCCACAAAGGAGGGGTAATTAATCTGGGGGAGTCAAGATTGGCTTCTCAGTGAAACTGACTTTTGAGCAGGCTTCGAGAGGAAAAAGAAATTCTATAGACAAAAAAAAAAAGGTTGGGACACGAATGATGTTCAGGAAAAAGGACTGGTTGTTGTAAAGACAACAGATGCAGCAGAGCATGGTGTCTTCCTTTGGGTGAGACGGTCACAAATGCTGGGACACCAGTTGCATATGGTTGGGCAGGGGAGAAGAAGGAATGATGGAAGATGCTATGTTGAAAAAGTATGCAAAGAACAGGACATAGGGAGCTAGTGTGCTTTTCTTTGGGAGGCAACAAACTTAAGTTTCTCTTCCTTAGTCTTAAAGATCATGGCTTGGAGAGGGGGTAGATTGAGGCCCTTAGACTGATGAGGAGTTTGACAGATGGCTCAAGAGAAGAATGGGGAGGGTCTAAATTTAGGCAGTGACAGTGGTGAGGGGAAAAAGGAGTGAATAAGGTCATTCCCATGAGATCATTCTCAGATAACTGTGTAGTGATAATACAAGTAACAATTTTCCACCTTTTCCACTGGTGCCTTGAAGGACTCCCATAAAATGGACATTATAATTGTTCTGTGTAGCAATTCTTAATTGCAAACTATTCATGTGCCAAGCATTGTGCTGGATACTTTAATATATATTATCTCTAATCTTCACAGCAAATCTATAAGCTTGGCATTTGGGGCCCATTTTACAGCAGAGGAAACTGAAGCTCAGAGAGGCTAAGTAAGTTGCCAAAGGCCACACAACCAGTATATTGCAAAACTGAGAGTATAACCCAACTTCTCTGATTGCGAACTCTTAGTCTTCACCCTGCACTGTTGGATACTGTATACGAAATATGAGAATTACATGAAATGATACGTGTGAGCACACTCTGAAAAAAGGTGAAAATTATGATATAGATGCATGTTAGAATAATTATTATATCATGTCCTAACCCATGGACTGGGGGATTGTTTCTGTTTGGTGTGGAAACAAGATATAAAATGTGGGGACAGCCAGGTGAGGGTTAGAGGGTCCCCAGGTCCTGCTGAGTCCATGTCCCAAAGGGCTTTGCACTGAGCAGCAGCTCGTCATTTTCACCTCCAAGAGTTTTCCTCTCTGCAAGCCCCTTGGCTGTGCCCGTGACCTCTTTGCGTCCTTGGATTGGGATAGAGTTGTTTGAAAGATGTCATAAGCTACCTTAAAAAGAATAATTAGATGTACTCTTCAAAATGGTTTCACTTTACAAAATTTATGGTGAGATTGTAAAAGTTTTGGTAAGTGAGCTGAAGTCAAGTAATGAACAAACTTTGAATCGTTTGCAAAATTGCCAGATGATGTACTTAGCAAGGTTGTGGGACATCTCCTACAACTATTTTAAGACATTTTTGACCTGGTTTAGTCAAGGACTCTGGAGGTCCTCATATAGCTCTTGTCTCTGAGGCTTGACCAAGGAGGCATTCTGGGTAGTGCTACTGGAGGACAAAGATGCTCTCAACTGGGAAGCCCTGCAATCTCATGGCATTCCTGTTACTGTGGTTGGTCCCAGTGCCAATGTCTGAAGGATCCCATTTGCCACCTGCAGGACACTTCTGAAAACACACTCGTGGGGCAGGACAAATGCTACTTCCAGACATAGAGGACTGGGCAGGTTTGCTGCAGGGCTGGTAGCAGAAAGCTGGGAATGATGATCAGTGTCAATCTGATTAAAGAGATGGGGTGTGAGTGGGACACTCATTGGGGGCGAGTGGCCTGGATGTGAGCCAGAGTGAGGAGAGCATCAGGAAGCTGGAAAAGAGCCATGTGATGGGGACAGGAAGTGAGGGAGCAGTCTTATAATTTATCTTGATGCTCACAATCTCATGCATTCTTCCTTGAAAAAAAATCAATTGTCATTGATCCTTATTACAAAAGTAGTTCATATTTATTGTAGAACATCTAGAAAACTTTTAGATGAGCTAAAAAAATTTAAGTTAATATCCTTTAAAAATAGCCATGGTTAATAATTTTCTTGAGTACCCCTCAAATTTATATTTATCAACACATTTTAAAATTGAAATTAAATATGGATCCATTCAATAATACTACTTTCTCCCCACACTGAGCATTGCAATATGGATATTTTTTCATTTATTACATATTCTTCTAAGTCATCATGCATAGTATTCCACCAAGTAAAAGCTCCTTAATTTTTTAAACTGATTTCTTACCAATAGATATTTAGGCTGTTTCACTACTGTTAAAGAAGTTTTGTGGCTAAGTCTTCTTGCAAATCTGAGACTATTTCTTTAGAATAAATTCCTAGATGTGGAGAAATTGCTGAATCAAATGATATGCCCAATTTAGTGATTTTAAAATATATCTTGCCTGACTTCTCTTGAGAAAAGTGGCACTAATTTATATTTCCACTAACAGCAGATGAGATGGTTTTCATTTATCAAGTTATACATCATAAAGATGCTATTGGAGGAGATGAATAAAGAGACTCAGTTTTTTTGTTTAATATAGGGGGAAATATTAATCACATTTTTATTTTTGAGACCATTATCTCATACCCAGATATGGATCAGTGAACCCACAGAAGTATTTGTTGAATATGTGCTATTTTCCTAGGCCTGGGGTGAATATCACTGCCTCTAGTGTCAGTTTTGAATACCTAGGACAGCAATTGTGTGTATGAAAGCACCTTTTGGAATAGAATATGAGATTCTGAGCTTAACAGTGGGAAGAAATTTGTGTTTTCTTTGCCAGATGTTGAACTATAGCAGTGGTTCTCAGCATGTGGTCCCTGGGTCAGCAGCATCAGCCTCACTTGTGATAAATTGGTATTACCTGGTCCCATCCCTGACCTACAGAATCAGAAACTCTGGGAGCGGGCCCAGTAATTCATGTTTTAAGATTTTAACTAATAAACCTCTGCTAGATGCCGAAGTTTGAGAACCACTGAGCTATAAAAGTGCAGCAAATGAAAAAGAAGTCTAGCTTGGTTGGGAGAAGGTAGGGGAAATAACTCATCATGGTTTGCCTGGGACTGTCCCAATTTTAGTACTTAAATTATGCATCACAAGAGTCCCTTAGTCATGCTCAAGCAGGGACATTCTATCACCCTGGTAAAGAAGAGGAGGTTCTTTTTGTTGCTGCCTGAAGGTTGTCATGGCAGAAAAAGAATAGAAGAGACAGAAGAGAAGGTTTCAAGATGGAGGGCAGATTTTAGAAGCTGCTTTCTGCTTGTCACTTCTAAGCTGATGGATATGGTGGCAGGAGGTTACCTACAGGAAGCCAGCAGATGGCTAAGGCATCTTGCTGAATCCCTTGACATGAGTCACAGCTGTTAGAACTTGATACTTTCTGGAAAGGGGAAGGCTGGCATTCACCAAACTACTGCAAGATGCCAAATTGAAAAAAAAAAAGCCACTATTAATCTTAGCAGTGATGGCAATGAAATCCCTATACAGCAAAAAACATAACCAAAAGTGCTTTGTAATTGCAGCAATTTCTGTGTCCCAACTGATGGTCCCCTAGATTCTAGGAGAATGATACCTGGTTTATCTGATTATAAGAACTAATCCTGAATAAGATGTAACACTCATTGTCTCTTAGTGTAAGCATTCGTCCTGGATTTTCCAAGGCAGTTGTAATTAAGACTATTTTTGTCTTTTTGTATAGTCATCATTTGTAAGCCATGTAAAGTTTCAGTTTTGAAAGTATAGTCTGCAAAATTCTAATAAAAATATCTAATCATGTGTCACAAGCATAGTGTTGAAGAGTGATGAAGAGAGGACAGTGAGATGAGAGGGCTGATTTTTATATATATATATATATATATATATATATATATATATATATATATATATATATATGTCAGTTAAGTAAAATATATGTAGTTTCTTGTTTTTCCTAAACCAAGAGTTCTGAAATTGTGTTAGAATTGCGCGGGGAGCTTTTAAAACATACTAATACTCAGGGCTCTATTCCAGAAGCTGCGGCTTAATAAGTCTAGAGCAGGGGCATGTTCCTGGGTATATTTTTAAAAAGCTCCTCAGGGATATTAGTGTGCTGTTGTGGTTGAGAATCCTTAACCTGACCTCAGTGGGTCTCTGTTAGCATGCAGTAGAGTAACCTGGAGGGCCTGTTGAAAGCTTGGAGCCCAATTCCAGAGTTCCTGATTCAGTAGGTCTGGAGTGAGACCAGATAATTTGCATCTCTAATAAATGCCCAGGTGATGCTGCTGCTGCTGCTGCTGCTGCTGCTGCTGCTGCTGCTGCTGCTGCTGCTGCTCTGGGACTACACTTGGAGAACCAAGTGCCCTAAACCATTCCTACGTCAAACCCCAGCTGATCCTATAAACCATATCTTTTCCGCTTAGTGTAGACACGCTTATAGATAACCCTTCTCCCAAAACACCTCTATTCCCATGTAGCTTATATTTCTTTTCTTTGCTGAATTTAAAACATTTTAATTAAAAATATTCTTTAGAGAGGTTTAGTATCAGTTCCTGTTCCTTTCTATTTCTTGCAAAATAGGACCCCCTTTTTTTTTTCCTGGTTATATCATTTCTCCCTCACTAGGTTGTAGGTTCTTCGAGGATGTTTGTACATTCAAAGCTTACCTGTGCTTCTTTGAACATCATAGGTCCTCAGTAAATGTTAGTTGTCAGTTGACTATGTGTAGAAATTGCATCATCATTACCAAACCCAACTATTTCCAGTTATTTTTATAATGGGATTTAAATATACTAACATATCCAAGATCAGGGTCATAAAATATGTTCACTTAATGAACTATAGAACTAGAAGTATTTGTATAGAATAAGTAAAATTAAGTAGGTCAGCAGAAGTAACTACAAGTGAATCTCACCAAGAAGTATAATAATGTTGCTAGGATGACACATCAGCAATAAGCCCTGAAATGTGGATTGATACATGGATTAGTTCAGTAATATAAGCATACACTTAGGCATTTGAAAATAAGGTCACAACATGTACTAGAATAAAGCCACATGAATACATCAGTAAATCCATGCAAAAGACCAAACATCCTATTATTTGACAAAACTAATAATACAATGGAATGTAGTGATGTAATCAGTCCCTTAGCAAAAATATCATGAACACCCATAGTGAAAGAAATCAGACACAGATACACACTCAGTGGAAAACCCAAGTATATCTCTGGTGAAAGCAGTTACAGCAAATATGGAAATGGATTTAATTAAATAAACAGTTGAGTGCATACTTTGGTCCACACATTCTTAAGCCAATTGGATTCTCCTTTAGACTTTATCTTCTGTCACCTTTTTTCGGACTGAACTTTGTCATTTGCCCCTGGCTGGCTGCTGTGGCCCTTTTGCCCTGGAGGCTGCTGGAGGGATCCTGGCTGAACAAATTCAGTAACATTAATTCCTTCAAAGGAGTCAAAAGAGAGGTTGAATTTAAGAATGGACTCCCAAATTTAGATGAGTCCGAGTTGCCTTGCATCATATTAGTAAGTTTACAAAAGTTTGCTGTAGAGAAAGGGAAGAAGCAGGTGCTCTGGGTTTTGAAACTGGTAGTGAAAGTTGGATGCTTCCTGCCTTGTTAAATCTGACCATGGAAACAACAGGGTGAATCTGACTATAGTTGTCTTAAGTAATCATCATTTGTGTCAATATATATATTTAAAAAACCTCATGACTTCCAAATAACATAAAACTTTGGAAGATAATGCTTTCAAAATATTTACTGTATGATAACTTTTCTGAGCCATATACTTATGGGTATAGAACTTAAAAGTAGTGTGGCAGTTACTTCAAAGCATACAAAGAAAATAGGAAAAAGAGGTTATATTAGTTCAGTATTGTTAGGACTAAAGGACTCTGATCTAAATCAATATTTTTCTCTGATTTTCTCTGTTAAGCATATGTCACAACCGTAAAAAGGGAGAATATCCTACTTTTATTCCTTGATGGTAGGGAGAGCTAAGAGGACACAGGGGTGATGAAATTTGCATGGAGCTGGGAAGAGCTTTTCATCTTGTTAATAACTGCATTTCGATTGCAAGTTTATTGGAAAAAAAATGTACCAACCTCAAAAATACACTAGTTCTACCATGAATGCGAGAGAATGGAATCAACTAAGTCCCTAATTTAGTAGGAAAATGAAAACCAGGACTTGAATAATGGTACGTATCCCTGTTCTGGTACTGAGCATGGAAACTTCACAGTAGCACATAGTATCATGTAATGTTTTAGACTGTGGCTAGCAAGGGGTATGCATAATTATAGGTAATGCTTAACCCAGTCACCCCTTTGAGTTTCACAAGGTGCAGACCCCATTCACTCAACAAATATTTATTGAGTGCTTACCAAGTACCAGGTATTGTTCTAGCTCTGGAGATATCTCAGTGAAAGAATAGTAAAAATAAGTAACATAAAAATTGCTTTTGTTATGGAGATTGCATTCTAGTTGGGGAAATACAGACAATTTATACAGAGTAATTAAAATGTAGAGTATCATTGGTGGAGGTATCATGGTGAGATATAAAGCAAGAAAAGGGGGTAGGATAACACCTCTTTCCTTTGAAAAGCACCAGAGAGGGCCTTAGTGAGAGATGACATTTGAGGAAATGTCTGAAACAAGATATGCAGACAGCAGTGGAAAGTTACAGGTTGAGGAGAGAGGGATGGGAAGAAAGGGAAATTATTAATTTTTTTTCATGTATCTTTGTACAATGTCAGTTTTCTATACCTGAATACACAAATATATTTGTTTTCTTAGGTGTGAGCTGTGGGATAATGGGCTAATTTTATTTTTGTCTCTATATTCATCTATACTGAAAAACCTAATTAAATATGATTTTACAATAACAACATAGATACTGAAACTGACACATCGAGGCATTTAACTTTTCCTAGAAAGCTAGCTACAGTTAGGTTATAGATTTATGAATATGAATTATGGTTAAATAGTTGAACCTGCCTGGGTAAATTGCCTAGTGAATGTGCTCAGTTCTTTGGCCATTGTGTCCTAAATGAAAGCACTCTATATTTTTATGGCCAGTATTTTGCTAAGACTCCAACTAGGTTAGTCAGTATTCACTGATATGAGAGATATGAGAAACTTTTGAGAAAAATAAAAGGTTAACCCAAGTAGAAAACCAAAAGCAGGTCTTCATGGTTTTTCCAGGTGCAGATTTGAAAAAGAGAAATTTTTACTAACAAGCAATGGGGTTGTTACAACATACACACACTAATATTTTCTTTTGTTAGAATTTTAATTTTGGGGATTTTATGACCCTTATCTGTATTTTTGCCCGAAATAGAAATGAAACTTGCTGGTGTTGACAGATGTAAGAGCAAAATACTACTATGTAAACTTAGTTAACTGTAAACTGTTTTTGAATAACTTTTAGAAGAATTTTCTACAATATACAATTATTTCTAAAAGAGTTATTTTTATTACACAAGTTGATTACCTTCAACTAATCAAAATATAAAACATTACATTTATGTCCAAAACCCCTTTAACCACCACGTCACCCCAAATCCCAATTATCTCCATGAGGTAACCACTGTGATCACTTTGATATGTATTTTGCAAACCTTTTCTATCCATTTACATATATATACTCACACTGACAGGACAGTTATTTAAAAATAAATATTTATATATCTGTATCTGTGACTTGCTTTATTCCAACAATATATCTCAGAGATTTTTCCATGCTAGACTATTAAGATCTACCTCTTTCTCTTCTTTTGCTGGACAGCAGTCCATAATATGGTTATACCATAATTAAGCCATTTCTCTCCTGATGGACAGTTTATTGCACACTTTTCTCAGTTACAGCAACTCAGCAATGAATGTATTTAGCCACTGACTCCACAGTGTGCATGAGCCAGTGATTGGGCACTGGTTCTTGAAGTGGGTTCCCTGGACCAGCAGCATCAGCATCACAGGGGAGCTTGTTAGAGATGCAAATTCTTAGCCCCATCTCTGGACCTTCTGAATCAGAAACTCTGAGGGTTGGGCCCAGCAATCTGTATCTTAATAAGCCCTCTGGATGATTCTGATGCATGATAAAATTTGAGAACCACTGGCAGGAATACATGTGTGTACATATACACATAGATGCACACATGTATATAATAAGTCAGTTCTGCTATAATGTGACATATGTGTTCCTAAATATCACTGTGCTATGCAAAATTGTACAATAAAAGCCACAAGGCTTACAGGAAAAATGGAGTTAGGGACACAACAATCAAAAACTTTATTGGCAGCACATGAAAACAAAAGCTAGGAGCCTGATAAAAACAATAGTTTTTATGCATGTTAAATGGATAAATACATAAATGCTACAATAAATATGGCGCTTTCCCCAGAAAAGAGCTGCAGTTTGCTTATAGAAGCGAGCACTGGAGGGCTTGCAGCTGGCAAGTTATTGTGTAGCAGTAAAAGGAGGGTATCTGAAATTAGAAGGAAAGTTTTAACACAGACGTGGGTGGGTGTGGCTTCTAACACATGAAGTGAATGGAGGTATCTGGTCCGTGTTGGGACGTGTGCACTTTGTGTATTCCTGTGTGGCTCAGTTCATCTGGGTGCAGTTTTCTGCTTCCATCTAGCATTTCTTGTGGAAGAAATGGTACATAAGCAAACTTGAACTTGGAGTTCTGCCCCAGTTTTCCCCCTAGCATATCAGTTATATTGGAATAAATTTGCCTTTTCAACACAAGTGTTACGGCAGAACTGACTGTATATACTTATAGATACTTTACACATAAAAGGACCCCATACACAACTGAATGCTGTTTTTTCACTTAATATTTTTTCACTTAACAGTATATCTTAGAGCGTTTTCAGTATTAGCATGTAGCTACTCACTTTTAAAAATGGTATTTAAAGCATTAAGAGATGACTAAATTGCTCTCCAAAATGCTTGCAACAATTTACACTCCCACCAACATGCATCCTACATCCTGGCCAATATTACCCGTTGTCAAACTTATTAATTTTTGCCAATCCAGTAGTCAAATTTCTCTTACCTCTTCCTCCCTCTCTCATATTTTTCATATACATGTATATGTATGTATGTGTGTACATATACACACACATTTACACAGTGAGGAATGCCTCCTATAAATATACTGATGGAAAAAGGAGCTGCTTTAAAAGCATGAAACAGGTGGTCAGGCAGTGCTGAAATGGGGAAGAAAGGAAATAAAATGGATATGCAAGCAAACAAAAAAAAAGCTTATTAAAAAGGGAGAGGAAAAAAAAAAAAGAATTCCCTCTCCATTTATTTAATTATTTTTACTTCCACTTTGGCTAAATACAACTTATCCACTTTATGAGATAAGATATTGAGTTGGCCCTGTTGGGATTCAATCTATCACTCTTGTCAGTTGACATCTCAAAAAAAGCAGCTTAAATTGTTAATCCATTCACTTCAGCAGAACAATCCTAAGGGCATCAGATTCTTCTGTTGATCAGTGTTGGGTTCCATGGTCCCAACAAGCTGAAAAGATACAGCTGATTGGGGGCGGTGTGTGTGTGTGTGATGGCTGTGTCTTCTGAGTGGCCTCTTATAGCAATAGTGGTAGAAATGGAGGCTTATGCAGGTGTCAGCTGTTTCACTGTAAAGAGGCTGGCAATGGGCATAAATGCTTCCAGCTGGGCACATTATGGAAGACTATAATGATTTAATAATTAAATCACATTGGTTTATGATCATTGTTCTTATTAGGAAATATCACTGCTTTTTGATGAAATATTGTACGAGAGAATGTTCATGTAAACACTGTGGTTTGCATATATGTGTAATATATATTTGCATATATACCTCCAAGTCAGAATGACTTATCGAAAGTAATCACTAGAAAAAACGAAGGAAAATTAATGTAAAGAAGCCAAACATATTTAAGGAAATGTAGATATTAGGAAGATTAATATGACATTGCCTTTCAAAGTCATATACATTTTCCTTTATGTAAAAGCAGCAGGAAGAGAGAGAACTACTAGCTAGATCCATCTCTGTTTTGTAATTAGGTTTTTGCACCTCAAAATCTCAAACTATGTTGTTATTAAGAAAATATAAAGAATATATATATGAGTTCCTTAGAATTAACATTTCATTTTAAATTAAGAACTTGCTTTCCTCCTCTCACTTCTCATAGTGTCATGTCATGGAGGGGAAGTAGAAAGAATGCTGAGAGGGAGAGAAGGAAGAGAAAGCATTTTAACTCATAAAGGAACTCTCAGTCTCAAGGGGCCTTGAGCAGAGGCTCTGAAGCAGGCAAGGATGTTGCAGAAGTCGTGTGTGTGAGTGTCTCTCTCTCTCTCGGTACTATTCCTTGCATTCCCACTTGTGATGACTTGTAACTGCAGCTCTGAGGATCAAGTCAGGGTGCTAAATTTAGTGGCAGGTTGCAATGGCAAAGCAAAGCATTTCTTCCACTCATCTGCACCCAGGGCCAGCTACATAATTTGCAGGGCCCAGTGCAAACTAAAAATATGGAGGCTCCCTGTTCAGAAAGCAGCAAAAATTACTATTAAAGGTGCTAAAATAAAAAGCTTTATCCTGCCCTCTTTCTCTATACTTGTCATGGTATTTTTTATTTGCTATTTAATGTTGTAAGAAAATTAAAAATTTAAATCAGCATACTTTTACTATTCATTTCTGTATTATGCAATGCCAATTTTAAATGCAAATATAAGAGCTTTTAACTTGCACGTGGAATCTCCAAAATTACACAGTTTGTATTTTGTAGCTTGTATATACATATGTATTTTGTTCTTACCGGAACAGTGAAAACACTGCAGAAAATTAACTCAGCTGTTTTTATTTCACCTTTTAATATGCATACATTGTATGAACACTCTCTCATGAGTAAGGAAGGACTGAAAGGAAAAGAAACTACAGGTCACTCTTTTTCTTTCCTTCTGTGTTATTGTTTTCAGTGTATGTGGTTGGCCAATATAGGGAAATAATAGGTGTAAGAAAGAATATGACAGGGTTTCCTGGTCATTCATATTTCTTAGAATGACATTGCTACCTTTTGGTGATCCAAGCAAATCCTGGTTCCAATGGAAAGATCCATCTTGGGGCTGTCAGAGTCCCCACCTTTCAGTCTTAGATGTAGCATGCTTACCTTGGACTTGTTTTGAGTTTTCCTAAACTCCCACAAATTGTGAGTCTGCTGGAGTTCTGTGCTCCAGGGGAGCATCAGAATGCTGTAGGTGAATTAGTGCACCTAGGACATATTGCCCATGGCTCCTTTGCTCATATGCATGGTTCCTTGTCCCTTTAGACTCCACCTACAAAATCACATTCAAAGATAAAATTATTAAGAGTTTCAAGACAGTGACAGCAGAGCATTAAATCAAGTGCAGGTTCCTTCTGCATGGGTGTGTGTGTGTGTGTGTGGGGTCCTGTGTGATTGCACAGGTTGTGTGTCCATGAAGCTGGTCCTTTCTGTATTAGCAGCAGTTTCTGGACAGCCATAAGCTGACTGCACACTCTGCATACAAAGGAATCCAGTTCATAGCAGGCTGGACACTGCCAGTGGTATATCTATGGTAGATGATTTTCTTGAAACTGATGTAATGTACTTATTTCAAATTCAATTGAATTAATATCATCTTAGAGACAGTTGGATCTCTTAGAGGGCTCCCACATCCATAAGAGGTACTTTTCAGATGGGACTTTGAAACTTCAAGGCTAAAGCAAGTGGAACCAGATAATCATCAATTCAGTCTCTATATCCCTTAACAATTTTTGTTTGTTTGTGTTTCTCCCAGGATTTCCGGCAGGAGAGCTCCAGAAGCCTTTCTTTTGGGGAACAGAATATCCTCGGTAAGTAAATGAATAAATTAAACAGTTATTGACATGTAAGGAAGAGCTTGCTGCTTTGGCAGATCACAGAAGTCAACAACAACAACAACAACAACAAACCAGAAACCAGTGGTTCTTCAGCAAAAAGAAAGGCATAGGTGGGCCCCACTCTCATCATTTTAGGTATTCATTTTGTGATTTTTGTTACCAGGGTGTATGATTGGACAGAAAGCCAACTAATACACAGGTAGCTTTTGTTTTTATGCATTTATTCACTTATGCAGTGATTCATACTACAAATATTTGGACCTTGGAGGATTGTTGGGATTCGAGTTGATAGTAATGGGACTAAAACCATTTCAGAGAGAAGAAAACAATGTGAGAAAAGGAAAGGAATGTGCTTATAGACTAGCAAAGAGTCTAGTTTGGCTAGTCCAAGTAGTATATGAAGGGAAGCAGTGGAAAGGAAGTCTAGAAAAGAAGGTTGATGTTTGATATTTGAGAGCTCTGAATGCCAAGTAAGGAGCCTGGATGTTAACAGGCAATAGGAAATATTGGAAATATTGAAGTTTTTGAGCAAGTGAAAGCAATCAAATTTGTCTTTAGAAATACAACCTGGGTAGGTATACAGTTTAAATACCGACAGTGTCTGGAATTAGGGATATCAGTCTAAAGGCCATTAATACCAATAGATTGTAGAATTATGTAATTCAGAATTTCCACATACAGTGGGAATTCTTATAATGTTAATTGTCAGTAATATCACCACTTTTATTATGTGCCTTTGCTTGCTCTGGAACTTTAATGTACAGAAAATTTAGTCTTGATTTTAGAAGTTTAAGTCTCTTGTGTTTTGGTTTGGATAAGTGACAATTTAAATATGATTGTGTAGGTTAAAAAGACATGAGGTCATATAGAAGTAAGTATGGTGGAAATGTTTTGATTTGGATTTCCCCAGAAGCAGACCCTGTGACAGGGATTCAAGTGCAAGTAGTTCTTTTGGGAAGTGATACCAGGAAACACCAGCAGGGGGGAGTGAGGAACTGGGACAGGGAGGGAAGGAAGCCAATAAATTGTGTTTTAGGAATTTTCTACAGCTGCCATAATGAATTAACACAAACTTAGTGGCTTAAAACAATGTAAATGTATTAGCTTACAGTTCTGTAGGTCAGAAGTCCAACGTGGGTGTCACTGGCCTAAACCCAAGGTGTCAGCAGGACTGCATTCCTTTCTGGAAGCTCTAGGGAAGAATTTTTTTCCTTGCCTTTTCTAGCTGACATTCCTTGGCTCATGACTCTCTTCTTCCATCTTTCAGACTTGAAAAGTTGCATTTCTCTAGTCATTCATTCATAGTCAAATCATCTGACTCTCTTCTTTTTCTTCTCCTCCACCTTTAAGGACCCTTGGGATTACATTGGGTGTACCCAGATAATCCAGGATAGTCTCCCTATTTTAAGCTCAGCTGATTAGCAGATTCTGAGGATTAGCATGTGGACATTTTTTTTAAGCATCATTATTCTGCCTACCACATATCTGTTACAAAGCCAGTTATCATGGTGGGCAGCTGGAGCTTGGTCCTGGTGTGGGGTTGTAGAATATGCTTCAGCAGGACCCTGCCCTCAGGCAAGGGAGCTGGTGTAGTTATCCTCCGACTCATCTTCCATCACTGATTGAGGGCTTCCCCCACCCCAGGCATATTATCTCCCTGGCATTGCCCAGCCTTGGTCATAGCGCTCTGGTAGCTGGAGAAAGTCCTCAAGCAACTGTAGGCAGTCCCTGACTTATGATGGCTCAACTTATGATTTTTTGACTTTACAATGGTGTGAAAGTGATATGCATTCAGTAGAAAACATTTTTGTTTTTTCCCAGGCTGGCAATACATAGTGCAATACATTCTCGTGATACTTGGCCTACAGCAGCCATCAGCAGCACCCAGTCAGCCATATGATTGAGAGGGTAAACAATGGATATTCTACAGTGTATTAATTGTGTTAGATGATATTGCCCAACCACAGGCTCATGTAAGAGTTTCGAGGATGTTTAAGGTAGGCTAGGCTAACCTATGATATTCAGTAGGTTAGATATATTAAATCCATTGTCGACTTATGATATTTTCAACTTACAATGGTTTTATCAGGATGCAACCCCATCATAAGTGGAGGAGCATCTGTAGTTTTAGGTGCTGATAGTTGGAAGCTGTTGGATTGGTGTGCTCAAAAATGGTGAGTGCCAAGGGGACAGGAGCAGGAATCAATAATGTCTACTGTAGGGAAGCACCACTGTTAGCATAAATGAAAATGGTTTGTACTGACCAAATCCATTAATATCATCCCAAGCCACCGTTGCATAGTTTTCATTGGTGTTCAGATATTTAGAATCAGTTTTCCCTATTGTTAAGATTAGAAATTTATATATATTTACATAAAATTAGAGATTTTAGCTAAATATTCTCTAAGTTCTTTTTGAACTAAAAAAGTCTTAAATTATTTGATTCCGCTTATCATTAGCAATTTAACTGAGCGAACTTCTGTTATTGTGCTTATAGATGTGGAGACTTAGAAATAGTCTGATTAGGTTTTGAAGTTATCGATTCAGTGAGTTTGTTTATTGGGTCCTTGTGATAATTTTCTGATATAAAAGTCAAAATCATAGAAACTTAGGAAATAATATTAGAGTATATTAGTTCAACCTTATGCTGAGCCATATTTGAGACTTGAGTGGGAAAAAGATTTGTATTATTTTCCTAAAGAGTTCTATGTCTGCACTGAAGCCACCCACTCTCTAATAAGATACCTGCTCAATTAATAATTATTAAGTATCTTTTGAGTACTTTGCCTTGGAAATATGGAGATGCTGGAGACATGGGAGTCACAGTCCAGTGAGATGGATTCCCATTTATCCATCTGTTCTGGATAGATAGCCTCCAGAATCGCCTAGTGGATATCTTTTCAGCTCACACTGGTCAACTTAACTCTTTCCTGAGTTTTTGGGTCTAATTATGGGGACATCAGTAAGCCAAATTGTTGCCAGAGGAGAGAATCAGGATTGTAAATGGCCCAAGACAACATATTCCAAAGTGTGTATTCCATGAAGTAGTAATAGTGGTAAGTCATCCTTGCCTTCCCTTTGTTTTAGAGAATCATGATACTTAGCAGCATAAAAATTCCCAAGAAGTTCTGTAAGAAAGAAACCTATTTAAATGTATTTAACTCAGAGGTTCTTAAACTCTTCTTTTTTCTATGTTTTGGGAAATGCTGGCCTAGAATTCATCATTGAAGAAAAAGTTTAAAAAACCTGAGAAGAGAAAACTTGAGGAAGAATCTAACTTTACATTTTTTGAAGGAAAGTTAAGGTGGCAGAATTACTTACTATATTCAGGGGGTCAGAGGGTGTTCAGGTAGAGGCTACGTTAGACCAAAGGATAGAAGACACAGGAAAGAGATTCCAGGTCAGCATTAGGGAGGGCTGTTTTATTTAGAACCACAAGAAGAGAGAATGGGCCACCTCAGAAGGGGGTGAGCTCCTGGTTTTTGGAAATGCCCAAGGAGCAGTCTTAAGACCATTTGAATGGGTTTTTGTAGCCGAGGACCATGGCTCTGCTATGGAATAGAACTAGATGATCTTAAAGCTGCTTCCAATGCTGAGATTTTTATGAATCTCCATTTCAGGCATAGAGTAGCCCTTATCTGATGACTGCATGAGGTCATGGTTGCTCTAGACAATAGTATGATTGACTCCGTGTTGACAGTAAACCTTGCACATATGTTAAACTCATTGGGTAGTAAGGACAAAAGAAACTGAGTAGGTGGAAAAATTTTTGTCTTCCCCACTTTATTTTTGGAAGGCTAAATTTTCTCTGCAGGAGTCATCTTTTTTCTGGCCAGCCAGTCATCATTTAAAAGGCATATGAGTTTATTTATTTTTATGACATGCTAATTTAAATAGTACCATTGATAAAATGGAAGATGCGAATTTAGTATGATAAAACATCATTGTAAGGCTTAGTCATATAAAATCACTTTTACTTTTTTCTTTGTCTCTCATCCAAAGGATTACAATTATATAACTGAGAATTGGAACTTATAATGATTCAATCTTTTTTTGAATTTTCTATTACCCTCTGCAAATAGGAAGCTCACTGGAGCAGTCCCTCTTTAGGGACATTTATTGCAGAATAGTACCTATAAACTTCCATTGTTCATCCCTTAAATTCATCCAGTCAACAGCATCAACCAAGGCTTGTAGAGGACTGAGTCCAAGTCTCAGGGCTGAGAGGTCTGGAGAAATGAAATGTTACAGGCTGCACAGTGATAGCTACTGCTGCAAAAATTAGCACTATGTAAAATTACAAGTTTGTCCCACACTGCTATGATAGCTCTATGATTGAAATGCATAATTTTACTTCTTTAATGAAGGTTTGCAATGATGGAAAAACAGTAGGAAGCATTTTTTCAAATGCAAATTACCTTGCAGGAAAGAAATAACAAAGGAAAGAATTGCCACCAAGGGGAAAAATTAAATCTTACAGCACTTCCTTGGGTATAGTTGAGACAAACAATTAGCATGTTAAGGATCATTATGTCCTGTAGTAACATGTTGCTTCAAAAATTCTTGTTCCTTCTACTTATGGGTCCTATCTCTTTGCTGGGTTACTTTGATGTTGTGTGTCAGGAAACAACTGTGAAATATTTTTAGCATAATTGCAAATTTCAGAAAGTATCCTCATTAACAAGGATTTTACGTTGTCTATAATCCTTATCCAAACATTAAATGACAAATAGGTTACATATAGATCAGTCACTTGCATGAAATTAGTGAAGTTAATCAATTAGTTTAATTGTTGTTACTTTCCTACCGTGTATGAGGTACAGTGAATTTAGCATTGATAAGTAGATAAGGGTTTGATCTTCATGGAACTTGTAGTTGAGAGAGAAAATTCCAGACATACATATATGAAAGCCCCCTTATTGATTTCTTCATATGTCATTAGTACGCTTTGCTTCAGTTATCTACTGCTATGTAACAGCACCACCAAACAACTACGTGATTCTGAGATTTGGGCAGGACTCAGCCAAGACATCTTGTCTCTGCGCCACATGTTGTTGGCTAGGGCAGTTTGACCTGGGCTAGAGGATCTAAGATGACTTTGCTCATAGGCCTGGTGTTCCAGTTAGACTGACTCAAACAGCTGGGTTCTGGCTGGGCCTCTCTTTGCCTTTAGAAGTCTCTCAATTTTTGGTGTCTCTTGCTTGCTTCCCTTGGCTTCTCTCTCTCTAGCTGATTAGTCCAACTTCTTTACATTGCAGCTGACTTCAAGGGGGGCAAAAAGTGGAAGCTACAAGGCCTAGGCCTAGAAGTCACATCAGTCCTCTTCCATTGCATTCTTTTGGTCACAGCAAGTCCCGAGGCCCAACCAGACTCAAGGGAAAAGGAGTAGGTTGCCTCTTGCTGGGTACATGCATGCAAGGCATGTGGAATTGTTGGTTGTCATCTTTGTAGGTAATCTACCACATGCTTCTTCAGAGGTGAAAAGAAATCATAAAATGCCTTTTCCAAATCTGGTTAAGGCTTCACAGTCTTTGCTATTCAGCCGTGAGCTTGTCTGTCACAGAAGCAGAGGAACGTGACTACCTTTGGAGGCAGAGTGATCCCTTTTAATCTCTGCTCTATTTTTTATGACTACATTTGGAAAACAATTTAACTTCTAAGTCTACAGTGATTTTTCAGCAGATTCTCAGATAAAAAAAATAAGTGGTATGTTTACTGACAGGATCTTTTCAAACTCTGCTGTTGCTTTGGGTATTTGTAAATATAAACTACAGCTAGAGTGGATATAGGATCACAAAAACCTTAGGGCTGGAGGGAACTTTAGAAACCATCTCTTTCACATCCCTAATTTCACAGGGTAGGAATACTAAGGCCCATATATGGTCATAAAGACAATGTTTGAATTTATATTTTTTTGTCCATTTCAAGAGAAGGGTATGTTTAGTGTGTTTTTGTTTTTGTTTTTTACAATTTTTGGGGTGTGGTTATTAGATTGTTATTATCATCGTTACTAGAAAACATTATTTTGGCTTTTTGTTGAGAAAAATTAAAGGATTATGCTCTCAGATTCATGTTTTTAATTTTCTCCAAATTATGTATTTATGCTGTAGATCTCTGAGTTATGGTGCTATAGGAGTAATTGTTGGACATGAATTTACACATGGATTTGATAATAATGGTAAGTACTGGTTCACTGTATAAGCTGCTGCTTTTATGACAATGTCAACTGTATAGATGTTAATTGTTGCTATTATTTTTGCATAGTGGCATCATCATAGATTAAAGATTATCCAAAACAGTATGATTGCTGATTGAAAATTTTTGCCATGTCTTGCAGTGATAGCTTGCAAAAAATGAATAATTGTTTCCATTGGTGATGGGGTAGAATGATGAAAAAATGACCTTGTAATTTCAATGAATTTAGCTTTGCATTTAGATTAGGACTGCTATACCTGTCACAATAATTATAGGAATTGCTTTATATCTTCTTCCCTTTATCATTTTTTTTAATTCACCATCTTGAGATGCTCTCCCTGGAAGTGTGAGCTGTGCTCTGAAGATGATTATACATGTTGCCAAATTAGGACTCAGTGAGTTAGGACTCTGGAGCTTTGCTGACTGTTTCCTTTATACTATTTCAAGGATTATGCAATGCCTAATCTCTGTTTTTCTCTATGCTGTCATAGAACTTTTTAAAAAGGCTTTGCTTTCCTGATAATGCATAATATAGAATATGCTATGTACCTTGGTGACGTTGAAGCAAAAGAGCAGAATATGGCATAAACTAAAGAAATGGTCACATTTTGAGAGTTACCATCATTTTAAATCAACACTCCTTTCTCCTTTAACTTTGAAGTATGATTGGAAATCCATGTGAAATCTCCAATATTTATGAATTAGCAGCAGATTATGATCACATGTTTATCCACACAGTGATTTTACATGCAGACTCAAGAACCTGGCTGGCCCAAGGCAACATTTTATAGAGGAACCTCTTTCTTCCATGTCTGTGGTGTCTTCAACATCCTTTCCTGGATACCTACCCCAGGGCCAGAGACCCTCTTCATTCTTCTCTTTCTGGACAATTCTTCCTGTACTCCTACCAGCCCTTCCTGAATCACCTAGGCTTTTTGCTCCCCTGGTCTCCCCTTTCTGCTAAAGTGTGACTGCCTGTAGTCATCTGAATCCCTAGTGCTACTCTTTTGGTCTTTGCCTGTTTGGGTTATCTGACAAGGTAGTCTGAGCTAAGAAACCAAAGCCAGTAGTGGTCTCTTGGTTCTGGGCCTTTCTTCCTGGGAAATTTAAGTACATTTCTCCCTCAGAATCTTCTGGAGGGCTTCCGGATTGTCTCTTAAAGGACAGAATCTAATGTTGGCAATTTCACTCTGTAACCCATACTTAGAATAGTACGTTGCACATATAAGGATATGCCCAGTAACTATTTAATGATTGGTTGGTTAATGGATGGAAGACAGTGACTCCATGGTCTCCCAGGGGGATGATAGTGGCATCCATCCTTATTGAAGAGCTTTGGATTGTTCAGTTAACACTTCTGCTTAGGGGACTTTCTTGTAAGCCCAATGAAGAGTTCTTTGCATAATTAAATTAAACCAATAGTAATCTTGAGTGAGTATAGAAGATAGTCCAGATACACCTAAACTTTTTTTTTTGATGGGTGTAGAGAAAATGAAGAGTGAGCTTATAGGGGGAAAAGCATGTATAACTAATCTTTTTTTTCCATTATGTTTTGGAGATTTCCATTCTTGTTCCAAGTTCTCTTTTTAGAGCAACCTTCCTTGTCAAAGCAGGACAGATGGGCCTTCCATCCACACTGATGGCTGTGGAATGATTCATAACAGAGGTTTTATGTGTCTCTCAGCTCCTGGCAACTTGGAGGAAACACATTCCTATAGGGCTGAGTCAGGGGCTGTGCTTGCAAGATGTGACTCATTGGGACTGTTCCTATGGATTGTTTGGAATTTCACTGGTAGTGGCGTTCCTACTCCATCCGTGGGCTTTCCGAATGAAGCCATTTCATTTCACAATCCAGAGAACACCTTGGGTCAGATCAGTTGAAAACAAAGAATCTAAGATTGGTTAAGAATGGTGTGTGCCATAAGTTGATGAATCTTGTTTTTAAAATGTTCTTTGTTGCTTAGAAGAAAAGAATTTCCTCAAAGCTCTTTCTCATTTTCCCCCTTTGTACAGTTAACCTGTGACACTGCAGAGAAGGCAGGAGTTGCACCGAGGGGTGGCCCCTGCTGCTGGGACTGTGTTTTCAAGGCTTGTCCAAGTGAGGGATAGGGGCGATGAAGAAAGTATTTTCCATAAATAATACAAATACCTTTTAACTTTTCTGTTTGCTAGGTAGAAAATATGATAAAGATGGAAACCTGGATCCTTGGTGGTCTGTTGACTCAGAAGAAAAATTCAAAGAAAAAACGAAGTGCATGGTTAACCAGTATAGCAACTATTATTGGAAGAAAGCTGGCTTAAATGTGAGTATAACTGTGGCAAGGGGGGCATCTTGTGGGTCATTTTTTTTTCTCATTTGGACATTAGCTTGCTTTAGACCATTGGTTCTCAAAACATGGTTCCCAGGCCAACAGCATCAGTCTCCTCTGGGAACTTACTAGGAATGCAAATTCTTTTTTTTTTTTTGTAATTCACTCACTTTTGGGGAGGAAGATTGTGTCAAGATGTCTTGCTGTGTTTTTAGGAAAGTAGTTGTGAAGTCCAAGTCTATAGTAGTCCAAGGGATTTTAGGTATAAACTGAAAGAGGCATAGATTTATTTATCCTCATTTGATAGTCACAGGGTGTCAGGGGACAGATTCTACCTTCAATTCTTGAACAAGACATCTAGTTTTTTTTTAAATTCTAAAACGTAGAACAGCAGCCATATAAAAACTCTATCATCCTCCTGTAATGACTAGATAAAATTATGTAGGTTTTCACCATTTATTGCTTAAATATTCCCATGAAAAATATCAAAGTTGTGCTCTCACCCTAGCCAGTCAAGAGCTCAACTAAACCATTCATTTAACTGGTAAAGTAGCAATAGTGTCATGGGAACTGCTGCTAAGAGAATCAGTGGCCTTATTTATTTTTTTCCCATAAAAGGTTTTTACATTCAATATATTTCAACTAAAAACAAAACAAAAACCAGTTCACTCATTTTCCTCTCTCCCCCCTCACCTCTAGCAACCACCAATCTGTTCTCTGTATGAAATTTTTTTTTTTAGATTTCACGTGTAAGAGTGATCATTTGGTATTTATCTTCCTCTGTCTATTTTAGGTAGCATAATGCCCTCAAGGTCCATCCATGTTGTCACAAATGTCAAGATTTCATTCTTTTTTATTCCATTGTATATATAGACCACATCTGCCTTATCATTCATCCACCAGTGGACACTTAAGTTGTTTCCATATCTTGGCTATTGTAAATAATGCTGCAGTGAATATGGTGGTGCATATATCTTTTCTAATTAGTGTTTCAATTTTCTTGATACATTCTCAGAAGTAGAATTGCTGGATCATATGATAGTTCTATTTTTAATTTTTTTAGGTACCTCCATACTATAGTAGTGGAACCAAGTTACATTTCCACCAACAGTACACATGGGTTCCCTCTTCTCTACATCCTTGCCAACACTTGTTAATTCTTATCTTTTTGATGATAGCCATTCTCACAGGTATGAGGTGATATCTCATTATGGTTTTGATTTGGATTTCTCTGAGGATTAATGATGTCGAGCATCTTTTCATATACCTGCTGACTATATTTCTTTTCTGGAAAAATGTCTATTCAGATCCTCCCTCTGCCCATTTTTTAAATTAGATCTTTTTTTTCTTTTGCTGTTGAGTTGTATGAATGTTTTGTATATTTGAGATATTAGCCCCTTATCAGATATATGATTTACAGTTATTTTCCCCCATTCAATAGGTTTCCTTTTCATTTTGTTGATGGTTTCCTTTGCCATGCAGAGGCTTTTTAGTTTGATGTAGTCCCACTTGTTTATTTTTGCTTTTGTTGTTTTCCTTTTGTGTCAGATTCAAAACATTATCACCAAGACCTATGTCAAGGGGCTTACTGCCTGTTTTTAGCTAGGAGTTTTATGGTTTCAATTCTTCTTTTCAAGTCTTTAATCCATTTTGAGTTAATTATTGTTCATGGTGTAACATAGTGGTCCAGTTTCATCTTTTGCACGTGGCTGTCCAATTTTCCCAACCATTTGAAGAGATTGTACTTTCCCCATTGTATATTTTTGGCTCCTTTGTCATTTATTAACTGACCATATACACCTGGGTTTATTTCTGGGCTCTCTATTCTGTTCCACTGATTAGGGGTCCATTTTTATACTAATACCATACTATTTTAATTACTATAGCTTTGGAATATAGTTTGAAATAAGGGAGCATGATGCCTCCAGCTTTGTTCTTCTTTCTCAAGATTGCTTTGGCTATTCCATACAAATTTTACAATTATTCTATTTCTGTGAAAAATACCACTGGAATTTTGATAGGAATTGCATTCAATTTGTATGGTGCTTTGGTAGTATGGCTATTTTAACAGTATTAATTCTTCTGATCCATGAGCATGGAATATTTACCAGTTTTATGTGTCTTCTTCAACTTTCATTAATATCTTGAATTTTCAATATATAGGCCTTTTACCTCTTTGTTTAATTTTATTTCTGGGTATTTTATTCTTTTCAATGCAGTTGTAAATGGGATTGTTTTATTAATTTCTCTTTCTCATAGTTTATTATTAGTGTGAAGAAACATGACAGATTTTTGAGTATTTTATATCCTGCAACTTTACTGAATTTGTTTACTAGGTCTAATAGTTTTTTGATATAGTCTTTAGGGTTTCTGTATATAATATTATGTCATCTGCAAAAGTGTCAGTTTTGCTTCTTCTTTTGCAATTTGAATGTCTTTTATTTCTTTTTCTTGCCTAATTGTTCTGGCTTGGACTTCCAATACTATGTTGAATATGAGTGATGAGGGTGGACATTTTTGTCTTGTTCTCAATTTTAGAGGAAAAGCTTTCAGCTCTTCACCATTGAGTATGGTGTTAGATTTGTCATATATGGCCTTATTATGTTGAGATATATTCCTGCTATACTCTTCTTGTTGAAAGTTTTTATCATAAATTGATGTTGAATTTTGTCATATGTTTTCTTTGCATCTTTTGAGATAATGATATGATTTTTATCATTCATTTCGTTAATGTGGTATATCACAGTGACTGATTTGTGGATGTGGAACCATCCTTGCATCCTTGGAATAAATCCTACTTGATCATGGTGTATGAGCCTTTTAATGTATTGTTGACTTCAGTTTGCTAATATTTTGTTGAGGATATTTGCACCTATGTTCATCAGGGTTGTTGACCTGTAATTTTCTTTTCTTGTGGCATCCTTGTCTGGTTTTGCTATCAGGGTAATGCTGGCCTCGTAAAATGTATTTGGAAGAGTTCCCCCTCTTCTGTTTTTTGTAGAAGTTTGAGAAAGATTGGTAATTAGTTATTTTTTGAATATTATGTAGAATTTACCAGTGAATCTAGTTCTGAAATTTTCTTTGTTGGGAGATTTTTGATCACTGGTTCAATCCTAGTAATCAATTGGTGTGTTCATATTTTCTATTTCATCATGATTCAGTCTCAGTAGGTTGTATCCTTTTAGGAATTTACCAGTTTTTTCTAGGTTGTCCAATTTCTTGGCCTATAATTCATACTAGTTTCTTATGAAGCTTTTTATCTCTGCAGTATCAGTTGTAACATCTTTTTCATTTCAGATTTTATTTATTTGAGTCCTCTCTTTTTCTTGAAGAGTCTGACTAAAGGTTTGTCAGTTTTATCTTTTCAGAGAACCAGCTCTTAATTTCATTGATCTTTTCTATTGTCTTTTTAGTCTCTATTTCATTTATTTCTGCTCTAATCTTTGTTATTTCCTCCCTTTTACTAACTTTGCACTTCAATTTCTTCTTTGTCTAGTTCCGTAAGGTATAAAGTTAGGTTGTCAGAAATTCAAATTCTTGAGTCTTTGTCCAAACCTACTGACCTGGAATATCAGGGTGGTGGGTTCTGTTAGTCTGGCAGTTGGTCTTTTCACAAGCCTGCCAGTGTTTCTGATACAAGCCAAAGTTTGAGAATCATAGGCCTAAACATGAACTTGTTTTCCTAGGTTCAGATTAATATAGAAAATCCTGTAGTAAACATGAACAATAAGATTTTTATAAATCTATACTCCATTTCATTTAAAAATACTTTCTTCCAAACTACTGCTTAGGTTTAATTCATGGAAATAAAACCTCATTATTTGAACTAATGACTCTGTATGGTGAAGAGTTCTTAGTTATAGATGTTTAAACAAAAGAAATGTAGTTTTATAATATTTATTTTTCTCTTATATACACATATATGAATTTCCATAAAGACACAGATGAAATTTTATACATGCTATTTGTGTGAAATTTTGTTCCTTTCTTTTTTGTCTTCACCACTACCTCCTTCTCCTTTCCTTATCATCACTCTTGTTGTCCCTACCTGTAATCCGTCTTAATAACACTAATACTCTTTTTCCCATGCTCCTATAGACACAGACACACACTCACGTTTATTGGGGTTCATTGTTTTCAATGATTGCCTAAAAGTCCACAGTGTGAATGTACTATAACATCTTCAACTAACATCTTGTTGGATGTAGGGTTATACTTTTGTCTCCAGTAATTTTTCCACAATATAAATGCCACAGCAATAAATACTCTTATTATGCGTATATTCTTTTTTTCATATAGGATAGATAGTTCCTACTGTTGCCAACATGTTATAATATTTCATATTTCCAACAGTGATATATGAAAGAGCATTTATCTATTGAGTTATTTTCTTGTCAATTTATGAGAACTTTAAAAAATGTTATAGATGTTAAATTTTTTTCTGTCATTTACATTATAATGTTTTCCCAAATATGTTTCTCATCCATTGGACTTTGTATATGATATCTTTTGACATAAAAAATCAAACATTTCTATCTCATGAAAGTTACCATCTCTCTTAAAAATAGTTTCCACATTTTTACTCTGTATCATATGTGTAGTCTCCTAGCTTTTCTGGGAAGGTTTTTGTTTTATTTTACATTTATATCTTTGTGCATGTGAAACTTATTTTTCCATAGTGTTTAATACGAGAATTCACTTTCATTTTCTTCCAAAAGGACAGCCAGTTGATCCTGCATCATTTATTAAAAACCATTTTTTTCCTCACTGAATTGAACATTGGTCAGTTATTAGAATCTCAGTCAAATATTAGAATCTCACTGAGACAAATTTCTGGATTCTAAATTCTATTCAGCTGATCTGTTTGTTGATTTCTGTACTGGTGTTTTATTACTGTGGCTGTGTGCATTGTTCTGGTATCTGTCAATACAAACTTTCCCTCACTGTTCTTCTTTTATGTTCTGGGCCATTCTCAGGCAAATATACTTCGGTATATGCTCCAAGATCATTTTACGCATTCTTACTCCTACAACCCCTGCAAAGAAAATCCCATTGGAATTCTAAGTTAAATCATGTTAAATGTATGTTAAATGTATGGAATTGAAATTTTTTAAATGATAGTCTTCTTGTTTAAGAATGTGGTGTGCTTTTCAATGTGTTTGATTCTTATTTTAGGTTTTCACATATGATTTTATAGTTTTCTTTATATAGTTTATAGTACATTGTTTTTCCTTTTTCCTTTTCTTTATTTCTCTGGTTTGATTAAGTTTTCATTCTCTTTCCCCACTATTAGTTTTTTCTTGTAGTTTTCCATTCCATTCCTATTCTCTCCCTTCATAAGACACAGGTTTCTGTCATTGTATTGGCAAGAGACCAATAATGAAGACTTGTTGGTAGATTATGTATCTGTAAGAAGACCTTCCTCTAAAACACACATGCATACACTGTATGCTCCTAATTCATCTACGTAAGGGCGCAGCATCTAAGAGAAGGACTACATAGAACTGGAGTAAATCAGTATATCTTCATATGGTTTCCTCAGGGTCTCTTGGCCCCTTAACCAGGCATGTATGTCACCCTGACATCTTACTGGGACTAGGAAAGCACCCAAATCTTGCTGTGCCTCAAGTCTATTATACTTGGGGTTTCTTTCACCATTCCAGAAGAATTTAGGTAAAAATCATGTACTTTTAATGGGAATATAGTTTATAAACACTGACTTGGTTTTCTTGGTTCTTAAACCTTATTCAGCACAAGGGAGACCAGTCGTAATCCAGGCAGAGAAACCAGAGTCTATATCCTTGAATACTACCCCTAGTTCCTTCATCAGTGTCCTCGAAAGCCATTTCTCTGCTCATATTTTTTATATCTACAGCTGTGTCATGAAACATCCTAAAGTGAATATCTTTATTCATTTATTCATATCTGAATTGAATATAATTCAGGGGTGATCACATTGTGAAAATCATCTATAATATATATTGCTTCAAGAAGAACATAGGGAAGGGATTCTAGAGTGACATGGGTATAAACCTTGGTTCAACCAATTGACAAGTTTTTTTTAACTTGGGCAAGTTACTTAACATTCCTGAGTCTTAGAGTCTATGAAATGGGTTACTATTTCTGAACACATTAGTTTGCTGTAAGAATTAAATGACTGAAATAATGTTAAGTATTAGCACCCTGCCTGACATGCAATAAGTGCTCAATAAATTGTAGCTAATATTCTCAGTACTTTGTGACATATTCATAGGTATGCAATCCCAGGAGAAAACAAAGCCAAAGACTTTGGGGCTGAAAGGACAAAAATAGTAGAACAATTTTCTTGGAGGAAGGAAGCGCATATTTCCTTGTGATTATATAGATGCAGGAGTTAGATTTTTCACTTAACTGAGACAAATTTAATCCTCATGCTGGTCCTGAGAGATGTACATATTACTAGCATATGAGGAAACTAAGACTTAAAGAGATTAAAAGCCATGGTCGAGCCTAGATTAGATTTTAGACTGGTATGACTCCAAAATCTCTTCCCCTCACCTCCATATCATGCTTTGGTTCTCTTAAGTTCATTTTATACCTGGCAATTCATTGGGGAGGACTATTCTGCAACACCTATTTTGGCCAAAGTGTCAGATATCGAAACTGAATTCTGACAAATGTGTACCTTTGTCACAAGGACGATTGAAAGGGCATGCCTGTCTCAGCATAAATTCACTCAACCATCAGAAAAATAGTTTCAATCTCATTCCCAGAGGAGGGGAGGTAGCTTTCTTTGTAGATATAAAAGGCCATGCTTTATTTGCGGAGACTGGTCCTCTGTGCCTGAATCTTTCTTTGCAATGAATTGGGGGGAGTGCCAGTGGAGCACCACAGAAGCAGTCTGTTAGCAGCTGTTGAGTCCTGAGAGGCAAACCTAGAGCAATATGGCCTACTGAGGTGATCCAGAGTGGGAGGAGCCAGGGGGGTGAGGCTACTCAAAAAAAAACCCTCTAATTTAGGTAAAGCTTAGAGGAACAAGGAAGGAGATTAAGTTCAAGCATGAGTGAGTATAAACAGAAGCACCAGAGTCAAGAGGAGTCGAGGCTTGAACAGCTAGCTTGTTATGGAGCAGAGGCTCTGGAGACAGACTGCTTGGGTTTGAATCCCTGTGAAATCCCTGTGGGCAGTTCACTTAATCACTCAGTCTTAGGTCTGGTTCATTAGAAGCAGAGCCCAGGAAGTCATTTCTTAGGTAGGTGACTTATTGCAGAGGTCGTTTCAGGAGAAATCTGTAAGGGAATGAGGAAAACATGTTGGTTTCAGAAGTTTAGCCTCAGCCTGATCCCGAAGAGATTTTTGGAGCATAAACAGTGCTACAGGAATTGTCCAGCCTGGGGTAAGGGGCTGGGCTGTTCTAATTGCACATCAGTCAGCTACTTAGAGGTGGGGTATCACCTCCCAGGAATCTCCAGGTGAGGCAGCTCCCCTACACCAAGCTTAATCTTCCTGAGCTGGTAGCAGTTGTAAGAATGGATGCACAGTCCTGGTGGAAAAGGGGATCTGGTGTGTTACTAGTGACATCCAGTACCCACTCTGGGCTTCAGAGTCCTCATTTGTTAAGCAAGAATGGTGATAATAGCACTTACCTTGTAGGATTGTGGTAAAGAATGTATGTAAAGCAGGAGTGGTAACTTTTGGGAATTGAAACTGGAAAGGTCCTGGGTGATTACCCAGATCAGTATCGTTTGAAGATTTGTTTTTATTCATTGGTATTGCTTGATACTTGGGTGATTGAGCTAGCTTGAAAGTACAAAGTTAGTAGGATCTGTGGCTTGAAAGTTTAGAGCAAGTGTATTGTTTGCCGATGCTGTAACAAATCATCAGAAACTTAGTTACTTGTAACAACACAAATTTATTATTGTATAGTTCTATATGTCTGACTCAGGTCTCAGTGGGCTAAATTCAAGGTGTCACCTGGACTGCTTTCCTTTCTAGCTGCTCTAGGGGAGAATCTGCTTCCTTGCCTTTCCTGGCTTTTCAAGGCTGCCCAGATTTCTTGGCTCATGGCCCCTTCCTTCTTTATAGCCAGCAATGACTGGTCAAGTCTTCTCACACTGCATCAGTCTCACACACTCGTGTTCCTGACTTCTCTTTTCCTCTATTGAAAAGGATCCTTGTAAGTACATTGGACACACTTGGATAATGCAGGCTAATGTCTCCATCTCAAAATTCATAATCTAATCATATTTTTAAAGTCTCTTTTGCCACATAAGGTAACATTTTTATAGATTCCAGGGATTAAGGCATAGATATCTTTTGGTGGGGAGCATTGTTCTTCCTCCTGTGCAGGGATTGGCAAACTTTTTCTGTAAAGGGCCAGATAGTAAGTAATTTAGGCTTTGTGTGCCTTTTAGGTCTCTTTTGTAACTGAACCCTGCCACTGTAGTGATAGAACAGCTAAAGGCATTATGTACATGAATGGGCATGACTGTGTTCCAATAAAACTGGAATCATAGACACTGACATTTGCACTTCATATAATTTTCACATGCCACAGAATATTATGCTTCTTTTGACTTTCCCCACAACCATTGGAAAATGTTAAAATCCAGTACCTTGCAGCCTGTACAAAAACAAGCAGCAGATTGTCTATATTGGTTTACTTTTTGTCCTAGCCTATTTAAGGGTTTAAGGAACAATCTTCAAATGTTTGGAGGAATTTCTTCATCATGCTTCGCTGGTTATCATACATATTGCAAACCTTGACCTTGTGTTCTGTGATACTTCTATTTGAATTTTGTTCCCCGTGAGAACTACCCTCCTTTTAATTTTTCATGGAAGTTGCTGAAGGTGAAATGGTGACGTTGTTCTTGAAGTCTTGTTTCTATGTGGATGTTAAATTTTTGGAAACACAAGCACACTGGAAAGAATACTCCAATTATTTGAGTTAATCAGAGAAAGTAATCTGTATCTTGACATTTCTATTTTTTTCCCCGTTAAACTAGACTCACTCAGAATATTGCTAACGTTTTATTGGAGCTGGCTAAATTTGTGAGAGTAAAGAGATGGGTGAGAAAGAAATGTGTCACATAATAAAATGGAAATTGTTATATTGAGGAGCACCTTGCTGGGGTTGGTTTGCCATCTCAATGTATTTTGACTACTTCTGATTTATCAAATGTAATTTTCTCTTTAAAATATGGCACTTTTTCTTGCTATCATATTTATGCCTCTTGAAAATGATAGTTAGGCATCTGTGAAACACTGTTTTCTTTTCCTTTTTGGTAGGTGAAGGGGAAGAGGACCCTGGGAGAAAATATTGCTGATAATGGAGGTCTGCGGGAAGCTTTTAGGGTACGCATTGCAACATTTGCTATGATTTAACAAATTAAACTCTGAAACACTATGGGTACACCTCAGTTTACACTGCAGACATGTTCTGGAGGAGTTACAGTTCTGTAAATTCTATGAATTTCTCTAAGTAGAATTATATTTCCCCATTGTCTCTATTATACTCAATTATAGGAATAGAATGGCATTTCTTCTCTTTGGGGTATAAAGTTACCCTAAAGAATAATATTTGTTATTAAGAATCACTTATTTAAAGGATAGTTTTCAGAAGATGCATTCACAATAATATCAAAGCATGCTACAGAAATCTCCTTGGGGCTAGGTTTATATGAGTTTTCCTTGAGTATGCTCTCTTTACAGTCCTCCTTATAAT
This sequence comes from Eidolon dupreanum, assembly GCA_028627145.1. Classification (NCBI taxonomy): domain Eukaryota; kingdom Metazoa; phylum Chordata; class Mammalia; order Chiroptera; family Pteropodidae; genus Eidolon; species Eidolon dupreanum. The sequence continues at coordinate 10,240,040 of CM053505.1, forward strand.
TTTCTCTTAAAATACAAACTTCTATATTATGGCCAGAGGCTGGTGGTTCTCATATAGTGGGCCAGGTAAGAGTTCATAATAATGTTTTCATCATCCACTGGTCAGTGATTAAACAAGAAACATAAGGATTATGTGAAAATATTTTCATAAAGCTAAATGCATTTAGTGTAAACACTAGGTGGTTATTCCAAGGTTCTAGCCTTCCTCTATTCTACTTAAAATATATTTTATTTTATAAAATGATGGTGATTGAAGATGACAGTTTTCCCTCTTGGTAAAATAAAAAATCGGCAATATGTTGACTCTAAAATTTATTTCCGTAGGCCTTATCATTATGTGAGATTTGTTTGTTCCCTGGTAGGAATAGAAAGAACATCTTTTTTGGTGGGAGGGATAGTTATTTAACATGTGAACGCTTTGGCCCAGTGGCTTTGGTATCTATTGAGTGTAGGGTCTTTTTGCAGGTGAACCTGTCTCACCGTTAAGCAATATGCCATTGACTTGCATTTCCAGGTTTGTTTCCTTAAAGGAAAACTTGACAGGCTGCATTTTGCACATGGCGGAGGATATATTTAATATCTCTGCACTGGATGAGAAAAGAGAAAAGCCATCGTTGCAGAGGATCATCTATTCTGCTTCTCTCACCAGGCTTACAGGAAGTGGATAAATGACAAGAGGCAGGGAGTGGAGGAGCCTCTCCTACCAGGTATCACATTCAACAACAACCAGCTCTTCTTCCTGAGCTATGCTCATGTGAGTAGACCAAGGAGGGGTCATCAAAGAGGAAATGTGGGACTTTAGCTAGCTTCCTTGATCAAAGGTTTGGAACAAAAGTTTAATGCCATAATTTTTATTTTAGCTGAAATTTTATCTTGTTGCTTATTTGGGGGATAAATTTCACCTTCTTAATGTTCTATGGGGCATAATTAACTGATTGAGCCAAGGTTTATTGGCATTTCTTTAATCAAGTGAGTTACTGATCCCTTGGTAACATGCTTGATATTTTTAAAATATATCCTAACTTCAGATGTATTTGATACTATTTATAACCATTTCTAGTGACTCATTCTTTGGCTTTCATGGCTCCTTTCCTGTATTTCTCCTTCTTTGCCTCATTTGTGGACTTTATTCCACTACTCTTAACCTGTAGGAGACCCTGAGGGCTGGGTTCCTAACTTTCAAATGAATATGTGGACACTACTAGAACTGAAGAAAACAACAAAGGCAGGGAGTCATGTCACTCTTTTGTGAGTTTAATGGGTTTTCTGATAAGAAACTGAAAGAAGCTATGCACTAAATTAAGGTACAATTCTGAGTTTGAGTCTCTGGCTAATGAGGCGAGTGCCAATTCTTTGTTATTGGTTGTACTGTTTTTTTTGTTACAAGTTTGTAGGTCTCATTTTCAAAGAAGTCAGGGATGGGTTGTTGAAGGTTCTGATACATGGTCTCACAGTGGGCAAATGCATATCTGTATGCTCAAAAGGAGACAAAAGTTTTTATCAGTACAACCTTTTGTTCCTAAGTCTTTGCATTACTCCTCAGTAAGCTCATTCATTCCCATGTTATCACTGGTTGACTGTGGTTAAAGGATTCTCACCTGTCTGAGGTCTTTTTATTTCTTAAAGCTTAAATAAATGACCATTTGTCAACCTGACATCAACAAAACTTGTGTCATCAACACAATGACCTTCTCTTTTAGTTTTCCCATTTCTCTTACCACACCCACAGTCTTTGGGTCTTCATGATCAGAAAACCTGGATTCTTGGGTCTTATTTGATTTATCTGTACTCAGTTTTTTTTAATGATGTATGTCCCAAAAGCTAAGTGTTTCATTCTTTTAACTGCTCTTCAGATTCACCCTCTCTCTCCCTATTACCCTGTCTCATCATCTGTAGGCTAGGCCTTGATCTTTTCTACTCTGGATTATCCCATCAGCCTTATGATATGTTTTCTGGACTTTGGCATTTTCCCACTACTGTCTCTCTTACATGGCACTGAAATACCACATTTACTTCATTATTGACCTGCAGTGACTTCCATGTACCTACCACTTCAAAGCCATCCACTTCTAGCTCGCTTTTTAAAAAGTTCTTCTCAGTCTTAATCAACTCTATCCAACCAGTCTAAATTCCCACAGCTCCTCTAGACACACTCTTAGCTGGACAGGTGTCCTCACTTCTACCCCATGATGTCATGCCCATTACTGTCTCTGTGGCTTTCATTTTGATTTTTCTTCTATAATGTGACCCCTTTCTAATCCTCCCCCTCAGATTGTTCAGTCTCACATTTATCCTTCAGGGTCCATGTTGAGTTCCACTTCCTCCACACCTTCCACAAACTCCCCCAAGGACTCAGTTCTCAGTTTTAAAAAAAATTTCCAATTCCTCTACACTTACCTTCATTACCATGAAGTTGAATACTTAATTATACTCAAAATGTTGTAGACTTTTAGTTTTACCTCCATAGATAGCTAATCTTCTGGATCCTTATATTTCTCGTGTATCTTCATAGCACCCAGAAAAAATCCTGGGTATATTGAAGATGCTTGACATTTTTAGATGAATTGCTTGAAAAGTATAAGACTAACACAGTTCAATTAAGGAGACTTTCTTTTGGGTCAGTACTGGGTCAGATAATCTAACATAAGCACACATACACATAGTTAGAACTTTCTAGAGTAGGACTTGTCAAACTAGGACCCGTGAGGCAAACATGGCCTGCTGTTTATTTTTGTAAATATTGTTTTATTGGAAAACAACCAGCACTTTCCTTTACATATTGTCTGTGGCTGGTTTGGTGTTACAACAGCAGAGCTGAGTAGTTGAAACAGAGAGCTCATGGTCTACAAAGCCTAAAATATTTACTATCTGGCTATAAACAGAAAAAGTTTGCTGACCCCTAGTCTAGAGGACAAAGTACAAGGCCTATCAGTTCTTAAGTTCTATTTACTTACTTAAGGTCCATCTTGGTTATGTCCTAGTCCACCATATCCCTTTGTAGATAAGTAAACTGATAGCAACATTATAGTCATAATTTTGAAATGTCTCCAAATAAAATTCCAAACCATATGATTTATTTTAAACTAAATAGATTTAGGAAAAAATAGAAAGCTATTTTATATAACTAATGAGAAATTTATCTTGGACATTTCCTACTGACAGAATGAGGAGATTTTCAATATTTTGTACATTGGAAGACTGTTTATAGGTAGTAAAGTTATTTTCCTTCCTGAAAAGGTACTAGGAAAACAGTAACAACCATAATGTGTTTTCAGAAATCTCTTAAATGATATATGAAGCAAAGATAATACTATACAACAATGTTAGAATATAAGAAGAAATAACATAAGAAAAAATGAGGTAAAATTGAATACTAGGAACAATTTCACATTACCTAGCTTCTGAGGAAATTAAGGAGTCGCATTACAAAAACAACTTGAAAGTCAAATTTAGAACCAGTTGACTGATGGTTTATCTTCATCAAACTCAGTAGCATCATATCACTTTTCCTGCTTAGTATATCCATGTAGTTTCTGTGACCTGTCAATTTTTTCCTCAGATATTCTTATCCTTCTACTTCTCTCCATTTCCATTCTACTTATTTAGTGGACATTCATTGGGGGACCTTCCTGGGGCCTATAAATAATCTTCTAACTAGTCTCTAATTTCCTTCCACTGCTATATCCCCCTACCAGATACACCTTTTTAAAATAAGATTTTTTATCATTTTCCTACTCAAAACAATGTTTAAATATAGTTTCGATACTTTAGCCTGTTGCTCAGGACTTCAGAAATCTGGCACCACCTCCCCTGGTCTCTTGTCGCTGCCCATTATGCACCACACAGTCCAGCCCGGGTGGATGTCTTGCTTTTTCTCTTTTTTTTTTCTCAAATAGATAACTGCTTCTATTTTCTCCTCCACTTAGAACTCCCCCCACCATCATATTCATGTGTCCTAGTTCTTTTCATATTTCAAGAATATATCACATTTCAAGACATACTTCAAGTCAGAATTAAGTAGGTTATGGTGCAGGAACAAGCGACACAAGGAAAGTTTATTTCTTGTGCATGTTCTGTGTCCAACATCGGTCAACAGTGAGTATTTGCTCTTAGTTATTTCTCAAGGACCTGGGTTTTGGAGTCTTTATCCTGATATGTGATTCCATAGTCACCACAGGAATAGGAAAGAAAAATGAGAAAATATGTACTGGCTCTTAATGTAGCATCTTAAATTATTCTTAAGGTTCTTAAACCTCCTGCCAGTTTTCTAAAGCTTCCACCAGGAAATGACAAATATCATTTTTCTCATTTCACTGGTCGGAGCAAGTAATATAACTATGTGTAACTTCAAAGGAGTTGGAGAAGTGTCCTCCTATCCCAGGCCTGGAGCGGGTGAGGCAAGCAAGGTGCCCAGGGCACAAAATACTGACTTCTCATGGCTCTCCTCAATAATGGGTGGTTGATTCATTTCATTGATTCAGATGGGTATGGTTGTACACACACACACACACACACACACACACACACACATATACATACATATATCTGTATACATATGTATATAATATATATCTTTTTTTATGGTGACTTTGGTTAATGAAATCCAATAACTTTCAACTGTACACCTTAACTGTAAGGCATATATATATTTATACTGTGTGTTATATTTGATAAGAGCTATTACAAGCATTATATTAATTGAATAAATACATTGATTAGTTCTTGGGCACATACACTGTTCTCTTGATTTATAGTATTTGTCTGGAAACCTCCATAATTTCCTCAAATTGTGGAATTATTTACAATGATAAAAACTTCTACTCTGGGGATTAGAATAATAGTTAATACTGATGAAGATTTGATCAAATCTACTAAAACTGTCATTCATTGAGTCTAAAATTACTCTTCAGTATAGCTGGAGCAATTAAGGCAATAAAAATATATAATTGGAATGTAAATGTAATTGTTGGGATACTTTTCTCTTCTAGGTAAGGTGCAATTCCTACAGACAAGAAGCTGCCCGAGAGCAAGTTCAAATTGGTGCTCACAGCCCCCCTGAGTTTAGGTAAATGGGCAAATGGGTGACATTAGTTTTTAATTGTGCATCTCCTCATTTCCCCTCCCCCACCCAGCCATCCCAGTTCTTTACCAAATAGGTGATCTGAACAAAAGCCTGTATTGTGAATAGTGATATCTCCATTTTGCAGACAAAAAAAAATCTGACAAAACAGAAACTAAATGTCTTTTCTTTCATAAGTATGAAGCTGGTTTAGTCAGCATTTTCTCAGCTAAATTTCTGTAGTGGGCATTTGTACATACTTTTAGTCTAGTACCCTATCAAGAGATCCATGAGATTGTATAAGACTCCAAAGATAATTTAGAATCCACATCACAGCTTTATTATTAAGTTCTGTTTATTGTCCTCCAATTTTTTGGAGGAGCAATCCATGGATGCCATGAGCACCATGGGTGCTCAGTAAACCGGAATATTCTTTTTATCCAGCTACCTATTTTTTTTTTGTATGGACCAAAAAATTCTCCTTTCCTAGACAAGGACAAGATCTTAGGTACTGCAGCTTAAAACACTTAGAGCTCTGGTTTGTTTTGTGTAGTAGAATATCCTATTTAATGCCTCTTATTCTTTCATACAGCTAACCAACAGACATGAATGAGTACTCACTTTCTGAATAGCTCTGAACACAGAGGAGGGTATATATGGTGATAATTCATATCTAGAGTCAAAAGCTCTATGTTTTGGCTTTTAGTTTGAATCTTATTTTGAAACTATTGCTTATATAAAAGGAAAAGAATTATAAATTGTAATCTTATTTAATTGTCAGAATGCATAACATATTAAGTAAAAATATAATTAAGGTTAATATTACTTACCCTGTGCTGGGTTTCTAGCATAGTTTAAATTTTCTGTAGTAGAGGACAGAAATATCATGAGAAATCCATGATATTTATATTTATATTTATTTATTTTTATTCATTCTTTGCTTAGAACATATTATGTCTGGATATCTTTATATATAATGTTTAAATGAATCCATTAGCATATTGCAGGAAAGTAATCTAAAATGTCTCCTATATTTTAAAATCTTTTTTCTAAAGCCTTGCCTTTGAAATGCTTCAGAAATTGACTATAAATTACCCAATAGCGTAAAATCTAATCACTGTGTTAGAAATTCTCCCCTACTGGGCTAAACTGTCAAGAATGCTGACAGTCTCTAATGGACTAAAATGTGATCCAACTGACAAATGGTGCAGATGAAACCACGCAGTAGATTAATTACTCAACAGATAAGTTTTTAGAAACTAATTTCCTTTTACCAACTAGTTGCCTGTAATGTTGGATTTTAGCTGATAATTTGCAGAGTATACTTACTAATTATCAGCTAAATTCGATCTTTAACACTTGTCCAGGATGAATGGCACCATGAAATATGCATCCCTACCCATACATCCCAGTTAAAACACAAGAGGTTATGGGGATTTTTTTGGATACAAGCCATTATATTCATTCAAATGCCCATAGATAACAAAGTCATTAGGGCAGAAATAGTCAGTGACCAAGAATGCCGAGTCTCTAGTCAACTCTTTGAACATGTAGTTGAGTGAGTATTAGATGAGGGGGGAGTTTTTGCTGACTTGTTAGTGATGTCTGCAGTGACGATAGAGTTTGAGTGCAGCAGAAGTCACACAATGGAAATTCCACTTCCAAAAGGCAGTTACAATCAAAGTGCTGAGTAGGAGTCCGCAGTCTTTACTGCAGTCAGGAAACTTGCAAGAACACCAGATTTTGAAGCTAACTCCAGTAAAACATTACTCATCAATGACAACTAGACACCATTCACTGGTTTATTGTTGCACGAACCAAATTATAGATAAATATGAGCCTTTCAACATAAGAATTTAGATAAAGTGTTTTTGTAGATTGAGTGAGTTCTCTAAAGATAATGATAGCAACAACATGGGTGAATCTCATAGACACAATATTGAGTGAATAAAGTCAGTGACAAAAATGTCTAGTGTGTGATTCTGTTCATACAAAGTTCAAAAACAGGCAAAACTAACCTATGGCAATAGAGGTCAGACTAGTAGTGATCCTTGGAGGTACTACTGATAGGGTACACCAGAGAGCATTCTAGGGGCTGGAAATATCTCATATCTCTGTCTGGAACATGGGTGTATTGTACACATGAAAAAAATTGATGAGCTTTACATTTAAAATGTGTGTACTTATTTTTTTTATCAGTTATACCTTCTATTAAAAGTAAAATTAAAAAATATAAAAGCTAAGTATTGGTAAATCCAACAGTTTATAGGAATTTGCAAATTTATAGGAATATACAATCCTATACACAATTTATAGGAATTGTAAATCCTACATTTATAGGAATTTGAAGATATTTGGAAGATTAATAGAGTGTTTACCTGGCATTCAGGAGGTGCAGGTGGTTCTAGTGTCAACTCTGTTAATTTTTTTAGAAGTTTATTTAACTATTTTGGGCTTCAGTCATCTCCCCTGTAAACAGACTAAAATGAATGCAACATCCTTTTGAGTGATATGCGACTACAGTTTTATCGAGAACCTATTGACATATAAGAATTAAATAGCATGGGCTTTGACATTTCTTTTTCAGGGTCAATGGTGCAATTAGCAACTTTGAAGAATTCCAGAAAGCTTTTAACTGTCCATCCAATTCCACGATGAATAGAGGCACAGACTCCTGCCGACTCTGGTAGCTGGACTGCTGGTTTATGCCATTCTGAGAGAGCTGTGCAGTGCCAGTAGAGGCTGCACTGAGCACACATCGCCTACTGCTTTAGGCCTATATTCCCCTGAGGACTTTTATTTTTAATGCATCTTCATTATTTGGGTATTGCTTGGATCGAAACAGTATCTATTCAAAGTCATAGGGCTTCAAATGGAATACAAGAAGTGAACCAAGTATGTTTCTTTAGAAAACCAAACCAACAAAAATAAATTTCTAGGCTGTTTTTGTTAAAATGCTATCTGCTGAATTGTTGCAATTGTCCATTTTAATGTGTAAGCCACAGCTAAGTGGTACATAGCATTTTAAACTACAGCTTTGCAGGGGGCCTGGGTAGAATGTATCCAGAAAAAAAAATTCAGTCTATTAAACTTTTAAGCCTCAATGATGAGGACATGTGTGTGGATACCTGGCAGGTCTTATTGCTCTGTGAAATGCAGTACTAGATTTTATGTATTGTTATTACACAGCATTTATTAACTGTAAGGTAGTTAAAATAGAAATATGTTGTATCTTCATTTTATAGCTTTTGATGAAGTTCTTGCCTTTAGCTTTGGAATCTATTGGGATGAAAATGTGCCTCACAGCCAGTATCTAATGTAGCTGATTGCCCTGTTCAAGTCAGCATGAACAAAGCTGAGAGAAAGGCTGCTTGGCAAAGGATTTGAGTTTATCAGATAGAAAAAAAAGGATACATCATGAAGTCCCAGGAGAAGTCAAACTAGTGATGCAACAGCAGGGACACCAGAAGATAAGATCTCCACCCAAACTTCAGTGATTATGTTTGTCTGCCAGACACTTTTCTTTAGCCCAATTCTTGTTTGTCTTTTTACCCTCATATATTCATTTTCCCATTTCTGAAATTAGTAGCCATCGAGGAAATGTTTTTGTAATTCCCCATTAGTTACAGACAGCTTTCATTCCCTTTTAGTGCAAAGGGCCAAACACTACATCGAGGAGAATGCAAAGTGCCCTTCTGTTCTGGCTCAGTTAATGTTACCTCTCTTTTAAAAAGCCTTTTTGAAAAAAAAAAATTCTTGATTGCAGACATTTTAGAATCTATTGATTAAATTTGAAATTCTCTGCATAGTCTAAAGAAACATAACTCTTCAAGTCTTCTTGTAAAGAGTCTGTAAGAAAGAGCAGTACTATGTTTTTGAATCTCAGAGCTTTATCCTTCCATATAAACTCCTTCATCTCGTGTGTGTGTGTGTGTGTGTGTGTGTGTGTGTGTGTGTGTGTGTGTGTGTGTAGGATAAAATTGTAATGGCCTTAAAGTCGTTACCTAGCATTTCTGGTTTCTTAAAATAGCCACCCCCCTCCTTCACATTATTCATTGTACATGTGGTTCTGGGTTAAGTTGACCAATAGGAAAATCTCAAAATCAAAATGACAAATTCAGACTAACCATAGGAGGCCATTTTGCTTCCCTGTGTGATTTGTCATACCTTTTTATATATATATATATATAAATAAAATATAAGTATGTGCCATGTCCTTTTGTAACCATGGGAACTTCTGAAGGGAGAAAAATGCAGGGGCACCATCATGAGGAAAACAATTATACTGAGTCAGAGGAGAGTGATTTTCCCCTTGACTTCCTCCTCTCCAAATGGATAAACTTCTGAAGGGCAGCTACCTTCTCCTCCTCTTAACCATGGCTTAATATGACCTTAGTTTGTAATTTTAAAAGCAAGCATTATTAGGTTAGGGGTGCTGTAAATGTATGTGCATTTTCTCTGGAGGAATCATTTTGATGCGTTTTAGACATACAAGGTATTCCTTGTTTTATTCCTGTACTTATACATTTAAGATCAGCTGAGGTCTGATTTATTATGCTTATATGAATAGCATTTTCCCCCCTAGATTTATCTTTTTAAATTCTAAATAAACACATTCCTGCAGGTCAGAGAAAGTGTTTGTTAAAAGCATAAAATTATGACTTTGGAAATGTGAACTGTTCAGGCACTTGTTGGTTTAGGAAAACTGATTGGTAGTCAACTGGGCCCTCACAATTTCAAAATGATGAAGCTACCTTGTCCTGATTGACTCTACTTGGTGTAATTCAGTTATACTGAAAGTTATAGAAAGGACGGCCATTAGTAAAACAAATGCAAAGCAGCAATGCCAAATCATCACTACTAGCTAGAATAATTTTCTAGTAAGATTGGATTTACAAATATATATGCTCTTGTTTAAGTTTTCAGATTACACTCTTGTCTCTTCAATGCGGATAGCTAAAAGAAGCAGACACTGATTAAGTGGTAGAGGGAAGAAGGTAAAATGCAATTGAAGGGAAGGAAAAAAGTAGGGAGAAGCTGGCCTAAGAATGTGATTCTGAAGAGAAGACAGGATTTTGGCAATCCCTGCTAAGCATATCCACTGGAGGAGAGCCATAAAGTTTTACAAAAATAATTATGGTAAATTAAAAGGAAATTCGATATTGGATCTCAGACTAGGACTGCCATAACACACTTCTCTGATTCATATACCAGATGTTCTGCCAGTAAACTATTATCTGAGCATTGCAAGGAGTTTTTTTTTTTTTTTTTTTTTGTGAAATTCTCCTGGATTAGTCAAGGATTTTATGTATAGAAAGTGGTATTGTTTGGGCTTATCACCATTGCCCAAAGTTTGTTGAGCTTTTCACTAACCACACAGCATCGGCCTCCTATTTCCTCCTCCTCCACCTCCTCCTCCTCCTCTTCCTCCTCCCCCTTCTTTTTTTTTTTAATGAGATGGACTTGGACATAATGCAAGCTCAGGATTCATAAGTTATCCTGAAGTTTATTCAGTGCCTTTCTTCAATAGATCTTAAAGCATAGCAGATAAATTTTATCTCATTTAGCCTTGGAGCATCGCTAAAGGAGCAGGTGGGAGCTATGGCTTGCCACACAGGTTATGCTCTTGCCAGAGAAGTGGAGAGGTTTAAAATCACTTGTCAAGTATCTCAGAGTCAGGAAAGGCAGAGTATTTGTTCTTTGGGCTGCTGACGTTGGCATTAACTTTCATCCCTTAGATTACTGATTCCTAAATATTTATTCCATCAGTATTTCTATAATCTTAGCATTTAATAGGCTTCTGCTTTGATATTTTAAGCATAATGTCTCAGTTGCATATTAAATTATGGAAGAATATATGATTGTTTCATGCAACAACATGCTCATTGCCAGTGGCAGTGCTGCACTAGTTTAAAGAAAGGTGTTCTTGGATTATGCATTTTATACCTAAATGGTCATTGTATTTTCTTCCTCCTACTTATGAAACAATATGAACAATCATTTTAAGGACAATAAAAAGTTGAAAATTTTATGTTTCCTCTCTTATTAAAAAATGTTAAAATATATTACATCTATTAACATACTCAGTTCTGTTTTAGACAATAGTATTTGCCCAAGGAGTACACCAAACAGTAGAGTACACTAGGTTTCTTGGGTTGGGAAAGTGGGATTGAATGCAGTAACTTTCCTCATAGACAATGAGATTTGTGAGGTGGTCATTGTATTTTCTTCTAAGATATAAGTCAGCAGATGTGGTTTGTTGCTTATACAAGAATGTTCCTACTGAGGAAAAGAAAGGCTTCTGAGGAAATTATCAACCATTATAGGGCTGATTTTGCAACAGTGACAATGAACATTGTGGTTATTGTCAAAGTGCTATCACTTTTTTTTAATAGTCTAGTCAATTTATAGTCACTTATTCAGCACACAATAACCATGTACCCATTATATTTAAATCACTGAACTAGCTATAGTTATGTGGGTCACATGCAATCTTTGGGCGTTAATGAACAGTCTGGTCTAACATAGGAGGCAGATATGTAAACTGTTATGGTCACCCTACTTTGTGACAAGTGTGATGATATGCAAGGACATCAGGTTGTGATTTGGTGCACAATTATTCACCTCTCCTCTGTTGGATACTTGTTGGTGTTCTCTCTGCCCAGATCCCTGCAAATCCCTTTTACAGGGCACCCTAACCTTACCTTCTGTGTGCTTTTCTTTCTGATTAGCTGTGGATCTCTGGGATGGCTACCCTTAAGCTACCAGAGCCTCTTTGCCTTGTGCACTTTCAGAGAATTGTAAGTGCCAGGAGTTTAATCCCCTGGTGACCTCTGGAAAGTGACTTAGTGGTGCAGATCAGAAAGCCTGACTGCCTTGCCCACATCAATACAAATCCAGAGGCATATCATAGAATTCATACTAGCTTCTCTATGGGACATTTTGAGGTTAGGCTGGCAGTTCAAGTAGACTCTGTTGATGATTTTAAACCTCTTTCTGGCATGGATATGTTCTAAGTTCTGGAAAAGTATGCACTGGTTTGTAGTAGGTATGCCATAGTATCCATGTATAGGAGATAGACATCAGATGGGATCCAGAGTTGGTGGTTAGTAAGTGGCTGAGTATAGCCTACTAATGCTCTTCTTAGAGAATTTAGTTTCTGAGCTGATCCTTAAAATAAGAATGTTTGTGTGTAGGGTAGTGGCAAAAGGAAAGATGCATAAGAATGACAGTTTATGAATATCTCTGGGGCATGGACAGGAAGGAAAGGGCTTTGGGACAATGAAGACAAGAAGTCTAGGATCTCTCTTGCTATGGTCTATACAATAGATTTTACGAGACCCAAGAGGTATTGAGCCTGCTTTGATTTATATATGGTCAAAATTTGAAGGAGAGTAATGTTTCCAATTAGGTTTAAGGTATTTGAATGTCCCTCAAGTTCAATTGTTTATTAAGTTCACACTAGCTATTGAAACATATGATCTCAATGGCTTAACCCAGCTTAAGTTCATTTCTTGTTTTCATTACATACAGAATAAATATTTATGATCAGTGTGCTTCTCTCCTCCAGTTGGTGATTTAGGGACCCAGGTTCCTTCCATATTGTGATTTTGTCATTCTCAACATGATTGAATACATGCTCATCTACAAGAAGCTGCTGGAGGAGAAGAGACCATGAAAGATATTGAGTGTAAGGTTTGGTTCCAGCCCTAGAGATTATCTATGTCACTCCTCGTATTCCATTGGCTAGAGCTGATGTGGCCAAACCTACTGCAGGGGAAGCTGGATTATATAGTCTAGCTGTGTGCCCAGAAAGAAGAGGAAATGAATTTGGCTATCAGCTAGTAATCCTAGCCACACCTTCTAAAGTGAAATAAGAGGAAGTAATTTTGAGCTCTTAAGGATTTCGGAAATTGCTATTGAACGTAGCACAATGAAAATGTAAAATGCTGTTGGTAGCCTGCAGTTTATTCTGTAGGAGTCTTTTTAATTAACAACTTAATTGGATAATTTAATCCCCTTTAGAATTGGAGATATGAAAATGAAAATGAGATACTCCCTCTGATCTGACAAAACTGTGTTTTAATAAACACACCAAAGTGAGCCCGGAAATGAGCACCACAAAAGCATTGCCGTAATTTGTGATCAGTGAAAGAAAACCTGATCTAGAATTTTAATTATTTCTAAATGGTTTAGATACATATTTCATTTGAATGTGTATTTTGTTTTTTTAATTGCCTCAATTAGGAAGATAACTAAATATAAGATTCTGTGGCTATGCCTTGGATTGATATGTTCTAAGCTTTTAAAAATATATCCCATTGAGGCAGTAAATAAAATATCCTATGAAATAAAATATTGTGTTGTATCTTCTAGTATTTTTAGAGAATTTACGTGAAAATTGTTTTTGCTTCTCCAATGATTATGAGATGAGAAATTCTACTCATCATATTCTTATTTTGTGCTTTCTCCACTTATAAGAGAAATTGAGGCTCAGAGTCCAGGAAATGAAGACGAGTGTCCATGTAAAAGCCACAGAAATACTGTTTGAAATAATTCTGGCTTGAGATTCTACTTTCCAGAGAAAGAAGAACTAAGTAAGTTAAAATCCCCAATGAAAAACCTACCTAAACTATTGAGTATCATTTATGCTGCTAGTTGGGCTAAAATATCTGTAGATGTCCTAGGCAAAAAGGGAAGTATAGTTTACCATTTAGAATTATACTCTGTCAGTTTCCAAACTGATTTAGAGGTCAGTGGCGTCAGTACCTAGTAATAGTCACACAATCTTCCCACTCCAGTAACAACTGATGAATGAAAAAAAAAATTGCCCAAAGCAATTTGCCCCAAATTGACCAGATTTTTAGGTGGTGTTTGTAAATGATTTTTTCCTGATAATGATCATGATTAAAATGGCTTTCATTTCTTGACATCCACCATGTCTTAGGCACTCTGCTAGGGTCTTGCATGCATTATAGCTAATCTTCAAAACAACCTTGCAAACACTTGTTGCTGTTTCCACTTCACAGGTGAGGACTACTTGCATGATTTGCCAAAACCTCATTAGTCATTGGAGGAGCCAGGAATAAAGTCAGTTTTGACTGACTTCAAAGCCCATTCTGTAGTGCTCTCCTGGGCATATGGAACAATGTTCACAAACCTGATTTTGACTTATCACTCATTGAAGATTTCAGGTTATGTTCCATAGCCATCTGTTAGAATATAATGTTAGGATAGGAGTCAGTGTACAGGTATTTGTACTGATGGTAGTTCTATCTTGAGTCCTTCAGAAAGCTCTCCAGAACCTGCTCTTTACTGATAATGCTAGCCACCATTTAAGTGAGCATGTACCATGTGTCAGACATGCACCAAATGCTTTATTTATATCATCGAATTTAATCATTACAATAACTCAGATACTGATTGTTATCCCCATTTTATAGGTAGGAGAACAGAGGCTTGGTGAGGTCAGTGACTTGCCCATGATTATTTAGCTAGCAGGCAGCAGGGCCAGATTTGAATCCTGTTTTATCCTAGTGCTCCCTTAGGCAAATGTGTAGCTGTGGTGACACTAAGCCCTGGATTTCCAAGCTGGAATATCCCCCTAGTTCAGTTGGTAGACTTCCCCTAAATTTACCTGTGTCTGTCCCTGTGCTCTCTCTGGTAATCTGAAACCAGAATGTCTCCAGATCACTTTCTCCAGAGAGCAAAACCTTTGCAATCCTGACTGTAGGTAGTTGAGGGCCTGTAACCTCAGTTACAGACTTTCAAGCAGTTACCCTGTTTTTAATCCTGTCATGCATACTGACATTCACTGTTACCTAGAGCTTCCAAGGCCTGAGGCCTTCTGGTATTCTATAGGGTATTTCAGCTTGCTTCTAGTAGGAGGTCTATTGTTTATGTCTGTCTGTGTCTGTCTGTCTATTGGTTATAATGTCTCATAAGTTCCTTTCTTAATTTTTATTTTTCAATTAGAGTTGACATTTAATATCATTTTATATTAATTTCAGGTGTACAGGATGGTGGTTAAACATTTATATAATTTACAAATGATCCCCCCCAATTAGGCTGGTACCCACCTGCACTGTACATGGTTATTACAATATTATTGACTCTATTCCCTATGACTTACTTCACATACCCATGACTATTTTGTAACTATCAATTTGTACTTCTTAATCCCTTCACCTTTTTCACCTACCCCCCACCTCCGCACCTCCCTTCCATCTGGAAATCACCAGTTTGTTCTCTGTGTCTATGGACCTATAGGGTATTATGCTGAGTGAAATAAGTCAGACAGACAGATCCATATGATTTCACTTATATATGGAACCTAAAAGGCTTATGTCTTTAGAAAATATTTTTAGTTTCCTTTTTATTAGAGAGAATGGATCAATATCTGAGTAACTGGAAGCCTACGTTTTGTTTCCTAGTGGGAAAATATAACAAAAATTTGTTTTGGAAGAAATGCTGCTATAGATACAGTTCTATACTGAATTACTGCCTTTATCCAGCAATATGATGTTAACTAAAGAGTCTAAAGCTTCTTTGAAACTGCTGAATATTGAGAGGTTTTATTTTACACAGAAGCTAATCCTATTTTTTCTTAGTTATTTTAATAAAACAAGCATAATGAACATTTGGTGTTTTCCATTTCTCCTAAAGATGTATAACTAACTTAGTCTTTGGAGAATTCGAGATGAAAAGAATGTATCTCTGTCCACCTTCTAAAGTTGCCTAGGAATTCGTCTAGAAGAATGCTAGAGTGGATTTGTCACAAAGGCTCCAGAGGAAATTTTTACTCATCAACAAGGGCCAAGCTCCATCCTTGGAGATTCACCTTTTGACTCCCATTTGCACACATATGCAGGCTCCTGTGCAGATTGAGTTTGAATTAATGCACATAGCTTGTTGGGAAGAAATCCATCAAAAGCCTTTTTAAACTTAAATGGTTCTTTAGGAACTGAAAACTCAGTGTCTCAATTTTATTGTAAGCATTGAATAAAAACCATTTTAAAGCATTCAGCATATTAAAACTGCAAGTGCCAGTAATAATGAAGTTCTTCACTCATCCAGGTCCTGGTGATATCTACAAAGTAATATTTATTGTAGAATAAGAAAAAAATCAACTGTCCTTTAACATATGCCTGCAACACAGGAGGCAAAGTGCTTGTAGTCATGTTGCATTTTGATTAATCTGGGAGTTTTGTGACTTTAACCTCAAACTTCATGAACAATTTATAATAACCACATCATCATTCCTCTGTTTAAAAACTCTTCAGTGACCTTTCCATTGCATTTACAATAAAATCCAAACAACTTACTTGAACCTAAAGGCCTTGTATGACCTCCATTGTCATATTTCCATTGCTTTTTTCCTAGTTTTTCTGGTCTTTTTTTTCCTCCAGTTTTCTAAGCTTTCTCCTTTCTGTTCAGTCTCAGGACCTTCACTGCTCTGCCTGAAATGGTCTTTGCATGTTTTTCATATAACCCTATCAAAATTAGGACCCTACAGTCGATATAGTCTGTCACCTCACCTAGCTTACACCTTCCTAGATCCTAGCTTACACCTTTCCTCTCTCTTTCTTTCTAGGCCCTTCTTGATGAGTAAAAATTTCCTCTGGAACATTTGTGACAAATCCACTCTAGCATTCTCCTAGACGAATTTCTAGGCAACTTTAGAAGGTGGACAGAGATACATTCCTTTCATCTCAAATGAATTCTCCAAAGACTAAGTTAGTTATACGTCTTTAGAAGAAATGGAAAATACCAAATGTTCATTATGCTTATTTTATTAAAATAGAAAAAAAATAGAATTGGCTTTTGTGTAAAATAAAACCTCCCCAATATTCAGGTAGGAGCATCCCTAGGAGTTTGAGGAATAACAAGGAGGCTAGTGTAGCTGAAATGGAGTGAGCAGAAGAGCGCAGAACAAGATGGTATTAGGATGAAAACTGGCGTTCAGATCACTGGTCATGTAGACCATTGTAAGAACTTCTGTTTTCACTCTGTGTGAGATGGGAAGGCACTGGAGACTTTTGGGCAGAAAAGTGAGAAGATCTGACTCATGATTTCCAGGATGATCCTGTTTGTGTTGAGAAACGACTGTGGCTGAACAAGGGAAGAAGCAGGAAGACTAGTTAGGAGGCCATTGCAATTATCTAGGCGAGAGGTAGCTGTGTTCAGGACAGTAGCAGGGGAGGTAATAAACAAACAAACAACGAAATTTAAGGAAGGACTCCTCCCTAATCTTGCTACCTTAAAATTTCTAGTTATTTATTTTGTATTTGTCTTTTTCCATGTTGCTTCCTGGATCCAGGCATAATTACATGGTATAATTTTAGAGCATAATATAATTCTACATGATATTTTTCGTTCAATAGTATTGGCATGTATCCATGGTGTTTATAATGGCAGTATAATCTTCTTTAGAGTTTCTGTGACATATTTTATTCAATCATTTTTATTATTAGAAATTTATTATTTCATTTTTTAACTATTGTAAGTAATATAGAGGTACATATCTTAATGTGTGGAGTTTTTCCTTTTCCTTTGATTGTTTTCTTAGAATAAATACTCGAGTGAATTTATTTGATCAAAGGGACCATGTACATACTTTTGTGGCTTTTGAAATATACTGACAAATTGATTTCTAACAAGGTTGTATGTATGAGGATACACATATTGTTTTACAATAGAACTGGATCAGAAAAGAATCTTGCCCATAAGAAAGTTACAGTATATTACGACAAATAGATGTATAAGCCAACAACTATAATGTAAAGCATAATGAAGAACACTATAAGAAGTTATCATATTTAGCAAAACTTGATCAGCTCTAGGTGTTATTAATTTTATCTTTACTAATATTTTGCATCTATTGAATATATAAAAGTATAACTGATTATTAATTTTACTAACTAGCCTTTTGGTTTTTACTTCTCTTGCTGTAAGTACCCACATACCAATGACCTTTGCCCATTAAGCTATTAAGATATTGATTTTTTCTTATCAGTTATGAGATTTTTATTTCTTATTATTTGCAGTCATTTATTTAAATGGAAAAATTCTACTGCTCCGCTCTGTTCTGATCCTCATCTTTGTACTTCTGCAACTAGTGTTGTTCTTAAGAGAGTGGAGACAGGCAGAATGCTCTATTATATACCGCTTTCCTTGCTGGAATAAACTTTATACAAAAGAGTATAAAAAAGTTAACAAATTTGGGAAAAATATAGTATTAAATGTATATCAGTATAGCTGAACAAATGTTTATTGAACCACTTGCTAAGTATTATTCTAGGGCTGGGAATACAATGATGAATAAGACTTCTAACTCCCAATTGTTTAACAATTTAAAGATTGTTTAACAATTAACAAGGAAATTAACAAAGATATGTAAATAACAATTTCAACAGTGTAATATAAAATAGAGGTGAACACAGGGTTTTTTGGGAACAAGACTGGATAAAAACATTTATAAAGCTAAGCAATGAAAGAGCTACAGTGCCCTTAGCTGTGAAATCAAAATAATAATAATAAATGGATAAGGGAGACAACTCAATAAGAAATTGGGCAGATGACTTGAACTTGTTCACAAAAAAGTATATCCAGATTTCTGACAAATATATGAAAAGTTACTTCAGTAGTCATTAAAGAAATGCAAATTAAAACCACAATGTGATTCAGTTATACACCCCTCCCTGCAGAATGGCTAAAATATAAAAGGATTTAGATAAGCAAAACTCTCATATACTGCCGATGTGATTATAAACTGGTCCGGACACTTTGGAAAACTATTAGGCAGTACCTTCTAAAGCTAAAATATACATGTATCCTTTGAGCCAGTAATTCCATTTCTAGGTATTAAGTTGCTATTTTAGTAGGTCAGAATGGTTGAATATTGACAATGTCATATTGTTCAATCTAATGAATACCTGACAGAAATGCCCACATATGTTCACCAAAAGACATGTAGAAATATTCATGGAAGCAATATTTGTAGTAGTTCAAAACTGGAAACTGTCTAAATGCCCAACAGTAAATTATTGAATATTAGTCTACAATAACAAGAATGAACAAACTACGATTACATATATGTTAGTGTTCCTCACAAACAGTATTTATTTCTTAATTTTGTTTTTTTATGGTGACATTGGTTAATGAAATCCAATAAGTTTCAGCTGTACACTTTAACAGTAAGGCATAAATATAATATATATATTATATATATATGCACACACACATACATATACACACATATATTTTTTACACTGTGTTCACTATATATATATATATAGTGAAGGGTTATATATATATATATATATTTTTTTTTTTTACACTGTGTGTTCACCTCCCATAGTTAGATTTCTTTCGGTCACCATATATTTGATCCCCTTTACCCCGTCTACCTCCTCCCTCCCCTCTGGTAACCAGTAGTCTATTGTCCATGTCCATGAGTCTGTTTGTCCTGCTCATTAGTTGCTTTTAGGTTTATATCCCACATATAAGTGATATCATATGATTTTCAACTATTTCTGTCTGACTTATTTCGCTTAGTATGATTATCTTGAGGTCGATTCATGTTGTCACAAATGGTAGTATTTCATTTCTTTTTATGGCTGAGTAATATTCCATTGTATATTGTACCACTGCTTCTTTATCCAATCATCTATCATAGGAACCTTTGGTTGCTTCCATGTCCTGGCCACTGTGAATAATGCTGCTATGAACATTGGTGTGTAAATATCTTTTCAGGTATGGGTTTTCAAGTCTTTGGGGTAAATAGCCAGTAGAGGGATTGCTGGATCATATGTTAGATCAATTCTTAGTTTTTTGAGGAGCCTCTGTACTGTTTTCCATAGTGGCTGTACCAATTTGCAGTCCCACCAGCAGTGTATGATTATAGCTATGCTAACAGGTGTGAGATGGTATCTCATTGTCTCACAAACAATATTGGATGAAAGAAGCCAAACACAAAAAAGAACATACATTATGATTCTGTTTATATGTAACATAAAAATATGCAAAAATAATCTATGCCATTAGAAGTCAGGGGAGTGGTTGTCCTTTGAGGATTATTGGCTAGAAGGTCCCACAAGGGGAGCTTTGAGATACTGGTAGTTTTAGGTTCCTTGATCTGGATGTTATTTACATTAATTATTTGTATACTTTTGTATATGTATATTTCACTATAAAGTTAAAAAAATAACAGTAAAATTAATACAAAATATTCACATAAGTTCTGATTTCCCCCCACAATAAATACTTTGATGTTTTTGAGGGAAACAATGGATATCAAATTCTTCCAAATATCCTTTCCACCCACCTTTCGAGTTCTTGCTTCGCTAGTACTCTTGGGTAATCCTGCATTCATTGTAGGAATGTAGGTGAGAGACTAGACTGGGGATGAGTTCCGTCAGGGAAGTCTTCTTGGAAGAGATGAAGCTGGACCTGAGTTTTATAGCATCCATTGGAGACAGCCAGGGGAGCAAGTGGAGAGCAGAGTTCCAGGTAGAAAGGCCAGGCTGCTGGAAAGCATGAAGATGTGGTAGGGGGAAAAAAGAACCCAATGGGAGGGACTGGGAATGGCTTGCTAGAGCTGGAACTTGAAGAGTGGCTGAGGAGCAGTTAAAGATAAGCAGGAGAGTTTGGCAGAGGCCAGATCGAGAAGGGCCTTGAAGGGTTATGCTGTTGAGTTTGGACTTCATCCTGTAGGCATCTGGGAGCCACTGAACAATTTAAATTGAACCAGTGACTTAATTAGATTTCTGTTTAATGAAGAGTAAGCTGGTGATGGTGTGGAGAACACTTCCAGAGGGATAAGACTGAAGCCTGGGGGACCAGTTAAAAAAGCCATTACAGTAAATCATGGGAGATACAATATGTTGGTGCCAGGGGATAGAGGTGGGGACAGACATGAGAGATTATTAAGGAGACAGTTGTTCTGGTGGGACTTGGTAATTGATGGGTTTGGAATTGATTTGTAAACATGGTGCTTTTTTTCTTCTAGTAAATAAAATGGTAGAACCTTTAATTTGATAAATGATAGAACTCATCTAGCCTTCTTTCTGTCCTTCTTTTCCCCTTTAAAACCTTTCTACAGTTACATAGTTCAAAGAATGTTGCAATGACAAACAATAGAAATCTTACCACTTCTTCCACTGCTTCTTAAAGTAAAAACTGAATGACACATTCCATGTTTTTTCAATGGAGTATCATACAGATCATTTTATGTGCTAGCATGCAAATTTCTTAATTTTTCCAAATGAATCAGTTGAGAGGGGAAAAGGTAGTTCATCTGAGAAGCTCTGTGTTAATGCCATTCTGAAATAGAAAAAAGTGGTACCTATGTACACTGTCATATGCTATTGCAAACAAGAAATAATTTGTACATATGTGATTATATAGATACAAACATATGTATACACACATGAAGAATCATACACGTACATGCATATACACATGCACACACATATATTCACACTAGAAACTTATACAACTATATGTGATACCCTTGAGATTTCACATACAGAGATTGTCTAGGTAGATGAAGAATAACATATTTTTATTTAATTTTCCCTTTCTAAGGTTATATTTGGGTGGGAAAGAATCTAGAGGATATATATATTTTTTTACTTAAATTACTTCATTGCATTTCCTTTTAATTTTGGTTTTTATAAACGAGAACACTGTATTAATCCATTCTAATTAAAAACCAGCCATGCAACCCTTCAGTTAAAGAAACAATTTTTAGTCTGCCTAGGATATCATTTAGTCAGAAATTACCTCTATGGCTTTTGGAATTATCACCACTGCAGTACTCTGGTGACCACTGGGGCAACAGCTTCACTAGCTACTTTTATTCTAAAACTATCAGGAATTGGCCAAGAGCTTTTACTCTGGAAAAGAATTCAGAGCCCTTCGATGGGGGTAACAGAGTGTGGAAATTTCTATTCCTACCATAGAAGAAGGGGAAGTTATGAAAGGGGCAAGAAGGAAAGACCTAAGTTCACCTTCTATTTGTCCACAGAACACCTCATCACCTTCCAGCTGCCAGAAGAGCTGTGCTATTCTTAGCCATCTCTTGCATAGGTAATTATACAGAACCCCTCTGAAACCCATTTTCGCATTTGTCCAAGAAATTCTTTTATCTTCTGTAAATCCCTCATGCTCTAGGTAAGCCCTTGGTTTGCCCTTGGCCAGATGAGAGGACAGCCAGACTTCCTTTCTCCAGCAGAGCCTTTTCTGTACCGGAAGATCATTGTTTCATCATCATGTCACCCTCCTTCCCCTTCTCCAGACTGAAAATGTTCATCTTTACCTTTTTCCTTGTCCTTATCTTTCTTGTCATTTCTATGATATTACTTTCAACTTTTGCCAAACACTTTTCAGAGCTAGACCTAGTACTATGCAAAAAGCCCAGTTGATCTTGCTCTCCATCTGATGGGGGGAAGTTACAGTTAAACAGGATCTGGAGAAGCAATGGAGAGTGCCAAAGCAGGTGCCTCTTACCCACAGTTGTGGAGTAAAGTTGAATGTAATTGAGCCATGGATCGGACAGCCCAGATGTCAGTACAAAACTAAGGCCCCCAATCCAAGGTAGCATCCTCATAAAACAAAGCCAAGTCCAAAGGCCTTGCTGGTCCAAAAGCTCAGGGAGAATTCGGCAGACTTGCTCAGTGAGGGGAGCAGACTGAATGTGGCCCAGGGTAGTTAGTGGGCAGCTGCAGCCTTAAATTTCAAGTCTTACTGTCATGGGGTCGAGAAAGGCAGGCATCTCCCAAATGATTAGTAGTAAATTAAGGATTTCTCTGTTTTGGTTTCCTTTTCAGTCCAAAACAAAATTTCTCCATGTCACTAAACATAGGCCTCAGACCTGGTGGACCAGGACCAAACTTACTGGTATGTTGAGTAACTGGATGTGCCCTAGGCCAAATGGTTTCTCCTTAATTGAACCATGTGATAGTCTTTTGGGCTTGAAAACTTAGAGTCCTCTCTCTTTCCTCTCCATTGCCTACTGCCACTGAGTTAGTTATCAGACTGACCTTTCAGTGTCTCCCTCATACTCATTCTTTTTGGCTTCTATTTTCCCACTCAGACCTAACAGTTTCAGTCCTGGACTAAATTGCTTCCTCATAGGACTTTCTGATTTCTGTCCCCCAGTTTTCCAATCTACACTACACTTTGCTCTCTTCGTTTTACATCTTTACTTGATGATTTTAACTTGCCTGTAGAATAAATTTATGTCCCTCATTAGGCCATCTAGACCCAACATTTGGCCCTAAACTACCTTTCCCAATTGTGTCTCCCAACCGCTTCCTTATATTAGCCCTCTGGTGAGTCAGGTATATTGCCCTTGGAATACATCTGCTTTCCACATCTGTTTTTGTCTGTGTCATTCCCTTGGAAGGCCAGTCTCTCTCCTCTCTAAATCATTTAAATTCTATCTTTAAAGATGCAGGTCCACTCTTAGTTCACCCAAGATCATCTTGGCCAGAAGTTTTCTGTGTCCCCAGAACTCTCAGTAATTTCTGTCCATTTCCCTCATCCAGCCCCGTAGTGTACCAGGCTGTTAGTTGGCTTTCATATGTGTTTATTGACTTCCCTGTTTAAAGTTTTAGATGTTTTGATGGCAAAAGTAGGCTTTCAGCAGTAAAGATATCACTCTAAAGAGCTTAGCATTGCCCTGAAGGTACTAAATTTGCTGGGAATTCAGTATAGTTACAAGGCTATAGTGTACTGATTCTCAGTATTTTTCCAAATATGAGGATCTCTTTGTTCTCTTCATTGTCAGAAATTCGTTATCTCCCATGTGTGTCTTATGGTTCATTGATTGAAATTTTGAAAAACAATGACCAGAAGCTTTTGTGAATTTGGTAATGCTTTACAATGAAATTTTATTTTGGTATAGCAACACCCACATACATTTGAAAATTAGTAACGTTGTATTCATAAGATGTTTTTATTTATTTGGTCTACCGATAATTCTTAGCACCTGGTTTTGCTTACCCTCGCAATAATGTTGACTTCTCATGTGTAATGTTGCCCCAATATTTGGGCATGTTGTTGTTGTTGTTGTTATTTCATAGAGCTGTTGTGAGTGTTAACTGAGATGCCATATATTAGGTGTATGACACAGTGCTTGGCATTTAAGAGATCTTGATCTTTCTTTCCCTTCCCATACTACTATTAGCTAATTTTGAAGGTGAGGACCTTCTGGGATCTTCTGAGCAATTTAAGTGGGACAGAATTTGGGGCAGTGGATGTTGGGGAGGGATAGCAGTGTCTCTTATAGGGAAAGTGAAAAGACATTACATATTACCTAGAACAGCAAATGTTTTACTGTCAGGACTTCTCTACCCTCTTAAATATTATTGAAGGCCCCAAAGAGCTTCTGTGTATGTGAAGTTTATCAAGAAATTTTTAAAATATTCCTTTATTATTTCCTTTAAAATAACAATAATAAACCATTACACAGTAACATAAGGAACACATTTTTATGAAAAATTTATTTCCCCAAAAGAAAAAATTAGTGAGAAGAGTGACATTGCTTTAAATTTTTGCAAATTTCTTTAATGTCTAGGTTAATAGAAGACAGCTGGATTCCCATATATATCTGTTTCTGCATTCAATCTTTTGTGCTATTTGATATTGGTGAAATAAACGAAGAAAATCTAGGTTTATGCAGATTTGTTGAAAAAGGGAGGAGTATTTAAATAGCCTTTCAGATAATTGTGGATATTCTTCTTTGAAACTAAAGCAAAACTCAATGAGTGGTAATTTCTTAAAGGTTACTTACATGATGGAATCTGAAACATATCAATGAAGTTTTCATGCTCTGTTACACTAAAATTCATTGTTGTCTTGATATTTTAAATGGGTCTTTTAGCTGTGCATTACTTTGTAACATCGACCATTGGTCATTTGAAAAATATTGGTTCACTGAGTTACACAGAACTTCTAAATGTTGACACATTTCATCATATAATTTCAAGAAAATTATGTTCATTGTTAATCACCACTGATCTTATCAGATGAATATTTAGTACTAGTAAACTGTCAGGATTATGGTGGCAGATACAAAATTTTCACAATTCTAATTTTCATTCAAAAACTTGAATTTTATAACTGGCAACAAATGTTGTCAGTTGTTTTCCTTAAAGTGACAGGCTAACTTTGTTCATTTTTAAGAAAATGTCTGCCAAGTACCCAAGATTGAATAGCCATAGTTTGTCACTTGCTCTTTCAAGTGAAAATAGTATTCCGCAAAACAGGCAGATGGTTCACCTTCCAACTCAAATGATTGAATAAATGCTTTTCCTTCAGACAGCCACTGTACTTTGGTATGCAGCAAAAGAGCTTTATGTGTACGTTCCATATTGTCACACAAAATATGAAAAAGATGTGTACTCAAGGGTTTAGATTTAATAAAATTAATAATTTTTAGAGTTTTATCAAGGACATTCTCATGCAAAGCTAGCATTTTCTTTTTACCGTGTAGCAGTAAAATATACAGTGACTACTAGTATAGTTTGGTACCATTACCTTGTTTAATGCTAAGATGTCAGCAGTTTTACCCACCACTGCTTGAGCGCCATCATGACAAATGTCAAACTGTGAAAAATGCAAATAGCATCTTAGTATTATTATGGAAATAATTTTGACCTCAAGGACCCTCAGAAAGGGCCTTGGGAATCCCTGGGGGTGGGGCGTTCTGTGGACCACATTTTGAGAACCACTGTTTTAAACTTTTACAAAGATCCAACCCTCCCTGGACAAAAAATAAAGCTACCAGCACATTTGAGAGGAGAGCCAAGGTCTTTTTCACACAGGACAATTTGCTTTACTTTTTGGACCCAAGATGGACTTTTTATTTCTTTGCAGAACTGAAGGCATCTGGCTTGGGAGTATGATTATTCTCAACTCACCTTTAAACTGCCTCAGCTATTACTAAGTCTCTGGCAGTGATATGTTGATTATGTGAATTTAAAGCCCACAGGAGCCAGAAGAATGACAGATCAGATTCCCTTAAATGAGAAATAAAATCCAGGAGCCTGGCAGTGGGACATACGGCTCTCACTCCAGCTGACCTTTGGTGTCACTTGGGTAGAATGACTGCTTCTGGGCCAGATGGCAACGTGGCTTAAACGGAAATGTCTCAACCTGTTTCCTAGCATTAATTGTGCACATTGATACCCTTTCATTGTGCAGTCCATAATTCTTCATTGCCAACCTCATTTAGATTTTTTTGAGGCAAAGCCGAATTCTGACAGGCCTCCTTGAATCCAAGCAATTTCAAAAGGTCCAATTTCTTTTAAGTCTCCAAACCCAAACCTTTTTATATCCAATCACTGTTACAGGCTTATAGACACTGAGTCTTTTGTCAATGGAATTTAACTCTAGCAACTTTTAAGAGCAATGAGATTGAAGAACAGAGTCTCTGTGCCCTAAAGGAGGTGGGCGAATGGAAGCCCATTTAAATTTTGTTTAAAAGCACTAAATAAGGATCAATTTGTAAAGGCAGCTTTTCAAGCATAGCAAAATAGCTTTTTAAACCTGATGGGGATAATAGAAGGTCAATACCCTTTATTTTATCAACAATTTCACCAAATAATATTTATTAAGGGCTTTCAGGTCAGGCTTCTCAGCTACAAGCAAGCAAATACTGTAAGCAGACCTATTAGAAGTGCTGAAACAGAGCAGCTCCTGGCTGTGGGATGTCTAGACTAGAAGTTAACATCACTTGTCTACAGTGAAGCATTCTTTCATGACTCAAAAGCTGAACTTAGAATTTTTTTTCTAAAATAATTTGAAGTATACCCAATGAGCAACAAAAGCAAATTTGGCCAACTGGGAACGAGCTGGCTTTTTTCACCCAGGGTCATGCATAAGGACAACATTCTGTCATATGAGAAATGTCTCAGTTAGACAGAAAAACACTGGTTCCAGGAAAGAAAAGAAAATAAGTTATGGACATTATATTTGACACTTTTCCCCCTTTGTATTCATGGTCTTTGAATTATATACACATCACCTAGAAAAATCCTTAACCCTCATAAAAAGCCTAGCAAACAAGTAATTGTAAAACAGGGGGCAGAAATCCATGCTTTTGTAAGAACCACTTTGACATTTAAAAAATACAGCTTTTTTTAAGCCAATAAAATTCCGAATTATCTAACTTTAAATCAACATGTAATGGGAAGCGTGGTTTGAGAGAATAAAGTATGTTGGTCTTAGGGTTTAGGTGTATTTGGAGACTCCATGAGATGGGCCCATTAGGAATTTATTGGCACGAGGGATGAAGTTGTTTCCTGGGAGTGAATGAATTCTAAGAGAGGATAGCATTGCTGGAATACTGAAAAGTTTCAAGAACTGGGGGAGGGTATCAGAGGTGAGTGGCATTGTATATTCAAATTTAAACCAGCTACCATGAGCTTGCACTGCTTGAGTCCTTGGCAGGGGGCAATAATTAAGAGCAAGTAAAAACTAAACAGGGCAATTTCAGAAAAATCTCTTTAACACCTCTGGAAATGTTAAGTCTGAAGTGCTTTTTAGTCCATGTCATAGAGTGAAAGAAAAGAGGATAAGGATGTCCACTGATCTTGGACTTAGCAGTACCTCCAGTGATTATTGTTTCCTTGATGGCGTAGCAGTAACTCTGGGTGTTGGTGGGTACTGGTGCCTTTGGTGACTACCTGGGCATTATTGTTTTATTGTATTTTCACCATTGGTGTAGTCAAGAATCAACAGCCCAACAAACCAGACCAGAGAAAAGGAAACAAACATAATTTCCTGTCACCATGTAAAATAATAATGGGACTGGGAATGGTTTTCTGTTCCTATGTTAAATGATTCTGAGAAGAAAACTTAACTGTTTCAGGAAATATTTTTTCCTGAAAGATAAAATCATGAGCCAACTAAAAGAGTTTACGTAACAAGAATAACATGTTTCCCATTTATACATCAGTAGTCTCACCTCCCTGTGCCTATTGACTTGTAGCTGTCATATTATAAAATCTGCCCAATTCACCTTACAATACCTGACCTAAAACCACCGAGAGCACTCCCTGATACAGTACCCTACTATCCTTCTGAGATACTATTTAGATGCTGTTAAGGCAGTGTTCTCCTATAGTGCATTAAGTCTAAAAACTTTCTTCAATTGATCAGTGTTTTTTTTTTCTGGTGTTTGCTAGGGATTCTTAACAGTCGATACAGCCAAAAGAGTGAATATCTGCACATTCGGGAGAGACCCCTTGAGGTGTAGAGGAACCACAGTTATGGGTGTGGGTGGAACCAAGTGAATATGGTTTGTTGCTATTTTTGTGGCCTTGTTTCTGCTTGCAGGAAGGTGAGACCTGGGGAAATTTGGCCTAAATACCTATAATCATTTAGACAAGGACAGCAAACATCTAGCCCTCTGAAATTATTATGTTCACTACTTTTTACATGATTCTTCCTTGATAAGATGAATATAGTGCTCCCTTCCTCTAGACAAAGATGGTTTTAAATTCATCTATAATGGCAAAATCTTAAAGGGGTATGTGTGTGTGTGTGTGTGTGTGTGTGTGTGTGTGTGTGTGCATATATATGTACATGCACACATATATACATATATGTGCACACACAGATAACACACATTTACCATTGAAATATTTAAGGCAGTTTAAAAAATGCAATAAGATAAAAATAAATAAGGCAATATCTGAAGGTAGTGCTCTATGCTGGGAGCTTATCCTTTTGCCTGCTGCTGTGCTCCCCTTCCCCATTCCCGTCAGTGTCTTTTTCCAGTTAAAGGCCACTTTCTCTTATGGCACATATAGATCAGGCTTAGCAATCTCAGCGCTGGAGCTCTTACCCACCCTGTCCAAACTATGCCTGACCCCCTCACTAGAATGGTGGGATAGGGAAAAGGAGAGGAGGAGGAAGCCCTCGGCGGTTAAAGCTGCACAGGTTGGGGAGGCATCTGACCTCACCTTCACATCCTGGGCTAGAATAGGTTATGCCAGCGTGGGTCCCACAGATGTTGATGGTGGGTTACCAGGCACTGAGAGTTCTGGATCATCAGGTGGCCTTGATGTTCAAAGATTAATTCCCGTAAATCTCATTTTCCAGCAGGTGAGCAAAGGCAGATTTGTGTCTCAGACTTTAAGGACTATGAATGGGATGTGTCCTGGTGAAGAATTTGAAGATAATGAAGAAGGACAATATGACTGTAAAGGAAGTAAACAGTGGAGAAAAAAGAAAAAAAACTTTCAAATACTTTGGGAAGACTTTAAGGTAAACATCATAGGTAAAAAGGATGATTCAGTTCATTTCTGTGACAAATGATTTGCTTGTTAAATCTATGGGTGAATGATTCTGTGCAAGCATCCTTTTTGCTATGACTGTGCTAATTTATATGAAAAAAAAATGGAGATGAAATGTGTACTGTAAGGCTTTAGTATTCCTGTGCTGTGAATTGAGGCGCATACATGAGGTTATATTTTCATGTGTAGCACTGTCCAAGGATGCAAGAGAATGTATTTGTCTCAGAGAGACTTACAAGCTCATATTAACCACTGTCATAAGAGAGTTGAAAAACTTGTTACCTGTGCTCCACTGGAAAAAGTTCATCCTTTTACTGCCTTGCCAAGCACTGAAACCCCTTAAATGCTGCTGGCCAAGGAGCATATGAGGCATATTCCACCAGAGCAGCACATTTTGATGTTACCACCTCCCATGCAGCATGAGCCACACAAGCACTATAATCAGCCACATGAGGATCTTTGTGTTTCTCCAGTAGAATTGTCTCCTCCATCTCCTTAAGTCCATCAGGAAACCATTAGTATTGCAACAAGTGAATATAGAAATTTAATAATCATCCTTATTCAGGAATACTCAAATTCTAGTGCTAAACAACCATCATCTCCTGCTTCAGCACCCACTCAACATCATATTGAATATCAAAGTCAACCATTGATATTGCACCGTTACTCTCTTATGCTTCCAGAGCAACATGCACCACCCCCATCTCCTTCACCAGCAGTGAACCATCCAATGTCTTGTTCTGCCCAGGATTCAGGTACTCCTCACTTGGTTTGTAGCTAAGTGCCACCTCCACCCATGACTTCTAATCCATAACCAGTACCTTCTTACCCTGGTTATGTTATTGCTTAGGTGCCGCCTTATATTAATCCTCCTCTTCCAGGATCTCCTCTATCTTAAAAGGGTGATCCACCTGTAAGTAAATTCCCTTTTAGCAATCATAACCCTAAGTCTTTATCTTAGTTCACTAAATAACAATAAACTCTGAGCTCTCCATTTACACAACCAGATGGATCAAGTGTATGGCCTAAATCAAAAGGTCTTTTCCCTCCTTCACCAATGGAAAGGTGCACTTCATAGATCATGTCATTCAGATCAGACAAGGTACAGACCATAGTAACAAAGATGATAGTGCTTTAAACTGAAGAGCTGATGAGGAAAAAACTCTTTAAATATAGTCAACCTTTTAATTAAACTTTGTTTTAGTAAGGAAAAGCACTTCTTACAGAGTTAGCTATAAAACACTTAGGATCTTGTCTCTTAAATGGTTTTACCTTGACTTTAGGATGTATTTCAAGTTCTATACTGTAGTGTAGATAAATGGCTCAGTTGAGCACAGCCATATTTTAACAACTTTGTTCCCTTAGTGTAGTAAATCGACCCAGAGCTGACCTTTGCAATATGAGTTTCTGAAATAAATTTGCATTGTTTCACTTTTCAAAAGTATTATTTTTGTTTAGGGTGTGTGTGTGTGTGTGTGTGTGTGTGTGTGTGTGAGAGAGAGAGAGAGAGAGAGAGAGAGATAGTTTGTTAACTTGTGTAAAAGGATTAAATTTCAATATGGTTGTAAAAATGCTATTTTTATGTGAATTTAAGCACAGTCACATACTGCTTTTTAAAAATCATGTTGTACCACTAATTTCCCAAAGTACAATAAAAAGACTAGAAATAAAAATCTAGAATATACTATAAGGCAGACAGCTAAATGGTAGAGAATTATTTCACATTTTAGGCACTGAAAATTTGAGGTATAATAAGTATATAATACATTTCACTTGGATGTCTTTTCATTTTTAGGCAACTCCAGAAGAACCAAACTACATCGGAATTCTGTACTGTGTTAGATTTATGTTTGTAATGTTAAAAGGCATTACTAAATCATTTAGAAAGATATGGCCAAAGTAATTGACTCTGTAGGCTCCAAGCTGGTGGGGATGCTGTTAAAATGCTTGTTAGTACTATTTTTTCCACAATGGTTGGAATCATATAATGCACTATACTTATCAGTCTTTAGTAACATTGTATTGCAGCACTGTTTAAATGATGTCATTTAGATGAAATGTGTGCTACTGTGCTCATTGTCTTAAACTAAATATTTTGGGCTGAATAGACTTTATTATAGTTCCTTATTTCATGGTAGAGTTTGGTCCTTTTCTTATGGGTTCTTGCTGATTGGCTTTTAAGTTACAATTTAAATGCCATGGAGGAATTTGAATAATGTGTTAGTCATAGACATTCTTATAGTCACAAACTTGGATTTGCTTGGGTTTCATCATTGTAGGATAAGCAGTTTTCCTCTCACTTGAAATAAAACTATTAATTCTTCCCTATTTTATTGGTAAAAGATTCTAAACTTGGAACATTTTAGTATGAATTTAACAGCAAAGACTACCAGATGACTTTGTATTAGAGAAAAGTAATGACTAAATTATATAAATTTCACTGCTTTATAAGGAGCCTTTAGAATCAGCTTTTGCATTATAGGGACTTGCTATGTTCTTGCTAAGATGATCACTTACACTTTATACTGAATTCATATGTATGGATTGGGATATTATATATCAATTGGAATATTACATTTTTGAGATATATATCATTTGAATAAACCCTGGTAAAGTTTTTTGTCCCCTGAATGGTGTATTATATACTATGAAGGGCATAGTATGTAGATTATTAGATAGTTTATAGTATATGAATTTTTGGAAAAAGATGAACTAATAGCTAATTTATTATTTTATCCTGTTGGATAAAGGCAAAACAAAATCTTATTTTGGCTGATCAAATGCCAACACATCTCTGAGCTTAGCATGAAGTTAGAAATAATATAAATGGCCATTTTAACCTTGACCAGCCTGAAATAACTAATACATTTTTTTAAAAAGTGATTTTTCACACCCAGAAATTCAAGAGTTCGCTGTTAATGCAATATTTCTGGTGAGAAAGCCTTGTTATTAAATGCACAGAGTACAATAGTGTGAAATGGTGGCAAATGCTTCTATCATATTATTGTAGGTACTTGGACTGGTACAAACTTGATTCCCTTTTTTGCCCGAATTTAGGAGCTGTTAAAATATTACTGTTAAGATATAATATCATTCTTTGCTTCCTAGAATAAGAGTCAAATTCACTTTAAACCTTCTCAATTATCTCTGAAGAGCTCTCTTGCTTTTATTGAAATTCACTAGGGTTGAATGTGGCATGAAACCACTTAGACATTGTATTGGACAGAAAAAAATCAATATCATGATAAAATTTCACATGTTTAAAAGGTAGGCTTTAAAAAATGATGTATTTTCAGTTAGGTTTAGGAAATATGTTATATAACAGAGCAGACCAGGTGAATATGTTATAGTATTCAAAAAATTTTAAATGGCATTAGGAGTAAACTCATCCAGTTATTGTTTAAATGGCTATGCTGAGTAGAAAGTTAACAAAATTAATGTTAATGTTTCTTTACGGAAAAAAATCACATGAACCCTGCCTTATATCAGCAAAGGCATTGAAGCTATAATAGACATAAGTCTAAATTAAATGTATGTACAGTGCATTTTATTACTCTGAAGATTGCTGAAGTAGCATTTTAATTCTTAAAAAAATTATTAAATGGATGTATAAATACTAGAAAATAATATTTATAAGAAATAAAAAATAAATAACAGTGAAAGGGATAATGAAGGCAGAATAAATAGTAAAATCAAACCCAAGTTAAAGTTGGAACCAAAACAGTTTGAACCAGAAAGTCCTGCACCATTGTTAATGATGGATGAAATGTGGTTAAAGCAAAGAAGCAAGATAAAAACATGCACATTTCACAGAGAGCATAAGCCTGATATTGAGCTTAGTTCTTTTGTGGGTGCTCATAAAATGGTCACTGTGTAATATAGGGTGGTGATTCCTGCTTCTGACAGTATGAGAGAATCTCCTGAAGAGTCAGCTAAAAATAACAGCCTTTGCCTTATTCCCACAAAATTCTGATTCAGTAGTTTTGGGGGATAGGAGAGGTTTAGTAATCTGCCCTTTCAGTAATATCCTAGGTGATTTGGAAGCAGCTGCTTGAGAAATTTCACTGTTCACTCAGTCTCCATTCTTGGTGGTCTCCCATCCTTTTTCATACACATCAATCAAGGTAATCATTTGAGAATGGAAATCGGCCCTCAAATGGTTTTGCATCGCACTTCTGGTCCAATTCCTTTTTCATGCCGCTATATGATTAGTCTCCTGGTGAATTTTCCAAACTCGTGACCACCATTCTTTCCTCACTCCTTCTATTCTATCTGTATAGCCTTTTCTTTGTTCCTCAGACAACCAAGCTCATTCCTGCTTCTGCATTTTGCACTTGCTCTGTTTTCTGCCTGGACCATCTTCTCACAGATAGTTATATGGCTGGTTCTCTCACTTTGTGTCTCTGTTCAAATGCCTTCCTTGCTACTCTGTGGAAAATAGCACCACCCCTACCATCCCTCTGTATCTCCTAACCCTGCTTTATTTTTCTTTATGGCACCAGTACTACCTGTTGTATAACTTACTGCTTTCTTATTTTTGTTTCTTCCATGAGGATGTCATTTTCAACAGAGGTGGGTCTTTGTACTTGTCCATCAAAGAATGACAATGAGTGAAAAGTAATTATGAAACAATTTTGTTTCTTACTGTTTACTGTGGCTTCTTTTTACATTTTCCTTTTCCCCAGGTGAAAATTTGGGCCATCTCATGACTTTTCTCTATACTGTTAGATGCTAGAAAGCCCTGTTGTTAGTAATTAAAATGTCTAGTCCGATGCAATAGTCAAACTTTGTAATGAATTTAAGGGTAAGGCCTTTCCTCACTTCTTCAACTGTGGCTGATAGAAAACTAGCAGTTGGGGGAGAATGCTGTGGTCAACTTCTTGCCTTACCCACTTTTGCTTTTATTTTTTCTCCCCTGTTTTACTAAGTAGAGGTCTTGATCCTCCAGATTTGGAGTGCAAGGGATTGGCAGAGGAGTGGTGAGGGAGTTGGAAAGGTCTTACTTCATTGGTATGATAAGAAACTGGTTTAGTGCTCTTTGGGCCTGACTACAAGTTTTAAGTATCGATTCTTTTACTGGCACTTTCATTGCTGGTAAGAATTCCTCTCATTTCTCCAGATCTCTCCGTGTAGTTCCCTCGGTGAAGATGAATTTCTCTTTTCCAGTTAGCTCCTTATTTATTCTTCAGCCCCTGAGAATCTGGCAATAACTACAGCTTCTCTCTTCTGAGTCATGTTCATCCCTCTAGCTGGTCCTCTGGGACAGGACCTAAGATGACCTCTTCACTGGCTCCCGTAGTGAGGGGCAATATCTGACCCATGAGAAACACTTTATTTTCCCTAATAAACTCTGGCTGTGCTGGCCAACTCCAGTGTTATCAGTTTCCTCTCCTCCTCAGCTGTTAGAGTCAGCTTGTATCCTGCAGCTTAGATTTTTCCAGACAAGAGGCTATAGTGTCACTAATGCTCCATCTCATGACACATATTTAGCCCTCTCAATGGACTATTAAAGTGTCCCTCTCCTGAGAAGTGAAATGGGAGGCATCTTTCATCCCTTCTTCCAAGTAGGAGGTGGTAGTGGGACTCACATCAAAGCAAAATCCAGTGCCAGACTATGTTCTGAATGGTAAGTGTCCATGCCACACTGTTTGTTAAACATTTTAATTACTCTAGATCCAACTATTTTTGATTTTCAAGTGGTTCAGGAACCACAGTATGGAAAATATAATCATCTTGGATGTGTCTACAAAAACAAAGGGGAAGAAGTGGGTTATTAAATGGATAATTCAAAAAAATGCCTCAGGTAGTGGAATTTTCTTGCAAAGTTTTATCTGAATCATTCCAAAAAGTGTCAGAATTTGGCACATCTCATAACAGTTCCAACTACATTATGCTGAATAAAATAATACATTTTTCCTTTGACAAAATAATCAGTAGATATACTTCATTTTCAACAGGAAAAATTCAGTTATATTTTAAGCATCTTTCAAGGTCAGACCTAGGTAAAAATGTGATTTAGATGGAGTTCATATATGGTTGGGAAGAAGTGGGGATACAGAATCCTTTTTACTTTGCTGAATGAAATTAGTTTTTAAAAATCATAAGTCATCACATAATAGGAAAGAGATGGCTTGCTTATTCCATTGACCATGGCTAGCTGTTTAACTTTTAAGTTTTTCCTGATATTTAGCTTGGACTTTCTGTTTGATTTATGTGTGTGGGAGACTGATAGCAAATTTTTCTTTAGTTCTTTACCTCTTCCAGTGTATACATCCCTTCAGTGTCTCTTTAGAGTTCCTCTTATCAAAAAGTGGAGTCTGTTTTCACATCCCTTTGAATATGGGCTGGCCTTGTGATTTGCCTTGACCAATAGAATGAGGTAGAAGTGTTGATGTACCAGTTCTGAACCTAGAGGCCTTGTGTGTTCTCTCTCTCTCTCTCTCTCTCTCTCTCTCTCTCTCTTTCTCTGAACTCAGCCACCATGAGGACAAACTTGGCCTACCTTGCTGGAAGATGAAAGAACACACTGAAGAGAGCTCATTTTTCCTATCCAAAGCCATCCTAGGACTAGTCTAAAGTCAGACAATCTCAAAACATGTGAGAGTGCCTAGCTAAGATTAGCCCCAACCTTTATCTGACAGC
The DNA here is from genome assembly GCA_028627145.1 of Eidolon dupreanum. Taxonomy (NCBI): domain Eukaryota; kingdom Metazoa; phylum Chordata; class Mammalia; order Chiroptera; family Pteropodidae; genus Eidolon; species Eidolon dupreanum. The sequence goes on from CM053505.1 coordinate 10,276,048, forward strand.
GGGCCCCATGCTGGAGTTCATCTGAGAGCAGAAGAATCACTTAGGTTAACTGTAGTTTTGTGAGCAGTAATATAAATGCTTATTGCTTTAAGTCATTGAGTTTTGGGATGCTTTGTTACACAGTGATCGCTAACTCATACAAGCCATTTTTGCCCTCACTTTCCCCCTGTAGTCAAAGAATCACATACTGTGCAGTTTTACAATTAAAATTTACTCTAATGTAAAGTATTTTTTAAAACATGAATTACAAATATCTAATGTTAACACATGGGGGAGAATTCACCTTTGAAAGAGTTTAATACACTAAATATTTTCTTCAGATTTTTTCATCTGCACATATTCATTTCCCAGTTTCCTCACTAATATCCAAGTTATAAGGATGATTAACCTTCAATATAATGCATAGTAACCTTGAACAAATTGTGGAGAATTTAGCTTAAGTAGACATTATATATGTGGCTGGTGTTTCCTAGAGTCTTGGTGATCAAATTACTGAAGACTATATGCAAAGTCTTGCACTTATCAGCATAAAACCTCATTCCAGATGTTCTCTTCTGAATTGTCATCTTGGGATCTCCTAAGTTTGTGAAGCCATTTGTGCAACAGCCGAGCTATGGTGGCTTGCTCTTACCTTGAAGATTTAGCTTTGTACTTTACAACAGACAGATCTGTATTCAGGGAGCATATAAGAGCCATAGTCACTATGGTGCATCTTCTTTATCTTTGCACCTAAGGAGGCTCAAGTTAACATGGGCTACAGTGGAGGAAAACCATCCTTTTAACCCAATCCTTTCATGGTTCCCAACAGTCTGCAACGGCTTTCTAAATCAATGCCCTAAAACTTTCTTTTCCCTGTTTACTCCAACCTTCCCATCCCTCTCTCTCTCTTATGTTCTAATCACACATGAGCAAGCTATTAGCCTGTCGGCTCTGCATAAGCCCAGATGTCTGTCACCTAGACTGACATCACTTTGTATACCACTTGGCTGCATTTTAGACAGTGAGGAGGCAGCTGGGTAAACATCTGTTTTAGGGACAGATGTCTGCATAATCTTAAGTTTTCAGTTTAGAATATACTTAATGTAATTAAAAAGTCTTATTTTTATATTTTTTCTTTATTAAATTTATTGGGGTAATACAATTATATAATACAAATATATAATACAATTATATAATTTTCAGATGTACGTTATAATTTGAAATCTTTATATTCTATTGTATGTTTAACACCCAAAGTCCAGTTTCCTTCAGCTACCATATATTTGATCCCCTTTACCCACTTCACCCTCCCCCTATGCACCTATATTTGACCCCTTTTACCCCATCTACCTACCCCCTCCTTCCCCACCTCCTACACTCTGGTAACCACTAGTCTATAGTCCATGTCCATGATTCTCTGTTCTGTTCATTTGTTACTTTTAGGTTTATATCCCACATATAAGTAATATTATGTGATATTCAACTTTTTCTGTCTGGCTTATTTCGCTTAGCATGATTATCTTGAGATCCATCCATGTTGTCACAAATAGCAGTATTTTATCTCTTCTTATGGCTGAGTCATATTCCATTGTATATATGTATCAGAGCTTTTTTTTGCCAGTCATCTATCATAGGACACTTTGGTTGCTTCCATATCCTGGCCACTGTGAATAATGCTGCTATGAACATCGGTATGCAGATATCTTTTTGGATATGGGTTTTCAAGTCTTTGGGGTAAATATCCAGTAGAGGGATTGCTGGATCATATGTTAGATCAATTCTTAGTTTTTTTGAGGAACCTCCATACTGTTTTCCATAGTGGCTGTACCAATTTGCAGTCCCATCAGCAGTGTATGAGGGTTCCTTTTTCTCCGCATCCTCTCCAACATTTGTTATTACTTGTCCTGTTGAGTGTAGCTATTCTAACAGGTGTTAGGTGGCATCTTATTGTGGTTTTGATTTGCATTTCCCTAATAGCTAGTGATGTTGAGCATCTTTTCATATATTGGCTGGCCATTTGTATGTCCTCTAGGGAGAAGTATCTCTTCAGATCCTCTGCCTATTTTTGATTGGATCATTTTTTGCTGTTGTTGTTATTGAGTCATATGAGTTCTTTGTATATTTTGGATATTAGGCCCTTATTGGAGGCATTGCTTGCAAATATATTTTCCCATTCGGATGATTGTCTCTTTACCTCATGGATGGTTTCTTTTGCTGAGCAGAGCTTTTTAGTTTGAATACATCAATTATTTAGATTCTTAATGCAGTATCTACATGGTCACTTAAAATTGAAAACATTCATTTATTCCACACTTTGCCTGTTTCACTAAAGTCAACATACTTGGTTCTTTCTTTAGGGCACAGATAGAGCATATCCACAAGCCTGTATATATTTTTAGGAGAGAAGGAACAAAGTTGTAGCCAACTCCAGAACAGGTGCTTTGAGAAAGAGCATTTACCTCAGTCATTATAATTACCATTAGATGTGATTTATTATAGATAAATAATTACTAAGTCCTTTCCTATTTTCTTTTTTTCTTTCCCAGTGCTGTTTTTTTTTTTTTTTGGAAAGGGGCTGGCCACACATTAGGCCAGAGAGGAGTGGGAGGGTGCTCTACACTGTTCTATCTGAAGAAAATAAAATTATCTTTGTTACCTTTAAAAGTCTATAAGTAAACATTTTTATTTGATTTGAACATTCAATTACCTTTTGTGCTTTGATATACTAGCAATGCGTAGCTGTTTACAACTGTCACCTGGCTGACTTCCCTTGGGTATAATCCAGGCACCCCAACCCCAATGAATCTGTCACTATATCATCACCTCCATCACTCTCTTGGTGAATGGTTCCCTTAGGTAACCAAATGTACAAGCCAGAACCCTGGTGGTCATTATTCAGTCCTCCACACTCCTCCTTCACTCCCCATATTTGATTGGTAGCCAAGGTCTGTAGATTTTACTCAACCACAGTACAGACACTCATCGCTTCTCTGGGGACTGCTGAAAGAGCCTTCTTGTCACTTCCTGCTTCTGGTCTCACATTAGCCTCACTCATCCAATAGGGCTGCCAAGTAAGCCTTCTAACATGTAAGTGTGTTTATAGACACCAACGTACAGCCCTAGCATTTGGGACAATGTCACATTCTTTTGCTTAGCACAGAAAGGCCCTCATATCTGGCGTCTCTCCCTCCCTCCCTTCCTCCCCCGCCCCCGTCTCTCTCTGTGTGTGTGTGTGTGTGTGTGTGTGTGTCTCTCTCTCTCTCTCTCTCTCTCTCTCTCTCTCTCTCTCTCACCTCATTTCCCACCTTTCCACCTTTAAAAATAGCAGTTTCCCCTTTCGTGTCTTCCCGTATAGGTTTCCCTCTGAAAAATATTCCTTTCCTTGCTTTATCCCCCACTTTTCCTGTATTTTCTGTTTTCAAAAGCACATTCTTCAATCCTCAGCAGAAACATCACTTCTTTCTAAAACCTTTCCCAACATGGTGTATAATTTTGATGCCTCTGCACTGTGATTACTGTCCTATTTGTATAAGTACATCATGCCAGTTATCATACTGTATTTTAATTATTTCTTTAAATGCCTTTCTATTGCACTTGACTAGTGGGTCTCAAAGTGTGGTCCCCTGACCAGCAGCTTCAATTTCACCTGGGAATATTGTAGAAATGCAAATTCTCAGGCCTCAACCCAGATCAGAAACTCTGGGGGTGGAGCCCAGCAATTTGTGTTGGGGGAAAATCATTTAATATCTTATGACAGGGGAAGAGTGGCTTGCCATAGTGACGTGCTAATAAATGGGAATTATTTGGAAGAAGATGCATAAATACTGTACAAATACTGTCCTCCATGCCAGCTTTTCTTAGACTGGCAATATCAAGGAAGTCCAAAATGCCTAAAAGCATTTCAACACTTGTATTAATTTCCTGCCGTAACAAATTTTAGCAAATTTAGTGGTTTAAAACAACAATATATTTATTATCTTACAGTTTTTGAGGTCAGAAGTCTGAAATTGGTCTCACTTGGTTAAAATCAAGGTGTTACCAGGGCTGAGTTCCTTCCGGAGGCTCTAGGGGAGAATCCATTTCCTCGATTTATTCTAAATTCTAGGGCTTACCTTCATTTTCTGGCTTGTGAGCTCTTTCTCCATTTTCAAAGCCAGCAATGGCTGTTTGAATTTTTCTCATGATGGCATCCCTCTGGTTCTGATTCTTCTGTCTCCTTCTTCCCCATTTGAGGACCTACGTGATTACATTTGTCCCCTACTTGGATGATCCAATCTAATCTCCTTTTAAGTCCCCCTGATTAGCAGACTTCATTACATGTTGTTATGTAAAATATTCAGAGATTCCAGGGATTAGGACGTGAACATTTTGGGGGTAGAGGTGTTATTATGGCTACTACATTTATTCTTGACTTCTAGAGATTTAAATAAAATTGATATTGCCTTTTACCTTAATACATGGGCTCTTTGGAGAGAATGAGGCTTCCCATCTTTCATTGTTATTTCTTGGAAGAAAGTGGTTTCAAAGTCTGTGGTGGTTTAAGACATTCTAGTGAAAAGAGGACCCCCACCCCAGGACTTATAGATTTGAATATAAAACCTGAACTTCACTCAGAGTTACTCAAGAAAACATGTCTCAGATGGCAACTAGAGACCATGAGATTTATGAAAATAATTATGTCTGTATGTTAAAAATAAATGTTTAAATTTTTTTAAAAGAAAATGCATTATCAAATAATATATCGTTGGAAAAGGGGCAGGTGAATAATTTTAAAAATTTTTCCCAAGAGCCTGGTTTTCAATCAGACTTGCCAAGTCTTTCATTATTGATATCCCTTTTCATTCATAGTTAAGGCTAGGGGTGTGCTTTAAAAAGTCCCTCATATTTAAGAACCCCAGGTAATTGCTCAGAACTGCCCCTCATCTGTCTTATGAACCCAGTCATCCAGAGCACTGTGGTCAATGGCTGCCTTGTTACTGTACTGGTTTTCCCTTCTCCATCTGGCTTGGGTTTAATGGCTGTGTTGAATTGTCTGTGTGTTCTTCAGTCTACCTTCACCTGTGAATATGTTTGGTCAGTTCCTGTTCCATGCCTCCCAGTGGAGAGCGATCCCTATTCCATTTTTGTGCCTCACCACGACTTCCAGAATTTCATCCATATTAGAAGCTTGGGGTCTCCAGTTTCAAAGAGCGTGTTCACCTCTTCAGTTACTTCAAGTAAGCAATAAGAAACACAAACCTTTTAAATGGCTATATCTTAACAGCTCTTAACTTTGGCTCCTGGCTCCAGAGAGCTGAGAGTGGGAAACAGGAAGGAACCTTACAGATAAGAGTGGTCTGAGTAATGGGGAGACACTTGCAGGCAACTTTCAAACCATAACTTTATCTAATCCTGCCTGAAGATAAAGAGGTCTGAAGAACCCCTGCAGACACATTTTAGGAAGCTTTGCCTTGCAGAGATTTGGCAGAGATATTATAAAACCCATTTATACTGCAGAATAGTTATAACCTTCATGTCTTTTATTTATACAGATCTGTGCACTAGCAAATAAAGGAAATAGTGGAAATTGGTGGAAATGGAGCTATAAAAATATGAAGGCTGTGAATTTTAAATATTGAACTTTGATAAGTTACTGTTTGGAAGATGAGACTACTTCTCAAATGCAATATATATCACCTCTGATATGATGGCAGGACAAGTCTGACATGAACCCACTTGGATCTGCATTGTGCAGTACAGACATGTATTTGTGAACAGTGTACCAGGAATATGATGAGAAAGTGAATTATAACCAGAAAAGGCTTCCTATCTTTAATTATCCTCCATCAGTGGTTTTGTTCATTTCCTGGTGAAAAAGCAATGGTAGTTAAACCAAAATCTTGCCGAACCTCTCTGTGACTGCCCAACATCTATAGTTGCCTGAAAAAACCTTAAATTAACTATTAACCAAGCTGAGTTTATCCTGTACTGTGAATTCAATACTTAAGTTTAAAAAATAATCTTTACAAATCCTGAATTGAAAGCTTCCCTCGGCTACTGTTAAGAAAAACAATGTGTACTAGGTAGGCCCTACTTGACCTATCTAAAATGGAAATACCTGGTAGACAGCACGTGTAGCCATTGAATCAGCCAGAACACAATTTCCTTCAGTTTGAATGTGTTGAAAGGATGGTGATTCTTTAACTGAAGGAAGAGAAGTGAGAAAATTACCTGCCCAGTCTAAGCACAAAACCCCTAATTCTTTGTCTGAGATGTCTTTTATTTTAGGACAGTATGTTGTTTCATTCTGATCTCAGATGACTTTTTGGGTTTACTTTGCATATGTTGTTAGGAGCCATGGTTATGGATTCACTCTGGAAGAAGGATGCATCTGTAACACCCACATAACAACTACCTAACCACCTAAGAAATATTGAATTAGACCGTTGGACCACCCTGTTATACATGCACATAGGAGAGTGGTATAAGAGGACATTGATTTTCCACATTCCTATGTTCCTTTAATAAAGGGGCTTTGTAGGTCTTGTTTTCTTTTAACAGACCAGCTTTCCTCCCCTTTGTTCATGCATCTGCCTTAGAGAAGAAATTCACACTTCTAAGAAATAACTTTGTTCCCTCCCAGGCTCCAAATGGAAACTTTTTAAGACCATATTTGCTATGAGAGATATTTATCATGGAAGTTAAGTAACTTGCATTTTAATTCGAGTGTCCTCTCAGCACTGAAAGGAGGTTATTTTCTCCAGGAGGCCCCAGCAGCTTCCTGTTTTAAAGAAATTGAAAAGAAATATATTGCTTTCAACCGCCCAAAAATCAATACATTTTCAAATATAGATGGGACCAAGTTTCTTGTGCTTTCTATGTGGGCTGAAGAATAGTGCTGACCTGAGTCCTATGTGATCATAATACTTACACAGAAGCCACTGTGCTGTGGTATGAATGATTGTGGCTCTTTACTTGCCACTCCAGATTAGGTGACCAATCCTTGTACACGCCACCTAGTAATGATGGCCTCCCATCCATCCATCTTGATCAACATCTCCAGAGAATAGATTTAGGATCAGACCATTTAAATATCAAAACGTATTTTTTTTCTTCACCTTTAAAAAAACAACATAGAACCTTAAGGTATCACCAGTCATTGCTTTTTTGAATAATGTGTGGTAAATATGGCTATAAGCAAGAAAGTCCTTGATAGCAGGGTACAAATGTTTTATATTTCTTTCTGTCTCCTTCAGTATGTAGCTTATACAGAAAACTAGCTCAATATATAGCTGTTAAATGAATGAATCAACATTTTCTCATGCCAGTGCTACAAAGAATGTCCACTTGTTTTTGGACTTGACAGGGAGATTTTTGGTGCTTGGAGAAGGACCTTGATTCTCTTATATAATTTCCATTTCTCTCCTGCAATTCTCAAAATTACTTTTCATCTCTTTGAATTTGGTGAGCATATTTATTTTAAGGCATTTGTCTGGTAACTCCAACATCTTTCCTAGTTAATTGCTTTTTACTTTTTTCCTGCTTATCTTTATTCATGTTGTCTTGTCTCCAGCTTGTCTGTTTTTGTTTGCATATTGGACATGGTATTTGGAAAATTGTTTATAGAAATCATTTGAAGCCCAAGATGATGCTATTTTCCTCCAGAGAGGATTCCCATTTGCTTCTGTCAGATGGCCCAAGGCACTAGCAGTCTTGACCACCTCTAATTTCAGAGATGGAGAACAGTCGAAGATGACCTGTAGTTCCTGCAGTAGTCCAGGTACTTGCAGTGCACTGTAATTTTAGGGTGCAGACATTTGGAGATCCAACCTAAAGTGAGGAGAGTTGACCAGTTGCCCCCCCCACCCCCACCACCCTTGCTTTCTTGGTGGCTCCCAGACACCAATGTCTGTTCCTTTAGCTGTCTATACCAGGTTGACCTAATTATTACTTAGCCTCTCAGTCTCTCAGCTGTCCCCTCCAGGAGCAGAGACTCTAAACATAGGATTCATTTCTCAGGGCATTCATTCTCCCTTGGATCTTGTTCAGGTAATATTTCTCTATCTTGTTAATATTGTGAGGCCTTTAGGCAGATTGAAAAAAATTTTTTGTCATACTTTTCTGGTAGTTCTTAGTAGGAGAGTCTGTCCAAATTACCTAATCTGTCATTAGCAGAAGCAGAAGTCAACTTACCTTATTGGTTATAGTACTTGTTTTATATCGTTAAAACATTCTTTATTGTTTTGTCAGGTTTTGTGTGTGTGTGTGTGTGAGTCTATTCTGATAATTAGAAATGTTCATATATTTGTTTTGGTGGCTAGCTTTATAATTATAACTTCATATAATGCTTTTAATTCTTTATTTTTCAGAAAGTATTAATCTTTTATTTTTGAGAAATGATAAAATTAGTACACTTTTTTCCTCACTCCACTCTACCACTTGATTGGAGTTGATTATATTATATTTCTTAGTGTTTATTGTAACACTGTTAAATGTATTTATGTCACTTAATTTTCCAATTTTAAAAAGTAGCATTTGACATATAGCTGTTAAAAAAACAATATAAGTACTACTTATATGGAGTAAATGAAAACCAATAGACTGAGAACATGCTTTAAAGTACTTTTTCAGGTTTAATTTTTATACTACATAAGTGGCCAATTTCATTCTCTTAATACAGTTATGGATTTATCTATTTTTCCTTTTAGTTCTGCCAATTTTTACTTTACATATTTTATAGATGTGTTATTGGGTTCATATTGTTATGGACTTTTAATACCCTTTCAGTACATTAACCCCTTCATTACAAAATATCTTTCTTAGTCTCCAGTATTGCTTTTCCCTTAAAAAATACTTTTTCTGTTATTAGTACAGTAATATTTTCTTTTGGTTACCATTTGCATGGTATATCCTTTTACATAATTTTAATTTCAACCTTTTTGTAGACTTATATTTAAGATGTTTCTTTTAAAAGACTCAAAATCAGAAATAAAAGGAGGGTAGTTATAACAGATACCACAGAAATACAAAGGATGATATGAGAATACTATGAAAGGCTATGTGCCACCAAATTTGATAACCTATAAGACATGGACAAATTCTTCGAAATATATAACCTTCCTAGACTGGACCATGAAGAATTGGGAAACCTAAATAGCCCAATCACTAGTAAGGAAATTGAAATAGTAATCAAAACCTCCCCCAAAACAAAAGTCCAGGACCAGATAGATTCACTGTTGAATTCTACCAAATATTCAAAGGATATTTAATACCTATCCTTCTCAAACTCTCCCCATTTAATAAAAATACTCAGTAAAATGAATATAAAAGGAAAGTGTCTTAACTTAATAAAGGCCATAGATGAAAAACCTTCAGCTAATATCATACTCAATGATGAATCGTGAAAACTTTTTCTCTAAGATCAGGAACAAGACAAGGATGCCCACTGTCACCACTGTTATTCAACATAGTACTGGAAGTCCTAGCTAGAACAATTAGATGAGAAAAAGAAGTACAGGGATTTAAAGTGGGAATGAAGAAATAAACCTGTCACTATTTGCAGATGACATGATTCTATATATAGAAAAACCTAAAGACTCCACCAAAAAGACTATTAGAAACAGTAAACAAATACAGTAATTTTTTTTGTAAAGTACAAAATCAAAATACAAAAATCTGTTGTGTTACTACATACCAACAACAAAATATCAGAAAGAGAATAAAGAAACCAATCCCATTTACAATCTCAATAAAAAGGATATAATACTCAGGAATAACCTTAACAAAGGAGATGAAATACCTGTACACTGAAAACTACAAGACATAGTTGAAAAAGTTGAAGACACAAAGAAATGGAAAAATATTTTGTGCTCCTGGATTGAAGAATTAACATTGTTAAAATGGCCATATTATGTAATGCAACATAGAGTTTAAATGCAACCCCCATCAAATCCCAATGGCACTTTTCACAGAAATAGAACCAAAAAATTTATATGGAACCACGAAATACCCTGAATAACCAAAGAAATCCTGAGAAAAAAGAACAAAGCAGTGGTATCACAATCCCTGAATTCAAACTATACTACAGAACTACAAGAATCAAAACAATATGGTATTAGCTGGCAGAAAAACAGACACACAGACCAATGAAACAGAATTGAGAGCCCTGAATTAAACCCACACATATATGGGTAACTAATTTTTTACAAAGGAGCCAACACCATACAATGGAGAAAGGAATGTCTCTTCAATAAATGGTGCTCAGAAGACTGGAAAGCCACATGTAAAAGAGTGAAACTAAATTGCTGACACCATACACAAAAAAATTAACCCTAAATGAATTAAGGAACTTGAATATAAGGCCTGAAACAATAAAATAAGTGGAAGAAAACATAGGAATTAAACTTATGAACCATGGTCTCTGAGGGTTTTTTTTTTGTGAACTTGACCCCAAAGGCAAGAAAAGTAAAAGAAAAGATAAGTGAATTTGACTACATCAAACTAAAAAGTGTTTGCACATCGAAAGAAACCATCAACAAAACAAAAAGCAACCAACTGAATGGGAAAGGTTATTTGCAGACAGTACCTCAGATAAGGAGCTGTTATCCAAAATATATAAAGAATTCCTACAACTCGACAACAAAAAAGCAAACAACCCAATTAAAAAAAAAGCAGAGCTTAATAGACAATTCTTTAAGAAAGACATACAGAAAGTGAATAGATATATGAAAAGATGCTCAACATCACTAGTTATAAGGGAAGTGTAAATCAAAACCACGTTGAGATACCACCTCACATCTGTTAGAGTGGCTGCTATCAACAAAACAAGAAATAACGAGTGTTAGAGAAAATACACTCCTACACTGCTGGTGGGAATGTAAATTGGTACAGCCACTATAGAAAGCAGTATGGAGGTTCCTCAAAAAACTAAGAATCGAGCTACCATATGATCCAGCAATTTTTCTGGGTATCTCTTGAAAAATTTGAAAACACTTCATAAAGATATATGTACTCATATGTTCACTGCAGCATTATTCACAATAGCTAAGACATGGAAACAACTTAAGTGTCCTTCAACGGTTGATGGAAGAAAGATGTGATACATATATACAATAGAATACTACTCAGCCATAAAAAATGATGAATTATTGCCATTTGGGACAACATGGATGGATCTTGAGAGTATTAAAGTAAGTGAAATAAGTCAGACAGAAAAGGATGTGAACTGTATGTTTTCAGTCATATGTGGGATATAAAACAAAAAGCAGCAATTGAAACATACAAAGAAACAAAAAACAGACTCATAGACAATATAATGGCGATTACCAGAGGGTAAGGTGGTGGGAGGAGGACAAAGAGAGTAAAGGAAGTCAAACACAAGGTGATGGAAGGAGACTGGACTTCGGGTGGGGAGAGCACAATATAGTATACAGATTTTGTATTACAAAGTCATATGCTTGAAGTTTATATAATGTTATTAACTAATATTACTACAATAAATTTAATGAAAAATGTTTTTCCTATAGGCATTATATACTTTGGATTTGATTTTTTTAATACAAATTATGTTTAATGCAATTAGTGATATATCTGAGTTTATATTCTTCCATATTACTATATGTTTTCTACCTGTTTTGTGATTCTTTTTTTTCTTACTTTCCTTTAGATAATGAATATTTTTTTATTATTCAACTTCTGCTATCAATTAGCTTGTTACTTATACATCCTGTTCCTGTTCACTTAATGGTACCTGAGAGACTATGGCATGCTTCCTTAATTTATTAATTTAATAAAAGATTTTACTTTTTCCACTTCTCAGACAATGCTAGATCTTAGAAGAGTTGAACTTTATCTCCTGCTCTTCTCCCTTTTATGTTATTGTCATGTAATTTAATCATATGTATATTTTAAACTCTATAAAATATTTTTATCATTTTAAAAATTCAGTGGTCATTTAGAGTTACTTTTATATCTACCTTTTTGTTGTTCTTAATTACTTCCTTTCTTTTCATATTTCTCTCTGAGATGATTTTCTTCCCTCCAGAAAAACTCTTTGTGATATTTCTGGTATTTAAGGCCTGCTGGTGATGAATTTTCTGTTTTTGCTAGAAGACATCTTTATTTTACCTATGTTTTTGAGGAATATGTTACTGCATATAGAATTGTAGGTTGGCAGTCACTCTCTTTCAGCACTTCAGAGGTATAATTTACATTGCCTTCTGGGTTCTATCACTTTAGAGAAGCCAGCTATAGATATTATGTTTTACCTTCATATATCTTTTTCCTCTGATTTTAAGGTTTTCTCTTAGTCTTTGAATTTTACAAGTGTTACTAATACATGCCTAGCTTTAATTTTTGTTTTTATCTTGCCTGGAGTATACTAAGCTCTTGAATCTGTGGGTTTGTGCTTTTCATCTACTGGGAAAATTCTCAGACTTTATCTTTCCAAACATTGTTTCTGCCTCATTTTTTTCCTTTTTTCTATTGACTGTGTTAGATATTTTACTTGTTTTCCATATATGTCTTACATTCCTTTGAATATTTTCCATTATTTTCTTCTTTCTGTGTGTCAGTCTGTACATTTTCTTTTGACTTGTGCTCCAATTTATAAAATCTGTATTTTGTTGTCACATCTCTTGCTAAATACAACTGTTTAATTCTTAATTTCAAATATTATATTTTTCAGTTTTAGAATTTCCATTTAATTCCTTCTTAATGGATGCTATTTCTGATATTATTTTCTATCTTTTCATCTATTATCTCTATTTTCTGCTATTTTTCTTGAACATACTAAGGTATTTCAAAGTTCTTGCTTGCTAACTCTAAAATCTGGATCGTCTGTGAGTGTGTGTGAATAGTATCCATTTTCCTATTGGTTTTAGGCTTCTTTGCTTCTGGTAGTATTTGATTAAATGTCAGATATTGTGTATGAAAAGTTTTAGAGGGGTTTAATCAGGGAAACAAATTCAAGGTTGAGTTGCAGTTTCTTAAGCATCTGTCTGCCGATGGTTTACTTCATGCTCCTAGGGTGTAGTCCCTTAAGGGTTCCACCTGAGAACCTCAGGTATTCTGTAAGGCTCTTTAACCATTTTTTCTCCTAAACTCTTTGTCTCCTCAGCCTGGAAAAACTGCTAAGTAGAGTCCTCTGCTCTTCAGAGGCTTCCTGCCTCCTTTCTTGTTCAGCTTTAGAATTCAGCAAATGTTTTGAAGGGAAAATTGGTCAAGTGAAGGACTTAGTTCTCTGTTCCTCTCCTCTCATTTGAATCTTAGACCTTCAAAGTTTTGATTCTCTGCCCCATAGTAGCATCCTCTCTCTGGGAAAAAGCCTGTATTCTCAGCCTATTGCCCATGGCTAGAATTGCCAGTTACCCTCAGGAAAAAACAAATGTGGAATCACAGCTAACTTCTCTGCAGTTTCCCATTTTTAGCGTTTTTTTGCATTAGCAGCTCTCTGATTCTTTCAAACAGACGGACCTTCCTTCCTTCCTGCCTTCCATCCATCCATCTATCCTTCCTCCCCCCAACTCTGATCCTCTCTTCCTCCTTTCTCTCATTTCTTTGTCTTTTTAAATTTGTCTGTTTTTTCTCTAGTGTTTCTTGACAAAAACTTGATTTGCTGCCAGTTATTCTTTTACACTTGGAAGCCCATTGAAATTAGGGGGAAAAAAAGGAAGATCGTAGAAGATAAATGCTAAAGGACATAAACAGTCCTTCCATTTACTTATTTATTCATTTATCCAACAAATATTTGATGAGCTACTAGTGTAATACACAACAGATACAAAAATGCGAAAGATAGAATCCCTGCCCTCTAGTTGCTCATGTGGTTATAATTATTAAAATATGAATATCTTGTATGTTACACCCTGCATTGTTTTAAATTTTGTTTGATTTATTTTTAAAAAATAGCTTTGTTTATTTCAAAGAGAACTAAGTCTTTTTTCTCCCAGCTTTACTGAAATATAATTGACATATAACATTGTTAAGTGTAAGGTATATAATATGATGATTTGATACATGCAAATATTTTGATTTACTACAATAAGGTTAGTTAACTCATACATTACCTCACAGAATTACTATATTTTTTTGCGGTGAGAACATTTAAGATCTACTTTCAGCAACTACTTTCAAGTATACAATACAGTACTGTTAAGTATAGTCACATTCTGTACATTAGATCCCCAGAACCTATTCACCTTATAACTGGAAGTTTGTACCCTTTGATCATCTCCCCATTTCCTCCACTTCCTGGCCCCTGATGACAGCCATTTCATTCTTTCTGTGAGTTGGCTTTTTTAGATTCCACATATAAATGAGATCACACAATATTTGTCTTTCTCTGTCTGACTTGTTTCACTTAGCATAATGCCCTCTGGCAGATTTCCTTCTTTGCATTTGTATGTACAGTAGTCTCCCCCTTATCTGTTGTTTTGTTTTCTGTGGTTTCAGCTACCCATGGTCAACTTAGGTTTGAAAGTATTGAATGAAAAATTCTAGAAATAAACAATTCATAAGTTTTGAATTGCAGGCCAGTCTGAGTAGTGTGATAAAATCTCACTGCCATCCTTCCCCATCCCACCTGGACATGAAATTAGTAGCCTTTGTCTTGGTGATCAGATTGTTAATCTCTTACTGTCTAATTTATAAGTTAAACTTCATCATAGGTATGTATATATAGGAAATTAGTGTATATAGAGTTTGGCACTATCAAGTTTCAGGCATCCACTGGGGGTCTTAGAGCATATTCCCCCCAGATAAGGGAGACTGCTGTATATACCACATTTTCTTTATTCATTCATCTTTCGATAGACACTTAGGTTGTTTCCATGTGTTGACTATTGTGAATAATGCTGCAGTGAACATGGGAGTGCAGCTGTCTCTTTGAGATAGTGATTTCCTTTCTTCTGAATGTATACCCAGGAGTAGGATCGCTGGGTCATATAGTAGTTCTTTTTTCAATCTTTTAAGGAACCTCCATACTGTTTTCCATAGTGGCTGCGCCAATTTATATCCCCAGCAGTGTGTGAGACTTCCCTTTTCTCCACATCCTCGCCAACATTTGTTACACAAAGAACTAAGCCTTGAATCAATCAGTTCTGTTATGATTTTTTTGAAGTTTGTTTTCTATATGTTTACTTTATTTCTACTTTTTTCTTCTTATAGTTTTCCTTGGAGTTATTTTTGCCTTTTTAAAAATGACCTGGCATATTTACTTTAATTGTCTCACTGTGGACCTCCTGTATTACACTTTTATTTCTAGTAAATGGTAATAGTTCACACCCATAGTTGTAATAGCTAATACTTACAACCTACCTACTCTGAACTAGTCTAAGTACTTTACATACATTAGTTCAGTTAATCACCACAACACAGTTTATAATGCAAGCACGATTATTATCCCTATTTTACATATGAGGGAACTGAGGCACAGAAATATTAAATAACTTGCCCAAAGTTACACAGATAAAAAGTGGCAGGGTTGGGATTTAATCGCCAACACTAGCTTTAGAGGCTGGGCAATTAATCTCTCTAATATCAGTACCTCTTTCAGTGATACATACTCTCAAATTCTTTTCTCTGACTACAGTATCCTAACTTTATACCTTCCTATGCCAAGATTTGGTTTTCAGCCCAAGTTACAAGTCTAGTAACTTCCCCCAAGATCCTCTCACTTCCTAAACCACTCTGAATCTAAGGTTATCTTACGTTATGAATCAATTTTCTGGGTTCCTTGATCATTTGGCCCTCTCAAACATCAGCCCTCTACCCAGATTGCTTTACGTGTATTTTTTCTAGTCCTAGTCTTCTGAGTCCCATCGGAGATGATCGTGAGCCTACCTAGGTGAGCCTCATTACAAACTATGCTTGTTGACCTCAGGTAGATCCTCCTTACTCTAATGATTCTTTATGCTTTACACTCTTTACTCACTTTCCCATTTCCCCACTGTGACTCTCTAAACATTTTCCTCTCATTGAATTTTCTGCCTAACTGTTCCTTCCACAGTTTTAGCAGATAGCTTCAACTCCTATGGCCTGGGGGAAAAAAGACAGAATTGAGCTTTCTAAACTCCTTTCCTCCTCCAAAAAACTTATCTGTATTATCATCTAGTCTTTTCTTCTTTTCTCCCATATATATTCACTGTCTCCCTCCCTCCCATTCTTGCTCCCTCCCTTTCTCCCTCTCTACCTCTCTTCCTGCTTTCTTCTTCCTTCCATGGACATCTGTTGAGTATCTACTATATGCCAGACACTGTTCTTGATTCTGCAGATACCACACTGAATATAACAGAATTCCTGCTTTCTTGTAGCTCATACTCTAGTGCGGGAGACAAGTGAGAAATCAGTGTATATTATGTCAGATAATGATCAGAGCTTTGAAAATAAATGAAGTGAGATCAAGGA
The DNA here is from genome assembly GCA_028627145.1 of Eidolon dupreanum. Classification (NCBI taxonomy): domain Eukaryota; kingdom Metazoa; phylum Chordata; class Mammalia; order Chiroptera; family Pteropodidae; genus Eidolon; species Eidolon dupreanum. Next base: position 10,292,410 of record CM053505.1, read on the forward strand.
GCTAGAGAATCCTGGAGAGGGGAGAGTGCTTCATTTTTGTATTTAATAGTCAAGGAAAGCTTTCTCTGAGTGAGTCCTGAAGGTAGAGTTATCAGATTTAGCAAATAAAAATACAGGGCATCCAGTTAAATTTGAATATCAGATTAAACAATGAATAATTTTTAGTATAAGCATGTCTCATGCAATACTGGAAACTGTTCCTTGTTTATCTGCAATTCAGATTTAACTGGATGTCCTCAATTTTATCTGGCAACTCTATGAAGGAACTGTGGTGATAAACCATGCACATATCTAGAGGAAGAGGTTTCAGGCAGAGGGATTGTCTTTGGGATATTAATTTTATGTCTGCCATTGTCCTAGACACTGGGAATACAGGAAATCAATAAGATAGTGTTTTGCCTCTTAACTGCTCTAGCTGTGTCACTCCTCTCTTCCCTCTAGTTTATTCTACTTGCAGCAGCCAGAACACGCCTTTTACAATAGAAATCATGTCCCTTTTCTGCTTAAAACCCTCCAATGGCTTCCCTTCTCAGAGCTAAAGCCAGAGTTCTTAAAATGGCCCTCAGAGACCTAGGTCAGTGATTCTCATATTTTGCTACATAGCAATCACCTGGGCATCTGATGTCTGGGCCCCACTGCTAGATTATGATTAAATCTCTTTGTTCTACAGCCTGAAATTCAGGATTTTTCAAAGCATCCCATGTGATTCTACTGTGCATTGGAGTTTGAGACCCCACGCCTTATCTAACCTCACCCTCCTGCTACTTCTGGGACCTTACCTTATACAGCTCCCCTTTGTTCTCTCCACTCCAACCCCACTGGCCACCCCACTGGCCTCCATGCTCCTCTTCACACTCTTCAGTGATGTTCCTGCTTCTCCTCTGCCTGGAATGCTCCTTTCAGGGTATCCTCATGACACCTTTCTTTATGTTCATCAGGTCTCTGCTCAAATGTTAGTTTATCAACAAAGCATTCCCTGATCATCTTCGCCCTCCACCCTGGTTCACTCATCCTCTTTTTACTGCTTCATGACTACTTCTCCTGTTATATATTTGTCTGTCTTAATTTATATCCATCTCCCTCTACCCCACTGGAAGCCCTATTAGGGCAGCACTTTGCTTAGTTTACTATAGTGCCTAGAACAGTGCCTGACACATAGATTGATTTGAACAAGTATAGGTTCATGGAAGAGTTGAGTCTAGTGGGAAATTTAGACCCATAAACAACTAATTATGATATAACAAGATAAATCATTATTAGAGAGTTTTAAATAGAATTCCCTCAGGAATGTAATGCTTTCGATTTCTGATTCTGTCCCCTTTTTCTCCCTCTAGGATGTTGTTTTACAACTTTATCATTAAACATCTCATTTTCCACAGCCTCCATACCCTCAGTCTACAAACCCACTCAAGACCTCTTTCCCAACCCCCACATTTAGTGAGTGCTTAGGGCATGCTAGGCATTATATTAAGCACACTGTAAAAATGATCATATTTAACTCTCACAGTAATCCTGGGGTAAATAGCATTATCCACATTTTACAGATGAGGAAACAGGCACAGAGAAGTGAGGAAAAATGCTGAAAGTGCCTGGGAATTCATCCATGGGAGTGACCTCAACCAAAAAGGCATTGTGGAACAGGTGGATATATACCCTAGCTTCTCTGCCATTGGACAGACAATTCTGAATTGTGTTCCATATTCTTCCTAGAGGGTCTCCAGTGGGCTCATTCCCCAGTTGTCCATAGCGATAACTAGCTCATTATAGCATTGTTGGCTTCTTTCTCATTTCCATCTGCCTGGGATCCTCTCCCCAAAAAAACTATTCACACCCAAATTCTGGACTCAGGATCTGCTTCTGGAAGGTCTCAAATTGATACAACGTCATACATTTTCTGCTAAGGAACAACAAAAAAATCTCCCAAACAACCACCAGCACCTTCTCAGTAGCTACTTAAATTGGGGAGACTAAGTATTACTAAATATTTACTGGCCTTTTGAGATCTCCTCTTTATGCATTGACAACCACCTGAACATCTCCCTGTACACATTAACCTTCCTTTTGACCACTGAGATTCTAGCTATTTGTACAAATTTCCTTTTATAACTGTTTGAAAGTCAATTTTGGTATGTTTGATCATATTAGCCACCCATTTGATTCACAAAGATGGATGGAAATTTTGGCTTGACCAATCTGTGATCTGGGGATGTTGTTGCCTAGGGAACAGCCTGTGTGGGTGTGGAATTAAGGATAATAGACCTAATGGCACATATGAAAAGAGAACAGATTGCCTGGTAGAAGGAGGTGTATTCGATTTCTCAAGCAACTTGAGATGCCATTTAGTTCACCGGAAGAAGCCATTTTCTAGGCAGTTAGAGGAGTAAATGACTCAGTAAGAGATGTTGTTTGACAGTAGGGATTTCTGTGAGGGATTTTCCATCATCTTACTCCAACTTCTTTCACTTCAGTAGTCATGGGGGAAGCTATGGTGTATACACACACATATATAGGGAAAATACAAATGTCTAGGAAAGAAAGATAAACATACCAGTCCCTGCTTGTGTAGGTCATTTGTCCATGCCCTGTTGGATGGAAAGGATTTTCTGTATGAAAGCCAATAGGTGAAATCTTAATTCCGTCTCTCTGCCCAGGGATAACATTCAAATCAATATGCTGTGCCACTAGGAGGAAATAAAGAACATTTATACTGTGGACTCAGCTAAATATGTGTGTGCGTGTGTGTGTGTGTGTGTGTGTGTGTGTGTGTGTGTGTGTTTGGATTTGTTGAGCTTCCTGGCCCTAATGGCACAAAACAAGCACCATAATGCTTGGTGCTTCATGGCTAGCCCAATGTGTGCAGTAAGAAGATCTGTTCAGCCCAGTTATACACCCCAACACTCTTCTGGCTTTTTCATTCACTTACCTATCTTTAATGGCGCTAGTGTGACAGCAAGCTCCCCATGTGGGATTTCTCCACACTGAAACAGTGTGGAACTGGAATTGGGGGAAGATTACTGTCTTCCAGAGACTTTTAAGCATCCCTTGAAAACCTAGGTGTTAGTGCTGCAATCTCAAGAAATCATAAGCCAAACTGATCCAGGGATTTAAGTTTCAGAGATAGCATCTCTTCACATATGATAAGGATTTTGATTGGGACTTCAGAGCTTTGATAATGTTATCACTCCAGGCTTTTTGTATCTAAAATGATAATGCCTTTCCAATTGCAAAGGCTCTTCCCTCTCCTGTCTCATCATTTATGACCTCCTTCATCACATACAGCCTCTCCATTAACCTCATCTAGAGAGCAAACCCTAAACCCTATTTCTGTATTTTTCCTTACTAATTTGCATGCCATTGCTTCAAGTTCTTAGTACCCTGCATTGCAAAGATTCTTCAGGATAATCACCAGTAAATGTGCTGACATTATAAGGAAATGATATTGGCCAGTTAAAGAATTTCCCATTTAGAGAAAAACTGTATGTGTTTATGTTATTTAAATTATTTGATAGAAATTTTTAATAATGTATTTTTATCTACTTTGATGCTTTCACTTGAAGAGTTTGAATGCAGTGTGAATGTTTTGAATGATTTAAGATCACCACAAATAGCAATGGTTATACTGTCTTCCAGCCGTACTGATGGAATCAAGGGGCTTTGCTTCCTTAAATAGCCTGCCATTACTATACTTTTTGAATACTACCTTGGGTTTCCCTTTTTAAGTTGCCATGTCTTTTCTCTCCCTATTACCTATTAGTTACAGTATTTGTTTCTACAAATCTCCGCTTCAAACTGAGAGCTATTTTTTTTCTTCTTTTTAAAATATGGCAACCAGCTAATTCAGTTTGTTGGAACAGCATATAAAGTTAGAACACATAAATTCTGAATGAGAACCTGAGGCTCTTTTTTTATGAGTAAAGTGTATAAGCTTTGCACATGAACTTGGCACCATCTATTTTGATTTGAGTTTTTTTTCCTTGTAACTTCCTCTTTTCTGTGCAGTTGAAGTAGCTAGATAGATAATTACAGAGAAAAGAATTGTGCCCATACACTTTGTGTGCGTGTATGTATGTTTCTGCTTCTTTTCATATATTATTTACTCTGAATTTAGAGACCATCACACCTTTTCTTTCTGGTGCTTCAGTAGTTGTCTCTCCTTTGTATTTTCCTCTCTCTCAAGCATTAATGCTCACCAAGCCTTCCAAGTCTGGCTCACTAAATGGGTGGCTTTTATGGTTTTGACTGGAATTATGGAGAGTGTAGCTAACAGAGTATTGTATGATAGGGCAGTCTAACACTTTGCAGATGTTCTTTGTTGAGTTGGCAGGCCTACCTGAGAGTAAACATGATTGTAATTGACTTTCTGGTTGGGACTTGGGGCCCTATTCATCTCTGGGGTCCAAGTACTTTTGAAGGTTTCTTTTGAGCAAGATACTCCCAAAAAAGCTTGGGCTCTAGAGGCAAACATGGCCTTCAAACCCAACCAGAAAGTCCATTACAGTTACCCCTAATTACTCTTGTGTGTATATTTCTACTTTTAAGTTTCTTTGTTTACTTAAGTCTGTGTCTTTAGAACACAGGAATTTTATATAAAAGGCTTCAGTGTTCTTCTCCAATGAGCACAGTTTACAGATGGTGACACAAGAGCTTCTTTGATGAATGATCCAATCAAGTTCTAACCCCTAGTTATGGTGGTGAGCCACAACTGGGTCTTCTGATTAGTTCTATTATCTAGTGTTATTAGTACTTTCATCTCACTGACTCTTCCTTGTGAATTTTTGATGTTGTGGAAGCAGGAACATGCTTGCAAAGGGCAGGCCAGCTTCATTACAATTATTTCTTCATCAGCTCTGGAATGGTGGGAAGCCCTGCACTCACCACACTGGAAACTTCTGATTCATTCAGTCAAGGATAGGAAACTTCACAGAAGAGAGGAGGCCACCACTGTAGAAAGGAGACCTCAGCAGAGCATCCTATGCTACTTTGATCCTGAGACAACGTTTGGTCTTCCTGGCCTAGGAGAGCTTCATTCTGTGCTTTTACTGTATATTTTAGAATTGGCTCATGTGAGCATTCAAGAGGAACTTCCATAGGACAAATGTATGTGTACCATTAACTGGAAAAACTGACAAGTATCTGAGACCTTCCTGGATCTGGAATCAAACTTGGGGTCAACCAGCTACATCCTCACCATGAGGAAAAGAAGATTCCGGGTCCAGGCAGTGTAGTATGGTGGTTAAACACCCAGACTCAAGGGCTATACTCTGAGTTTGGATCTTTCAGTTGTCAATCAGATGCTGAGAGACCTCTGGAAAGTAATTTTAACCTTTCAGCACCTCAGTTTCTATAAAATGAGGACAATAATTGTACCTACTCAGAGGATAGTTAGGAGGATTAAGTGCATTAATATTTGTAAAGTACTTAGAACAGTGCAGAGCAGGCAATATGAGTGTTGGCTATTACTATCATGTTTCCTTCATTTCCAACATCTCATTTCCCTACAGGCTCTACTTAGGGAAAATGCTCATATTTGAATAAATAATTAGCTTTGGGAATGGAAGTATAAATAAAAGTGCAAGTTATGAATTTGATAAATATTTTCTTTCATCATGGATATAGCTCCAATTTTGTTACTGTACGGATGCACAAAATAAGTACAATATATTTCTCTAGAATGGAAATATTGAAAGAGTTATGCTGATAAATTTTGTATTCTACTGAGTTTTTAAAGCATAAAAAACAAAACTGAACAATTTTATACAATTTATAATTTCCAAAGTACTCTTGCAGATCTTATTTCATTTGATGCTTATAGCACTTTGCTAAGAAATTATTAGCCCCATTTTACAGGTGAGGATTTTTGAGGCTCAGAATGTTTTACCCCGAAGTGAATTGCTAGCAGGTCTGGACTCAAATCCAGGTTTTCAGCTCTGAATCCCATGGAAAATTCTTCTCATCTATCTACAGATAAATAATTTTCAAAGAATCTTAATATATTTCCTTCAAACCAGAAAACTATCTTTCTGTTGTAATTCAAAAGATGGTTCAGGTTATTGTAACATTTCAACCACCATTGTGAGTATTTTTTATTGTGGAACATTACTACAGATGAGTTCCGGCCATTAGAATTTTCTGGTGGTGTGCATGCTGGATAAATGGACATTTTACCAGCGTAAATGATAATTTGTGAAGAGAGACTAAAAACAAAGCTGATTATTTTATTAGTTAACCATTCTAGTATATTATGAGGGAGAAATGGTTTTGCAGTGTGTGTTTGTGTTTGTGTGTATGTGTGTAGTTCTATTTGTAAACTTGCTGTTAGAACTGATATGGGAAATGAGCAGCAGATAGGGTCAAAGAAGGAAAGCATGTGTCTGTTTAATAGAAAACTTCAAAGCCAGTAAATCTTGTTTTTGCTTCAGAAATTGTCACCACAAACCGAGTTGCTGACCCACACATATAAACAGTCTGTAAGCAGCAGCTTCAAGTTAATGCTTTCAGAATTCTTCCTCATAAGATTAGCAGATAAACATAATGTAATTTTTGTTTCTATTACAAGAGAATGGGAGTAGTTGTCCTCTCCCTCCCTGATTGCAATAATGGAGCTCGCTTTATCTTATTTGGGGATTTTGAAAATACTTCCTATACCTGTATTCCTTCATATATTATTACAGATATAGATAAATTTAATTTTGATTAGCTGAGCTCTATGAGTCATTCTGCTAACTGGCACCACCAACCACCTCCCCACCACACTGGCTTTTGCTGAGGGCTCTAAATTTAGAAACTGAATGAGAGTGCCTCTGGGTTACATAAGGAGGCAAGGTGGTTATTTTTAGAACGCCATTATACCTAGAGAGCCCTGTGCTGCTATCTGATTTGTTAACCACAGGCTGAAGGAAGACCTGATTACTGATTCTTTCCACGCACTGTTCAGGTGCTGCACCCCTCAGGACCAAATGACATTTGCAGTTTTGTTTACTTGCAGTTCCTCATGTTTATGTCGTCTGTGCTATAAACACACTGGAAATCAATTTTGTTCAAACACAATGGCAATATTTTTTATTACCTCCTTTATTTGATGAAACCTCCCTGATATGCATTATAATTTTATCTTCCCCCCCTTTGCCCCTCCCCCAATGGAAGGAAGTATTTTGGCTGCTCCTTTTCCAAGGCTTCTGTCAGAGCTGATGCTGGCATATGTCTGTCTAGACCAATGGAGCTTTGTGTTTTCCTTACCAGGCACTTGTTTTTACTTTCTTTTGCAAGGGGATTGCTTCAGCTGATTGGGCAAAATAAGAGGCAAAGCAAACATTAGGAGGCATGTTGTCATCCCTGCAGAAAATTAATGGATGCAGTAGTGGCAAAAGAGAGAATCCAGACAGAGGTAATGTTTTGCTTGTCTGTGTATCCCTATTGTTTCCCAGACCAATATTAAAGTCAGCATTAGCCTCTTCCAATTCTTCTAGGTTGTATTTTAGCAATCAAGCACATCTACTTCTTTGGAATTTTAGTGCGATGGTAGTGAATCTCTCTTATTTATTTTGATATTTTCTTTTATTTTTGAAAGAATTGGATGGTCATATGGCTAGTTGCCTAGGAAATCTGTCTAGTTAGACTCACATTTTTTTTCTGTGATCAGTGGGGAGAGGTTTTTAGCTGATGTGTATGTGAAGAGCAAGGAAAATGTTGTAAGAATAAGTGAATGGTGCACATGAATGTGAGGGCGTTCCTAGCAATAAAATTAGAACTGCTAGCTGAAATAGTTCACTGAGACATTGCTAAGACATTAGTATTTTTCAGTGGTTCTGGGGTGCAAGGAGCTGGATTGTAAAACAGTGACCCAGGTGGCTCACTCTGGGTGGCATGGTCAATGAGGTGGCTGGACTGGGGCTTCTCTTTATCCCAGTGTGAATGTCTGGGTGCCCAGTATTTAGTTGCTAATCCTTTTTCTTTCCATGCTCATACAATTATTTTCTAAAAGATAAATCTGACTAAATCATCTCTTTTTAAAAAAGCAAATAGGCTATAACAGCCCGTAAATAATGAAGATAACTAAATGGTAACAAAATAAAACAATTTTCTGTTTCTTAATAATATGATTTACAGAAATATGGAAACAGGAAGTATGATGTATGAAATAAGTCATTATCTTTCTCAGAAATGGGGAGAGAGAGAGCGTGAGCATGAGCATGAGCAACTGATAGACTTCTGACAGGATAATACATTACTAAATATAACACTTGATTCAGCCTAGTCAATGCTTTTTTTTCCCAGTGGGAGTGGCTGTACCCAGGCTCAGCTTTCCATGGAATTGGTGGCTCTCATACTTGTACAAAAGTGACTGTAGCTTCCCATGGGCTCCCATAGGCCCCAGATACCTAACCTACCAGTTCCCAGGCAACTCCTGCAAACAGCTGGGACCTAAATCCAGACAGCTTCATGCCCAGGAGTGTGTTTGTGTCCTCTCTGAAAAGGCCAGTTTCTTTCATATTTGTTGTAAGATTGAGAGTAAAAGCACCAGAGTCATTTTCTGGAATGCAAACCCATGCGCTGGCCCTAGGATGCCTCTCCATGTAGCGAATAGGAGGGAAGAACATTTGTGCCCTCGCTTCTCTTGAGACCCTGGCCTTGTGAGTTTACACTTTATATGGTGTACCATTGTGGAATTTGTTCTAGGTTTTTAACACAAGAGGTGATAACCACTAATGGACCCATCTGGCACAAAAGTGAAGAGATTATTGTACAACAGGAAAAGGTCAAGTGGGCCACTCTGGTAATAGGAGCTGGCTCTTCTGGGAATGCAGATAAGGTATCTGGAGGGCTGGTGAGCAGGGTCCTTTGGGATGATGAAAGGCCACTGGATGACTCTCATGATCTTGAATTACCACAGCCCCAGGAATGGCTCATGGTGCAGTGGCTTTATTGTCCATCTGAGATTACTAGGACATGGAGCAGCTGGACATTTGGAAATCCTTGAGTGGTGGACTTACTGTGAGAGCAGAATCCTTCATGTTGAAGGGTGGCATCAGGTGGCTTAATTAGCCCACCATCTTCCTTCAAGAATCTGAAAGCCCTGAGCCCTAATGGCAGAGGATGGAGAGAAAGGCCTATGTCAGTTTGCTATCTGGGCAGCTGGGGGCATCCTAAGCATATCACCTAGGATCTGTTTGGAAAAAATCCAATACAGATAGAAATGGAGCGTTACCAGGAAAGAGGATCAGGCTCCCTTCAGGCTAGTGCCTCACTCTTGGCTAGAAAAATTGCTGGAAGCTTGATTACTTGTTTCTATCTGTAAAGCTAAATGGTGGGCAGTAGAAAGGGTTTAACACAGGGCCCCATACTGCAAAATGAATAGCTAAACTTATTGTATTGGATATACCTTGTGCCTAGCCTCATACCCTCTTGGCCTGCATATATTCCTGTGGTGGCAGCCAGCTTTATACAATGGATATATGTACCTTACCTTAACTACTTAAGTAATGAGCTGACTCAAGGCTGCCCTGTAGCCTCTGTTCTGAGGGTATGTACAAACCTTAACGGAGTTAACCTCCACAGAAAAATCCTTAACTGCTGGGGAATGGCAATCAGTAGATAAATATTAGTCCCTAGGGCAGACAATTCTGAGGTTCATTCTAAATGGCCCCTCAGGGGATCTCCAGAAGGACTGAGCTCCAGTTGCTCACAGTGGTGACAGCTTTATAATATGCCCTTATATTGGCTTTCCATTCTCCTTGTTTCACTCTTCCCCATACCCCCATTTTTATTCCAAAGTAAACTACATGTATGAAAGCCATCTTATGAGAGCCTTGTCTCAACTCTGCTTTTTGGGATACCTAAAATTAGAAGTGGTAATCTACCCATCATACTGTAGGATGCAAGGTTAGCAGAGCAGATCTTTTGGAATTCTGAACCTACTTGGAGAGAGGTCACCATATTGGGAAGTTGTGAAACATAGGGTTTCTCAACCTCAGCAGTATTGGCATTATGGACCCCAAACTTCTTTCTTGTAGGGGGATGACCTGTCCATTATAGGATGTTTGGCAACATCTCTGGCATCTGTCCACTAAATAGTAACAGCACCTTCCTCCAACCTCAGTTGTAATGATCAAAACTGTCTTCAGACACTGGTAAGTGACCTGAAGGGGCAGTTCATCCCCAGTTGTGAACCATTGCTTTACGGGAACACATGCTGTGTGACCAGCAGATTGTCTAAGTCTCAGGCATGTCTCTGTAGGGGATAATAAGTGGGATATTTGTGGCTTCCCTTTTTCCTGACCCTAACTTGTAAGTTTCCCTTTTTCCCAGTAAAGCCTATTCCTTAACTTATACCAGGAGACATTGTGAGATTCATGCTAAACTCTGTCGTATGACTGATGGTGGTTCAGACAGTAATTTCAACAGCTTGTATTTGAAAAGCAAGGAATTTGATTTTTAAAAAATGAGAGTTTTGAATAGACATTAAATCCACACCCAGATGGTGCTCTGAGAGAAGATAGAAACAAGAGAAAACATGGCCCCAAAAGACCTGTGGAAATAGTAGTCGAATCCCTAGAATTCTGTAGAAAGCAAAATGCAGGTCTTTGGTTTGCCCAATTAAGTTTGCTCCCCAGGAAAAGGTTTAAAACATAAACACCTAAAGAAAAGATCTCTTAGCTCACATCTTGTGGACGTTTCATTAACATGGGTCTACTCTTCTTCTGTTTTGTAATGATAGTTCCCCAGAAGAGTTTCTTACTCCTAATTCACATTTTCTGCATAAGAAGTCTTTGGGATTCTTGAATTATTTTTATTAAGGTTTCTAACATCTCAGAGATTGTTTCAGACACCATAAAGCTCATCCTGTAATCACCACATTATCGGTTTGAATCATTATTATCCTATTTATAAAAAATGTAGTGACAAACCATTTATCTGTAAGAAATATAAAACTTGAAATCATTCAAGGAATAACACAGTCTTATTGGAAGTTTAAAAGGCCACAATAACAGTCAAGGAATGGAATATTATATGGTTATTTTAAAAAATGAGGAATTTCTCTATATCCTGAAATGCAAAGATCTCCAGGATACATTATGAAGTAAAAAAAAAAAAAAAAAAGAGTATAGAGCAGCAAGTATAGTAATGCTGTCTTTTGAGTTAAAAACGAGAAAATTATAATGCCATATTTATATTTACCTAAAGAAATTCTGGAAATTTATTTGAGAAATTAATAATAGTAATTATTTGTGGTTTTTAGGGGGTGGAGAACTAGACTAATGTGGGACAGGGTGAGAGGGAGAGTTTTCACTTTATGTCTATACATGCATAAACGTGTAAATACATATACATGTACATACATAAATATTCAATCACACAAATGCATACCTTTTGAAAAGTAAATATATATGTATATAAAATTTAAAGGTACTGTGGTATATTATTGAGCAGACATGTTAGGGCCCTGCATACTTTAGCCTTTTATCTTTATGTTCTCCTTTTTTTCCATCTTTTTGTTCCTCTGAATTTTAACTTCTTTCAAACCCCACAATAGATTATTATTAGTTTAGTGCCTTGTTTTAGCTCAGATGAGCTTTGTTTAACCTATGGAGGCCTACCTTCCCTTTCTTCATGGGTTCATGTGGAGGAAAAAAACACGTGACCCCAAAAAGTAGCAGAAGGGCTTTTTCAGACCTCCCTCTGAATTGCAATTGGCCACTTCCAGTCTTTGACATGGAAGAGATTTAACAATTCTCAACTAAGTGTCTTGCACATAGAGATGTAAACTGCTCCTCCCCCCGGATTATTATCTCTCCAAAGCTTTCTATAGAAGATTCAGAGCTACTATTGAAGAAAATGTTTGCATGAGCAGCAGGTTACTTTCTCCCTTAAAGAACTTTTCTAGCTGGCTCTAACTTTAGAGGACCATGAGTCATGTAAGCTATAAAACCAGGTGTGTGAAACTCAATTTATTTGGGTTATTACTTTTCAACACATTCAACCCAACATTCCCCTTCAGACTATGTAAGGTATATTAACCAGCTGCTGCCCCAATGATACTTCATAACAAACAGCCTCTAATCTCTGTGGCTTATAATAACAAACATCTTTTCTCCTGTTTACAGTTCTGTAAGTTGAATGTAGTTTGGCTGGTTAAGGCTGAATGACTATTCTTCAAGCTTCAAGTTAGCTAGACTTGGCTCCAAGTTGTAGATTCAGTTCAGGGATCCTCCATGTATTTCTTTAGGGTGCCAAGGCTGAGGGAGTAGTGGCTATTATGGCATGGTCTTTTCATGGATGAATTTTGGAATGACAGAGCCAAGCCCAATTCCACAAGCACATTTAAGGCCTTCTAACATGCCATTGTTCAAAGCAAGTCACATGGCAAAGTTGAACATTAAGGGGCAAGGAAGTATAGTGTATTCATAGTGGGGGCTGGGGAGAAATATTTACTGAATAATAATCCAAACTATTACAGAGGGTACATCAACTTTCCCTTCTGACTTCAAAGGGAAGAAATCACTTCCTTTACTCTCCTTATAAATTTTCTATGTGAATTGAGAACAGCTTTTTTTTTTTTGAGGCTTTAAGGAATTATTTTTTTGAGGCTTTAATGGATATTTTTTATTGGTTTCAAGTATACAGTACATTGGTTAGACATTTATATAGTTTATGAAATGGTCCTCCTGATTGCTCTTTCTCTCCCCTGGCTCTCCACCTAGCCATTACGTTAATGCTGACTGCATCCCCTATGCCGTGCTCCCCATCCCCATGACCATCTATCAACTACTAATTTGTACTTCTTTAACCCTTCACCCCTTTCTCCTGGCTTCGCAAACCCTGTCCCCTCTGGCCATCACAAGATTGTCCTCTATATTTGTGGGTCTGTTTTCAGTTCATTTGGAGAACAGTGATTTT